>OX336365.1:47755548-48955548 GCA_946902895.1 Fragum fragum
ATGTGACTTGTTGTAAGACAATTCTGCATAATATTTTCTTCTTTGTCACTATATAAGTTAAAGTGTGCTCTGGATGAGTCCAAAAATATGATTTCTTTAACATTTTCCTTTTAATTTCTAAGTAAATAGACAGGATCCACAGATGGAATTCAAATATGACCAAAGGGGGATCACATAAACATCTACAAACCAAATATCTATATTCTAAAGTTTCTGTTTCTGGAGGCAAAGATTTTAAAGATTTCCTTCTTTCTTTTCAATGTAAAGCAGAGTGTGCCAGGACGGGGGGGGGGGAGATATTTTTAAGATTGTCTACTATATTTCTTTATCAAAAATAGAGTGCACTCAGGCAGAGCCAAAATATGACTCCAGAGTTAACACATGAATAACCTTGTAGAGGCTTGATGGAGGTTCTATATACAAATCATCAATATTCTAGGCATTCTAATTACATAGAAGAACATTTTTAAAATGTTCCTTGTTTGTTTGCATGTTAAAATAATGTGTGTCCCAGCAGAACCCAAATATTACCAAAAGCACATCACACTAACAAATTTTCACTGGAAGATTCTATATACAAAATATCAATGCTCTAGACTTTCTGGTTTATTAGAAAAATATTTCAAGTTTTCCATCTTTGAATCTATATTAACCCTTGTCATGCTGTATAAATTACCTTACTGAATTGCTGTCAAATCAAAGGGCTGAGAGTACTGATAGATATTTTTGTTAAAAAATCAATATTTCTTTTAGAAATCAACCTAATAAACAACTCGAGAAGGAAAAGTATGAGCAGGAGGTGTAGACTAAGATCAGCCTGCACAAACGTGCAGTCTGATCTTAGTCTACACCTCCTGTCAAAACCGGAATATTCCGGGTTCAGCATGACAAGGGTTAAAATGTGCCCAGGCTATCAAATCACATAATTTTGGTAAGAGGTCCCTCATGAGATGCTGTATACTAAATATCATTGCTATAGGTTGTCTGGATTCAGAGAAGCAGATTTTTAAAGCTTTCCTTATGTGTTTCTAAGTTTAAATAGGATAAGCCCAGGCGTAGTCCAAAAATAACCAAAGGGACATCATATGACCAAACTTGATAGAAATCCCCTATAGGACTATATATACCAAATATCAATGTCCTAGGCTTTCTCATTTCAGAAAAAAAGATTTTCCAAATTTTTCTTCTTTGTTTCAATGTAAAATGGTGTGTGTCTAGACAGCGCTCAAATATGACCAAAGGGGCATTATTAGAACAAGCTTGATAGATGTCCTCTTGGAGGTGCTGCATACAAAATATATAAAAGCTCTCCGTCTTCTGGTTTTAGAGAAGAATTTTTTTTAAAGATTTCATTTTTTCTCCCTTTTTGTTGCCATGGCAACCAGAGTTAAAGATGGATTTCAATTATTTGAACAATTTTGGAAGAGCTTCACCCAAGGTACATCCCTGCCAAGTTTCATAAATATTGGCACATTTATTCAGGAGGAGAAGATTTTTGAAGAAATTGTTAACAGACGCACAACGACAACACAGGACAGTGTACATATGGCCATCAAAATAAGGTTAGCTGAAAAATTCATGAGGCCCTTTTTCATCTCATACTTGATGGATCAGTTCCAATTTCAAAATCAACAATCCTAATGATGGTTCAATCAAAGTTGAAAAGAATCTGATGGGAACTGTGGACTTTATTGGAAAAACAAGGAATCTTAATGAAATTTGCATATGGTCTCTTTTCTGTGATGCTTGACGGATCAGACCTAATTTAGAACAGAACGATACTCTTGATGGTACAACTCTACTAAAGTTTGAAGCAAATCCAATGAAAACTGGACTTTATTGCGTTGACAAGGATTTTCAGTGAAATTTTAAAAGGCCCCTTTTCATGTGTTACTTAACAGATCAGACCCAATTTAGAAAGGGGCAATCTTTATGATGGTACAATCATACTGAGAAAGTTTGAAAATAGCCAAATAAAATCTTTGGACTCTGGAGTGTTAATAAGGAAAAGTTAATGGACATAGGGATGGACTGATAGATGCTTGATCTGAAACACACCATTGCTATAGCTCTTCTTGACCAGCAGAGCTATAAGCATAAAATGGTTTGATTGCGACCTAAACATTTTAACTATTGCTTGAATAAAAAATGTGTAAGTTGTCAAACTAACAAAAATGCTACACATTAATGTCAGCCTATGTAGAAGTCCACATTTCACATCCAGTCTAAATGAATGATTTGATTGGTTTAATGTTTCTTTGATTGACATCATGGTCTATCAATTGGCCTTTGGCACTATAAATATACTAGTTTGATAGTATGAATTGCTATTATGACATATAACATATATTTTTCAAAATTTAATCAGTTACCAGACAACAAATTTTCAGACTAGTCCAAATTGAAAGAAGTTGCTAATAACTATTGCAAGTTGATGAAATTTTGAAAATATTTGTCTACTGGCTCAGAAAACATTGTGGGAAATGATGAAACTGCTTGATACAGTAATTTCTTCACTTTCAACACTGTTTTCCTAAGCTTTTTCTCTTGAGAAGCATAAAATGGGGGATTGTGGTGGAAGGGATTTAAATGCAAAGCCATCTAACATGAAAACAGATATGTTGAAATGACCAACCTTTATACAACATTCAAGATATTTCATCTCTTTCAAGTCATCCATTGTGGCACCACGGTCATCTTTACCTGCAAACAACACACCTTTAACCCATTTCCACACAATCACATTTTTTACGGGTCTCAATTAAAAAACTTGGGAGAACATTGTGCAATATAAAGAAATTGCTTGTAACAAGTAACTTCTTCATTTCCCACCATGATTTTAGATGCATTCATTTTAAATTTCATCAACTTGAAATTGTTGTCTGCAATTTCTTTGAATTTGGACAAGTCTAAAATTTTGTAGTTTGGTAATAGGTTAACCCATTCCCCCTCAAAGAAATTTTAGACTGGCCTAAATTGAAAGGAATTCCAGATGACAATTCAAAGTTTATGAAATTTTAGATTTTTTCAATTTCTTGGTAGAAAACATTGTGGATAATAAAGAAATTGCTTGAACCAATGGGTTAACTCTTTCCTATACAAAAGATTAAGTCTATTGCTTATGAAACAGGTTCCAGTTTGTTTATATGGGTTTTTCAAAACCTTTTCAAACAAACTTTGGGTTACATCTTGGTGAAAATCAACTTTTACCTTGGCATAAACAGTACTTTCTTCATTTAACACAATGTTTTCCCAATTGCTTTTCTTGAGGGGTGTTAAAAGGCGTCACTGTGTGGGAATGGGTTAAGTAAAATAAAGGAGAACAAGAGATCTGTGAGTCAAAACTCTCTAAGTATACCACCACATTCACTACCATATCTAAAGTAAAAATGAATTTTTCTCTCCCAAGGAACATTATGTACCATAAGCACCATGAAGGACACCTCGCTACATCTCCACATCAAGTGTTGAAAAGATACCATTAAACCAGGCAATGTCAAAAATAAACTACTGGCTGAAAATAAACTAAATCAGAACACAGGAAGTAGATAACATACAGAACTAAATTTTGTAAGCACCATGGACACCCCTAGTTGAGGATTCATATTAATTTTAAAGTCAGTACTTTTAACAGTAGTGAGAAAAATGTGATGAAAATACATGACTACACCAGGCAATGTCCTAGAATAAACTAAGTTGTAGAACAGGAAGTTTCAGTAGTTAAGTTGTTGATCTAAATTTGGTTAGCACCATGTAGGACCCCTAGCTAAACCTCCACATCAAATTTCAAGTCAATGTTGCTGAGAAAAATGCAATAGAAATAGACCACTCTACAAAGCAATGTCTAACAAGGTGCCAAACTGTCACAAGATACGCCCGTCACACTGCTTAATATTACCTGGGGGTTTGAATAGAACTGAGGTTATTTTGAATGAATATTTTTTGTCAAACAAAGTATGAAAAACAACAAGGGACAATAACTCAAAATATACGCTAGGTAGAGTTATGGTTCTTGTACACTGCACTCCCCCTTGGTGAGCTCTATCCATCCATGAAATTTCATGGTTCTAGCTGTTATACTTTTAGAGATATACTCCGGACAAGATTCAGGTATGAAAAAACAACAAAGGGCAATAACTCAAAAAATAGGCTAGGTAGAGTTAAGGTTCTTTTACACTGCACTCCCACTTGGTGAGCTCTATCCATCCATGAAATTTCATGGTTCTAGCTATTATACTTTTAGAGGTATACTCCATACAAGATTCAAGTATGAATAACAACAAAGGGCGATAACTCAAAAAAAAAAGGCCAGGAAGAGTTATGGTTATTGCGCACTGCACTCCGTATTGATAAGAAGAATATAACTGCCAAGTTTAAAGTCAATCGGACTAACTATTATACTTTAAGAGGTATACTCCTGACAAGATTCAAGTATGATAAACATCCAAGGGCAATAACTCAAAAAGTAGGCTAGGTAGAGTTATGGTTCATGTACACTGCACTCCAAATTGGTGAGCTCTATCCATCCATGAAATTTCATGATTCTAGCTATCATACTTTTAGAGATATACTCCGGACAAGATTCAAGTATGAAAAACAACAAAGGGCACTAACTCAAAAAATAGGCCAGGTGGAGTAATTGTTCTTGTGCACTGCACTCCCCCTTGATGAGCTCTATCCATCCATGAAATTTCATGATTCTAGCTATCATACTTTTAGAGATATACTCCTGACAAGATTCAAGTATGAAAAACAACAAAGGGCAATAACTAAAAAAATAGGCCAGGTGGAGTAATTGTTCTTGTGCACTGCACTCCCCCTTGGTGAGATCTATCCATCCATGAAATTTCATGGATCCTAGCTATAATACTTTTAGAGATATACTCTGGACAAGACGCAATTATGAAAAACAACAAAGTGCAATAACTCAAAAAAAGGCTACGTAGAGTTATGGTTCTTGTACACTGCACTCCAATTTGGTGAGCTCTGTCAATCCATGAAATTTTATGGTTCTAGCTATTATTCTTTTAGAGATATACTCCGGACAAGATTCAAGTATGAAAAACAACAAAGGGCAATAACTCAAAAAAAAGGCCAGGTAGAGTTGGTTATTGCGCACTGCATTCCGTATTGATAAGAAGAAAATAACTGCCAAGTTTAAATTAAATCAGACTAACTATTATACTTTAAGAGGTATACTCCTGACAAGATTCAAGTATGAAAAAAAACAAAGGGTAATAACTCAAAAAGTAGGCTAGGTAGAGTTATGGTTCATGTACACTGCACTCCAAGTTGGTGAGATCTATACACCCAAGAAATTTCATGATCCTAGCTATTATACTTTTAGAGATATACTCCTGACAAGATTCAAGTATGAAAAACAACAAAGGGCAATAACTCAAAAAATAGTCCAGGTAGAGTTATGGTTCTTGTACACTGCACTCCCAGTTGGTGAGATCTATACACCCATGAAGTTTCATGATTCTAGCTATTATACTTTTAGAGATATACTCCTGACAAGATTCAAGTATGAAAAACAACAAAGGGCAATAACTCAAAAAATAGGCCAGATGGAGTTATTGTTCTTGTGCACTGCACTCCCCCTTGGTGAGATCTATCCATCCATGAAATTTCATGATTCTAGCTATTATACTTTTTGAGATATACTCCGGACAAGACTCAAGTATGAAAAACAACAAAGTGCAATAACTCAAAAAATAGGCCAGGTAGAGTTATGGTTCTTGTCCACTGCACTCCCCCTTGGTGAGATCTATACACCCATGAAATTTCATGATTCTAGCTATTATACTTTTAGAGATATACTCCGGACAAGATATAAGTATGAAAAACAACATAGGGCAATAACTCAAAAAATAGTCCAGGTAGAGTTATGGTTCTTGTGCACTGCACTCCCCCTTGGTGAGATCTATACACCCATGAAGTTTCATGATCCTAGCTATCATACTTTTAGAGATATACTCCGGACAAGATTCAAGTATGAAAAACAACGAAGGGCAATAACTCAAAAAATAGGCCAGGTAGAGTTATGGTTATTGTGCACTGCACTCCGTATTGATAAGAAGAATATAACTGCCAAGTTTAAAGTCAATCAGACTTAGGATGACAGAGTTATGCTCTGGACAAAGAAGTGGACACTGCCCGGACGACCGGACGCCCGGACAACCGGACGCCCAGACACCATGGGTGATCCCATAATACGTCTTGTCTTCGACGGGCGTATAAAAATTACTAAAGTCCTAAAACAGGAAGTAGATAAATTATCAACCATAATTTTGTAAGTGCAATGGAGGGCCCCAAGATGAACCTCCAAATAAAGCTTCACGTTGATGCTATAAATGGTTGCTGAATAAATGTGATAAAATATACCACTATACCATCGATGTCCAAAAATAAACAAAGTCCTTAAACCGATGGTAGAAAACTTACGGACCTAAATTTGGTAAGCATCATTTAGGAACCCCAGATGAACCTCCACACAAAGTTTCAAGTCAATGTTATGAATAGTTGCTTAGAAAAAAAGCCACGAAAATAAACCATTATACCAAGCAATGTCAGAAAAATAAAAGGAGTCCCACAATGGAAGTAGTTAACTTGCCAACCTTAATTCAGTAAGCGCCATGTAGGACCCCCTCGTGAACCTGCATACCAAGTTTTAAGTCAACTCTGAATAGTTGCTCAGAAAAATGCGATGAAAAATATACCACTATACTATCAATGGCTGAAAAAAACCGAAGTGGTTTAATATGAAGTAGATAACTTGTGGACCTAAATTCGGTAAAGCCCATGTAGAACCCCTAGATGAATCTCAACACCAAATTTCAAGTCAATGCTTTGAACAGTTGCTAAGAAAAGTGCAACGAAAATATTGGTTACAGACAGACAAGGGTAAACCATTATACCCCCTCTACTTAGAAGCGGGGTATAATAATTTAATAAATGCATTATGAGTTATCCCCCTTCTTGGTAAAACTGCTCTTTTGATAGTGAAGATATATTCCAAGTTTAAAATGAAATTTTAGACTGCTCAAAATTCAAAGCAGTTGCAGATGACCATTTCAAGTTTGAAAAATATTTGTGCTTTTTTGAAAAGTAAAAGCTATCAATAATGAAGGCATTGCTTGTTTTTCCAAAATGTTTACCTTAGTGTAGTTCTTGAGGGGAGTGGAACCATTGGATTATGACAGGTCTAAAATTTTGAAAAACAGTAAAGGAATAATTTGAACATGCTTAGACTTGTTCTCTGGAATGTCTTTTAAATTGGACCAGTCTAAATTTTTGCCCTTTGTTAATGGGTTAACCTACCAAAAATAGAATCCAATTCTGCATGGACTTTTTCTTGAACCTTGGGATCACTTCCAATTAAGTGGACTGCAAAATTGGAGGCCATTGCTGTTGTGTCATGACCCTGAAACAAGAGTTGATTAAAGTCAGACTACATTTAAAATTTACTGTAAAAATACAAAGATAATTGTACACAAACAAATTCTGACTATGATTATTCTCATCAATTTTCCATTATTTTTAAATGAAATAGATATTGCAAAAATCTTCTTATTTAACATTGTTTTCAACCCTATTTGGGATTTATTTTCCAGTTTTGACTCACTTCATATTGTCACCTATTACTTCTTCAAATTTGGGCCAATTTCATTTTTTTGTTCATCTTGATACATGTTCACTCTGCCTAATTTGTCCCATTTTGCCCCTTACTTTAACCGATTCCCTCTCATCCCCACCTTTTTATGACCCCAAATATTTTGGGAAAACATTGTATTTCTAAGATTTAACCTAGTTTTTTACCCCATATCATCCAATATCAAACTCGGCAAAGATATCATACAGAACAATGACAAAATATCAAGACATTTGAGCCAGAATTGTGTCCCTTAGAGTGTACACAAGGTTTTTCTGTTTTGTTTTCTAAAAATAAGGCCATTTCCAGATAACATAATTTTAGACTAGTCCAAATCGAAAGAAATTGCAAATGATAATTTTTTGTTGATGAAATTTTACTATTTTTGTCTTTTGAGATTGAAAATATTGTGGATAATGAAGAAATTCTTGAGGGTCATCAAAAAGTGGTTAGCCTATTGACCTAGTTTCTGAATACATATGACCCAAACAGTGCTCTATAGTGCCCGCAAAGCTTTTGTAAGTTTGGACTGGTGACCCAATATGGTGTTTGACCAAGATATCATGCAGACAAACGTTCTGACCAATATCATGTCATTTGAGAAAAAATGTGGCCTCTAGAGAGTACACAAGTTTTATTTTAAGATTTTATATAGTGACCTAGTTTTGGAACCAATGTGACCAAATATCTATTGCTACCGAGATATTTTAGAGACAAACATTCAGTCTAAATATCGTTATTTTTTAGAAAAACTATGGCCTCTTGAAGTAACACAAGGTTTTTCCACCTTTTTACCTAGTCACCTAGCTTTTACCCATGAGACTCAATATCAAACTTGTCCAACTTTTCATAGACATAAACATCTGACTTAGTTTCGAGACATTCAGGAAAACAATGTTGCAACTAGATTGCACACAAGATGTTGATGCATGATGGATGACAAATGAGGGACGCCAGACACAGCTAGATCACAAAAGCTCACCTTGAGCATGTCTGCATCTTCTTTGAATTTTGACAAATCTGAATTCTTATTTAGGGTGGGGAGTCTTTAGAGCTATAGTGCACTTAGCAAAATGAGTAAACAGCATACTTTTTGAGAGAAAATTTTTCAACAGATATCCCTCCTCTTCTCTGAGATAAAAAGGAATCTAACTATCAGTTTGGACACACCTAAAACTAGACTATCACTAAATATGATTGATACCCCTCCATGTCAAAGAAAAACATTCTGTCACTGGAATAAAGTTTTTTTTTCAACAAATAGCCAATACTCCAAGAAAAGCTAGTGGACTGTAGAAAAAAAGAACATGTGAAGTTTGAGTCAAATCCATTCAGTAAAGGTGACTACATTTTAAAATAAAGGACCCAAACTCTAAGAAAAATGAAAGGAACTCGATCAAAATAGCTGGTGCTTGATATTGAGTGATAGAATGACATTTAAATCAAAACCAACCAGTGGTTTAGGAGAAATGAATGGATAAAAAAACCTACAGTACAGCAGTGGGACCAACTTATCAACTTACTTCTATATACACCCCCAACAATAGTTCTGGAGGGGTATACAGATATTTTTGAGGTTAGAAGTATGCCATGTATTCTTACCTCAAACATGAATGTATCCACTTCTTCCCGTATATCCAGAAAAGACAAACTTTCCCCGTCAGTGGTGGCACATAGTAACATGTCCAGAAAAGCTAGCCTTTTCTTCTGACCAACACCAGTATCATCTCGCTCTAACAGCATTTCCATTGTTGTATTTTTCCCATAAAGCTTTGTAAACTCTATCCTTCTGTCTCTTATCACCTATTTAACCCATAACCACAAAAGAAAATTTAAGACTTGTCTAAATTGAAAGAAGTTGCAAACCATAATTCAAACTGAGATAAAATTGGAAATAATTGCAAAATAGGATAGAAAACATTAGCTTGTTACATTCAATTTCTCCTTTTCCCACAAACTTTTCCATGGTTGTATTTCTTCAGGGCCCCAGAAAACTTCATTATGTGCCCATGGGTTAATCTATTGCTAGACAACAAAGCTTTAGATTCTCAACCAAATTCAAATGAGTTGCTGATGACAATTTAATCAATTACTGGAAGGCAAAATTTACAATAGTCCTGATTCCATGAAGTTAACTAGAGGCACTTTAGTGCCTGTATCACTCCACAGGCCTGACAGTACAGATTAAGCAAGTGGTGTTTTTAGGCTATGTTCAGACCAATCAAAATTAATTGATGGAATCAGAAATAGAGTCACCAAAGGATCATTCTAGTGAAATTTTGTTGCAATCAATCTACTGAATTTGGAGAAAAAGATTTTCAAAGCTTTCACCATATATGGAATTAGCCCTGCTGTTTTTCATCCAATCAAAACTCTTTGAAGGAATCTGATAAAATGTCATATAAGGATCATTCTTGTGAAATTTGGTTGAAATCCATTCGCCAGTTTCTAAGAAGTAGATTTTTAAAGCTAATTGATGGAATCTGAAAAGAGTCCAAAGAGGATCATTCCAGTGAAATTTTGTTAAAATCCATCACTGGTTAGTGAGAATAAGATTTTCAAAAGTTTTTTTATATATGGAAATTATCCCCCCCATTTAAGCCATGTTTATCACCTGATCAAATTCTTTTAAGAATTTGATAAAGGGTCACCCAAGGAACATTTCTGTGAAATTTGGTTGAAATCCATGATTTGGTTAGTTAGAAAAAGATTTTTAAAGGTTTCACCATATATGGCAATTAGCCCTCTCTATTTAAGTCATGCTTTTCATCCCATCAAAATTCTTTGAAAGAATCTGATAAAGAATCACACAAGGATCATTCCTGTAATTTGGTTGAAATCCATCAATTGGTTTCTGAGAAGAAGATTTTTAAAGGTTTCACCATATATGGAAATTAGCCATTGAAGCCACATTTTTCATCTAATCAAAATTCTTTGAAGGAATTTGATAAAGGGTCACCCAATGATTATTCATGTAAAATTTGGTTATAATCCATCTACTGGTTTTCGAGAAGAAGATTTTTAAAAGATTCACCATATGTGGAAATTAGCCCCGCCCATTAAAGCCATGTTTTTCATCTGATCAAAATTCTTTGAAGGAATCTGTTAAAGGATCATTACTGTGAAATTTGGTTGAATTTTGTTCAGTACTTTCAAAGGAGAAGATTTTAAATTAAAAGTGTAAGGACAGATGCACACACTCATGCACAACAGACTAAACAACATGACAATAGCTTGCTGATTTTCAGCCAGTGGAGCTAAAAACTGTGTACTCACCTTTTCTGTGAAATCATGAAGAGCCATTAGAGTACTATCACATTGCCTCCCAGGGCCAGTTATATCATACAGGAGCTTTGGCCAATACCAGGGAGTTCTTACTCGTTTGAAAATATATTCTGATGCTCTGAAAAAAATGAAGATTTTATTGTGAAACATCATGCCACCATTACAGCTTTTTTACCCCAAAATGAGAACTTTAACAAATGAAGAAATTACTTTCATTTTCATGCAGGTAATAATTAAAACAAGAGCACCGCCCATGGATGCCAATGCATGGCTGCAGGTGCTGTATAATGCAAAAATTCTAGGTCGAAAAAGGTGTATAACTCTTACAAAAACGCTTTTAGAGTTATCCCCCTTGGTATTCTAGATAGCTCTTGTGATGGTCAATACACATGCCAAGTTTCACGAGGATATCTTCAATAACAACAGAAAGTTTGTCATGCCAACGCTGATGCGCACAATGCCAAGGTGATCACAATAACTCTGGTTTTCACCAAAAACAGCCAAGCTAAAAACAATCACATTGTATTTTGCAGATTCATACATAGGTGTGGTTATGTTTTTAGTTTCATACCACCATGAAAACAAAAAATATTCTCTTCATTTCTTATAACTTAATAGTGTTGAGCAAAAAGCAACAATTCTACAATTTGGATACCTTCTTTATGGAGCTATTTTGTGTGGAAGCATGCAAAATAGCTCCATGCTCAAACTTTTGTTCATGAAGGTAAGAATATTGTTTTTGACCAATCAGAACGCTCAATTTTGATAGTCAAAACTAAAAATTTAATTATTGATAAGTGAATTTGACCTTGATGACCATGAGATTACAACACACTGATGCCAATCACTGCAAAGAATCAATTATGAAGTTTGTATCTTGAGTGGTGTTAAGTGTTTTTGCTCACAGACAGACAGATTGACATCTGTAAAACAATATGCCCCGACATTTGATGCTGGGGTATAGTTAAGGGAGATTATAATTCTACAGCAAAAAAGGAGACTGAAGACAGATATAAACCCTTATTGAATTTATGCATATTGTTGAATTATTTACATCACTTTTCTTACATAATTGAGTGTCCCTTTAGTAAATTTCAAATAATTGGCAAGAAAAGTGCAATGAAAAATAATCCAAGAGTATTGTTGGTTAAAACTGCTAAAAAGTTGCAGTATCAAACTAGAAATTTATCTTAACTCATTCCTAAATGACAAAATTTTAGACTGATACAAATTGAAAGAGGTTGCAGATGACAAAACAAAGTTCGTTTTAACTGAAAAATAAGCGCCATGTGAGGCAAACCTTTTGAGAAAAGGAGAAATTGCTTGTTACAAGCAATTTCTTCTTTTCTCACAATGTTTTCCTTAAATATTTTTCTTCAGGATGCAAAAAGGCGTGTAAAGGGTTACCAATAACATATGCCTCCCACAATGGTCAAGTCACAGGAAGTATCCAATCAGAGAAACAACAAGTTCTACCTGTACACAGCCTGCACATAGTCAGAATCCTTCTCTTGTTGAGCATTGACTGATCGACCCATAGCAGTTTCTGTAAGGAAACATTATTAATCCTATACCAGAATGGAAAATTTTAGACAGGTCCTATTTTTAAAGGCCTTGTAGACAATGGCGAAAGTTTAGACTGGTTCAAATCTAAAGGAGTTGCAGATAATGGAAAAAATTTAGACTGGTTCAAATTTAAAGGAATTGCTGACATTAATTTAAAGTTAATGAAATTTTAGATGTTTTCAACTTTCTGGTTTGGAAATATTTCAGAAAATGAAGAAATTCACAATGTCTTCCAAATGTTCTTCTTGGAGTGGCGTCAAAAAGCATCATTGTATGGGAATGGGTTAATCAAGAATTTCTTAGTAAATAAGAGGTTGAATTCAACTATAAAAAATGTCTGAGTAATGAATACATGCTTAGAGAGTTGAGTTATAATCTTTAAAACGAGTGAAAAATTCTAACCCATTCCCACACAATGACCCTTTTGGACACCCCTCAAGAAAAACAACTGGGAAAACATTGTCACAAGCAATTTCTTCATTTTATACAATGTTTTCTACCCAAAATGGAAAAAACTTAAATTTCATAAAATAAAAAATGTATTCTGCAACTCCTTTCAATTTGGACCAGTCTAAAATGTTGACATCTTGGAATGGGTATAAGAAAAAGCTTGAACAGATACAAACATACAGCATTATGCATTGACTTGCATGTTAAATCTTAAGAAAAAAAGCACAGTGATGCTGATAGTTTTTGGAACTTGACCATATGCATAATTTAAGAAATTGTCATAGTTGTTAACTGAGCGGAATTCTAAATCAAAATATTTTGTACTTGCTCATATTTAAGAAATTGTCATAGTTGTTAACTGAGCAGAAATCTAAATCAAAATATTTTGTACTTGCTCAAAACTCTCATGACCCTTCTTCCTGAAAACTTTACTATTTTATCCTACAAGACATTTTGAAAACCGGTATGTCTACTATTTAAACCATTCCCACACAATCCCAATAGTTTACACCTTTATAGAAAAAGCTTTGGAAAACATTGTGGTCAATGAAGAAATTGCTTGTAACAAGCAATTTCTTCAATGTCCACAATGTTTTCTACCTCAAAAGGCGAAGACTTTCTTAATTCCACCAACTTGAAGTTGTTGTCTGCAACCTATTTCAATTTGAACCAGTCTAAAATATTGTTTTGTTGTATTGGGTTAATTAAAGATCTAATATTTTGTTGATAAAGTTTTTTTAACCCATTACCTCACATTGACGCTTTTGAAAGCCTCTAAATAAAAACAATTGAGAAAACAAGCAATTTCTTCATTTCACACAATGTTTTCTACCCAAAAGGTTGAAAATCTAAAACTTCACAAACTTTAAATTGTCGTCTGCAACTCCTTTCAATTTGGACCAGTCTTCCATTTTGCTGGCCACATGTGCTCACCACAGATAATATCCAGAGCGCAAAGGGTAATATCATTGAAGATGTTGAATGTGTTGCCATCAGCATGTTGGTAAAGTTTGTTCACTAGAGTCTTGGACTGGTCATTGAACACACCCACAAAGTCATGAAGAATCTTGAAGTGAAATGTTGGTGTTAACAGCCTTCTTCTGCTCTTCCATTTATCACCTGTGCTGTAAAGTAAAACGAATCCATTACCAGACTGCAAAAACTTTAGACTTGTTCAAATTGAAAGGAGTTGCAGACAACAATAAAACATTGATGAAATTTTAGACTATTTAACTTTCTGGATAGAAAATATTGTGTAAAAATATAGAAATTGATTTTCTTGAGGGGTGTAAAAAGGGTAAGTATAGGGGAATGGATTTGGACGAGTCTAAAATTGTCGTCTGGTAATAGATTTACACTCAAACAAAAACTACAATAGCCAGTGAAGCATATAATTGTTAACGCTTTCCTGTTTAATCCTTGGTATTTACATCCCTGTGATTTTATACTTTAGAAAACATTGCTGGAAAAGAAAATATTGTTTGTAACAAGCAATTTCTTCTTTTCCAACAATAATTTCTACCCTGTAGGTTAGCTACTTTTCAAATTGCAGTCATTTTTGCTGCAACTTGTTTCAAACTGGACAATTCTAAAATTTTGAAAAGCAGGAAAGGGTTAATGAACCAGTAGTATGTCATTATATGAACCAGTCAGTAGTGAAAACAATGCAATCAGCAAACTTTTCACTATAGTCCATGAGACATTTAACCCTCTCCTTTACAAAATTTTAGACTTGTCGAATTTGAAACAGTTCAGAGACAACAATTCAAGGTGAGCATTATTGGAAATGTTACTATACTATAGAGTAGAAAATATTTGTGGGAAAAGAGTAAATTGCTTAAAGCAAACAAATTCTTTTCCCACAACATCTTTTAAGATATAAAATTTTGGAGACATAAAAATCAGAGATGATATATAATATATTAATTACGGTTTAACAGTCAATTCTGCTCCATTTACCATTGAAAATAAATAGTTTTTACTATACTAGATTAAGATAGTGCCAAATATGTGGCATATTAACTACATGTATATCCCTTTCTTTCATAACTAATTCAGAATTGATAATAATCTTACCATGTTCCCTGACAAAATTGATTTAGAAAAAATGTGGAAAAAGAAAAAATCATTTATAACAAGAGCCATGTCAGACATGGCTATCCCCTACTGTAAAAGCTTGATAGTAAACTGAAGCCAGTTTTAGGCTTCTTGTGCCCTGCATTTCTTCTCAATGAGTTTGATAATAGATATTATACTTTCACTGCACTTCTCCTCAACAAGATCTATCCACCTATGAGGTTTCAAGTTAATCCATTTCCACTCAGTGAGACTTTTAGAGGCCCCCAAGGTAAAAAGCTTTGGAAAACATTGTGAAGAATGAAGAAATTGCTTGTGACAAGCAATTTCTTCATTTTCCACAATGTGTCTTCACCATAAAGTTGAAACAAGAGCATTGCGCACGGTGCAACGCTCAGCTGCAGGTGCTGGATAATGCAAAAATTTTAAGTCGAAAAAGAGGCATAACTCTTACAATAAAGCTTTTAGAGTTTCCCCCCTTGATAGTCTAGATAGCTCTTGTGTTGTCAACACACATGCCAAGTTTCATGAGGATATCTTCAATAACAACAGAGATGTGACCAAGGTTAAAGTTTGTCACGCCAACACCAACGCACACAACGCCAAGGTGATGACAATACCTTAGGTATTCACCGAAATCCAAAATTTAATAAACTTTAAATTGTCATCTGCACCTTATTTCAATTACGGCCAGTCTAAAATTTAGTCATCTGGTAATGGGTTAATAACTATACTTTCAGACAATATCTGGACAATATCTTAGTCTTTAAAACAACAAAGGGCAAGAACTCCCAAATTAAGGAAGCAAGACTTGTGGTTCTTATGCACTACACTTCTCCTCAATGAGATCTATCCACCTATTAAGTTTCAAGTTGATAGCATTTATACTGTAGAAGATATGCTCCAATCAAGCTTAGTGATGGATTGACGGAAGGATCGATTGACGGAGTGACGGACGGAGACCATTACTATATCCCCTTCGCAGAATATGAGCTGCAAACGACACTTTAAAGTTCATGAAATTTTAGATCTTTTCAGCTCTCTAGGTAGAAAACATTGCAAGAAATTTTTTGTTGCAAGTAATTTCTTCATTTCACACAATGTTTTCCCAATTGTTTTTCTTGAGGTGCATTAAAAAGCATCATTGTGTGGGAATGGTTTTACTAATTTGAGAATATTCTTGTTATGGCACCAAGCATAGACAAAGATAAGCCTTGTGTATGTGAAATCTAATCATAAGCAACATCACCTGCTTTCCAAGGCTTTTTTAGAATTGAAAGATTTGTAGATGAAGTTCCAAAGGCAGTGAAAACTGATAGAAATATTTTGAGAAAAGGAAAATACTTTTCATGAGTAATTTCTTTTACAGCCACAAAGTTTACCATATCAAAATTCTTTATCAGCATGAAAAAGTTGGATTGTTGATTTTTCTAAAAAATTTATGGTCGGTAACATGTAACAAAAAATAAAATAGTTGGTTGGCAAACTAAAAATTGTAATTACAGCTTGAATAAGCTGTAGTTATGCACATTAAGTAGCCAACCCATCAAAAAATGCTTGATTCAAATGTCAGAGTTAAAAGGTTCAGTTCCTGTGTATATTAATGATTTGATTGGTAAAACAAATGATTTGATTGGCATCCGCAATCCATCAGTTAACAAATTCCCACACAATTACGCATTTAAAAGCCTCTCAATATAAAAGCTTTGGAAAACATTGTAGAAAATGAAGAAATTGCTTGTTTCAAGCAAATTTCTTCATTATCTACAATGTTTTATACCCCCAAAAGATAGTTTTAAAGATTTCATAAACTAAAAGTTGTCGTCTCCAACATCTTTAAGTTTGGACTGGTCTAAAACTTTATCGTGTGGGAATGAGTTAAGGTATTACAATTGGTTGGTGTGAAAAGAAATATACACGTACCTTGTAAGAAGTCCCGTTCCTAACCATGGATGTAGAAAGTTGTAGTCGTCTGATTTGTCTATGTGCTTTGAACTGTTCATGATTGGCTGAAAAATGGAAGATATCATGGTCTTATTTGTCTGTGTGCATGGAACTGTTCATGATTGGCAGAAAAATGAAAGATATAAAGATGTATTTGTCTGTGCAAAAGGAACTTGTCATGATTGGGTGAAAAATGGATGATGTCAAAATTTTATTTGCCAGGGTATTTTTTAAACTTGCTCATATTGAGCATTTTCCCCTACTTTGGGGGCCAAATTTAAGTAAAATAGTACAAAAGAATCTAGTAATGCTACATACCAAATACGAACATCCTAGGCCTTATAATCAAGGAGTAGAAGTCTTTAAAACTTACTCTGATAAACCCATTCTCACTCAATGATGCTTTTTGACGCCCCTCAAGAAAAACAATTGAGAAATCATTGTGGAAATTGAAGAAAGTGCTTGCAACAAGCAATTTCTTCATTTCCCACAATGTTTTCTATCCAGAAAGTTGAAAAATACTTAAAAATTTATAAACTTTTAATTGTAGTCTGAGGCTCCTTCCAATTTGGACCAGTCTCAAGTTTTGTCATCTGGTAAAGGGTTAAGCATTTTCCAAACCTTTTTATCTCTGGGGTGGTTCTATTGGTATAACTTTGGAAAACTTGAAAGACAGCAATCTGGTTATGCTATATACCAAATATGAATGTTTTAGACCTTATACATAAGGGGAGGGGGAGATCTTTCAATATGCTTTTCTAAACTTTTAGCACCTAAGGAAAGGCCATTCTGACCCAAGGAGAAAAACTTCATAAGAATTCGTAGATAACTATCGGGTAGCTACATTCCAAATACAAATGCCCAAGGCCTAATGGTGAAACAGATTTTTTTTCAACTTGCTCAAATTGAGTATTTTTACATATTTTGAGCCTCTGGAGCCCTTTTTTTTACACTAGAGGCATAATTTTATTATATCAGTACAAAACTATCTACATACCATATGCTACATACCAAATATAAATGTCCTAGGGCTTAAAGTTTAGGACAAATATTTTTAACTTTCTCTAATTAAGCGTTTTTCTAAACTTTGAGCCTTTTGAGCATGGCTATTTTTTACCTCAGGGATATGATTTTTGCACATTTGGTAGAGAGACAGGTATATGAAACATGGATGTCCTTGGCCATGTAGTTTATGGAAAAAGATTTTCAAAGATTCACTCAAAATTTCCCAATTCAATGCCAAGGCAACTTGTTATTCATGGAATTAAATTCTTTTAAAAACTTAGTAAAACTTCACCCAGTGCATACTCTTGCAAAGTTTCAGATTGATCGAGACACTGGTTTAGGAGAAGATATTTAAAGAAACTGTTGACAAACAGATGACAGACAATAACTGAACGCAATAGCTCATTTTGCAATTTGTGCTCAGGTGAGATTTTAAGCTTAAACTTCATAAAACAAATATTAAAAATATTTAACTGAAAGGCAACTTTTTCAAGCTATAGTTACAATATCTAGGTTTCCCTCAAATAATTTGTGTTTATTTTATGTTCCCAATCTTATATTATGTAATGTAATGTCATTTAATCCATTCCCACATGATTGTGGCCCCTAGAGTGTAATCAAAGAAATTGCCATAACAAAGGCCTCTTTTTGTGTGTTTTCCGATTGATTCTTTCCATTTTCATTCAGGTCCAACTTTATGAACTGACAATCATTCTGGAAAAATCTTATCAAGATTGAGAATAAACTGTGGCCCCTAGAGAGTAAATGAAGAAATTATTGACAGGAAGATGCACAACTGCCATTCAAGTATCACAAAAGCTCACTATGAGTACATTGTGCTCAGGTGATTAAAAATAATACTGTATCATCTCACCTTACACATTTACATCATGCTAGTATCAAGTGGCAATTTAAGTTGTTGTATATCCCTTAAAATTTGGTTTTAAGGCTTTAAACAATCAAAATGTCACATCAAGAGGCACTTGAACGCCTGTATTGCTCCATAGGTCTGAATGTACTGATGAAGCAAATGGTGTTTTCAGGAATTCAGTATTGACTAAATTATCTTTGCTATATCTGGCACGAGTCTTTTGAAATAGTTCTATAAATTCAATTACTAAGTCAGATGAAAAGGTATTTTACAAAATTTTCAAAATTTCACTATATACCATGTATGGACATAAGCCATGTCAATAAAAGCTGTGTTTTTCAACCAATCAGAATCATATGAATGGTTCTTACAAAGGGTCAAAATTTTCAGAATATATTCCATATATGAAAATTAGCCCCCCCCCCCCCCAGCAAAAAGTCATGATGTTCATAAATTCAAAATAAGCCCACCTAATAAGCAATGTTTTTCATCCGATCTTAATTCTTTGAAGGTATCTGATATAGGGTCATCTAAGGATCATGCCAGTAAAATTTGGTTGAATTCTGTTTTGTTTGTTTAACAGTATTTCAGTCATATCATGGCGGCTGGAGGACATAACCATGGATACATGGTATTTCTCACACCATTACTACCAAGAAAGGTTTATTGTCGGGACCAGGGAGTGATCCCTGGACCCCATTATTAGGAGCTTGACACACTACCAATTGGGTTATGGCCACAGCCAGTTGAATTCTGTTATGTACTTTCTGGGTAGAGATTTTTTTAAATAAATGTTTATGGACAGTTTGGTGACAGACACTATGCCATGACAATTGCCTCATGGCTTTCAGATAGTGGAGCTAAACAAGAGGACAATGATGGTCCTATATTGCTTCCCTGAGTATGATGGCTCAAGGCTTTATGATATTTACAAAATATCTAAGTCCTAAGCCTAATTATTTTGGAGAAGAAGATTTTTAAAGATTTTCTCCTTTATGCCTAGGTAAATTGAAGATCCCACCATATAGTGCTTATTTCCAGAGTACAGTAATTCTTTGAAATATTTTGGTAAAAAGTCAATAGGCATTGATACACACCTAATATCAAAGCTCTATGAATGGTTCAAGAGGAGAAGATTTTCAAAGATATCCTTCTGTATTAAAGGGAGGTATCGATGTTTCTGAAACCTAGATAAGAAAAAATTACCAAGTGCCGAAAAATAGACTCAAACGAACATTTAATACTTTAAGGTAAGGTCAGGTATTGTCTTGATGGTAATCTAATAGACCTAAAGTGGCTTTTTGTGGTTATATCGAAAAGGTTCAGCGGAATTCCAGGTTTTTTTTAGATATCACGGAATTCGGCTGTCGACATCGAATGACCTCATTTGCTTGCATATGACCCAAAGTCAAATGAAAAAACAAATTTACTAGCGAAACAGCCAACGTCCTAAATCATGTCACATGAAAGGCTAAGCGTTAAACTACGGTAAGTGTTTAAATTCGTAATACGACAGTTTTGGACTGACCTTTACAAACCGGCTAGCGTACATAACACCTGATGACGTAACGATGACGTTGGTTTGATGTAATTTAAACTAAATGCAAGGTTCCAACGGTTATTTGTGCCATGTGAATGCCCTAAAATCTTCGCAACTGTCTTGGATTAATCTAAAAATAGATTAATAGCCTACGTAGGCTATTAGGGAAATACCCTGCTTTTTTCCGATAAGCTACCTCAGATTTTTGCAAAACTACTATGCGGCATATTGTATTCAAATAGTATATGAGAGGTAATAAAAATAATTAAAATCTGTGACATGAAAAAACATCGATACCTACCTTTAATTTCTTACAGGTAAATCAAGGGCTTATTTTCAGAATGCGGTAATTCTTTGAAGTATTTTGATAAAGGGTCGATAGGCATTGATATTCACCAAATATTTAAGTTCTAGACCTTATGCTTTGGGAGAATAAGATTTTCAAAGATTTCCTTCATTATTTCTATGTAAAATCAGGGATTGCACAGGAAAGGGTTAATTTTCAAGATACAGTAATTCTTTGAAGTATCTTGGAAGAGGGTCAACAGGTGATGATTTATACCAAATATCAAAGCTTTAGGCCTAATGGTTTTGGGGAAAAAATTTTTAAAAAAATTCTTCTTTATTTCAATGTAAAATCAGGGATAGCACAGAAAAGGGCTAATTTTCAAGATACTGTAATTGAAGTATTCTGGTAGATGGTCAAAAGATACAGAATTATACAAAGTATCAAAGCTCTGGGCCTTATGGTTTTGAAGTAGAAGAATTTTTTAGTTTTTCCACTTGGTTTTCATAGCAACCAAAGTTCTTCATGGATTTCAATTCCTTGATGTATTTTGAAAGAGTATTACCTAAGGATCATTTCTGTGAAGTTTGATTTAAATCCCATGGTTAGTTTAGGAGGAGAAGATTTTTTTGAAATTGACGGACAGATAGATGGACGAATGGCCTGACAACAGAATAACAGATCACAATAGCTCACCCAGAGCACTTCTTGCTCAGGTGAGCTAAAAACACAATGATTTTGCTATTGTTGATGTGTTCAACAGAAAGTTGCCCACATTGCAGCAGAAGAAAAAATAGTGCTTCATCATGTATCCTACATGTTATCAACCTGTATCTAGTTACTAGTTAATTTATTCTACTTCCCTTTAGCCCATTACCAGACAACAAAATTTTGGGCTGGTCTGATATCAAAATTATTCCAGACCACAAATTTAATACATTGTGGATAATTGCTTGTTACAAGCAATACCTTTATTTTCAACTATCTTTTCCAAAGCTTTTATTCTTTTGGGGCATCAAAAAGCGATATTGTGAGGGAATGGGTTAAATATATTATATATTTCAACTATTCTAACTGTATGTCATAACCCCTTTTTATCCAAATGTTCCATAACCCTTTCCTGTTCAATTCCTGGATTTTACATCACAGTGATATAATTGAGAAAACATAGTAGAAAATGAAGAAATTGTTTGTAAGAAGCAATATCTTCTGTTTCTACAATATTTTCTACCCTACTGAATGGTTATTTTTCAAATTAAATTGGCTTCTAAATTTCTTCTACAAAACCTTTGGATTCAGACAGGTCCAAAATTTTGCAAAACAGGAAAGGGTTACCAGTAATATGCATAAAACCTTCTTAAATCTTGTAATGCTGAACCTGGAATATTCCTGTCTTGGCAGGAGGTAAGGACAAAGTAAGGACAAAGTATGTACAGACTGATATTTGTCTACACCAACTGTTGTCTCTTTCAAGGTAGATTTGTATACATTCAAAACTTTCCAATTACGAAACAGGCAAAACATTATTTTGTAGTATGGTAATGGATAAATCTTCAATGGATCACCATCTATACCATTTAAAAAGCTGATATCAAACACTTTTGTAACCTAAGATAAAGTTTCAGTCCTGTCGTAAATTAAGGTTCAAATATTATCACATTCCAAAACCTATTTACATTTTCCCTTTTTTTGAGCTCTGCGGAAAAAAATCCATTCAAACTTAATCTGACTTTTTTATAACCCTTGAGAAAAAAGTTTGATAAAACAACTGTGGATGTTCTCTACCAAGAAAGGTAGATATTGTTAAAATTTCATTTATTTTGAATGAGGTCTGCAATTTCCTTCTATTTGATTTGTTTGTTTGAATGGGGTTTAACGCCGCTTTTAACAATCTTTCAGTTATATCGCGGCGGCTGGAGCACCTAACAATGGATTCCTGGCATTTCTCGCACCAGTACTACCACTACACCCTTTCCTAGCCTCCAGCTGCTATCCCACATAGGCTTACGATTGTCTGCCCATTGGTGGTAGACAAATGTCGGAAAGAGTATTGCCGCCGTCGGGGATCGAACCCGGGACCCTTTGAATGATAGTCCGACGCGCTACCAACTGCGCTATGACGGCGGCTATCTTCCTTCTATTTGAACTAGTCTAAAAGATATTGTCCTCCAGTAAAGGGTTAGCCAATTGACAGTTCAATTGCACTGCCCACTAACTCCCCTTGCCTCATCTACTGACTCTGACAGGAGTTAAACAGTGTATTTCGGCCGCAGACGATATAGCCCAACCTAAAGGATGCTTATCACCTTTGCTTATCACCTTTGCAGTGCTATTTGAAACAGGGTTAAATGTTAGAGCACATGTTCATTGAGTCAGTGTCATTTTTTTTTATAAATGGTAAAGGGTTTACTTCACATGGTTAAGGTCATTGTCTAAAATGAAAGCCCATCTCCAAATAAGTGCATTTATAAAATATGAGCCTCCTAGGTTGAAAACTGACCAACACAAAAAAGATTTTTTTTTTAAATGGGTTAAAGGTCAAGGACACAAAGTCCCAGGGTCAAGGTAATTGTCTCAAATGAAAGCCCATCTCCTGATAAAAGCATGTATGAGATGGTTTAAACTGACCACAATAGAAAAAGTTAAAGTTTTGGTTATTTTTTTTATAACTGGTGAAAGGTCAAGGTCACAAGGTCAAGGTCTCCAATTAAAGTCTATGTCCCGATGAGTGCATGTGTGAAACATAAGCCCCCTAGCACTAGTTATAATAGAGAGGGTATCACAATAGTTCTTTAGAATCATTGGTTTAGGGCAGGCTAAAAAAATAAAGTGGTTGGCAACCTTAACATTGTAACTTCAGCTTGAATAAACTGTGGTTATGATGTTTAAATGGCCAAACCAACAAAACTGTTTCACTGAAATTTCGGCAAATCAAAGTTCAAATTTCTTTGGTTGACAGCTGTGAGGGGTCAATTTGGAAAAACTTTCAGTAATACTATGATAAAGCACAGTTATTTACATGCTTCTACTGTGTGACTGTGCAAAGTTAAAGCTTTGAAATCTGTGTCCATGATCCATGGTTTAATCCATTCACACACAATCCCTTATTTTTTACTCATTGAACTAATGATCCTTAGATAAACTATGTAGGAAAAGGAGAAATTGCTTGTCACAAGCAATTTCTCCTTTTCTCACAATGTTTTGTACTCCTTTTGACACTAATTTTTCATTTTAAACAAACTTTGAAATGTCCACTGTAATATCTTTGAATTTGGACCAGTCTAAAATTTGGCAATCTGGTAATAGTTTAATAACTAGGATGTAGACATAACTTCAATGACAAGCAATACTTGTATTTAGCCTACTATGATAATTCTTATTGTGACATTAGAAGCTTTTGCAAAGCATAGATAAACATTTGGATTAAATTATGGACTATGTCTTAAAATAGTAGCAACTATTAATTGTCAAGATTTTTTTTATTTTCCAACGATGTGACTTTAATTCTAAGGGACTATAGAACCCCTCCAAAACAATTAAGTGTTAAGTTAACTTATCACATAAGTTTGTTTGTACTTATGAAAGCTTGAAGTTGATAACCTTATTTTATCATCTGTGGGCAACTAAAATATTGTAAATACAGCTTATTCAAAGCAGTAGTTATGATGATTTGATTACCAAAGGGAAAAACAAAACCCAATTTCCCTAACAAAGTCTGGGTGGTTTTACCTATATATCACCAAGTTGAAGGTGACCCTGTGACCTTGGACTCTCATGGATTGATATGAAAATCATTAGGGATCTGCACCCAAGATAAATATCTTTGGCGTACCTAGCCCAATTCTGTTTCTAGTTATCATCAACACAATGTTTACTGGCCTACAGACAGACAGAAAAGCAAACATGAGCAAGCAATTTACTTCCACTTCATTTAAGGGGGCATAATAGTGTATGAAAAAAATACATTGTGGAAGAAGGAAAAAGAATAAGGAACAAGAAATTTCTACTTTTCTCAATATGATTACCACTCTAGATATCATTTTCTGTAAAAAAATAGTGAATTTGAGTTGACATCGGCAACTTCTTTGGAACATCCTAAAATTTTGTCATCTGGTAATGGGCTCAACACAACTGATATCTAAGATATGATCTAGATAAAAACTGTCTCCTTTAGATGATTTAAGCTTGATAAAAGAAATGCTAATCTTTCTGAATCAAATCTACTCACCAAGCATACAAATGAAGAATTACTACACTACAGTCAATTAAACAAGAGGCCAATAGGGCCTGTATCACTCCACTGGCTTTAAGATCTACATTCATGATATAGAAGCTCAAAATATAATAAAAAATTCATTTTTGTTTATTCATTTTTGCGGATGAAATTGTTGAATAAGCTTTGCTGAACTTCAACAGACCTAATTTTCTTTAACTCATACCACACAATGACACTTTCTGATGCTTGGCTGAATTTCAACAGACCTAATTTTCTTTAACATGAACTTTATTGGTGGATAGAACTCAATAAAAAGAAGCACAGTGCCAAAGATTTGTTTGTTTGAACGGGGTTTTACGCTGCTTTCAACAATCTTTCAGTTATATCGCGGCGGCTGGAGCACCTAACAATGGAATCCTGGTATTTCTCACACAAGTACCGCCATCACATCCTTTTCTAGCCTCCAGCTGCTATCCCACATAGGTCTAAGATTATCGACCCACTGGTGGGAGAAAAATAGTCGGAAAGGATGAGTGCCGCCGTCGGGGATCGAACCCGGGACCTTTAGATTGACAGTCCGACACAGTGCTAAAGAAGCATATCTCTAGTTTTCAATTAATTCTCTTAGATCAACAAGAATCATTTTGGAAAGGTTGGAATGGTTTATAGGTAAAATAGGAGATAGACTATTCATTGAAATTATTGATCATGTTCCATTATCTGTGGTTCATCAAGCTCTTTAACCCATTACCAGGCAACAAAATTTTAGGCTGGTTCAAATTGACAGGAGTTGCAGACAAGCATTTTCTTCATTTTACACAATGTATTCCGAATCGTTTTCTTGAGAGGCGTCAAACAGCATCATCTTGTGGGATGGGGTTAATTGCCAGATATACCCCTGTCAAATTTCTTGAGTAAACAACAAAGGTGGAAAACACAGAGTTACAGCTCCTTTGCTCACTGGGTTCTATTTACATATAAAATCTAATATTCAACTGTTACAATTTTCACATAATGCCCCAAAATATTAAAGGGTTTAAGATTGGGTCTTTAACATAAGCATATACCTTCTGACATGACACTTTTGGATGCTCTCAAAAAATAAGTTTTTTGAAAACATTGTAGAAAATGAAGAAATTGCTTTTTACAAGCGATTTCTTAATTTTACACAATGTTTTCTACCCAGAAAGTTGAAAAAATTCAAAATTTCATAAACTTTAAATTGTTGTCTTCAGCTTCTTTCAATTTGGACCAAGCTAAATTTTTGTTGTGTGGGAATGAGTTAAAACTGTAGTTAGAATTTTCTACAAGAAACAGGAGATTGCTTAATTTCAGAGTCAAAAATACATAAAGTCCCCTTTTTACATAATATTCCCTTATACATTTAACCCATTCCCACACAAGCCCTCCTTTTTACGCCCCTCAACAAAAAAGCTTAGGAAAACATTGTTGACATTGAAGAAATTGCTTGATGCAAGCAATTTCTTCAATGTCAACAATGTTTTCTACGCTAAAAGACAAAGAATTTTAGAATTTCATCACCTTAAAATTATCGTCTGCATCTTCTTTTAATTTGGACCATTCTAAAATTTTCTTGTGTGGGAATGGGTTAACCTGTCCCCACATAATCTTGCCTTTTTACGCCTCTCATGAAAAAAGCTTCGTAAAACATTCTGGTAAATGAAGAAATTGTGTTTTCTACCACAAAGGACAAAGCATTTTATATTTCATTCATCAAAAAATGTTGTCTGCAACTTCTTTTAATTTTGACTAGTATTAAATTTTGATTTTTGGAAATGAGTTTACCCATTACCACACAAAGACACCTTTTTACGACCCTCAAGGTATACAATTGGGAAAATATTGTGTCAATGAAGAAATCGCTTGCAACAAGCAATTTCTTCCTTTTACTCAATGATTTCTACCAAAAAAAATGAAAAAAATTTAAATATTCAAAAGCTTTAATTTGTTGTTTCCTTTCAACTCCTTTCTTGCTTTGTCCATAGCACAATCCTAGTGCGTAAGACTCCTAGTCATGGGGTCCCAGGTACCATCCCCAGCTGCAGCAAACATCCTTTTGACATTTGTCTTCCACCAATGGGTGGATAATTGTAAACCTTAGATGGATGAGCAGTTCCCTTTTTCTGTGACAAGGCTTTGAGACCCAGTTATTTTCATTATAGTGTCAATCAAAAACTATTGTAAGAGACTATATATACAGTGAATAATAATAGTATTCCCCTTGTCCCTTGATATATTGTTACCATGATAGCTTGAGTTGACTTTAACCTATTACCAGACAACAAAATTTTAGAATGGTCCAATTTGCAAGATGTTGCAGACAACGATTTTTCGGTAATAAGATTTCTAATTCCTTTGCCATTTCAGGTAAAAAAAACCCAAAAACATTGCGGATAATCAAGAAATTGCTTAAAATAATGTTTTCTAAAGCTTTGTGTGTGAATGGTTTAAACTGCATGCAATTTAAATCATCATCTCTTATCTGTCATTTGACTGTGGTTATGCAGTGTGTATAATGTGTAGAATCCTTTTATAAAATGCATTTAAATCAAAAAGCTGAAAGCACTGGTTATAGGTCATTATTTCTTTGAAAGTCAATATAAAACAAGAGGACCATGATGGTCCTAGATCCCTCCCCTGAGTATGATGGTTCATGGATTTATGATATATACAAAATAGCAAAGCCCTCTGTCTAATTATTTTGGAGAAGACGTTTAAGGATTTCTCTTTAAATCCAAGGTATATTGATGATCCCACCATATAGCACTAATTTCCTGAATATGGTAATGCTTTGAAGTATAGACATCAAAACATACCACGTATAAAAGCTCTAGGCCTAATAGTTTAGGAGAAGGTTTTCAAAGATTTCCTTCTTTATTTCTAACTAAAATTAGGGATTGCACAGAAAAGGGCTATTTTTTTTTTAAGTAATTTGGTAGAGGGTCAATGGCTGATGGTACCAAGTATCAAAGCTTTAGGCTTTATGGTTTGGGAGAAGAAGATTTTCAAAGATTTCCTTCTTTATTTTTATGTAAAACCAGGGATCAAATAAAAAAATGCTAATTTTCAGAATACGGTAATTCTTTGAAGTATTTTGGTAGAGGGTCAATAGATGATGATATATACCAAATATCAAAGCTCTAGTCCTTATGGTTTGGGAGAAGAAGATTTTTAAAAGTTTCCTTCTTTATTTCAATGTAAGATCAGGGGTCACAAAGAAAAGGGCTTATTTCAGAATACAGTAATTCTTTAAAGTATTTTGGTAGGGGGTTAATAGATGATGATTTGTACCAAATATCAAAGCTCTAGGCCTTATGGTTTGGGACAGAAGATTTTTAAAGATTTCCTTCTTTTATTGTTTGTAAAATCACAAATTGCCCAGAAGAGGGCTAATTTACAGAATACGGTAATTCTTTGAAGTATTTCAGTAGAGGGTCAATACATAATGATTTGTATTAAATATCAAAGCTCTAGGCCTTATGGTTTGGGAGATGAAGATTTTTAAAGATTTCCTTCTTTATTTCAATGTAAAATCAGGGATCAAATAAAAAAATGCTAATTTTCAGAATACGGTAATTCTTTGAAGTATTTTGGTAGAGGGTCAATAGATGAAGATGTATACCAAATATAAAAGCTCTAGGCCTTATTGTTTAAGAGAAGAAGATTTTTAAAGATTTCCTTCTTTATTTCTATGTAAAAATCAGGGATCGCCTAGAAAAGGGCTAATTTTCAGATTACAGTAATTCTTTGAAGTATTGTGGTAGAAGGTTAATAGATGATGATATATACCAAATATCAAAGCTCTAGGCCTTATGGTTTGGGAGAAGAAGATTTTTAAAAGTTTCCTTCTTTATTTCAATGTAAAATCACAAATTGCCTAGAAGAGGGCTAATTTTCAGAATATGGTAATTCTTTGAAGTATTTCAGTAGAGGGTCAATAGATGATGATTTGTACCAAATATCAAAGCTCTAGGCCTTATTGTTTGGGAGAAGAAGATTTTTAAAGATTTTCTTCTTTAATTCAATGTAAAATCAGGGATCACAAAGAAAAGGGCTCATTTTCACATTACGGCAATTCTTTGAAATATTTTGGTAGAGGGTCAATACATGATGATTTGTACCAAATATCAAAGCTCTAGGCCTTATGATTTAAGAGAAGAAGATTTTTAAAGATTTCCTTCTTTATTTCTATGTAAAATCAGGGATCGTCCAGAAAAGGGCTAATTTTCATTATACAGTAATTCTTTGATGTAATTTGATAGAGGGTCAATAGATGATGATTTGTACCAAATATCTAAGCTCTAGGCCTTACCGCTTTGGAGGAGAAGATATTTTAAGTTTTTTCACTCCGTTGCCATGGCAACCAGAGTTCTTCATGGATTTCAATTCTTTGAAGTATTTTGAAAGAGCATGACCTAAGGATCATTTCTGTAAAGTTTTGTTGAAATTCCATGGTTAGTTTAGGAGGAGAAGATTTTTTTGTAATTGTGAACAGACGGATGGACGGACAGACGATGACCGATCACAATAGCTCCCCCAGAGCACAGGTGAGCTAAAAACCCACCAACTTGACAAGTAGGTGGTGAAGACAAAGATCAAACTGAGAATATATGCAGCTAAAAACCCACCAACTTGACAAGTAGGTGGTGAAGACAAAGATCAAACTGAAAATATATGCAGCATGACAAGGGAAAACACATATTGGCTCACCGGGTCAGAAATGAACCTTCCAGTTAGTGAGCTGCCAGCTACCTGAAGGCCCATCTCTGCAAGGTGCCCTGCAACAAAGAGGGATTTCTCTGGTAAGTTACAAACACAAGGAGGTAGTGTGTCAAAATCTGACTGGCCATTTAACCCATACCCACACAACAAAATTTTACTAGTCCAAATTGAAAGAAGACGACAATTTAAAGTTGATGGAATTTTGAATTGTCTTTTTGGATACAAGCAATTTTTTCATTTTACACAATGTTTTTCAAAGCTTTTATCTTGAGGGGCGTAAAAGGAGGGATTGTGTGGGAAATGGGTTAAAAAGGGTAGCCTTTACCTTTACTTCTTATGTATATTTTCCAGTCTAGAATTCTGTCACCTAGCAAAGAGCTATAGCATGTGACTTAACACCCAAATACATACCTCTGCCTCCTCTGGTCTGCAAATAATCACCAATGGGTAGGTGCCAAGTAGAAGTCGGAAAACTCTTAAGTCACCATAGTCCTTTATGAACTGCCTAAGCTGTGAGGTAAAACCTGAAATTACATTAACCCATTCCCACACAATCAGGCTTGCCTTTTTGACGCCCCTCAAGAAAAATGATTGCAAAAACTTTATGTAAAATGAAGAAATTGCTAGTTGCAAACAATTCTTTCATTTTACACAATGTTTTCTACCCAGACAGTTGAACAAATCTGGGTTTCATAAACTATAGATTGCCGTCTGCAACTCCATTCAATTTGGACTGGTCTGAAATATAACCGTGTGGTTATGGGTTAAGATATTAACAGATAATATTTTTTTAGAATGGTTCAAATTGAAAGATTGTTTAAGGGACAATTTTCAAGAAATCTAATTCAAAACACCTTTGCCTTTTGAGGTAGAAAACATTATTGATAATCAAAAAAATGTTAGTATCAAGCAAATTCTATATTTTCCACAATGTTTTCAAAAGCCTTCTCTTTGACGGCATACTAAAACAGGATTTTGTTGGAAATGGGTTTGATATTCTTTTATTTATAAAATGACAAAATCTTATGCAAAACAAAAAGAAAAAATTCTAAACCTTAATACTCTATGCTACGGATTCATTTCCCTTTGAGTTTTATGATTTTGCTAAATTTAAATCACAAAACTAATGCTTTGATTTGTTAAAAAATCTTCAATCCTTACCCTATGAATAATTTTCAAAAATGTTGCCCATACCAAAAACAGTACTGGTCACTTCAGGGTTTTGTACAAGCCTTTGAAAATGAGGAATAAACGACTCCTTGACCCTGAAATTCTGGGGGTCAAAACTGATTTTGGAGGGGTCAAAATGACAGAAAGAGCAAACTATACACACAAATTTACTTTCTCTTATAAAGATATGAAGATTGATTCATTGACCTTTTACAGTGCATCGACAGCTGTGGTCATTTAGCACACAAGAAACTTAACCCATTACCAAACAGCAGAATTTTTTACCGGTCCAAATTGAAAGGAGTTGCTGATGACCATTTGAAGATTATGAAATTTTAGATTTTTTCAACTTACTTATTAAAAAACATTGTGGAAAATGAGGAAATTGCTTGTTGCAAGCAATTTCTTCATTTTCCACAATGTTTTCCAATACTGTTTTTCTTTAGGGGCGTCAAAAGGCATAACAAATAACATACAGAACAATACAAAGACAACCACAAGACATTTGAAATGATAGGCGTGGAATGAGACCAAAAAAAAAGAAGATAAATGAAGACCTTTTAGTTGCCTCTTACAACATACTAGTTGTCATGTTTGTTCTGCAAGATAAAACGGTAGATGTGACTGGGATAGGCCTGAATTTTATTTTTTTTTCTATTATTGGAAAGAAAGAATTGTGGAAACTGAAGAAATTGTTTGATACAATCAATTTCTTCAGTTTGAACAATGTTTCAAAAGTTTTGAGGGGCATAAACAGGAGGGTTTGTGAGTAGAACCACAAAGGGACTCAAGATGAAAAATATAAGCTTTGGAATAAAAACATCAACCTGCTGCAATCCAGGAATTACAAGGAAAGCAGTAGTTAGCATCTTAAGTTAACTGCCTCCTATGGCAGGCCAAATAGAAAGGCCAAGGTACTATTCTAAAACAAGAGGCCTTATCGGTCACCTGAATCCAAAGAGCACAAAAACAAATAAAAGTCCACCAGATAATGCTACATACTAAATCGCTGTGTCAGAGTGAAACTATTGTAATTCCATTTTTTTCATGATTTATATCCGATCAAGAAAGATGAAGCTGGATTAATGTATTAATGTTGACGGATTAATGTATCTAGCATTCTGTGGATGACATGATGTGATTTATAAATATACCTGAAGATTTCAATCAATCTTGATGATAGTAAAATATCTATAACATTTGTGCAATGAAATGACAGAATTTTTCAGGGGTAATTCCCCAGACAGCTCACTGATGTACTTTTTCATCAAAAAGCGATTTTGTTGTCATACTTCATTTCTATGAATGGCAAACTATTCATTTCTGATTTGTTTCTTTACTTGTATTGGATTTGACTCTACTTTCAAATTGCTGGTGACCAAACCATGGCTTCCTGTTGGTTCTTCCACCAGTCCGATCACAACATTATATCCAAGACACCAGCTGTTAAACTCAGCTAAGTGCATTGCTTTTCATTTGCTCAGAAATGAGAGACAAATGACACTTGTCGAAATGACTTTTAACAAATGTTGGAAATATGGTAACAAAATCATGTCTGCTGGTTTGAGAGCAGACTGAGCTAGCCTAATGTGTTCTTTTCTGAAAATAAGTTTGAATGCATGTACATGCATAAAAAGGAGTGTCTGCACAAATTTCCCATTAAGATGACGTAAATGTTTGAGAAGTGAATTTTTTAGCCTTACAGGTTTAAGTAAGTCAAGTGTCTTGCATATTGCCAGGCAAATAATTCAATGAAAATTCATTAGAATCTTGTGGCAACAGTTATGCCACATTTATGATTTGAATTTTGGCCCTTTTTTTTCTCAATATTTTCCAACACATTTTTTTTTCACATAGTACATGTATTTTGTTCATAAAGATTGACTTGACAAATGATTTGATACAAATAATCTGATATACTGGTACTGTTTGTTTTTAAAATCTTATAACAAGAATCTTTAGGCCCTTAACCCTTTCCTGATCAATGCCTGCTTTTGAAGCCCCTTTAATTTTATAATTGAGAAAAAATTGTAGAATATAAGAAATTGCTTATAAAGAACTTAGGGTGTTCTAAATAAAACCTGCCCTGAAATGTTCAATTTCCTTGCACTTTTTGACTTTCAGCTATCTTCATTGTGTTTCTTACTTCATTTTGTTCCCCTTTTTCTACCATTTTTATTTTTTTTTTAAAAAATCAAGAACAAATTACAAAACTGAATTTATCTACTCCAAACATCTGTTTGAAATGTTTCAATTGTTTGAAATTTAAAAGCTTTTTCAGCTTTTCTTTTGCCGTAGTATAAAAGCCTTAGTGATAACTTGAGACAATTGATAACAATCAATGTTTTTTAAAAAGAGAACTATCTGAAAATATTTAAAACAATTTTAAAGCCCCTTATATATATTCAAAGTGAAAAATAATGATTATTCAACTTAAAATCAAAGGACTGAAAGTCCTGAGAGCGGTTTTGCTGGCTTATCAGTAACCGCGCTCAATAATGCCGACATGTATCATCAAGATGAGTAAAAATAAATCGTACACCTAAGAGGGATGAGCAGCTGGATGCTCTCTAAGGATGTAGTGGTAATACTACTGTGAGAACTACCAGGAATCCATGGTTAGGAGCTCCAGCTGCCCCGATATAACTGAAATACTATTAAAAGTTGCGTTAAAACCCCATTAAATTAATCATGACCCTTTTAGTAAAAAGTGTTTACTGAAATAGCAATTTTGATTTAAACACGTTTTCTTTAATATCATTTCATCAGTGCGTAAAAATTTGTGGTTTTGTGGTAAAAGGTTAAATAGTAAAAGGTACAGCAATCAAAGCTAACATTCAATTCTCTTTGCTTTGAGCATAATATAATTACGTACTACATGTTCGTTTCAAAGATATAGTCAAATTCGAGAGGTAAAAGGGTGTTTTATTCGGTGGGGTTATATATGCGCTTGAATCGCAACTATACAAGGGTTGTAACTTGTAGCATATACTGCGTACACGGGGTGTAAATTTGCTCAGTCCTACAAGGTCAAGACTAACAGACAGGAGTTCTTTACCCCACTAACTACTGACCTAGATTCTATCTTGAAACGCGAGGAAATTATTTCTCTCATTTAGACAGTTCATTTGGGTAATTTACTATGGATATATTAAGTCGAAATTTTAAACCATTTTCCTTGATATTCATGACTAAAAGGAGGATGTTGGCATTCAGCAAGTAAGTTACTTTCTTTATCAGCGATGAAACAAGATGGAGGCAATCACATAGATTTTCACTTCAAGTTTATGAGCATGCGTAGAAGTGAGTAGAAAATTCGTGAAAACTTGTTTCCGGTTGATCGATGTGAAATACCAGTTTTGTCCTACAAAACCGCTAATTAAGAGAAAAAAAAAAACCAAACAAGAAACATACAATAGTTTCAAATTGAGTCAAAATTTTGAAAATTACAAAAAAGTTGGTGTGAAACTATTGTAAGTGACACTTTCACATAAAACTCATAAAATATTCAATGAAAGTCTCTACAACCAGCATTAGCTTTAGAAATGAGCATATTACATGAATTTAATTTTGATTGAATCATTATTGGTAAAGATAGATAGGTTTTTGTTCCTCCTGTAAAATTTTATGAAACCGAGATACCATAGTTTCACACTGACCCAGCGAAATATCAAAGCTCTAAGCCTTTTAGTTTCGGAGAAGAAGATTTTCAAAAGTTTTCACTAAACAAACCTATGTTAAACTTGGGACATCTTGCAATTTGCTTATTCTAACCCTGGGGCCATAATTTATACAATTTGATGGAGGTCCACAAGGTGATGCTACATACAAAATATTAAAGCTCTAGGACCTCTTGTTTGGGAGAAGAAGAATTTCAAATTTTCACTATATAAGCCCTATGTAAAATTTGTGAAGTCTGGAAAAGGGCTAATTATGACCTTAGGGCCATAATTCATACAATATTGATAGAGATCCACCAGATGATGCTACATACCAAATATCAAAGCTCTAAGCCTATCTGTTTGACAGAAGAAGATTTTTTTAACCCATTCCCACACGGTGAAATTTTAGACTGGTCCAAATTGAAAGAAGCTGCAGACGACAATTTCAAGTTGATGGAATTTTAAATTTCTTTGTCTTTTTGGATAGAAAACATTGTGGATATTGAAGAAGATTGTAACAAGCAATTTCTTCATCTTACACATTGTATTTCTAATTATTTTTTCTATGGGGCGTCCAAAAGCTTCACTATGTGGTAATGGGTTAAAAAGCATTAATTTTTCAAATTTTCCTTTATCGTTTATGAAAAATCCCATTCAACCATTTTTTCGTGGATAGCTGACTTATGAATAAGGTATAATTCAAAAAATAGTTATCTGATATGATAGAAACTATTGTGGAAAACGAAAAAAATTGCTTGTTACAACAAGTCCAAAATTTTGAAAAAAAATAAGAATGAAGGGTTAAAGTAGTTACAGATATTGTAGGCATCTTGTATTTTTTGTCAGTCACATGGCTCTAGACCTATATTACATATACATGTATTTATCAATAAAAACTTCACGGTTGGTCACATGCTTGTGCATAAGAAAAGTCATAACTCTTCTATGTGCAACCCATCACTACACAATCATGATTTTTTTTCCTCTCCAGACAAAAGTTCAGGAAAACAATGTGGAAAAAGAAGGAATTGCTTGAAACAAGCAGTTACTTCATTTCAGATTGTTTGCTACCTTGAAAGATAGAAATATTTGAATTTCTAACAATTTGGAATTGTCGTCATCAACTTCTTTGAATTTGGACAGGTCTAAATAACTTCTCTGTTGAATAGATCTCACTGTAAATGATACAAAAGATCTATAACTATGTTGCATATAATATTTTTTCCTCTACCAATAGTATATTTCCCCAATTGTACTGTATGGACAAATGAGTTTTCATATTTCATGATTTATTATAGATTAGTGTTATTTAATTGCAGAACACTTTTCTGTTAAATAAATGATTGGGGACCTGTTTTAGACTGGTCCTAATTCAAAGAAGTTGCAGACCACATGAAGATTTCAAGGTCATGAAATAATGTAAATCTTTATGTGTCAGGTAGAAAACATTGTGGTAAACAATGATATGCCTGTTACAAGCAATCTATTTCTTTTCCACAATGTTTAACGAAGTTTTTTCTTGTTGGTCGTAAAAATGTGGGGTTTTATGGAAATGGGCTAAACGAAAGCCGTACGAAAACGTATTTGAGTCGCAGGACCAGGGCTCGTGTGCCATCGGTTTGCCGTAATTCGACGCAAAAGATCTGTCAGCATTGACCCATTGTCTGACGAGGACATTTTAGATTTATCCAAAATGAAAGGTGCTGCAGACTACAACTCAAGGTTAATGAAATTTTACATTCTTTCAACTTTCGGGTTTGAAAACATTGAGTAAAATGAAGAAATAGCTTGGTTCAAGCAATTTCTTCATTTTACACAATGTTTTCCTTAATGTTTTTCTTCAGGGGCGTCAAAAAGCGTCGCAGTTAGTAAATGTGTTAACCAGACTAAGTCGCCTATTATCTCAGAATACCAAACAAAAAACACAAAATTGACAAAAACTACCTAACGCATCTCTCCGAAGCTGGTGCAGGTTACCAATGACAGGTAAAGATTTAGGACCGCCAAGTTGATCATATTTCGCCCTCTTTTTCTCACTCTTGTAAAACCAATAGGTACATACTCCGATGGTAGTCAGAATAATCACAGTAAAAAACACAGCCATTGTGTTGAACTGTTACCCTGAAATACGGCTTCCCAATATTGAACGCGTACAGATAAAATCTTCAGTACACAATCGTATCTATGTGGTCAAGTTATACTAAAGCCGCTTGATAAAAACAAAGCGCTGAACGCACCGAGCCATCTCGTAATTACCCATTTCGGAACAATCCCTCGTTTTCATGCACCTGGAAAGTTGTATCCAAGTAAATTTTGTCAGTAAGGAAGACATTGCCTCAAAGGTATTAATCGTTTTTGAATTCATTGCATTTTTATTAGAATTGTATGGTAACACGGTATAAATTCGGGTTTCGATTTTATCGTTTGCCGTTAAAATCAATTACAGAGACATTTCTCGGCTCAAAAAAAAAAAAAAACAAAAAAAACGAACCACCGCCTGAACTTGATTTGACACAAGGTTATCAGTTCTGATGTACAATACATTTCGTTGGTGGACTGGACAAACTAGAACTTGTCACAGAAGGTGACCCACTCACCTAGAGCCATGCTAATGAAAATGTGTCCAAGAGAAAAATTCTTCTGAGCGTTTAGTAGTTAAGTTCGCGACACAATGAGCCTTGCTTGTGAAAAATTGTATAAGTTCGAGGGACAATAATGCATCTGTCAGGGGAAGCAGAGACTTGAGAAAAGCGCGTTGCTAAACTTCAACACGTTATCAATATCTGTATGAAATATTTCATTACTTTTGTGCAAAACTGTAGGAGTTCGCCTCACAAAATTACCTGAATTTTGTTCACAGACGGACGGATGGACGAACAGACACACAGACGGACACTTAGGCCGATAACAGTATACCCCCGAAAATATTATGTTTGCGGTCGTATAAATGGTCAGCCTTAAAGCTTGAATTAAGTAATGTCAAAGACGGTCGCCCATCGACGATTCGAGACCACTTAGTGGGAACCGTCTTTATTGCGTTATTCATTAGTTGAATTCACATTTTACTTATATTATGGCCGCCTTTCGGACACCATTGCCGGTGCCAGAGTTGAGAATTCGATGATAATGTAGTTAAGGCGTTCGCCGCCAACTAAGCTATCATCTTTCGAACTATTAAGAGGCTCTACTGTCTTCTCATATCTAATTAAGTTAGATGTTTGTATGTCGTTTTTGTTTTTTTGTTTTCCGCTCGAGCAAATCGCGACCGAGAACTTGAAAGTTGCCCGTTAGAACTCTTTTCACAGATCGCGTAATTCCTTAATGTCGTTCCGGGCTAGCATGGAGTCTTAAGTCACCGGTGAAAGCCGAGGTATCCCAGAGTTGGTACGATTGCATAATTACTCTATATTTCAAAAATATATAAACGCCGGGTTATTTTGCAGCAAGCAGTAGAAGGCTCTTCGGTTTGCTAGTTTTGACCTTATCCTTCATTCAGAAACCTCAGGGTAAGCTTACAGGGTCTGGCCCACTCGGATGATTGTACCGAGGTTAACCGTATGTTCGGGCATGATCTTTGCACAACTTGTATGAGACTTTGGAAAAGCCACGTGAAACTATTTTTACCCGGTCCATCCTCTTACTCTATCGGTAAGGATCGACGATAAAACAGTGGGCTATTAGTTTGATGCCCCCCCCCCCTATACGGAGAGTAATGCCACCAGAGATTACCGAGGAAATATGCCTCTGTCAACAGATCTGTGGAGTTTTATCTATATGATTACTGAGCCGTCTCGAGTAATTACCATGAAATAACAGGTCGTTGCGGGCCACGCCAAGTTAACAAGAGTTGTCAGAGGGCAGCAACGCTCGACTATTCTGAGGACTGGATAGTAACAGCAAATCAAAGTCGACATTATGCATACTTCCTAAGTAGTAAAAGAGATAAAAATCTTTCAATAAACCTTTAGAGTGAAATAAGAATTTCTTAGTCCAAAAAAGGGTTAAAATTCCACTGAATTGAATGTCTGGGTTATTAATCTTTGTCTAGACGATGGTATGATAGTCACAAAGAATTGTGCCAAGTTTAAAAGCAATAGCATTGGTAGAAAGAGAGTTATTAAAGATATAGGACATTTGCATGTAAAGTTTAACCGAAAAGTCCGAAAATTAAAATTCCACTGAAATGAATGTCAGAGTATTATCTGTGTCTAGAGGCTGACATTATTGTCATAAAAACCTGTGAAAAGTTTCAAAGCAATAGCAATAGTTATTAAAGATATATGACAGTTGCAAGCAAGGTTTAACCAAGAATATCGAAGTCCGGAAATGGTTAAAACTCCACTATTATAAATGTAATTGTAATGATCTGCTTAGAAGACGATATGATGGTCACGACAGCATGTGCAAAGTGAGCATTAGTAGAACTCGAGATATGACACTTTCATGCAAGTTTTAACCAAACCATTAAGCCGACGCCCGGATGACCGGAATAGCCCCCCCCCCCCCTCATTCTTCGAATAGCTGAGCTAAAAAGAAGATCGGATTCAAAACACCGAGGGAACAGGAAAGCTTGGCAGTTTGAAGAACGTGGTCACAGAAATTACGTTGAGGGAAAATACGAAAGCCGAATGATCAATAGGTGACCTGTACGCCGTAAAACTAGCCTACAGTTCGAGAATGCTGCAGTCACAGTTGCGATCCTTTGGTGGCGGCGTTAAGTATCGCATGGCAACTAAAACCAAGTCCCCTGTGAATCTGTCCAAGTCTAAGGTCTCTTTTTACTTAAGAATTCAACTGACCAATCGCGCGATTCAATCAAAGAATCAATCGACAGATCATCATTCATTTACACTGGAAGTGTACATTTAACTCCAACATTGGCCGACATTTATTTCAAGCATTTTTGTTTGTTTGGCGACTTAAACGTATTAAGTTCACCTTATTCAACCTACCATTTTAATATTTTGTTACATTTCAATGGCCATAAATTTTGTGAAATAACGCCGTTTGATTTCAAATTGAACTTCCTGACCAATGCCGGAGTTTTTTAAGTTCAGTTTCGGTCTAAATTAATGATTTGATTTGTCGGCTGGTTCTTTGATCGATAGCTGCGACCAACAAATCATCAGGTGACCGCAGCATTTAAGATTGATTGGGGTTTAACGCCACTTTTAACAGTATTTCAGTCATATCGTCTGAATGTGGCACCTTACAATGGATTCATGGTATTTCTCACACCGGTACTACCATCACATCCTTTCCTAGACTCCAGCTACTATCCTACTTAGGTCTACGATTATCCACCCATTTGGTGAGAGACAGAATGTCGGAAAGGATATCTGCCGCCGCTGGGGATCGAACCAATGGCAGATTAGGAGTCTGGCGCGCTACCAACAGCGCTTTCACGGCTCGCAGCATTTTAGAAGCTGCCGGAGAAAACATCTTTTAGGCTGCTTAATTTAGTCCACTTTGGCCAGTCGTAAATATGGCGTTGTTTTCTTATCGTGCGTAGGCCATCAGTTGATTGACAGGATGTTGCGCAATTGTCACATATCTTTAATAACTCTCTCGTTGTTTTCTTATCGTGCGTAGGCCATCAGTTGATTGACAGGATGTTGCGCAGTTTTCAGCTCGTCCTCGGGTTTCAATTGTCGATCGGTAAGAATCAACAGTCACTTTCTGGTACACGGCCTGCTAATGGTATACCGCCGATTCAGATATCTGCAGGCTGCAGGAAGGATACTGGAACTCGAATAGTAGACAACAGCACGACAATCTGTCCTGTGCAGATTAACTAATGAAAAATATGAGACTGCAAAATTGTAGGTCTAGTCCTAGAGTATTCTACATTTATAACCGAACGGCCCGCCATCGGATTATCGAACGAACTCAGTGACGAACATCCGTCATTGGTCGATAATAAATAGATTTGCTTTGTTTGTTTGGTCGATAATAAATAGATTTGTTTTGTTTGTTTTTTAATGGGGTTTAAGGCCGCTTTTAACATTCTTTCAGTCACATCTCAGCGACTGGAGCACCTAACAATGGATTCCTTGTATATCTTGAACCAGTACCACCATCACATCCTTTCCTAGCCTCGAGCTTCTAACCCACTTAGGTATACGAATATCCACCCATTGGTGAGAATCAAGTGTCGGGAAGGATATGCGCCGCCGCTGGGGAAAGAACCCATCACACCCCATGATTGAAGATTGGGAGTCTGATGCGTTACCAACTGCGATATGACGGCGGCTTCGAAAAGAATGTTTTTTACCCAAAAAGACAAAGATTTTTAAATTTTTGAATTTCACCAAGTTGGAATTGTGAAAACAACATCTTTCAATTTAGACCGGTCTACTGTTTGGTAATGGGTTGATAGAATCATGACCAAACAATCCCAACCAAAGTTGCTTGATCATGATGAGTATCAAGTATTTCTATAGCAGAAATGAAATTTCTAATGAAGATACCTTATCGAAGTAAACTTGACCAATAAGACGACCATATTTTAGACTGGTCTGAATAAAAAGAAGTTGCAGACAATAATTCAAAGTTGGTAAAATTAACAAGAGGCCCATGAGGGAATGAGATGCTCTACTTGCTATCAAGTTTTTTTCTGTTAAAGTAATCTGATTTTTAAGGAAGTTGAATGCTTGAAGAAGAATGCATGAAATGAAAATAACAAATTGGACTTTACCCCCCTTTATCATTTTGAGCAGCATTCCTTAAGGTCCCTCTTCCCGTGTTTCATGACGAATCCACTCTATTTCCAAAAGGGAATTTTCCAATGAACCTACAATTATCATGTGAAATTTTCAACAGAGTCCAATAATAATTGCAGACTTTATAATGTTTACAGGATTGTTTTGAGTTAAAATCCATAAGGCCCCTTTTCTGTGTTTTCTGGTGGATCCATTTCAATTCCAAAAGGAACTTTCCTTATGACCCTACTATCGTCCTGAGAAATCTTGAAGACAATCTGATTATACTTGTGGACTTCATCACATAAACAATAATGTTTAAATGATAATCTGTAATGCCCCTTTTCCTGTGTTTACAAAGCCACAATTATTCAATGCATCTTTGAAGAGGATCCAATAAAAACTGTGGATTTTATTGTGTTAACAAGAATATTTCAATCCAGTTTTCATAAGGCCCCTTTTCCCGTGATACTTATCAGTCTGTGAAAGTTTAAAGTTACCCGATGAAATATGGGGACTTCATTGTGTTAACTAGAATATCTAAATAAAATTTTCATAGGGTAACTTATTACATGATACATGTACTTGTCAGATTTAACCCAATTCTGAAAAGAACCATCCTTATGATCATTTTATGTGATACTTTACGGATTAAATCAACAAAAATCAACAAACATAATGAGGGTTCAATCAATCTTTGTAATCTGTGGACTTTATTGTGTTAATGAGGATGTTTTAGAGAAATTTTCATAGGGCCCCTTCTCCAATGATGCTTTACAGAACAAACCAAATTTAACAAGGTGTCAAATTGTCACAAGATACGCCCGTCACACTGCTTAATATTAACTGGGGGTTTGAATAGAACTGAGGTTATTTTGAATGAATTTTTTTTGTCAAACAAAGTATGAAAAACAACAAAGGGCAATAACTCAAAATATATGCTAGGTAGAGTTTTGGTTCTTGTACACTGCACTCCCCCTTGGTGAGATCTATCCATCCATGAAGTTTCATGATTCTAGCTATAATACTTTTAGAGATATACTCCGGACAATATTCAAGTATGAAAAACAACAAAGGGCAATAACTCAAAAAATAGGCTAGGTAGAGTTATGGTTCTTGTACACTGCACTCCCACTTGGTGAGCTCTATCCATCCATGAAATTACATGATTCTAGCTATTATATTTTTAGAGATATACTCCGGACAAGATTCAAGTATGAAAAAAAACAAAGGGCAATAACTCAAAAAATAGGCCAGGTAGAGTTATGGTTCTTGTGCACTGCACTCCCCCTTGGTAAGATCTATATACCCATGAACTTTCATGATCATAGCTATAATACTTTTAGAGATATACTCCAGACATGATTCAAGTATGAAAAACAACAAAGGGCAATAACTCAAAAAAAAAGGCTGGGTAGAGTTATGGTTCTTGTACACGGCACTCCAACTTGGTGAGCTCTATCCATCCATGAAATTTCATGGTTCTAGCTATTATTATTTTAGAGATATACTCGGGACAAGATTCAAGTATGAAAAACAACGAAGGGCAATAACTCAAAAAATAGGCTAGGTAGAGTTATGGTTCTTGTACACTGCACTCCCACTTGGTAAGCTCTATCCATCCATGATATTTCATGATTCTAGCTATAATACTTTAAGAGATATACTCCGGACAAGATTCATGTATGAAAAACAACAAAGGGCAATAACTCAAAAAATAGGCCAGGTAGAGTTATGGTTCTTGTGCACTACACTCCCCCTTGGTGAGATCTATACACCCATAAAGTTTCATGATCCTAGCTATGATACTTTTAGAGATATACTCCGGACAAGATTCAAGTATGAAAAACAACAAAGGGCAATAACTCAAAAAATAGGCCAGGTAGAGTTATGGTTCTTGTGCACTGCACTCCCCCTTGGTGAGATCTATACACCCATGAAGTTTCATGATCCTAGCTATAATACTTTTAGAGATATACTCCGGACAAGATTCATGTATGAAAAACAACAAAGGGCAATAACTCAAAAAATAGGCCAGGTATAGTTATGGTTCTTGTGCACTGCACTCCCCCTTGGTGAGATCTATACACCCATAAAGTTTCATGATCCTAGCTAAAATACTTTTAGAGATATACTCCGGACAAGATTCAATTATGAAAAACAACAAAGGGCAATAACTCAAAAAATAGGCCAGGTAGAGTTATGGTTCTTGTACACTGCACTCCCACTTGGTGAGCTCTATCCATCCATGAAATTTCATGATTCTAGCCATTATACTTTTAGAGATATACTCTGGACAAGATTCAAGTATGAAAAACAACAAAGGGCAATAACTCAAAAAATAGGCTAGGTAGAGTTATGGTTCTTGTACACAGCACTCCCACTCGGTGAGCTCTATCCATCCATGAAATTTCATTATTCTAGCTATTATACTTTTAGAGGTATACTCCGGACAAGATTCAAATATGAAAAACAGCAAAGGGCAATAACTCAAAAAATAGGCTAGGTAGAGTTATGGTTCTTGTACACTGCACTCCCACTTGGTGAGCTCTATCCATCCATGAAATTTCATGATTTTAGCTATTATACTTTTAGAGATATACTCCAGACATGATTCAAGTATGAATAACAACAAAGGGCAATAACTCAAAAAATAGGCCAGGTAGAGTTATGGTTCTTGTGCACTGCACTCCCCCTTGGTGAGATCTATACACCGATGAAGTTTCATGATCCTAGCTTAAATACTTTAAGAGATATACTCCGGACAAGATTCAAGTATGAAAAACAACAAAGGGCAATAACTCAAAAAATAGGCCAGGTAGAGTTATAGTTCTTGTGCACTGCACTCCCCCTTGGTAAGATCTATACACTCTTGAAGTTTCATGATCCTAGCTATGATACTTTTAGAGATATACTCCGGACAAGATACAAGTATGAAAAACAACAAAGGGCAATAACTAAAAAAATAGGCCAGGTAGAGTTATGGTTCTTGTGCACTGCACTCCCCCTTAGTAAGATCTATACACCCATGAAGTTTCATGATCCTAGCTATATTACTTTAAGAGATATACTCCGGACAAGATTCATGTATGAAAAACAACAAAGGGCAATAACTCAAAAAATAGGCCAGGTAGAGTTATGGTTCTTGTGCACTACACTCCCCCTTGGTGAGATCTATACACCCATGAAATTTCATGATCCTAGCTATGATACTTTTAGAGATATACTCCGGACAAGATTCAAGTATGAAAAACAACAAAGGGCAATAACTCAAAAAATAGGCCAGGTAGAGTTATGGTTCTTGTGCACTGCACTTCCCCTTGGTGAGATCTATACACCCATGAAGTTTCATGATCCTAGCTATAATACTTTTAGAGATATACTCCGGACAAGATTCATGTATGAAAAACAACAAAGGGCAATAACTCAAAAAATAGGCCAGGTATAGTTATGGTTCTTGTGCACTGCACTCCCCCTTGGTGAGATCTATACACCCATAAAGTTTCATGATCCTAGCTAATATACTTTTAGAGATATACTCCGGACAAGATTCATGTATGAAAAACAACAAAGGGCAATAACTCAAAAAATAGGCCAGGTAGAGTTATGGTTATTGCGCACTGCACTCCGTATTGATGAGAAGAATATAACTGCCAAGTTTAAAGTCAATCGGACTTACGGTGACAGAGTTATGCTCCGGACAAAGAAGTGGACACTGCCCGGACGCCTGGACGACCGGACGCCCGGACATCACGGGTGATCCCATAATACGTCCCGTCTTCGACGGGCGTATAAAAAGGAACAATTCTACTGAATGTATAATCACTTTGTAAAAGTTTAAAGAAAATCAATAAAAACAGTGGACTAAAATGGCCTTTTACCTTGAAACTAAACAAATCAGATCCGTTTACTTAGGAACAATCCTTATGATAGTTCAACTATTGATGTTTTTGTAATAAAGTTTTCATAAGACCCTTTTCTTGTGAAACTTAACAGATCAGACCCAATTTATAAAAGGAACAAGCCAAATGATGGTACAATCTTTCTATTAAAGTTTGAAAAGAGAATCTGATAAAGACTTTGGACATTCTTGTGTAAATGAGGATTTTGTAATAAAATTTTCATACAGTCCCTTTTCCTGTGATACTAGAAAGATCAGACCCAATTTGGAAAGAAGCAATCCTAATAATGGTACAAACAAAAGTTTGAACAGAATCGGTGAAACTGTGGACTTAGTTGTGTTAACAAGGATTTCATTATTACATTTATGCACAACCCCTTGTCCCATGATACTTGATGGAAATAACCAAATTGCAAAAGGAAAAATCCTGATGATGTTTGAACCATCCTGTGTAAGTTTGAAAAGAATATGATGAACATGTAGACTTAATTATGCTAATGATTTTTTAATGAAATTATTGTAATGCCCCGTTTACATTTTATACTTGATGGATCAGACAGAATTCGTAATGGAACAATTCTTATGATAGTACAATCATTCTGTGAACAATTGAAGAGAATCTGATGAAAAATATTGAATTTACGGTGGTACAAGGATTGTAAAATGAAATTTTCATATGGCTCCTTTTCCTGAGATACTTAATGGATCAGGTCTCATGTCAACATCAACAATCGTAATTATTGTGAAAAAATTATGAAATTTTCATAAGGCTCCTTTTCATTTGTTTCTTAACAGTTAAGACCCCCTGGAAAAAAAGATTGATCCTTATGACCTTACAATCATTTGGGGAAATTTTGAACAAAATCTAATCAAAGCTGTGGGCTTTATTGCGTTAATGAGGATGTTTATTGAAATTTTCATACAGCCCCTTTTCTCATGTTGCTTGATGGATCAGACCCAATTTCGAAAGTAACTGTCCTCACTATGATAATCATTCTGTGAGAGTATGAATACATACCGATGAAATCTGTGGATTTTATTGCATTAAAAAAGATTTTTTAATTAAATTTTTACGAACTTTCATAAGGCCCCCTTTTCCAGTGTTTCTTGATGGTACAGACCCAATTTCCAATGGAACAATCTTTATATTGTTAAAATCATTCTGAGAAGGTTTGAAGAGAATCTGATAAAAACTGTGGACTCTAGAGTGTTAGCGAGGATTTTTAATAGGTTTTTCAACTAAATTATCATTAAGCCCATTTTCATGTGTTTTTGATGGATCAGAGCCAATTGTGGAACAACCATTATGATAGTACAATCATTTTGTGAAAGTTTGAAGAGTATCCAATGAAAACGGTGGACTCTAGAGTGTTAACTAGGTTTTTTAGTCAAATTTTCATAAGGCCCCTTTTTTATGTGTAACTTAACCCATTCCAACACAGTAAAATTTTAGACTGGTCCAAATTGAAAGAAGCTGCAGACGACAATTTTAAGTTGATGGAATTTTGAATTTTTTCGTCTTTTTGGTTAGAAAACATTGTGGATAATGAAGAAATTGCTTGTATCAAGCAATTTCTTCATTTTCCACAATGTTTTCCAAAGCTTTTTTCTTGAGGGGCGTAAAAAGGAGGGATTGAGTTGGAAAGGGTTAATAGGTCAGACCCAATTTCCCTTCTTGGTGGATCAGATCCAATTTAGAAAAGAGCAATCCTTATGATGGTTCAATCATTCTGAGAAAGTTTGAAGAGTATCTCATGGAAACTGTGGACTCTAAAGTATTAACAAGGAAAAGTTAACGGACAAGTGGATGCATGGATGCTGGATTGGAAAACTAAATCACTATAGGTCTTCTGGCCTTTGGCCAGTAGAGCTAAAAACTTATATATAAAAGTTGATATGTGTCAAAGTATGGAGAAAAGATTGACAAATAGACAGACCACAATCAATAGAGATTTCAATAAATCTTGTTTACACTCATTTTAAAAAAATCGGAGCAAAAGAAATAACAAATTTATTGTAAATTTTTAGTTTATTTAAATACAAAAAGACCATGATTGCCCTAAATAGCTCACCTGAGCTTCTCTGCTAATTGTAGTACTTTTTGGTATAAAAGAAAGACTATCATGGAAGCCAAATAATGAACCAAAAGGATTGGAAAACTATGTCAAAGTTCAGTATAAGTGACCCATCCGGATTAAAAATTAAAAGGCTTTATGCATCATGGCATGTTGAAAAACATTTAAAGATTTTCTTCTTTGTAAAAAGGGCATGCCTTGGCAGAGACTATGACCATCACAAACCTTTGGGGAGAAGATTTAAAGAAAATGTGGACAGACAGTCAAATAAATGGTTAGACAATGAAAGATCAGAATAGCTCACTGTGCACTTTGTGCTCAGAAAAGCAATCAACTTATTTTATAAATTAACATTATTCTTATTGACATGTGACAGTAATTCATCATACTGAATTATCAATATTGTCAATCAAAGAATCGAGGGACCAATCAAACAATTCATTAGGACAGGCAGTGAACTTTGACATTTGCTGACATTTATTTGAAGTGTTTTTTTGACTTGTTGGTTTGGCAACTTAAACTTCCGAATTTCAGTTCAAATAAGCTGTTGTTACATTTAGGCCACAAACCAACCATTTTACCATTTTTGTTATTTGCCATTTATTTTGCAAAACAAAGCTGTTTAATGTAAAAGTGGAATTTTCCCATGGGGTTCAATGGGCTTGGCCCCTATCCTTTAATTAAATCATATATAAATCAGCTCAATTAAGAATAATTATAGATCGATATACAATGGAACTCTCCTTTGCAACTGTGATAATAGCAATTCACAGCTCAGTTGCAGGCTTTATGCATAAACATATTGATTTAATTAGAACAATAAGTTTCTTTTGATATGCTTTTTTCGTTTATATGCAAGAATAAAGTTGAAGAATTGGTGTTGCATTTAATGAGATTCCACTGTATTTATACGAAGATTCATAATAAAACTTTTGAGAATAGGTAGGATAAACTGTATAACTGGTCAATTTTCTGGTACTATTTATGAGAAATCAGTAAAAATGTTGCTATGCATTTCATTCTCAGATAATTTTAATTCCATGACCTATTATATGCTTCCAAATAGGACTTTATATATTTATATATACAAACTGCTATTTCTTTCAGTTTTGACCTTGCAGAAAATTCCCAAATGAATGGAATATCATAACGGCGAGATCTAATTTTCTATTCTGCAATAACCACAAAAGTCAGCTAATTTATAGAGTATTGTTTCCTGATCAAAATCTACAGCTTTATTCAAGCTTTTCCAGTGAAAACAGACCTCTCACAAAGAAATGCTCAAGAGTAGTCAATTTTGGCACTTCACTTTAACTTTTGGTGTATCCAAACAAACTTTTTGCATGAAATGTTTACTGATCAAAAGGAACAAATGTGCCAAATCACTTTGAAATCCATTCATAGTTTTTGAAGATATGATCTGAACAAGGACAATTTTGTCATTGACTTTCACCAGTGATTTAGACTAGCTAATCCATCCACAATATATCAACTCTGATAGAAACAAATGTAATATGGAAGTTTATAACTTTCTTTTAATTTTTTTTTTTTTTATAAGAATCCTTGATATGTATGATAAGATATCTTACAAAGGGAAAAAAAACAATTTTCACAAACTATTTTTCAAAGTCCCACAATTTTCCCATGATATATTCCACAAAAACCAGTTATACAGTATCATACATTTGATTATGCAAGGAGTATACAAAGAGCCTATTTTTGGCATTTTCCAACAGTTTCAGACATGTAATGATTTAACCCTTTCCCGTTTTTGGAAATTTTAGACTAGTCCAAATTAAAAGAGGTTGCAGACGACAAAGACAACTGGATGCTATTTGAAATGAACCCATCCTATGTGGTAGAAAATATTGTGGAAAAAGGAGAAATTGCTTGTTAAAAGCAATTTCTTCTTTTTCCAAAATGTTTTCTCTAGTATAAAATCACAGGAACGTAAAATTCTGTATTTGAACGGGAGAGGGTTAAACTAGCCTGCCGATTCTCTCATCTAAAAACAATCAGGAAATATTCAACATATACTTTGTAGAAAACTAGTCTGCTCAGGGTTTGCACTTTTACACACCTGTGAAATCATTGGAAATATGTCATACAGCCTAAAATATTATTATGACGGCTTGATAAAGGAAAACCAGAAATATTCTAAGGTGCACATAAAAACTTCTTTACAGAGACAAAACATAGTAAAACATATGAAAACTTACTAAGAAGCTAAATTAACAGTTTCTATAACAAGAGGGCCAGAATGGCCCTAAAATCGCTCACCTGACTAATGTAAGATGATTCAAAATTGAAATTGGCCCAATGGTTACTGAGGAGAAGATGTTTAAAGATTTCAAAGTAAAAACTGCCCTACCCTTCCAAGCCCTTATTTGGTCATCAATCAAAATTCTAGAACAACTTTTGAAAAGGGTCACTCAAGGAACATTCATACCAAATTTGGTTGAAATTGGCCCAATAGTTACTGAGGAGAATATGTTTAAAGATTTCAAAGTCAAAAAAGTGCCTGACCCTGCCACGCCCATATTTGGGCATAAATCAAAATTCCAGGAACAACTTTTGAAAAGGGTCACCAAAGGAACATTCATGCAAAGTTTGGTTGAAATTGACCCAATGGTTACTGAGGATAAGATGTTTAAAGATTTCAAAGTTAAAAAAACTGCCACGCCCATATTTGGGCATAAATCAAAATTCTGCGAACAACTTTTGAAAAGGGTCACCCAAGGAACATTCATACCAAATTTGGTTGTAATTGGCCCAATAGTTACTGAGGAGAAGATGTTTAAAGATTTCAAAGTCAAAAACTGCCACGCCCATATTTGGGCGTGAAACGAAATTCTGCCAAACAACTTTTGAAAAAGGTCATCCAAGGAACATTCATACCAAGTTTGGTTGAAATTGGCCCAATGGTTCCTGAGGTGTAGATGTTTAAAGATTTCAAAGTCAAAAACTGCCACGCCCTGCCACGCCCATATTTGGGCATAAATCAAAATTCTGCGAACAAATTTTAAAAAGGGTCATCCAAGGAACATTCATGCCAAGTTTGGATGAAATTGGCCCAATGGTTACTGAGAAGATGTTTAAAGATTTCTAAGTCAAAAACTGCCACGCCCTGCCACGCCCATATTTGGGCGTAAATCAAAATTCCACGAACAACTTTTGAAAAGGGTCACCAAAGGAACATTCATGCCAAATTTGGTTGAAATTGGCCCAATGGTTACTGAGGAGAAGATGATTAAAGATTCCTAAGTAAAAAACTGCCACGCCCTGCCACGCCCATATTTGGGCATAAATCAAAATTCCGCGAACAACTTTTGCAAAGGGTGACCCAAGGAACATTCATACCAAATTTGGTTGAAATTGGCTCAATGGTTACTGAGGAGAAGATGTTTAAAGATTTCTAAGTTAAAAACTGCCACGCCCTGCCACGCCCATATTTGGGGGTCAATCAAAAATCCGCGAACAACTTTTGAGAAGGGTCACCCAAGGAACATTCCTACCAAGTTTGGTTGAATTCCGCCCAGTGGTTACTGAGGAGAAGATGTTTAAAGAATTGTTGACGACTTCCGACGCACGACGCACGACGGACAAAAGGTGATACCCAAAGCTCACCTTGAGCACGTTGTGCTCAGGTGAGCTAAAAAGTGGGCATGTTAGAAAGAAACGCAAGTAATTTTCAATTGGAATTCCTAGCCCATTACCAGATGGCAAAATTTTAGACAGGGCCAAATAAAAAGAAGTTGCAGACATCAATTTAAAGCTCATGAAATTTTGAACTTTTTTTTAACCTTTTGGGTAGAAAATGTTGGTAATGAAGAAATTGCTTGAAATAAGCAATTTCTTCGATCTCTAAAATGTTTTCCAAAGCATTTTGGGAGGGGCATCTAAGAATGTTATTGTGTGGGAATGGGTCAAAACACCCATCTTATTAACTCTAAACCAAACACTGCTGGTTTTTGAAGTCCTGATGAAGTATAGTTATTGAAAACTTTGTATGAAAATAAGAAAGCTTTTCTCTTTTTTTTTTTTAACAAAGTTTTCCAACATATTCAGTACTTATTTCCAATGTTATCATGCTTTAACCCTTTCCTGTTTTATGAAATTTTAGACTGGTCAAATTTGAAAGAGGTTGCAGACGACAATGAAAAATGCATGCAATTTGAAATCTGACCATCCAATGTGGTAGAAATTATTGTGGGAAAATGGAGAAATTGCTTGTAACAAGCAATTTCTCCTTTTTCCACAATGTTTCCTTAAGTATAAAATCACAGTGACATAAAAAACCTGCTTTGTTCAGGAAAGGATTAAAATGTTGTCTGAAATATCTCTCAATTTAGATAAGTCTAAAATTTTGTCATCTGATACTGGGTATGGTAACTACATACTTGTATTCACATATTCTCCCACAATGAAGCTTTTTCACGCCCCTCAAGAAAAACTGTTTAGGAAACGTTGTGTAAAATGAAGAAATTGCAGTTTCTTCATCTACATCATAGTTTCTACCCAGATAGCTAAAAAGAGCTAAAATTTCATAAACTTTAAGTTGTCATCTGCAACTCCTTTCATTTTGGACCAGTCTAAAATTTTGCCGTCTAGAAATGGGTTAAGAACAAAGTATTGGAGATCCTTGAACAAATGAACAAAGTTTTTATAGGAAAAAAATACAATTAACCCATAACCATTCATCATAATCTTAGATTGGTCCAAATTCAAAAAGTAGCAGATGCCAATTTATGGTTAATGAAATTTTGAATATTTTTCTCTGCCTATGTTTTTGATGTTGTTTTCTTATCACACTTTTGAAAAATGAAATAAAAAATTGTATGTCATTGAGAATTTTTCTGCCAGAGGCATTTTAGAAGGATAATTCATGCATTTCTTTTTCAGACTTTAATTCTATGAAAAAATTCAATATTGAGAACTTGTGTGCATCATTCAAACATAGTATTATTCCCAGTGAGATCTTGTGTTAAACCTTTTTCCTGTTTTGTAAAATCTTAGACCCTTCGAAATTCAAAGGTTTTGCAGACGAAAATTTAAGAGGATTTAATACGAAAAATAACCATTTAAAAGGGTAGAAAATATTGTAGAAAAAAGAAGAAATTGCTTATCACAAGCAATGACTTCTTTTTCTACAATGTTTTCTCACTTAAAAAATCACAGGGACGTAAAAACAAGGGATTGAACAGGAAAGGATTGATAGATAGTTAATGATAAGCACTTTGTCTTCAAATTATACATACATTGTATATACCAATTCATAAACAGCTAACACTCTCTAGTACATGTATAAATATAGCAAAACTTAAGGTATAAAAGTAAAATCTTATGCATATAACAAAATTAAGACCAAATCAAGATGAAATTAATAATACAAACTAAATTGATAGATCATGGCTGTCAATCAAACAATATATTGACCAATCAAATCATTCATTCAAACTTTGAACTCTGACATTGGCGGACATTTATATTAATTAGTTTTGTTGGTTTGGTAACTTAAATGCCTCAACTATAGCTTATTGAAGCAGTAGTTTTGTTCACTAACCAACCATTTAATTGATGTCCTGGTATGCAATCCATTTATAAGTTAAATATGTTATAACAAACATGCCTTAATCAACTGGTCTCTCAATCTACCACTTTTTAACCATCCCTTAAGTGTTTACTTATAGTAACATTTCTCACTAAATTGTGGTATGTAACAATATAATCAATGGTTTAAGCACCCACAACGTTTTTGATAAAACCATACAGAAATAGTCTCTGCAGGTTAATTGTTTGTTTAAAGCTTGTAACAAAATCTCGATGAATACAAAAGATAAAAATGCAAATATAATACAACATAGTCCAAATAATCTATTATCACAAAGCACTTTTAACCCTCTCCTACTTTATAAACTTTTAGGCCTGTCCAAATTCAAAGGTTTTGCAGATGAAAATTTAAAGTGGATTTAATTTGAAAAATAAACATTTAACAGGGTAGAAAATATTGTGGAAAAGAAGAAATTGCTTGTAACAAGCAATTCCTTTTACTATAATGTTTTCCCAATTATAAAAAGACTGGGACATAAAAACCAGGGACTGAACAGGAAAGGGTTAAATAATCAAGTTTGATGGTTTCATTTTATTAATCCACTCTTAAGGATCTTCAAGCTTTTGATCTTGGTGTCAGTTGAACTTCTATACCCTTTTCAGGTCGCAGGATTAACGCTGCTACAGGGTAAAGTTCATCACGACTTTGCATTGATTTCACATTGAAATGGCGAAACACTGTTGACAGAATCACTTTCTCTTCTAGAACTGCAAATTTTTGTCCTGACAAAGATAAACAGTTCACAAGTTGTTTTCAAATTAGCCAATTCCAACACAATGACGCTTTTTGACGCCCCTCCAGAAAGAGGGTTTGGAAAGTGTGTGGAAAATGAAGAAATTGCTTGTAACAAGCAATTTCTTTATTATCCACAATGTTCTCTTCCCAAAAAGACAAAAATTTTTAAAATTTCATCAACTTGAAATTGTCGTCTGCAACTTCTTTCAATTTGAAATAGTTTAAAATTTTGTTGTGTGGGAATGGGTAATCAAGGTAAGAACAAGCCAAAATATACAAGTCTCAGATTTCATAAATATATGCACTGGAATGATTTTCCAAAGAGAAGTTATATTTGACTCACAAATGTTTGACCTTTAACCCATTACCAAATGACACAATTTTAGACTGGTCAAAATTCAAACAATTTGCAAACAACAATTTCAAGTTGATAGTATTTTAACTTTACTTGTATCGTGGGGTTGAAAACTTTTTGGACAATGAAGAAATGGCTTATAACAAGTAATTTCATCATGTTCCCACAGAGTTTTCAAACAACTTTTCCTTGAGGAGTGTCAGTAAGCGTGATTGTGTTGGAAAGGGCTAAATATTAACTTGACCTTCAAACTACAGCTATTACTGCTTCAGTAAGTAATTATACTTCATTAGCAATCATTTGTGTGAAATTATATTGAAATTCAACCATAAATACAGGAGTTATTGTTTGAAAAAAACTCTGACACACAGACACACATACAAAGAAGTGTACTAGGAACAACTTTGTCTTGTTCATCCCAAATGACTTAACATGATTGCTTACTTTTCAAACTGTCTTTTACATAAAATTCCACTTGAATTTAAATCTGTCAAATTGTTTCAAACAGGTAACCCATCACCATATAATACTGCAATTTGATAGGCTGAAAAAAAGAGCTCTGAAAATGTTTTGATAAAATGAGAAATTGCTTGTTTACACTATAATTTCTATAACAAGAGCACCGCCCATGGGTGCCAACACTCGGCTGCAGGTACTGGATAATGCAAAATTCTAAGTCGAAAAAGGAGCATAACTCTTACAAAAATGTTTTCTAGAGTTATCCCCCTTGATAGTCTAGATAGCTCTTGTGATGGTCAATACAGTTGCCAAGTTTCATGAGGCTATCTTCAATAACAACAGAGTTATGACCAAGGTTAAAGTTTGTCTCGCCAACACCAACGATGCCAAGGTGATCACAATACCTCAGATTTTCTCCGAAAACAGCAGGGCTAATAAAAATCACTAACCAATTTTCGTTTTGAATGCTCCTTGCTTTTTCTCTGTAACCTTCTTTAATTTTTACCTACCAAAATTTCCTGTGATCCATACAACTTACCAATACAATTCCTGGAGCCTGCAGAGAAAGGCATGAAGGCAAATGGGTGTCTTTTGGCAGAGTTCTCTGGTAAGAATCTGTCAGGATCAAATATATCTGGTTCAGGAAAATACATGTCATCTAAGTGCATGGCTCCATTACATACCAGTACATTTGTACCTTTTTCGAATGTCATCTTTCCTTAAATATAAAAGATTCTTATACAGTAAAAGTGTCAACCCCTAATAATTTACATTTTTGGTTTGTCTTATTATAGGTTGATGGTAAAAATTGCAATTAAATCAGCCTCCAAAAAAGTCACACCCCCAAATTTTCAGAAGCCAAGCGGACCCTGCATTATAATGGATTTGGTGCTGTGGCAGATAGCACTATAATGGAGTTGCAGTGTACTGGTGCTAGAAATAACAGGAATCCATGGTTAGATGCTCCAGCCTCCTGATAAGAAAATATCTAAAGAAAGGTTTTAATCATGAAGGCTAGAGTTTGGGATTAAATTTTCAACAATTTTAGCAGAGCTTCTTACCAAGTTTGCAGTCCTCAGTCAGTCTTCTTCCAAAGAAAGGGACTGAAGGGTAAAGGCGCAGTGATTCCTAAAAGATGAAAAGAATAATTGTGAAACAAGATGAAATTTATGACAGACAGTGTATAAGAACTTGAAATATAGCATCTTAAAACAATTAACCCATTCCCACACAATGTCTTTTTTTGACACCACTCATGAAAACAAGAGGGCCAGTGGCCCTGGTGCTCTCCTGAGATAAGGCTCTTTTTCTTAGAGGCCAATACTAACTGGGTCAGGAGAAGACCTCCTTTACAATTTAACTAAAATCAACAAGTGTTGCCATGCCAACCAATGCTTTCACCAGAATTCAAATCTTTTAGTAATTATTAAAAGGGGACAATCTTAGGTAAATCCAAATTTGGTTAAAATTGGCCAACAAGTTTTGAAAGAGTAGCCTTCTTTATTTCTATTTAAGCCCAATCTCTCTGTGGCTCTGAAATTTAAGCAGTTTTGGAAGAGGTCAATGTACTGATTATGGGTCATGATTTTTTTTTAAATTTTACACTTGTTGTCAGAGCAACCAGAGTTCTCATCTGATTTAAATTCTTTAGTTGAAGTTGGCCCAAGGGTTTGGGAGAAGATGTCATTTTAAAAAAAATCCTTCTTTGTTTCTATGTAAGCCCCACCCCCTGGGGACCCGAGATGACTTTAGCAATTCTGAAAGAGGTCAATGCACTGATGCTTCATGCAAAATATCAAGACTCTATGCCTTTTGGTCAGGAGGATATCATTCTTAAAGATTTTTTTTCAAAACTTTACTTTTGTTACCATGGCAACTAGAGTTTTCAACAGATTTATAAAGTCTTTTAGCAATTTTCAAATGGCACAACAAAAGGAACATATCTGCCAAATTTGGTTGAAATCTGCCAAGTGGTTTGGGAGGAGATGTCCTTTTAAAAGGCCATCTTTATTTCTAAATAAGCCCCCCCCCCCAATAGGCCTCGGCCTCTGTGGATCCAGGGGTGATTATCTTAGTTCAAACAAGACCTGCCTTAGCATTAACACCGTCTGAACAGGACAGAACCACCTGAAAAATTTATTTTCTTTTTTCTCCCAGGTACTAACAATATGAACAAAGCATTGCTGAAAAAAGGAATTTTCTAATAAGGATTTTATCCTATTTTCAATAATATTTTCTGTAAAGTTACAAGAGCACTGCCTTCCCTCCCCATGAACAAATCAGTAAATAACCAATTATTTCTTCATTCACAACAATGTTTTCATCCCTGACAGACAACAAAAATTCAAATCAAATGAACTTGATAGAATTGCACTCACTTTTCATCGTCGTCAGCAGCATCTTTCAAATTGGACCAGTCTAAAATTTTGAAAAACAGGAAAGGGCTAAGAATCAAAATCATCAAAGAGCACTACTAACAGATTATAATACATGGGCAGAAAATGTAACCCAAGCAATTTCTTCTTTTCCACAATGATTAGTCAAATGTAAAACCAGGGGTTGAAGGAAAGGGTTAAGTGTTAGAGATGATAACTTTAATCTTAATGTTCATTTACCTTGATACAACATTCTAAATACTTCATGTCCTTCAGATCATCCATAGTGGCATCTCTGTTTGACATTCCTAGTGAACGAGAGTAAAATTGAACATTCATCATTTAGGTGCTTAAGAAAAAAAGCTTAAAGAACTAAAGATTTATAAATAGAAATATTTGACACATTACCACACAATGCCCCTTTTTTATTTGCTGCAGAAATATAATGATGTAAAACTTGGTGTGGATAGAGAAATTGCTAGTAGCAAACAGTTTCTCCTTTTCTCAAAATGTTTTACCTTTATTAGTACTTATTTTCAAACTCTAACTTAATATGAAATGTCGTCTGCAACTTCTTTCAAAATGGGCAAATTTTTCTGTGCCTTATTTGTCCATATCTCCTATAGTCACTAGTTTTCAGACGATTTATTTTGAATAACATTGTTGGATATGGAGAAAAGCAATTTCTTATTTTACCACAATGTCTCCACTCAATAAGGTAAATGTATTAAGGTTCTACATCATAAAAGAGCATTAGATTCAAATAGCAATGTTGTCACAATCTTCTTAAATTTATACAAGTTTAAAACTTTGCTGTCCTTTAAAAAACAACAAAAATTATTATTATTAAGCATTTCTTACCAAATATGGAATCCATTTCCTCATGAACTTTATCCTGAACTTCAGGATCACTTCCAATTAAATGGAGTGCCCAGTTGAATGCCATAGCCGTAGTGTCATGTCCCTGGAAATATACAACAAACCTGCCATTTGCAAAATATACGCGTCACCATTGATACAATTTCAAGATCTAGCTAAAAGAAATTAAACAATACCCACACATTCCTTTTTTTAATGCCCCCAAAGAAAAAACTTTTGAAAAAGAAAATTGTGGAAAATAAAGAAATTACTTGAAATAAGCAATTTCTTCAGTGTTTATAATGATTTCTACCCTAAATGGCAAAGATATTTGAAATTTCATCAACTTGAATTGTCATCTGCAACATCTACCAATTTAGACTAGTCTAAATTTTGTCATATAGTAAGGAATTAAAATGTTAGGATTTCTTGTACACAATAAGTGAAATTCCATTCAGTTCATTAATAAAGCAAGAAGTTGTGTTTTGAAGCAAATTTCCATTATTCCCCTTTTTTCTGTTACACAGTATATCAAAAAGCTCCTTTGAAAGACAACAGATCAAATGAAGACAAGAGTTCTGTGAAAAGTTCATACAAAACCATCTAACTAAACACCCTGAATTTATCAAACAGCTAACATAGTTTCTTAAATACAGGAGGCAACTCATCTAAAAAAGATTTGCTTGTTTGTTTTGATTAAAACGTTCCCTCAATTATACTTTTGGACGCCCCACAAGAAAAAAGCTTTGGAAAACATTGTGAAAAATGAAGAAATTGCTTGTTACAAGCAATTTCTTCTTTATTCACAATGCTTTCTTTTCTAAAAGACAAAGATATTTAGATCTTCATTAACAATGATTTGTTGTCTGCAACTTCTTTCAAATTAGACCAGTCTAAAAAACTGCTGTGTGGTTAATATGACAGAAGCATTGACTATTGATTATTGGAGGATTCTATTGGAAAACACAGGAATTTTTTTAATGAGGTTTTACGCCGCTTTCAACAATCTTTCAGTTATATCGCGGCTGCTGGAGCACCTTACAATGGAATCCTGGAATTTCTCACACCAGTACTACCATTACATCCCTTCCTAGCCTCCAGCTGCTATCTCACATAGCTCTACGATTATCAACCAATTGGTGAGAGACAAATAGTCAGAAAGGATGAGTGCCGCACAGTCGGGGATCGAACCCGGGACCTCTAGATTAATAGTCCGTTGCACTACCAATTGCGCTATGACGGCAGCGGAAAACACAGGAAAGGGGCCTTAATGATAATTTATTTGTTTACACTCTAGAGACCACAATTTTGGCTCAATATTCATGAAACTTGGTCAGGATAATTGTTTAGTCACAAGGATGAAGCCTATTGATTATGGAATGGTTTTATTCGAAACAGGAAAAGGGGCCTTAATGACAATTTCTTTGTTTAAAGTCTATAGTCCATAATATAGGCTCAATCTTCATGAAACTATGCCAGATTAATTATTAGGGCATGAGGATGAAGCCTATTGATTATGGGAAGGTTTTTTTTGGAAAACACAGGCGAAGGGGCCTTAATGACAATTTCTTTGTTTGCACTGTAGAGACCACAATTTTGGCTAAAAATTCTTGAAAATTGGCCAAGATAATTGTTTAGTCACAAGGATGAAGCCTATTGATTATGGGAAGGTACTTTTGGAAAACACAGGAAAAGGGGCCTTAATGATAATTTCTTTTTTAATGCTCTTCAGGTCATTATTTTGGCTCATTTGTCATGTTACTTGGTCAGGATACTTGTTAGGTCATAAAGATGAACCTTATAGATAATGTGAAGGTTCTATAGGATAATACAGGAAAAGGGGCCATAATGACAATTTCTTTGTTTACAATATAGAAGTCACAGTTTTGCCTCTATCTTCATGAAACTGATTATAGTTATTTGTCTCTAATTGCATTTTTTTAACAGCAGACAGTTCAGGTGAGCGATCTAGGACCATCATGGTCCTCTTATCCTTTAAGGAATCTGTTAACCCTGTACAATCTCTGGTTTTTCTGTCCTTATGATAATTGAGAAAACATTGTTGGAAAAAAATTGCTTGGCTAGTTACTTTTCAAATTACACTCACTTTTAGATGTTGTCTACAACCTCTTTCAACTTGCACAAGTCTATAAATTTGAACAAGGTGCCAAATTGTCACAAGATACGCCTGTCAGACTGCTTAATATTAACTGGGGGTTTGAATAGAACTGATGTTATTTTAAATGAATATTTTTTGTCAAACAAAGAATGAAAAACAACAAAGGGCAATAACTCAAAATATACGCTAGGTAGAGTTATGGTTCTTGTACACTGCACTCCCACTTGGTGAGTTCTATCCATCCATGAAGTTTTATGATTCTAGCTATTAAACTTTTAGAGATATACACCAGACAAGATTCAAGTATGAAAAACAACAAAGGGCAATAACTCAAAATATATGCTAGGTAGAGTTATGGTTCTTGTACACTGCACTCCCACTTGGTGAGCTCTATCTATCCATGAAATTTCATGATTCTAGCTATTATACTTTAAGAGACATACTCCATACAAGATTCAAGTATGATAGATAACAAAGGGAAATAACTAAAAAAATAGGCCAGGTAGAGTTATGGTTCTTGTGCACTGCACTCTCACTTGGTGAGCTCTATCCATCCATGAAATTTCATGATTCTAGCTATTATACTTTCAGAGATATACTCCGGACAAGATGCAAGTATGAAAAACAACAAAGGGCAATAACTCAAAAAATAGGCTAGGTAGAGTTATGGTTCTTGTACACTGCACTCCCACTTGGTGAGATCTATCCATCCAATAAATTTCATGATTCTAGCTATTGTACTTTTAGAGATATACTCTGGACAAGATTCAAGTACGAAAAACAACAAAGGGCAATAACTCAAAAAATAGGCCAGGTAGAGTTATGGTTCTTGTGCACTGCACTCCCCCTTGATGAGATCTATACACCCATGAAGTTTCATAATCCTAGCTATTATACTTTTAGAGATATACTCCGGACAAGATTCAAGTATGAAATACAACAAAGGGCAATAACTAAAAAAATAGGCCAGGTAGAGTTATGGTTCTTGTACACTGCACTCCTACCTTGTGAGCTCTATCCATCCATGAAATTTCATGATTCTAGCTATTATACTTTTAGAGATATACACCGGACAAGATTCAAGTATGAAAAATAACAAAGGGCAATAACTCAAAAAACAGGCCAGGTAGAGTTATGGCTCTTGTGCACTGCACTCCCCCTTGGTAAGATCTATACACCCATGAAGTTTCATGATCCTAGCTATAATACTTTTAGAAATATACTCCGGACAAGATTCAAGTTTGATAGATAACAAAGGGAAATAACTCAAAAAATAGGCCAGGTAGAGTTATGGTTTTGGTGCACTGCACTCCCACTTGGTGAGATCTATACACCCATGAAGTTTCATGATCCTAGCTATAATACTTTTAGAGATATACTCCGGACAAGATTCAAGTATGAAAAACAACAAAGGGCAATAACTCAAAAAATAGGCTAGGTAAAGTTATGGTTCTTGTGCACTGCACTCCGTATTGATGAGAAGAATATAACTGCCAAGTTTAAAGTCAATCGGACTTACGGTGACAGAGTTATGCTCCGGACAAAGAAGTGGACACCACCCGGACGCCCGTACGACCGGACACCACGGGTGATCCCATAATACGTCCCGTCTTCGACGGGCGTATAAAAAAAGGAAAGTGATAACGGGTCATCCAAGGATCTTTCTTTTGAAATTTGGTTGAAATCTGTATAATTTGTTATAAGGAAAGCTTTTTGGAAAATGGAGAAAGTTTAAAATAGTGTAAAGTGGTTAATCACCAAATCTCTTATCTTATTTCTTTTTCTTCACTGTATGGGAATTTCACGTCGGACAACATGTTTGAGACAAGACCAAATTCAAGTAAGTTGCAAGTGACTTTTTTTGTAGGTGAAATTTAAACAAATCTCTGTCTTTTGGGGTAGAAAACATTGTGAATAATGAAGAAATTGCCTGTAGCAAGCAATTTCTACACTTTCCATGATGTTTTACAAAGCTTTTTTTCTTGAGGGGAGTAAAAAAGTAGGATTGCAAGAGAATGGGTTAAACAAGAGTGTATTTATGGTATTTGACAATGGTTTAACATTACATACATATAAAGAGATATTAGTTCCAGGCCACATTTTTTGTAGATTATAAATCTTTGTGTTTTGAGGTTGAAGTCATGATGGGTAATGGCATACAAAGCAGAATTGTATGGTAATGGGCTTAACAAGTCTGCAGATAAATTATTTGATAATGGCTTCACAATGCATATATATAGAGATTCTACCTCAAACATGAAAGTATCCACTTCTTCTCGTATATCCAGAAAAGACAAACTTTCCCCATCTGCGTTTGCACAGAGTAACATGTCCAGAAAGGCTAATCTTCTTTTACTACCAATATTTTCTTCATCTTTCTCATCCAGTAACATTTCCATTGTGGTTTCTTTCCCATGAACTTTAAGGAATTCTTCTTGCTTTTCTCTAATAACCTGAAATAATGAAAAAAGATTATGAAAACAGGATCTTTTAAGCCATTATAAGAGGACAAAATTTTAACTGGTTCAAATTAAAAGAAGTTCAAGACTAAATTTCAAAGTTTGTAGAATCTAATAAGATTTTCTGGGAAGAAAACAATATAAAGATAAAGAAAGTACTTGGAATAAGCGATTTCTTCAATTTTCACTTTGTTTCTGGTAAAAAGGTGGGACTGTGTGGGAATGGCTTATTTATGTTTTACTCTGTGGAATATATATTGGAAGCAGGAAAAAGCTGTTTTTTAACAAAAAAATCAATCCTTTTTACAATGTTTCCTGTCATTCGAAATACATGCCACCGCTAGGATCAAAAGAATGACATCCCATAGTTGAAGATTGGGAGTATGATGTGTTACTGACTGCGCTATGACGGAGGCTATATATATTGTGGAAAAAAAAGAAGAAAATCTTTTCCGACCATGCTTTTCAATAGCTGTATTTTCATGTGTGACAATCCTTTTCTGTATAAACCGAGGATTTTATATCGCTGTGATTTTTCAATAGAGAAAATATTTAAAAACAAGAGGACCATAATGGTCCTAAATCGCTCCCCTGAGTACGATGGTTCATGGCTTTATGATATAAACAAATTGGCCCTCTGTCTAATTATTTTGGAGAAGATGTTTACAGATTTCTCTTTTAATCCTAGGTATATTGATGATCCCACCATATAGCACTAATTTCCTGAATACGGTAATGCTTTGAAGTATAGACATCAATACATACCAAGTATAAAAGCTGTAAGCCTAATGGTTTAGGAGAAGAAGGTTTTCAAAGAAAAGGGCTAATTTTTTAAGTAATTGGGTAGAGGGTCAATGGCTGATGATATGTACCAAATATCAAAGCTCTAGGCTTTATGGTTTGGGAGAAGAAGATTTTCAAAGATTTCCTTCTTTATTTCTAAGTAAAATCAGGGATTGCAAAGAAGAAGGCTAATTTTCACAATACGGTAATTCTTTGAAGTACATGTATTTTGGTAGAGGGTAAATAGATGATGATATATACAAAATATCAAAGCTCTAGGCCTTATGGTTTGGGAGTAGAAGATTTTAAAAGATTTCCTTCTTTATTTCTTTGTAAATTCAGGGATCACAAAGAAAAGGGCTAATTTTCAGAATATGGTAATTCTTTGAAGTATTTTGGTAGAGGGTCAATAGATGATGATTTGTTCTAAATATCAAAGCTCTAGGCCTTATGGTTTGGGAGAAGAAGATTTTTAAAGATTTCCTTCTTTATTTCTATGTAAAATCAGGGATCGCCCAGAAAAGGGCTAATTTTCAGAATACGGAAATTCTTTGAAGTATTTTGGTAGAAGGTCAATAGATGATGATATATACCAAATATCAAAGCTCTAGGCCTTATGGTTTGGGAGTAGAAGATTTTAAAAGATTTCCTTCTTTATTTCTTTGTAAAATCAGGGATCACAAAGAAAAGGGCTAATTTTCAGAATATGGTAATTCTTTGAAGTATTTTGGTAGAGGGTCAATGGCTGATGATATATACAAAATATCAAAGCTCTAGGCCTTATGGTTTGGGAGTAGAAGATTTTAAAAGATTTCCTTCTTTATTTCTTTGTAAATTCAGGGATCACAAAGAAAAGGGCTAATTTTCAGAATACTATAATTCTTTGAAGTATTTTGGTAGAGGGTCAATAGATGATGATGTATACCAAATATCAAAGCTCTAGGCCTTATGGTTTGGGAGAAGAAGATTTTTAAAGATTTCCTTCTTTATTTCTATGTAAAATCAGGGATCGCCCAGAAAAGGGCTAATTTTCAGAATACGGAAATTCTTTGAAGTATTTTGGTAGAGGGTCAATAGATGATGATATATACCAAATATCAAAGCTCTAGGCCTTACCATTTTGGAGGAGAAGATTTTTTTTATTTTTTTCATTCCGTTGCCATGGCAACCAGAGTTCTTCGTGGATTTCAATTCTTTGAAGTATTTTGAAAGAGCATGACCTAAGGATCATTTCTGTGAAGTTTTATTGAAATTCCATGGTTAGTTTAGGAGGAGAAGATTTTTTTGTAATTGTGAACAGACGGACGGACAGACGGACGGACGGACGACGGACAATCACCGATCACAATAGCTCCCCCAGAGCACTTCGTGCGCAGGGGAGCTAAAAAGAGGAAATTGCTTATAACAAGCAATTTCTCCTTTTCCCTCAATATTTTCTATCACATAGGATGGTTTTATTTCAAATTGCATTCAATTTCATTGTAATCCGCAACGAATCTAAAATTTCTTAAAACAGGAAAGGGTTAACACATTACCAGACTGGTCCAAATTGAAAGGAGATGCAGACAACAATTTAAAGTTTGTGAATTGCAACAAATAATTTAAAGTTTGTGAATTGCAACAAGCAATTTCTTCATTTTACTCAATGTTTCCTATCCAGAAAGTTGAAAGAATCTAAAATTTCAAAAAAAAAAAAAAAAAATGATGTCTTCTGCAACTCTTATCAATATGGACCAGTCTAAAATTTTGTCGTCTGGCAATGGGTTAACCAGGAAACAGCATAAAAATTTGAATATCTACCTTTTCAGTAAAACCATGAAGAGTTGCCAATGTCTGTTTACACTGTCTACCTGGTCCAACAGCGTCATACAATATCTGAGGCCAGTACCATGGAGTTCTCATTCTTTGGAATATAAACTCTGAGGCCCTGCAAACATGAATACCAGAACTTTTGATAAAAGGTGGTAATGACAATCAACCCATTACCAGGTACAGAATTTAAATTGGTACAAACTGAAAGAAATTGTAGACGCCATTTTTAAGTTAAAAGAATTTTCAAAATCTTTGTCTTTTAGGCTAGAAAACAATGTGTACAATGAAGAAATCTATTGATACAAGCAATTTCAAAGTTTTTTCTTTAGGGGCGTATAGAAGCGGGATTGTGTGGAAATTGGTTAAGAATTGTTATTTCTCAATAAAGCCCTATCTTGTAATGAAGATGGATACAGCTTGATCATAAAAGCTGACATTGTGCACTTTGTGCTCTGGTGTGCAAAAAGAAAAAAAAGAGGACAATGTTGGTCCTAAATCGCTCACCTGAATCATGATTCATCTCCTGTTAAAAAAATACAACCGGAGCAATATAATTATTACCAGATTCATGAGGATTGATCCAAAACTGTGGCCTCTACAGTATTAACAAAGAGCCCTTTTTCCTGTGTTCTTCAATAGAACCTTCAAATAGTCAATAGGGTTCATTCTTATGACCTAACAATTATTTAACCAAGTTTCATGAAGATTGAGACAAAATTGTGGTCTCTAGAATGTAAACAAAGAATTGTCATAGAGGCTACTTTTCCAGTGTTTTCCAATACTTCTCATAATCAATAGGGTCCATCCTTATGACCTAACAATTATTTTGGCCAAGTTTCGTGAAAATTGAGTCGAAACTGTGGCCTCTAGAGTGTAAACACTTTAATTGTTGATGCCTTAGGTCATCCCAAAATACTTCCTGTCTTTGCCCAGGGTATAAAAAACCTAAGTCACCTGTCATAAAATTTAATCATTTTTGTTCTTAAATATTTCATATTAAAGTCTATTATTGTGTGACAAGGTAGAAACAAAAAATGTAAGGTAAAATACAGTTCACTTACTGATATACAGCTTTTACATATTCTGAGTCTGTATCTTGTTGTGCATTCACTGATCTGCCCATGGCTGTCTCTGAAATGGTCCATCAATCAAAGTTAATCCTTTGGACAACTGAATAAATCAACAATCCCATAAAAATAGGGCAAAGTTTGATCTAAAAGTGATCATTTAATTACTTTGGTAAATGACTATAAATTAAAACTAAAATTGTTGCATAGCCGACTTACAAACCCCACCAGCATTTTGTCACCAAAATTTTGTGACCAAAAACAAAAGAACACTTCCTGGTATAATTTGCAACAACTGCTTGAAGGGTCATGGTTCTAGGTCAATTGGTTCTAAAGTTAGAGCACCAAAACAAAGACGTCTATGGACTTACGGATGAAAAGACAGACAGACATGGGCTAACTGCACTTTACTTTGTATACATGCCGAATTCAAAAGCTGTCTGCCATATAATTGATGTAGTGGCTAACCCTTTACTGTTTTTCAAAATTTTAGACTTATCCAATTCGAAAGAAGTTGCAGAGAACAACTAAAAGTGAGTGCAAATTGAAAAGTAACCAACCAACAGGGTAGAGAATAATGTGGGGAAAAAATGAAATTGCTTGTCAAAAGTAATTTCTCCTTTTCCCACAACATTTTTCATGTATAAAATCATAGGGAATTAAAAACTAGGAATTGAACTGGAAAGGGTTAATCAAAGTCTTTACTTCAGGCACTCAAGATATAGCTGGAAATGTCAAGTACAGGCTCAATCATAAAAGAAAAGTATACAGATTAACCTATTTCCAAACTATCCAGCTGTTTTATACTTTATTAGAGAAAGAGCTGAAACCAACTACTGGACAAAATAAATTTTAGACTGGTACAAATTGAAAGGAATGGCAGATGAAAACAAGTTTCTGAAATTTTTGACCTTTTAAACTCTCTAGGTAGAAATTTGGGACTTTTCAACTTTCTGGAAAGGAAACCTTGCGTAAATCAAGAAATCCCTTGTTACAAGCGATTCCTTCAATTTACACAATGTTTTCCCAATTACTTTTCTACATGGGCGTGAAAAAGCATCATTGTGTGGGAAATCTTTGAAAACGAAGAAATCACTTGAAACAAACAATTTCCTTGATTTCCACAAGTTTTTGCCACCTTGAAAGTCAAAAATAATTACCTTCAATAAACCTAAAATTGTTGTCTGCAACTCCTTTGAATTTGAAACATCTCTAACTAGAGCTGTCGCCCTCAAGGGCTGACGAGAATACCCCCCACACCGCTAAAAAGGCTTTTCTATGAAGGAGTGGAATTTGAAGCTGTTTAATCACATGCATGTCATGGTGGATGAACATTGCCAACCCTCCACCTCTTTCTGATTTTGTGTTTGTTGCTAGAGTTGACTTATTAGGAAAGGTTGGTCAATATGAGCCTATGTTAAAGAAAACTGTGTGAGGAGATGATGACACAAAATTATATCCACGAAAAGTCAATATGAGCCTATGTTAAATTTTTGACCCCCGGGGGGCGGGGTCAAATTTGACCTCAGGAAATAAACCGTTCGATATTTTGTAAAGGTCAACAAGATGATGTTACTTACCAAATTTGGTAACTCCCCTTATGGTTACTGAGTTTTGCAATTTTAAATTTTGACTACTCCCCCCCCCCCCCCAATTAAAAAGTTCAAAATGGCATAACTCTGAAACTAACGACTGGATCAAGATGAAAATTGCAGGTGCACAACTTCATATGATAGGAAACAACCTGATAAAATTTCAGCAAAATTGGTCAAAAAATGTGGGAGGAGAAGAGGAGACAAAATTATGTCCACGGACGGACAGACGGACAGACAGATGGACGGACAACCTGATTCCAGTATACCCCCCCCCCATAACTTCGTTGTGGGGGTTATAAAAATTTGGGTTTTTTTGAGTTTAACCCATGACTGTTATATTCCCTTGAATCATCTTACTGAGAGAATTCTAATGTGTGTCAATAGCATTAGCTTTGGTAAAGGATAAAGGAAATTTAATCCATGACCAAACAACAAAGTTTTAGACTGGTACAAAATGAAAGAGAATGCAGACAACAAATTTAATAGTAAAGAAAAGTCTTGGTCTAGGAAGGTAGAAAAAATGTGGAAAATAAAGAAACTCCACAGCTTGTTTCAAGCAATTATATTTACTTTGATTTCCATGTTTTTTCTAGCATTTTAATCATAGAGGAGTTAAAAGGCAGAATTGAGTCTGAGTAGGATAACTCTTTCCCACACAATCCTACTGTTTAATGCCCCTGAAGAAAAAGGTGTGGAAATTATTGTGGACATAGAAGCAATTGCTTTAAAGGAGTTGCTGATGACAAATTTTAGTCGATGTTTTTTTTTAAATCTATTATCAGATAGAAAACTTGTAACAAGAAATTCTTTCATTTCCAAAATGTTTTCCTTTTTTACTAAATGGGCATAGCAATTATTAATTGTGGCATCACATATATATTGGAATTTTTAAGCATTTTACCCCTTGCAATGCTGAACCCAGAATATTCTTTATTTGGTTGGAGGTATAGACAAAGATCAGCCTGCACATATGTGCAGTCTGATCTAAGTCTACTCCCCCTGCTTGTCCCTTCTTATGCCAGAGTTGTTAATAAGATAAATTTTCAAAAGAATTATTAACCCTCAATAATTGCAGCCAGTACTCTCAGCCCTTTGAATAAAATGAAATTCCGTCAGGAATTTTTTTAAGTACGAAAAGGGTTAAAAATATCAATTAAGCAAGTTTTCCAGATTGTTTCTGTATGAAGATTTCTGTACTTCCTTTAACATTCTTTGTTCCTTACCACAGATAATATCCAGAGCACAGAGTGTGAGGTGGCTTGTGATGTTGAATGTGTTGCCATCAGCATGTAGGTAGAGTTTGTTCAATAGAGTCTTGGACTGGTCATTGAACACACCCACAAAGTCATGAAGAATCTTAAAATGGAATGTTGGTGTTAACAGCCTTCTTCTGCTCTTCCATTTTTCACCTGTACTGTTAAAATTAAGCAAGGTGAATTTTATCCCCTTTCACATACAATCAACCTGGCACATTGTTTTTTATGGTAAAAATTTTGTAAAAAAGGAGAAATCACTTGTAACAATAACACAATTTAAGTTTTATTTAAGTCTTTTTTTAAAATAAAAACAAGATCTGCTTTTGAAACATCATGCCCCCTTAACAGCCTTTTTTAGGAATGTGACCTCAATAAATGTCCTTGACCTTGATGGATGACCTAAATCTTACAACCAACTAATGTCTATCAATGTAAGGAACTTATGTCCCAAATATGAGCCACGTTTTCTAAACAGTGTTTGAAAGAAAGTGTCAGCTGAGCTTGATAAGTAACCTTGACCTTGATGGATAACCTTTACCTTACAAACAACTGATGCCTATCAAGGTACTGAACCTAAGTCACAAATATGAGCCATATATCTTGAACAGTGTTTGAATAACAGCAAAACATGTAGTTTTAACGTAAATGTTACTGCTTGCAAACAGACGGACATCGGTAAACAATATGTTCCCAATCTTATCCGGGGTTTGGGGGCAAGGCATAAAAGTAATTATCGACAAGCTATCAATAGCTTTTAAATTGACCTAAAGTTTTAAATTGGCCGAAGTTAACTAATCTGTAGAATGATTAATTTTCCATTTACATTCTTTTGGTATTTTTTAATTTCTTAATGGCTAAAAGTAGAAAATTAAATGTCAAAAAACACTGTGAGAAAAGGAGCCATTACTTGTCATAAAGAATTTGTCCTATTTTTCCACAATGTTTTCCTTAATATAATGCTTCAGGGTCATAAAAAAGATGGTTTGTGGGGTAAAGGGTTAATTTGAAAATACCTAAATTCTTGTTGTATTGCAAAGGGTTGAGATACTTGATTTCCTGAATACATTACAATAAAATTGCAACTTTCATTAAACTCTATTGAGGACTTTTCTAAATTTCTAGTGTATAGACACTTATTTAGGACAGTATTGCAAATTTACCCTTGATATATGCAGGCTAAACATTGCATTGACAGAGCCAGTAATTTCTTTTCCTGACAAAACATGTATGTATTTTCTGCCACTGAATATCATCATGAATACTAAAATTAAAATGTAATCTTCATTTGGTATAGAATAAGATTTATTGCAAAGAAATACAAGACCAAGAGACCTGCATGCAGGTACCTGACGCTCAGCTGTTGAGTGCTGGATAGTGAACTTAGTCACAAAGGGGTATAATTCATAGAAACAAGAGCCATCAAAGATGGATTTTTCAAACGGTACATCTTTTTATTATAGAGAACAATTATGCCAAGTTATTTTGAAAACCGTCCATAATTGAAGGAGCTATGCTCTGGACAGGCTGAATTTTAAAATTCGACCTTCAGCTGTGACCTTGACCTTGGAGCTATCAGACTTTTATTTCAATGGCACACTAATCTACTTCGCTACTGATAGAGAAAAATTGTGCAAAGTTATTACATAATTCATCCATAAGTTTAGGAGGTATGCTCTGGACATGCTTAATTTAAGTGTTTGACCATGAGCTGTGACCTTGACCTTAGAGCTATCTGAATATTTCTTCAAATGGTACATCTACTCATAATAGAGAACAATTGTGCCAAGTTATATAGAAATCCATCCAAAATTGAAGAAGTTATGCTCTGGAAATGCTCAATTTTAATGTTTGACCATAGACTATGACCTTGACATTGGTGCTATCAAAAACTAGAGGCGCTTGAGCGCATGTATCACTCCACAGGCATGAAGTTACTGATTTAGCAAATTTTTTCATTAATTTAATTGAATATAATGAAAATAAATTTAAATCATTGAAATCTTTGAAATAGTTCTAGAGAACCATTTCAAACTTTTCATTGTTTTTACAAAAACCAAGTCAAGTTATATAAAATTCATTAAGTAAAGTTTTCACTGTATACCATATATGGACAAAATCCACCACCATAATAGCCATGTTTTTCAACCAATCAAAATTACATCTGAATCACATCTCAAGGAATCTGACAAACAGTCATCTGGATATCATTCCCTTGAAATTTGGTTGAAAACAATCAACAGGTTTCAAAGTTTTCAGTATGTGCCATATATGGAAATTAGCCCTGCCTATGAAAACCATATTTTAAATCCCATCAAAATTCTTTCTAATAATCTGATAAAAGGTCACCCAAGGATTGATCCTGTCAAATTTGGTTGAAATCCATTCACTGGTTTCTGAGAAGAAGAATTTCAAAGATTTTACCATATATGGAAATTAGCCCCGTCCATTAAAGTCATGTTTTTCATCCAATCAAAATTCTTTGAAGGAATCTGATGATGGTTCATCCAAGGATCATTTTTGTGAAATTTGGTTGAAATCCATCGACTAGGTTCTAAGAAGAAGAATTTCAAAGCTTTCACCATATATGTAAATTAACCCCATCCATTAAAGCCATGAAAATTCTTTGAAGGAATCTGATAGAGGGTCCCCCAAGAATCATTTCTGTGAAATTTAGTTGAAATCTGTTCTGTACTTTCTGAGGGGAAGATTTTCAAAGTAAAAGTTTACGGATGAGCGGATGGAAAGATGGATGACTGGATGTCTGCATGCACGCACAAATGCACGACAGACACAACGCCATGACAATAGCTCTCTGGCTTTCAGCCAGTGGAGCTAAAAACAATGAATGAAAAGTTTGAGCAATATCGTAATGAATTCATATATAAAGCTTCATCCATTTTGGCAGATGGAGCAGCCGAAAGGACAATTGGACAGACGAAGCGGCGGCTAGATGCTTGCCCTTTGCAGAGCATAAAAAGACCTAAATGTTACCATTCTTAGTTGCATAGATAGCTCAAATGAAATTCTGAGTTTCAGATCAATACCTACAATGATAACAGATATTACAAAATGTCAAATACACAGATGACAATGTTATAGACAACAAAACACTCAGGCCATAGCAATACCTTAACCAACCTAACTAAAAATAGAATTTAACAATAATTGTTGCATGTATGTGCAATCCGAAACAAAAAGCAAGTGAAAGACAAACAACTGCACACACACAAAAAAAGCAAATAAACAAACAAAAAGGCTTCCGCTAAATAAGCTAAATAGTTTAATTTCATAACAAAGTCCTGTGATACATTGATTAAATATTATGATTAAGTTTATTTAAAGTATTTTCCTTTAACCCATTCTCACACAATGACACTTTTGGATACCCATCAAGAAAAAGATTAGGACAACATTGTGCAACAACAAGCAATTTCTTCATTTTATATAATTTTCTCCACCCAGAAAGTAGAAAAAAGTTAAGATTTCTTATTCTTTAAATTGTCATCTGCAACTTGTACGAATTTGGAGCATTCTAAAATGTTGCTGTCTGGTAATGGGTTAAATATCTATAAGAAATCAACATATTTATTAAAATAGATAAGAATGTAAGTAAACCTTATCCAAAAAGATAAAGAACTTATATTTTATCCCATTAATATATGGATCTAGTCCTGCAAGAAGCAATTTCTTTATTTTCCACAACATTTTCTACCCCGAGAGACAAAGATTTTTACAATTTCTAGACTTGAAATGGTCTTCTGAAAAACCATTGAATTTTGACATGTCTAAAATTTTGTAGAATGGTAAAGGGTTAAGCTGTATCAGCTCGCAGACAATCAATTAAAAAAAATTGAGTTAACAATCAATATCCAGTACTGTAACACAGTTGTTATTCAACCATGTTGACATGTCAAAATGTGAAAAACTTGGTTGATTGTAAATTTCCACCTTTACGATTTAAGTTGTTATATTGAGGTGTGATTACATGCAAAAACTGGTGATGTGACTTTGAAAATGTTTCAAGGTAGGGTTGTTTATGACGTAAAAAGAAGGACATATGGAGGTTCAATGCTTGAAGAAAAAAAAAGTACATGTAAATTGATCTGAACTTTAAAATAACTTTGCCGTAGGGAGAACCACAGCTAAGGGATGTTCAAGGTAAAGGTATTTCACTGTAATTGACTTCACTTCAATAATTAGATTTAGAATAAAAGGAAGAAAATAGAGGAATTTTAGATTATGTTAACCCATTCCAACAAACTGACAGATCTAAGGGAAATAAATTTGGTAAATAAAGAAATTACTTGTAGTAAACAATATCTTCATTTCCCAAAATCTTTTTCTACCCATAAAAAGACACAATATTCTAATTTTCATCAAACTGTAATTGCTGTCTGCATTTCTTTTAAATTGGATCAGTCTAAAATTTTGCCAGCTGGTAATGGGTTAACAGTCTGATGAGAGTCCTCACTTTTCGCTTTATAATAGATACTGACTCAAGTTTTACCCTTTCCCATTCAATCCCTGGTTTTTACATCCCTGTGTTTTTTACTTGAGAAAATAAGCAATTTCTACATTCCACACCATTTTCCACTCTAATGAATAATTATTTTTCAAATAAAATCAATTTCATATTGTCATCTGCAAATCCTTTGAATCTGGACAGGTCTAAATTTCATAGAACAGTAATGGGTTAGATGCACCTTGTGGCAGTCCAGGCTGCTCCGCCTCTGCACTAGATGTGAATATGAGATGTCACACACAGGCTCCTGTGGATATCAAAATCTCTTATTTGACCTCTGATCAATAATTAACAGAATGCTAGCCACATCTACTTCTAAAGGCAGTTTGTCTGATATACTTGACAACCATAATTAGTTTGGTTGCTAAGGACAAAACAACAGGTACCAGTAAATGATTTGTGGATGACCTGACTGGTTTTAATTTTCTCCAATGTTTACCAAAACTGTTTTCTTGATGGGCATAAGAAAGCAGGATTGAGTTGGTATGTGTTAACCCATTACCAGACGGTAAGATTTGAGTCCAAATTGAATGGATTTACAGATAACACTTTATCCCATTACAAGATGACAAAATTTTTAGACTGGTCCAAATTGAAAGGAGTTGCAGACAACAATTTAAAGTTGATGAAGTTTTAGATTTTTTCAACTCTATGGGTGGAAAACATCATGCAAAATGAAGAAATTGCTTGTTACAATTATTGCTTTTCTTGAGAGGAATCAAAAAGCGTCACTATGTGGGAATGGGTTAAAGTTTATGAAATTTAAGACTTTTTCACTTTTCTAAACAAAACAATGTGTAAAATGAAGATATTGCATGTTTCAAGTAATTTCTTCATTTTACACAATGTTTTCCAAACGTTTGTTCTTGATGAGTGTAAATAAGCCTCACTGTGTGGGAATAGTTTAACCCTTTACTGTTCAATCCCTGGTTTTTACATCCCTGTGATTCATAATTGAGAAAATAATGTTGAAAAAGAAGAAATTACTTGTGACAAGCAATTTCTTCTTTTTCCACAATATTTTCTACCCTACTGAATGGTTACTTTTCAAATTAAATCCAAATTGAATTTTCGTCTGACAAACCTTTGAATTTCGTAAGGTCTATAATTTTGCAAAACAGAAATGGGTTAAACCAAAGCCAATGAGAACTACCTGGTCAGAAGGCCTGTTCCAAGCCAGGGATGAAGAAATTCATATTCATCAGATTTGTCCATATGTTTAGAGCTGTTCATTATAGGCTAGGTGAAATAGAGAAATGAGAAAAGTTAAAATCTTGACATGATTCTTTTACACTTATCCATCCACTTGTCTTTTCATTAACCCATTCCCACACAGTGACCCTTTTAGACACCCCTCAAGAAAAACAATTGGGAAAACATTGTGTAAAATGAAGAAATTGCTTGTAACAAGAATTTTCTTCATTTTGTACAATGTTTTTTATCCAGAAAATTAAAAAAGTCTAAACCTTCTTAAACTGTAAAGTGTCATCTGCAACGCCTTTCAACTCGGACCAGTCTAAAAATTTTGCTGTCTGGTAATTGATTAACATTATGTAAACAATGTTTACATGTTTGTGTAAATTCAAAATGATATCAATCTTAACCCATTACCAGGCGTAAAATTTTAGACGGGCCAAAAATTCAAAGGAGTTACAGATGACAATTTAAAGTAAGAGGAATTCTAGATTTTTTCAACTTTCTGTTTAGAAAACATTGTGGAAGATGAAGAAATTCAGCAACAAGCAATTTCTTCATTCTACACAATGTTTTTCACACTTTCTTATTTATCCACAATCTTTTCTAACCAAAACAACAATAAAATGTAAGATTTCATCAATTTAAAATTATTGTCTGCAACTCCTTTGAATTCAAACCAGTCTAAAATTTTACTGGCTGGAAATGTTTAAAAAGATGTTTCTTCCAAGGTCAAAACCAGCTTAAAGAAAATAGTTAATATCTGAAGTCAAATACAAAAATTGAAACATTTGTGAGTTGACAAACAAAAGAGATGAATATAGTGTAAAAGGCAATCCAAAAAGGCTTTGATAAGTTACCATACATCTAAGATTTTTTTACCATTTACCAAATGACAAAATTTTGGACTCGTCAAATTTCAAACGAAATATAGAAATTGATTATCACAAGCAATTTCTCCTTTTCCGAAAAGTTTTTCATAACCATATTTCTTCAGGTTGTCAACAAGCAGATTCTATGGTAATGGATAATATGTGACCCAATTAAAAGGGACCATCTAAGAAGACCTAGCATTCAGTCAGTTTATGAGAAGATTTATTACAGATTTTCTAGACTTTCTGGTCCTTTTTTGCATGAAAGGTTACTTTAAATGGACAAGCATAAATTAACAGCATGTTATATGTAATTTAACCCAAAACCAGTTTACCAAATTTTAGGCACATCCAGATTGAAAGAATGTGCAGACAACAGATGAATGAGAATTAAAGTAAATGAATAATTACAATACTGATTAAAAACATAGTCAGAAAAGGAAAAATTGAAAATAATTTCTCCTTTCTCTGTAATATTCCCCATCCATTATTGTCATCACTCAATGTGTCGAGAATAGGATTGTTTGGTAAGTGGCTAAGAAAGCTACCAAGCCACCAAAGCAGGTGTAGTTACTAGAGCAAATGAAAGCATTAAGTACTGGTTATAGTACATGAAGAGACAACTACTTGTATTAATTGAGCTTCATCAATAAAAATGCAAATTTATAATTTCATACCATGAATTAAACAAGAGCACCTCATACCAATGCCAACACTTGGCTGTTCAAGTGCTTGATAGTGGGTAAATTTCTATGTAAAAAAGGGGCATAATTCATTTAAAAATGCATTTACAGTTATGGTATAGATGGCTCTTTTGAGAGTGAACATATTCTGAGTTTCAAGTGAATGTGTTCAGTAACATCAGAGATGTTACAAAATGTTGAAGGTTTTTCAGACAACTCCGATGCAGATGCTGATGATGCAGTGGATACAGAAGACCTGGCTATAGCAATACCTCAAATTTTCTCTGCAAATAATTAATCTAACAAAATAGAAATAATGATGGTAAACGAAAGACCCCAATAAACCTGATCATCTTACAAATGATGAACCACTATTGATCAATCAAATCAGTAGTGTAGACTGGAAGTAAACTTGAACTCGACATTCATGCTGAATAAAAAAACTACTTAATACACAAAAAGGTAACAATTTTTGACTTGCAAAAAATCTTAGAATTGCAAACAACCAATTTCAGTTGATAGAATTTCGAATATCTGTGTCATTCTGGGTAGAAAACAATGTTGAAAATGCAGAAATTGCTAGTAAGAAGAAAATTTCTACATACACCAATTTATTTTTCAAAACCCGTTTTCTAGAGAGGTGTCAAAAAACAGTAATGAGTGGTAATGGGTTAAAATGGTCAACAGTTCAAACAAACATTATTTTAGAGTTACCTTTTTTGAGAGACTTCATTTTTGACAGTGTACAAAATTACAAGTTTACAAATAAATATCTTCAGTTATACCAGTCATTTTCCAAAATGTCCAGAATTTCCAAGGACAAAAACAATGATATACATGATAATTGTTTGTTTAAGTGTTTCAAGATATTACACGAAAAACAAACAATTATTCAATTTCTCTCATGCAAAAAGAGACAAAATATATTTGCTTTTCTTGACAAATCTGTCAAAGCACATCATTTTGCACATGATTAACATGACAACCTGATGACACATGATTTACATCACAACTCAGCTACTGCTAAGACATTTGTTCGTGTAAAATGAACAAAAGGCAGAGCTTAATCAACCAAAATATGAATTTACCGTATTTTCATTAAAATATAAAGTGATAATCCTTCTAGAAAGCTCGATAATCCAACAGAAAACATAAAAGAAAAGGCTATGTAAACCCTTAACCCATTCCAACATTTAGGCTGGTCCAAATCAAAAGGAGTTGTAGATGACAATTTCAAGTTGATGGAATTTTAAATTTTTTTTACTCTTTTGGGATAAAAAACATGGTAAAAAATGAAACAAGCAATTTCTTGATTTTCCATCAAGTTTTCCAAAGCTTTTTTCTTGGGTGCATAAAAAGGGGGATTGTGTTGGAATGGGTTAAGAGTTTCTTCAAGAACAGACAAGCTACAATTGTTAATATGAATATATGCATACACTGTCATAGTACATGAAATTCTGCTTTCATACAATATAGGATTTTTCAATTAGCTTGGTATACCTCAGCCTCCTCTGGTCTACATACTAGTATTAATGGATATGTGCCCAACATTATCCTGAACACACGCAGATGTGCATATTCCCTCTGTATCTCTCGCATCTGGCTTGTGAATTCTGTAACATAAATGAAAAGCCTTGTCATGCTGAATCCTGGAATTCCTATTTTGTCAGGAGGTTTAGACAACAACAAGATTTGACCAAGTGACCGTTTAAGTTATTGACGCAAGGGGACCAAATTTCGATCTCTTCCATGATTTTATTGAAACTGGTTTCCGTATTGTTTTCACCTTATAAATTAGCTTTAAACGTACATTAAAACTGTGTCATTGGTAGCCTCCTAGAATTTTGATATGTAGCACTGAAGTATTGGTCTTAATATTCTGACTGAGCAACAGCGAATGATAAAAACAAGAGGATCATGATGGTCCTAGATCGCTCACCTGAACTGTCTGCTGTTAAAAAAATGCAATAAGAGACAAATAACTGTAATCAGTTTCATGATAGAGGCAAAACTGTGATTTCTATGTAGTAAACAAAGAAATTGTCATTATGGCCCCTTTTCCTGCGTTAATCTATAGAACCTTCCCATTATCTATAAGGTTCATCTTTATGACCTTACAAGTATACTGACCAAGTAACATGACAATTGAGCCAAAACGATGACCTCTAGAGCATTAACAAAGAAATTGTCATTAAGGCCCCTTTTCCTATGTTTTCCAAAAGAACCTTCCTATAATCAATAGGGTTCATCCATGTGACTAAACAATTATTCTGGCCAATTTTCATGAAATTTTAGCCAAAATTGTGGTCGCTAGAGTGTAAACAAAGAAATTGTCATAAAGGCCCCTTTTCCTGTGTTTTCCAAAAGAACCTTCCCATAATCAATAGGCTTCATCCTTGTGCCATTATAATTATCCTGGCCAATTTTCATGAAATTTTAGCCTAAATAGTGGCCTCCAGACTTTAAACAAAGAAATTGTCATTAAGGCCCCTTTTCCAGTGTTTTCCAATAGAACCTTTCCATAATCAATAGGCTTCATCCTTATGATCAAACAATTATTCTGGCCAAGTTTCATGAAGATTGGGCCAAAACTGTGGCCTCTAGAGTGTAAACAAAGAAATTGTCATTAAGGCCCCTTTTTCTGTGTTTTCAGAAAGATCCCTCTAATAATGAATAGGCTTCATCTCTATGACCTAATAATTATTCTGGCACAGTTTCATGAAGATCGAGCCATATTTGTGGCCTCTAGAGTGTTAACAAAGAAATTGTCATTAAGGCCCCTTTTCCTGTGTTTTCAAATAGAACTCTCCCATAATCAATAGGGTTCATCCTCATGACCTAATAATTATTCTGACCAAGTTTCATGAAGATTGGGTCAAAACTGTGGCCTCTAGAGTGTAAACACTACAATTGTTGACGCCGCATGCCGCACAATGGACGTCATACATTCAATGATCACAAAAGTTCACAATGAGTACGTTGTGCTCAGGTGAGCTAAAAATTGAGGTCCAAACTGTTGCAACCTGTTACCTGTCTTACATTATGGCTTGTAAGCTCCTCCGGTTACTTGTTATTTGTTTTCCAGTTCTGACTACAAGAAAAATCTTTATGCTATTCTAGTAAATATACTCAACATTAAAACGTTTGTCAATCCAGTCCTTGTCTAAATTGGTTTCAACTGTTTTAAATCTATCGCTATCAACCCTTTCCGTTATTTTTAATTCTAGACTCGTCAAAATTAAAAGAGGTTGCAGACAACAATGAAAATATGATGCAATTTTAAATGAAACCATCCTATTTGGTAATAACATTGTGGAAAATTGAAAATTGCTTGTCACAGGCAATTTCTTCATTGTCCTCAATGTTTTTCAATTTTAAAATCATGGCAATGTAAAATCCCATATTTGAACAAGAAAAGGGTTTCTCAAGTAGATCATTCTAATGGTATACAGCCATTTCGTACCATAATTTCTATGGTTATTTCGTACCATACAATGGTTATTTCGTACCATGCGTTGGTCATTTTGTACCAAATAATTAGTCATTTCATACCATCTCGTACCACAAATAAACCACTCAACCAAGTTCAGAGAATTTGATAATTAGATTGTTTTTCATTGTTTGCTACGTGATATCATTTAACCCATTCCAACTCAATCCCTCCTTTTTACGCCCCTCAAGAAAAAAACTATGGAAAACATTGTGGAAAATGAAGAAATAGCTTGTATCAAGCAATTTCTTCATTATCCACAATGTTTTCTATCCAAACAGGTGAAAAAATTTAAAATTCAATCAACTTGAAATTGTCGTCTGCAGCTTCTCTCAATTTGGACCAGTCTAAAATATTGTTGTGTTTGAATGGGTCAAGATCTAATTGTGGAGGGTGAACAAATGTTGATTGCTCAATTATGATTAGATTGGTATTTGCCCACTTTTTACACCCATCAAGAAAAATACTTAGGAAACAAGCAATAATTATCACAATGTTTTCTTCTCCAAAAGGCAAATATTTTTAAAAAAATCCGCCCTCATGAAATTGTGGTCTGCAAATTTCTTTATATTTGGACCTGTCTTAAATATCGTTTTGTGGCAATTGGCTCATGGTTACTTTTACAAATTATCCGGTTAACTATGATACAATATTGACGGAAATACAGTTCTGGTTCCCTACTAATTTTCTTCTAATGAACACTATTCCACGAAACAACCAATACCATGGTACGAAATGACCAATACCATGGTATGAAATGACTGGTACGAAATGGTTATGGTACGAAACATCCGTAATTCATTCCAATTGTTAATGACCCTTACAGGCAAAGTGCTTAGCCATGTTGATTTTGTTACTGTAGGTTTATCAAGTTTCAATATTTGCCCTCTGGTTGTGTTGTCATTGAAGTAAGAGAAATTACTTGGGTCAATGTCTTCAAAGTGATGATGGTTTTAAAAATTTGTATAAGATCATAGCGCTGATGCAACTGTACTGGCGTTAGCACTATGATCTGATACAAATTTTCGAAATCATTCATCACTTTGAAGACGTCAACCCTAGTATTTTCTAATCCTCGAACGACAGTATATGTGAATATTTTAGCAATTTTAGTCCAGGGTTTTCCCTGGCCCTCTCCTTCTTTGAATTTGGACCCCAAAAATATCTAGACAGCCTTCTTTATCTTATTTAATAGGGGTCATAATGTGGCAAAATGACCCCCTGTTTTGAAAGCCAAGGGAAAACCCTGTTAGTCGATCTGCAAAACTTACCAATAGGGTCTCGCTTTAACTGATGGACATTTCCTAAAATAGGGATAGATTTAGGTCCACCTAGCTTATCATATTTTCGCCTCTTTTTCTCACTGTTGTAAAACCAGTAAGAAAATAATGCAACTATGATAGCAACAAGTACCGAGAATAAGGCCACCATTTTGTCCAGCACGTGACGTAAGGTTTCACCCCTGTCTTTCATTCGTCACAACTCGGCCGATTCCGTACCTACATCTAAGATCGGAGACTTCGGAGATCGCCCGAGGATTGCCGAATGCCCTGTCTTTGTCTTCCTTCCTTGATCATATCGGATAACCAACCAAACCGCTACGTTAGTCGATTCTACATACCGAGTACCTTAAACTGGTCATAGTTCATAGTAATTACAGCTGACATTTCAAACTGATTGTAACTTAAATTTTGGTACCCTACTTGAGACTGCGTGGAAATACCGAAATACGCATGAATACCGAAATACACCGAAATATGCCGAAATACACCGAAATATACCGAAATACCAACAAATTCACCTAATTTCGATAACATTTGGGTTGATGTAAATTACTCTTATGCTGAGACCAATTTTGGTTTCCAGAATAAAATAAATACAGAAAATCAGTTTTGAATGTTTCTTTCAAAATTCGTGGAAACATACCTATCTAATATAGAAAATACAAGATCAAACCAATTTATAGAAATACGCGTAAAAATAGTTTGGAAAGTGATTTTCTGTAATTGAAACTATTAAATCACAAGATAGTACAAGAACAAATCCAAATCACCGAAATATAGTAAAGAAATACATAAACGTAGTTTCGGACGCGAATTTTGGTATATGTCTAAAAACATACAGATCTTACATAGATGGTACATGATCATTCGAAGTTACCATAATACAATTTAAAGAATTAGTTTTTGACGCGTTTTTTTTTTTTTTTTTTTTTTTTTTGTAATTTAAAACCATACATATCTTACATAGTTAATACACATTCAAGCTGAATTCGCCGAGTTATACTTGTCCTGGTATTTTTTAAATACAAAAAATCGGGTACGAAACAAATTATTCTGAGTATAAACTTGATTGATCTTGTACTCTGTATGTAAGATAGGTATTCTTTAACAAATACCAAAATACGCGTCCGAAAGCACGTTTATGTTATTCTTTACTGTTTTTCGGTAAATAAAGAAAATCACTTTCCAAACTATTTTTACGCGTATTTCTATAAATTGGTTTGATCTTGTATTTTCTATATTAGATAGGTATGTTTCCACGAATTTTGAAAGAAACTTTCAAAACTGATTTTCTGTATTTATTATATGCAGGAAACCCCAAATTGGCCTCAGCATAAGATTAGTTTACATCTACCCGAAAGTTGTCGATATTTGGTGAATTTGGTGGTATTTCGGTATATTCCGGTGTATTTCGGCATATTTCGGTGTATTTTGGTATTTATGCGTATTTCGGTATTTCCATAAACCGGCAAAATGAGAAACAAGTTTGCTGTTTTTTCTTATGCAACAATCTATTGTCACCTATTTTTTTTAACTGTTTTTCAGTGCGTCAAAATGTGAGATCATCACAAAAAATAGCAAATCATATCATTAAGCCTTGTCAGGATCGGCACTGTAAAATACGTTTTTGACAGGCAATCTTTCCTTATCGGCACCAGACTGGCACGTTTGGTCTCTGTTCCACGCCTCCACAGATATTCATTTTCAACGGATAAACCGTGATACATCTTACACCAGGCATACATAACTTCCATTCGCTCATTTCGGAAACCGCGGCAAAATGATGCATGAGTTTTGTCGGCAGACATAGCTGGGTGTGAACTCACATCTCAAAGATTGAATAAACTCTTTCCCACACAATCCCTCCTTTTAAAGCACCTCAAGAAAAAAAGCTTTCGAAAACATTTTGGGAAATGAAGAAATTGCTTGTATCAAGCAAATTCTTCATTCACGATATACAATATTTTCTATTAAAATAAATAAATAAAATAAATAAAAATAAATAAATAAATAGAATAAAATTCCTGCAACTTGAGATTGTCGTCTGCAGCATCTTTCAATTTGGACCAGACTAAATCCTGGTTGTGCGGGAATGGGTTAAAGAAGACGAAGTAGAAAAAGAAGAGGACGAAAATAGTCTTTGATATATTAATGTACCAAAAACTTGAGCAGAGAAGAAACAAAAAATAAATTGTAAACGTGTATTGTCTTTAGAATCATCCAAAGTATTGCACGCTTTATTAATACATTTTTCCTACGTCGAAGTAAAACGCATCAGTTAGCCATTACTTTTTCGATTGTCGGGCTGCTGCTATAGTAAATAAAGATTGTTATGACCTATCATGGCGTATAATGTATAACAACATGTTATTTAGATAAGAAATACGTTAAGAAATACATGTAATTTATCTAATTGAATTGGTTGGTATTTAGGAATATTTGAACAGCGTAGAGCCGTCTTGATTCACCAATGTAAAGATTCCATTCTTGCATAACTTGGTCAGAAATCCTGACATAAATGCTGAATGAGAAATGGAATGTAAAGACCTTATTTCTCAAAATTTGACAGGGACCGCTTTTTGAGTTGAATCAATTTTTCGATAATTTACTTTCGAGGATTCAACAGTTAAAATCAACGCGTTCAAACGTGACCGTCGGCAAACGTGTGTAATTCTAGAGTCGTCTTAAAGATGATATGCATGCACTTTTTCCCCCACGGTGTTTTCTGTAAAACAAAGAAAAACACACATCTGAAATAAGAGGTATAAAGCATGACATCCTCTTGCTGCTTTTAATAGGGGTTAAGTATATAGTTTTGTCTAATCAACATTAATTCAGTAGCATTCAGTACATCGAGGTCCTTGACAGTCCTGGTGCACATGTCTGCCGAAAATGAATATACCATCAATGCCTGATAATCAATAAGGCAAGCTATTTGGCTCGATTTCCAGTCTTATGCAGTAGGGTTGGAACGGGTATGGCGAATTCCTTTCCGAAAGCATGGTCTCACAAACTTATCCAGAGTTTAATCTGGTGTTTTAAACATCAAAATAAATTTATTAGTGAAGTTAGACGGTGTCTGACAATGTTCAGTGAATAGCACATGCGTCCAATCACGAGATATTGGTTTGGCGTGATTCCCTGTAAATTCTAGCCCGTCTTCGACACGCTACCGCGCCAAATAAACACGAATAGGCAGACTACTAGTTTTCATTTCGCCCGTCTTACAGTTTGAGTAGAAATGCGAACCCCAGTTACAGTAGCCCATTCCGTGAAGTAGCCGTTTTGAACCACTGACGTCGATACTGAACTAACCCATTCTCACACAATGACGCTTTTTGACGCCCCTCAATGACAATCAATAGAGATAACATTGTGCAAAATGAAGAAATTGCTTGCAACAAGCAGTTTATTCATTTTCCAAAATGTTATCTACCTCAAAGACAAAAATATCAACAACTCTGTATTGCCGTCTGCAACAAATTCAATCTAACCCCGATTAAATTTTCTGATGTGGTAATGGGTTAATAAAATCTAGTCCTGACGTACAGTTGCGTTGAAACCTGTTTCGATCTCCACAATGTCTCCGTAGGTGAGATGGTGATTACACTATCACGATTCCTTATCTGAAAACCTACAATATTATATGTTTTCACGTGAACTATGAACCATGCCCTTAATATGTAGAGTGCATCGTTGACACAGAATATCATTTATTTTTTCTTGTAATTTTATCCACTCTATAAACTGCTGATTTATGATAATATTAATCAGAACTAGGATTTTTCATTTTTGGATGCTATTGCATTGTGCAGAGTTCGCCATAAACTACAGAGCAAGTTGATGTCTGCAAGACCACTTTACAAGATAATCTCGTTTTTACAGTTGGAAGAAATATAGCTATGGGAATGTTTTCAATCTCATTTTGCCCTTCCCTTTCAACTTAACCCAATTTAAACCTAATTTACTTTGTCGAATGCAACCTCTTTCAACTTGGGCCATTCTAATATTTTGTCGTTTGGGAATGGGCTCAGCCTCATTTCCAATTGACATCACAAAAATGTTAACATTATAGATCATACAAATAGGATATGGTGTATAAAAATTACTAAAATACCTCGCCTTAGTGACTATATAGTTAACTTAACGAATCTTTGGTAGATGAAATTCTTTCCGCTGTTGGCGCAAAATCTTATCAGTGTGATAGATTTCCATTATCAGATAATAGCATTATCGATAACGGAGGACAGTTTGTTTTCATCGTAGCACTAGACAATATCCCCTCGTTTGCTGTGGAGAGGAAAACCTCAAATCTGCTAAGTTAACCTTTTAATTGGCACACTTAGTTTATCGACGGACGCACGCAGCCGTGGAGAATTAAAGGAAAATTACGCCATCGTTCTAGCCCTTGGCCCCTCTAATACCATGGTGTAAGGTGTCCAAGTCCACTGGAAATGGTTGCATGAAATTAACGGACCTTCGCTGCCAAATTGGGTTAAACCTTTTGTAGGTTTTGCTTCTTAAACGTTGCAACTACATCTTATTATTACCACGTTAAGGTTGCCGACCAACGATTCACTGACCACACATTTACCAGAATAATATGGTTTGTTACCTCATTCGAATCACAGGGATCCGTAATTTGAGTCCCTTCCATCCCATAGGCCAATATTTATTGGAATCATAGGGGTCGCCATGTCAAAGGACGTGGTCAGCGATCGACCAAAGGTGCTTATGAACATTATAATCTGTCCATTCTTTCTGTACTTCAACATTTATAATCGGATCGAGATGCTCAATCAAGGAATCAATCGACCAATCGAGCAATTTAATCAGACGTTAAGTGAACTTCTACCTTTTATAAGCTGTAGTTTCAACGTTCAGGTCGCACACCAACCAGTTTATTTTTTGCTGCATGTTTTCGATTGTAAATTTGGCACATTAACGACGTTTAATATCGAAGCGGGACTTCATGTGTCAGTGGGCGTGGCCAGCGATCTGTTAATTGAAGGGTTGCTGACCACGCCCACTGAGCTCCGACGGGACGTTCTGTTTAGATATTAAATGGAGTTTTTGTGAAAAAATTATCGTCAGTCAAATGTAACGAATAAATTACATGGTACCGACTCTCAACAAGTGAAATCGTTGATTGGCGACCTAAACGTCGTAACTATGGCTTGAATAGCTGTATTTACGACGATGAAGTTGCTACACCAACAAACATTCAGCACATAAACCTATGAATAATATGACATAAACACAAAGTTAAATAGTTTTTGGGCAACCTAAATACCGTACAGATACGAGTTAATGTTACCGATTAATGACAGTTTCAGGATTTAGGTTTCGCGCATAATTAAAACCCGTTCATAAAGTTGAAAGCACGTATGCTATTAAACTTTCACAGAATCCGCGTGTCGCTTTTATTACCCCTTATTCAATACTTAAGGCAAAATAATAGGAGTTGTACAATGTCGATTTGGTTATTCTAAACTTAATTGCATTACAAGATAAATTTTCAGTCCATTGACTTGAGATTAACAGATATATAAAGTTGTGCAAGTTTCTTTCAACACCGCAAGCTGCGTAATGGAAAATATGCGATCTTATAGAAAACAACAACAACAAACAAACAAACAAAAAACTAACAGGTGACAGCCTATTTCATTATTTCTTTAGACAACAGATCTTCTTTGAAGCAAAAGTTGACGGACGACAGTACGACTGACAGACATTTATCGATCCTAAAAGCTTACGTGAGCTAAAAGTAAAACGGTTTGTTGCCAACCTAACCATCGTAACTATAGCTTGAATTAAGTTCAATTCTCCGAACCAACAAAATGCTTCACATGAATGCGGATTTCAAAGTTAATTTCCTGACTGAATGAACAATTTGAGTGGTAAATTGATTGACAGTCGCATTCTATCAATTGAAACCAATATATCCATTTCTTTAAGTGTATACAATGTGCCATGCGTTAGGAAGCCTCCAGAGAGACATGCTATTATTTGTAGTTATATATAGATAAAATTGACCAATTTAGGATATTGATGTATCCTTTTTCTATGGATGGACTAGCCCCGTCTACCAGTTCTGCACAAAACAGAAAATCCCAAAGTCGACTGATTTTCTGATTATAGAATTTTTAAACTTCCGCTTATAAATTACCAATCCCGACTGGCCAGTTTTGGATCCAATCTCCCATTCGTTTTCTTTAAGGATTCTTATCAAGTTTTGGTCGATTTTATAAGTGAATCAACAATTTTATCGTCATCACAAAACTGTACACCGAAGACATTCTATTCAACGCTGGGATACAGGAATCTCGTGCTTACAGCTTATTAAACCCATTCCCACACAACAAAGTTTTAGACTTGTCCGAATTCAAAAAGATGCAGACGACAATTTCAAGTTGACTGTATTGTAATATGTTCGTCTTTTTTCGGTAGAAAACGTTGTGAGTAATATAGAAATTGCTTGATACAAGCAATTTCTTCATTTTCCATAATTTTTCTGTAGATGCGTAAAAAGAGGTTTTATGTTGGAATGGGTTAACCCTTTCCCGTTTTAAATATTTTTAGACCTGTCCAAATCCAAAGGTTTTGCAGAGCGGATTTAATTTGAAAAATAAACATTCAGTAGGGTAGAAAATATTGTGGAAAAAGAAGAAATTGCTTGTTACAAGCAATTTCTTCTTTTCCCACAATGTTTTCTCAAGTATAAAATCACAAGGACGTAAAAACCAGTGATTGTACAGGAAAGGGTTAAGATGCAGTTAAGTGGTTTTGATAGTCGACCAAAAACTTGCACATTCATCGTTAGAAGTTCGTAATTAACTTGGTTTCCTCAGAGCAGCTAAGTAGCACAAGACTGTAGTTTTATTTCAACAACTCTGAAGAATATGAGATAGTTTAGCCAAATATCAATGGAAACTGGTGAATTGCTCAGAATTCACTTGGAAACCAGATTAATTAAAAAATGTTTCGAATCTTTAAGTCCAAAAGAAATCAAACAGTTAATTCCTGTTAAAATGAATCAATTCTGAGAGCTGTATTTCAGTTTTCCTTTCAGAGATGTCAAATACTGCTCATATGACCTAATGTAAAAACTGTCTTGCTGTCTCACACACAAGACAGAAAAATCTCAATAGAATTTATTAGTGAAATTAAACCCGATGATCATTTGTGTGCAATTTACGAAATATGGAACGATTGCGTAAAATAAACCATCACCAGACGACAAGTTATAAACTGGCGAAAAATTGGAAGAGGTTGCAGACAACAGTTAAAATTGCACTAAAATTCTCAAATTGAGTAGAAAACAGTATGCGAGAAAAGGAGAATTGGCTTGTTACAAGCAATTTCTCTTTATTCCCTAAATTTTCCATGACCATATTTCTTAAGTGCACCAAAAAGCGTCACTGTGTGAAATGTTCATAGACAATTTAACCAATTACAAGACTGTAAGATTTTAAACTGGTCCAAATTGAAGGAGTTGTAATTTAAAGTTTACCAAAGTTTTTTTTTTGACATTCTGAGGATAAAACATTGTGGAAAATGTCGAAATTGCTTGTTGCAAGCAATTTCTTTATTTTACACACTGTTTTACCATTTTTTTCTTGTTTGGTGTCAAAACTTGGCATTCTGTGGAAATAGATTAAACACTGAAATCGACCCTATGACAATAGCCCTGATGACTCTAAGCCGGTTCAACTAAATATTTTGTACTTTGTTCTAGCTGAACAAGTTATGTAAGAACATGAAAAGCTAATAATATATAGCCCATTACCTATATCAGATAAAACTTAAGAATAATTCAGTAATTTATCTTTATTCACTAAGAAATAAGAACAACAATTTATCTCATTAAGAAATGATGAATGAACAGAAAGTTCATTACATTACACTTAAAGTACATAAAATCACTGAAATCCATATATCCACAATTACTACAAATAGTGTATCAGGTAATTCTATATACTTGAAATTTCTTGAAAATTCGTTGAAAATGCCATGTTTGCGATGCTGTACAAGCAATGATTGGTCACACAAGTAGACTCAGGCATGTGAACTTGATCTGACCTGAAACTCAGTAAGGTCCAAGGTTTAACAAGGGGAATAAATGTTGTTGCTTGTGTCTGTTGGCTTTAATTACGGAAAACCAAGAGACTATCAAAGTTTTCACTATATGTCATACAAACTAGGGCCATCCATAAAGACATGTTCTTCATCTGATCAATTTTTCTTTTCAGGAGGCTGATAAAGAGTCACCATAGGATCATTTTGTTGAAACTTTACTAAAATCCATCAACTAGTTTCTGAGAATATTTTCAAAGTTTTCACTATACACCTGATATGGAAATTAGCTATGCCCATTAAGCCATGTTTTACATCTGATAAAAACTTTTTGAAGGAATCTGAGGTAAAATTTGGTTTAATTCTGTGCAATACTTTCTGAGGAGAAGAATTTTAAGGAAAGACAGATGGATGCACAGATGCACCCATGTACAAGGGACACGACGCTATGATAATAGCCTGCTGGCTTTCAGCTGACGGACCTAAAAATCATTATTTTGATACACCCTTAAAAGAACATTTTTGGAAAAAGAGTAATTCATTTTAACAAGCAATTTCTCATTTCCAACAGTTCATACTTTGAGAAGCTTTCTGCAATATCTTTCAATTTGGACAAGCCTAATATTTGTTTCCCTTGTAATAGACTGTGACATGAATATCAAGTCATCAGCAACATGTGTATCAAGCCATCATGCATTTCCATTTTCTTTTTTAATATCCTTTTCAACTTTCAATTTCGTATCTTCATCAAGTGCTGAGTTGACCTTTGTAACAAGGGTATTTAACAAACCCTGGGTCTCCATTAAAATGGAAAGGTACTTCTTATTACTGGACTCTGAGCTGTTGGTGATGCGTTCTTGAACTGACAGTTCATGTTTCAAGGTTTTCAAATCTGTTGATAGTTTTGTGTATGCATCTTCTTTCTTGACAAGATCCTTCTTTAATTTATCTATAAAAAGAAAAATTAAATGATATGATCCATGGAGTATAGACTCAGATCAGACTCTGCAATTTATGCATTCTTTAGATACTTACTAGGGATGGGAATGGATATCTGTATATTTCAATATTACAAATTGGGTCAAATACAATTCTAGCATTAAGTTCTGCTATTATTATTTCACACATTTGGTATGACCGAAAAAGAGTCATTTACAATCAACTAAAAGGAAAAGGAAATTTATCTGCATTTAAAAAAGCTGTCAAATTTGATAAAAAATTAAAAATGGAAAACTAAGTACATGTATAGCCTAAAATTCGCAGTATTGTGGATCTTTTGAAATATCAATGCCGTGTGATAAAACTTGGCTTTCACCTTGTCAGATGACCTTAACCTTGTCATAGGCTGAGATGTATCCATAAAAGGTGACATTATACAAAATCATGAGCATTGTAGCTTCAGTAATTATGAATTTATAGGAAAGCGTTCATCTGGCATCTTAACCCTTGTAATTCTGAATAAGATCCTTGCCTGAATTTGCATAAAAAATCAAAAGTCTGAAAGCACTTGCAGCACTAGTTAAGGGTAAAAAATTACATTGAAAATTGATTTTATAAACAGCTCTGGGTCGAAGGAGACATTCCGAGACAAACAGGAGGTGTAGACTAAGATGAGACTGCACTTATGTGAAGGCTGAGCTTTTTCTATACTTCCTGCCAAAATAGGAATATTCCCGGTTCAGCATTACAGGGGTTAATTTTTTTTAACATGAATTTTAGTGATAAAGATTAAAAATTTGATCTTAAGCTTAATTACATGACCCTCATTAGTTGTGTACCCATGAGAAATACCTTCACACCAAAATTGAGTAGGTTTTGGTTTGGACCAAGAGATGAGCAGTAAAACTATATGCTTCCTTATCTTTCCATGTAGGAACATGAAAAGCCAATGAGCCATGCAATTTTTCTACTCTTTGGACAACTGTATGTATTACACATTTACTTTGTAAATTATACTACAGAAGTCAATGTGATCTTCAATTCTGATCTAGCTGTTTTGTAAGATTACCATCTTGAAAGCAGCAATACAAATTTAACCCATTATAAGATTACAAAATTTTAGACTGGTTGAAATTCAAAGAAAACAACAGTTACAAGTTGGTGAATTTTTTAACTTCTTTGTCTTTTAGGAGAGAAAAGATTGTGGAAATCAATTACTTGTAATAAACAATTTCTTAATTTTTGTCCACAATGTTTACAAAAGCTTTTTTCTTGAGGGGCATAAAAACTAGATTTAGAATAATGGCTAACCATACTTTTTTCTTCTGTGAGTTACTGTTTTCTCAAAGTTGTCCATAGATATAGCTCCCTTCTGAAGTCTGTCTAGAACACCAGCTTAAGGAAATAGGGGACTCTTATCTTCAGAACAAGTTGTCCTTTACTAGAGGCTAACATTTTAGACTGGTCCAAATTCAAAGAATTGGCAGATGATAATTTCTAGTTGATAGAAATTTGAATATCTCAATCTTTCTTGGTAGAATACAGTGAAAAACAATTAAATTGTTTGTTACAAGTATTTACTTAATTTCCCATTGTGTTTGCTCTAAGCTTTTGTAGAGGGTCTTAAAAAAGCCCCTGCCATAAAAGACTTATCTTTTTAATCAGTAATAGAATCTCTACCATACCTCTTTCTTCTGTGAGTTCAGTGATTTTTTTCTCAAAGTCTTCCATTGATTTATCTCCCTTCTGAAGTCTATCCAGTACACTGTCAATGTCTACCATGGCTCCATTATACATCACCATACCAGTTAGAGGCTCATTCTTGCCCCTGCTGTTGGTACCTCGAGACTTACTGGGGCTGTCAATTGGCTTCTTAAGTTTCTTAATGTTTCCTGTAAAATATGGTTTAGAAAGTGTTTTGATTTTTTCAAAAATAAACACTTGACTTCAAAGACTGATAGAAGCTATTTGATTTGATTAGGGTTTTTATGTCCGACTTGGCATTTGAGATCACATTGAGAAGGGATCTTGGTGTATTGATTGAATAGGTTTTTACAAAGCTTTTAACAATATTTCAGTCATATCCCCACCTAACTATTGATTCCTTGTATTTCTCACACCAGTACTACCACTACATCCTTTAAGAGTCTCCTTCTGTTCATCCCAATTGCATTTAGTTTTTACAATTTTCCACCGATTGGTGGGAGACAAATGTCAGACAGGATATTAAGCCGCAACCAGGGATTGAATCGAAATGACTAGAGAAGCAGTGGACTGAACCAGGGACCCCTGACACTGGAATCTAACATGCTACTAAAAGACTGAACCACTCCTATCTTGAAGAAAAATGCCAGAAAAGTAGCTTTTTAGTGTGACTTGTGTGATTTTTACATTATTACAACTTTTTTTGTTGGAAGGCAAGTTCATGCAACACTTTACACAATCTTGATGTAATTTTGATTTTTACTTATTTGAGTATAAAACATTGTAAATATTGAAGGATTTGCTTATTTGTTTACCATATTGTTTCCCAATGCTTTTTTTCTTTTGGGCTTCAAAAAATGTTATTATGTGGAAATGGGTTAACAAAAAAAAAATGAAATATGACCCCCCCCCCCCCCCCCCCTAAAATAGACATTAATAGTTCATGCTAAAGTCCCGATTTAAAAAGCTGATAAAATTGGATTCTGTTGCATTCAAAACACAGAGACATGCTACGTTAATATATCTGCATCTGGAGACTTCAATTAGTTGACTTAAATTGTCTAAGTGTCTAAGTGTTACTGGGACTTCAACTTTCACTCAATCCCACTTTTTTATGGCCCTCATGACAAAACAAAACAAAAAGACCTGAATCTGTTTCTAGTTTCTTCATAGTCTGAAAATGTTTTCTATCTTAAAAGACAAATACCTAAAAATATTCTTTAATTTGATTGTCTTACCTACTTTCTTTCAATTTTGACAGGTCCATAATCTTGTGGTCTGGTATTAGGTTCAATAAACATAAAGCTTAGGCAAAGCCATCTCATATTTAATTCCAGAATCAACCAGGTAATTAACTATTATACAGCTGAAAGGAAAATGCCATTGCAAAGCTCACACACCACAAGTCAGACAGATTAGATCAGTTGGTAGAGCATTGGACTGACCATATTAACTAATAAACTAATTATCTTTGGGATGTGTCATTAAACTGAGGACCCATGTGATGTTGCTTCCCAGGGAGTACATTAACCCATTCCAACTCAATCCCTCCTTTTTACGCCCTTCAAGAAAAAAGCTTTGGAAAACATTGTGGAAAATGAAGAAATTGCTTGTATCAAGCAATTTCTTCATTATCCACATTGTTTTCTATCTAAAAAGGTGAAAAAATTTAAAATTCCATCAACTTGAAATTGTCGTCTGTATCTTCTTTCAATTTGGACCAGTCTAAAATTTTGTCAAGTGGGAATGGGTTAAGGAACAAGGCAGAGCTCTAGGCAGTTTTGTCTTATCTCCTTGCACTATCTCCGGTAACAACTACATGTCTTCTTGGGGCGTCACTACTGTAGCGACCATGAATAAACAGAAAAACACCACATTGTTCTTGCTTGAAACTTGCCCATCCCCAAATATCCCCACTTTTTACGCCCTAGGGAAAAATACCCTGGAAAACATTATGGAAAATGAAGGAATTGCTTGTATCAAGTAATTTCTTCATTATCCACTATGTTTTATACCCCAAAAGACAAATAAGATCTAAATTCCATCAATTTGAAATACTCTTCTACAGCTTCTTTCAATTTGGACCAGTCTAAAATCATATTGTGTGGGAATGGGTTAAAGATATGTAGAAAAATGCCTACCAGCTGCCACTTCATCCACATCTATCTCCATTTCTAATGGCTCTTGTGATTTGTCCTCCTCTCCAATTGAAAAGTCTGTGAATTTTCTATAGGAAAATGTGTCTCGAGCAACAACTTTTTGTACTAACTTTTTCACCTGTTGATACATTATATATTTACTAATTAAAAACAAGATGTGTTTGTGAAACAGGAATTTTTTAGAAACGGGTAAAGGTTTAAAATTTTGACCTTTACCTTGATGAAATGACCTTCCCTAGTTGCGCCTTGTTGAGACCTATCTACAAACCAAATATTAGTATTGTATCTTTATCAGGGTTGAAGTTATAGGAAAATGTTTAGTTTGCAGGTTAAGTCTTGCAGACAGACAGACACAGGTAAAACAATATGCCCCCGATCTTATCAATGCTGGGGCATAAAAATGAAAATATTTATTAGTTTCCATGCCCCACCAGCACAGTTAAACTTCAACCTACGTTAACTGAAAACATTATGGTACCTACTTGAGTCATGGATAACATTTTATTAAGTTTAAGGTCCTAGGTCAAATGGCTTGTGAGTAAGAGCAAGGAAATAGTTTTAAATCAATGTTTAATTGTGGCATTTGTACTAATTAGGATATTTCCCATCATATCTTGATAAGATTTGATAAGTGTAAAGAAATAACATTATACCTTACAACTTACCTGTGCCCTAGACGAGGATAGACCAATAGAGTGCACAATTTCCTCACAGTCCTTGTCTACCACATACCCAGTGTAGTTAATGTTACAGGAGATACAAGACAAACGAATATAACAACTTACCTGTGCCCTAGACAAGGCTAGACCAATAGAGTGCACAATCTCCTCACAGTCCTTGTCTAGTATATACCCAGTGTGGTTCTGGTCAAAGTAAATACAAGATAGTAGAAGGTCAGGCTTCACTGTCATATACTTCTTTTTTTCTTTCTTCTCTTTTTTATCCTTCTTGTCTTCCTTTTCTTTTTCTTCTTTATCTTTCTTATCATCTTTTTTCTCTTCCTTTTTTTCATCTTTTCTTTCTTCACTATCTTTTTTCTCTTTTTCTTCATCCTTACTTTCCTGTTTAAACAGCATAATAATTAAAACCGAATACCACACATCTAAACACTTTATAACCTTTATTAAATATGAAGAAGGTGTAAATAGGTTCAAGAGTGTCACATGTTGACTCCAGACTACTAGTTGTTTAGCATTACATAGTCAATAAAAAGTGTAAGTCAAAAAAGGGGCATAATTTGTACACAGAATCATTCACAGTTATCCCAATCTATAGTAGAGATTAATGTGATTATATGTTCCAAGATTCTAGCAGACGGCTTCTTTAATAGCAGAGATATCCCAAAAAGTTTTGCCGGAAAATAATGACAATTGATAGATTGCACCTGTCAATAAACAAAAGCCGTCAGAGACAGATTATGCTCCCCCAATATAGCCCTGCCAAAATGAGTATCAAATAAACAGGAAAAAAGAGTTTGCACTAACCGTATGACAAAAATGCGGGTATATACTTTCACTTTCACTTATAAAAAATTTAACATATGACCTAGTTGTGCTCTTGACCTTTAAGATATCTAAAAACCTGTTTCAAATGGCACATCTACTCATAACAGAGAAGAACTGTGCAAAGTTATTTCGAAATCTATCAATATTTTAGGAGCTATGCTCCAGACATGCTAAAGCAGCCGTATTAGCACAGTCAGTATCGCATCAGACTTCCAATCTTCAATCATGGGGTGTCATGGGTTTGATCCCCTATGGCAGCACATATCCTTTCCGACATTTGTCTGTCACCAATGGGTGGATAATCGTAAACCTAAGTTGGATAGCAGCTGGAGGCTAGGAAAGGATGTAATGGTAGTACTGGTGCGAGATATACCAGGAATACCATTTTTAGGTGCTCCAGCCACCCTGATATGACTGAAATACTGTTAAACCCAATTCAAACAAAATCAAACAAAACCAGACATGATTAATTTTAATGTTTGTCCTAGAGCTGTGATCTTGTCGCAATCTGAATGATTTTTTTCAAATGGTACGCCTATTTATGATAGAGAACAATTTTGCCAAGTGATATTGAAATCCATCCATAATTAAAGGAGCTATGCTCTGAATATGCTTAATTTTAACAAAATGGCACATCTACTCATTGTGCAAAGTTATTTCTGAATCCATCCATAATTTCAGGGGTTTTGCTCCCGACATCCTTAATTCTAATGTCTGACCTTGAGCAGTGACCTTGGACCTATCTGAATATTTCTTTCAAATGGTACATCTACTCATGATAGAGAACAATCGTGCAAGATATATTGAGATCAATCCATAATTGAAGGAGCTATACTCTGGACATGCTTAATTTGAACATTTGACCTTGAGCTGTGACCTTGTCCTCGTCAAAATATTTTTCAAGTGGTACATCTACTTATGATAGAAAACAATTAGGTCAAATTAATTTGAAATCCATCCATAATTAAAGGAGCTATGCTGTGAACAAAGTAAATTTTAATATTTGACCTTGAAGTGTGACCTTGACCTTTGAGCTATCAAAATCCAAGAAAAATTCTTAGGCGCATTATCTGGCCTAAAGGTTGTAAAGGGTGTGGCTGTTTTAACCCAGGGACAAATTTTTTTAAAAAACATACTACAAAATAAACAGGTTATCTTACATACCGAATATGAATGCCCCATTGTACATAGTTTAGGAAGAGATGACTTTTGAACTTGGTCCAAGTGTTTTCCAAACTTTTGGACCTCCGTGGTGAGGCCATTTTTGACTTCAGGGGTATAACTCTTTAAAACTTGGTATAGAACCATGTTGTTAAACTATATATGAAATATAAATGCCCCTGGCTTTGAAGTTTTGACAAAAAAGTTTTTAAAAGATTTACTGAAATTTTCCAATTTCAAATGCCATGGCAACCAGAGTTTTTCATGGAATGAAAATCTCTTGAAAACTTCTATAGAACTTCACCCAGTTAACACTGCTGCAAAGTTTCAGTTTGATCAGCTAACTGGTTTAGGAGTAGAAAGAAATTCAGGATGGACAGACAGTTGGTAGAGAACTATGTAGTTATGCTATATGTGAAATATGTATGCATTACACCTTACACTTGGGGAAGAACAGATAGTTGAAAATTCTTTCATTGGGTGTTTTTTCAAATTGGCCTCTGGAATATGAAAGCACCAGACTATATAGATAAGGAGGAGAATACTTTTTTCTTTGCTCTAATTGAGCATTTGGACATACTAGGCATACTAGAAAACCCTATTATTATGATATACATATAAAATATAAATGCCCTTGGCTTTGTAGTTTCTGAAAAAACAAGATGTGTTTCCCTGCAACAGGACTAAATGTTTTATCATATGACCTTGACATGAGGAGATGCGTATTATGGAGATGTATCATCATGCCAAATATGAGCATTGTATCTTGAATAGGCTGGTAGTAATTGGCAATATTAAGATTTTTTCATTAAGTTTTGCAGACAGACAGACCAACAGATGGAAAGACGGAATGACAGACAGACTGACAACGGTAAAACAATATGCCCCCGCATCGAAAGATTTACTATATTTTTGAATGCCATTATAGAATGCAATTCGTTTAACAAATTTTATAGAGCTTCATCAAAGGAACATCCCTCAAAATTTTCAGCTTGATTGGCCTACTAGTTTAGGAGAAGAAGGCAGACAATAACTGATCACAATAACTCACCTCACATTCTGTGCTCACATGAGCTAAAAACCAGTGGAAAATTTTTTTTTAAACAAGGGGCAATAACTCAAAAGCACTACATGCTTATGCTAATGCTAAGCTGTTCAAAAGCTTGATAGTGGTAAAAACTTCTTAGGGATAGAGTTTACTTCTGAGCAGTAAAGTCTTCTAAGTTGAAAAGGGGGAATAATTAGATCAAAAATGCATTTTGAGTTATCCCCCTTTTTGGTGTAGATTCCTTTTTTGATAGTGAACATTTAATCCAAGTCTCAATGAATGTGTTAATCAAAACTAGAGATAATACAAAATGTAAAGTTTTCAGACAGCAACGATTCTGTTGCAGAGCCGGGTGACAACCTGGCCGTAGTAATACCTTAGGTTTTCTCAAAAATGAAAATGAATGCAATATGACAAAAATAACACATCTTTGCCTTATACTGAGTGCTAATGTGAATTTCTGATTGAATCCAAGAGGTACTTAAGGAGAAAATAGGTAGACAGGAAAAAGCTAGACCGACCAGCCAACCAACCAACAAATCTTCCAATAAGCTGACTCCTATATACCTTCCAAACATAGTTTTGGGGCTATAAAAAATACCTTTTTATCTGTGTCCTTCTTTTCCTTCTCATCAAGCCTTTTCTTCTTAGCTGCAGGTTCCTGTAAAGAACATTGGCAAATCTTTAGAACTTGTACATCTCTGGAATATTGTTAAGAAATGAATGCACATATTCTTTCACATATCTACATGTTTACCTTTACTCACAGAACCAAACTTTCAAAACTATCTTGATAAAAAAATTAGAAAAACATTTGATTTTCCAAAAATGTTTCTACCAAGAAAGAAAATGTTGTGTATGACTTTTTTCAATTTGAAACCAGTAAACCAGTCTAAAATTGTGTTATGTCTGGGTTAAATGACCTTGACATAAAGCCCTAGTAAACATGGAGAAAAATCCTAAAAATGAAGGTATCAACACATTCTGTTTTTTACTCTCTTTTCTATCCTAAGAGAGCAAAACCATATGAAATCTGTCACACAAAGAGAGACAATCAAAGAACGGATGGATCCCAGTTGTCAATGAAACAGTCAAATCATACATTTGGACGGAAAGTGCACTTTGAACTCCCTAATTGGTTGTCATTTCTGTAAACATTTTTGTTGGTTTGGCGACTTAGACATAACTATAGTTAAATCTGCTGTTTCAATCTTTAGGTCGCCAATCATCCATATTATTTTTTTGTTACATGCTACTGACCATAAATTTTACAAAAAAAACGTGAATTTCTATCTAAGAAGAAATGCATGTCAGTGCCAGCAAACAGAGTCAGTGATCCAATCACTGAACATGTTAATAAGAGTTGTCCGTGGACATAACTCACCATTTCCATGCTATTTGAATAAGGCATATCCTAATAGAGTCAAGGCCATTCTCTTATAAATGCTTGTGTGAAATATGAGCATCCTAGCATGAAAACTGACCAAGATATAAATAAGTAAGTTTTGGGTAATTGTTTTTATAAAGAATAAAGGATTTATGTCACATTGTCAAGGCCATCATCTCAAATGAAAGTCATTGTCTCAAATGAAAGCCTATCTCCTGAAGAATGCATGAGGGAAATATGAGTGCTCTAGGATGAAAAATGACAGAATAAGTTAAAAGATTCCAGTTGAATTTTTATAACAGGTTAAGGTCAATGTTTCAGGGTCAAAGGTTCAAGGTCATTATCTAAAATGAAAGCCCATCTCTTAATGAGTGCATGTGTGAAGTATGAATACTCTAGGAAGAAAACATGATCAAGATAGAAAAATGTTTTGGTTAAAGTTTCTATAACAGGTAAATGGTCAAGGTAACAAGATCACATGAGGTCATTATCTACTTGAAAGTCCACCTTCTGTTAAATAAACATGTGAAATATAAGCCCCTAGGATGAAAAATGACCAATATAGAAATGCTAAAGGTTTATAACTTTCTTTTATATAACTGGTAAAAGTAAAGGTCTTATGGTATAGGTTATTGTCTCAAATGAAAGCCTATCTACTAGTGAGTGCATGTGTGAAATATGACCTCCCTAGCACTACTTATAATAGAGATACAAAAACATTAACCAAGATAGATGCCAATACTGACATTGAAATATTGGATCCAGGACAGGTAAATTGGGACATGAACATGCAATCATAAAGACAGATCATTGTATACAACATAAAAGTTGAAAAATCTTGAATTTCATAATCTTTAGATTGTTATCAGCATCTCCTATCAATTTGGACCAGTATAAAATTTAGCCTTCCAGTAATGGGTTAAAATCAATCAAATTTATTGATTGAATGGGATTTAATGCCATTTTTAACAGTATTTCAGTCATATCACAGCAGCTGGAGCACCTAACAATGGATTCCTGGTATTTCTACCACTAAATCCTTTCTTAGCCTCCAGCTGCTATCCCACATAGGTTTACGATTATCCACCCATCAATGAGAGACAAATGTCAGAAAGGATATGTACCGCCAGGGATCAAACCCATGACATCCCATGATTGAAGATTGGGAGTCTGACGCACTACAGACTTTGCTATGACAGCGGCTAAAATCAATCAAAATCAGATAGTTTTTGTTTCAGATAGGTTGGTCAAAATGATCTTGTCAGCTCATGAATGAATTTACAAACATTATTATGTCCTACAATGTTGTAAGTGCATATGAATGTAAGCGTAGGCACTTAAAACCTTGTAGCAGAGATAACTCATTACCAGAAGATAAAATTTTGAACTGGCCTAAATAGAAAGAAATTACAAACATTTCAAAGTGCAATCAAATTGAATAATAACTCAAATACAGTAGAAATATTGTGAGAAAAAGACAATTGCAAGCAATTTATCTATCTTTCACAATGTTTTCCTCAATATAATTCATCTAGGGAGTAAAAGTCCAGATAGAGTGGGAGTGGGTGATGGTAAAGTTTGTGTAAATTGTTCTCATCTGATATATAGTTACAGGATATATACCTCATTTGGAATATAATTATAAAATATATACCTCAGCTGGTATATAGTTAAGATATATACCTAATCTTGAATATAGTTATAAAACATATACCTCATTCGGTATATAGTTACAAGGTATTTACCTCAGAGTCCTTCTCTTTCTCTTTCTTCTTATCTTTATCTTTCTCCTTTTCTTTTTTCTCTTCTTTTGGTTTTTCTGGTGCAGAACACATTGTTTTGTAGATGTTGAAGCCAAAATCTCTCATCAACATTTCATTGAACAGCTCAGCAAATAGTGACACCTTTGTAAAAAAAATTAATCTAAATAAGTTTTCTTAATCAGAAAACATTTATACACAAACACGATATGTTTGTTAAATGTAAATGCCCTCACAACACCTAATTTTTGGAATGTGACCTTGATATTTGACCTTTATCATGATATACAACCTTGACCTTGCCATAAGTTACACACAGTGTAACATGAAAAGCCATAACACTTACCAATCATAAGTTAAAGCCAATATTATCATTTCTTTTTTTTATTAAAATTACCTTCTAACATAACCTTGACCCTGGTAGATGGCCTTAATCTTCAAAAGAAAGATTTTGCTACGAAGATTACATTTGTAAAATAGACAGGTCCTGATTGGACCTTTAAAAATTCCCTTGACATATGACCTTGAACATGGTAACAACAGAAAGGTATTGTCACAAAAATTGCATTTATGAAAAATAAAGACCAAAGAAATTACCAGTCATATATTAAAGTCAATATTCAAGTTCTTTACTTTGGATAAAATACAGAAAGCTTTCCAAAGAAGCTCACATGTAAAATATGAAAGCCTTAGCACTTACAAAGAGAGTAACATATAAGTCTTGCCAGTAAAAGAAAGCCATAGCACTTACCAATCAAAAGTTAAAGCCAATATTGAGTGGATTTCTTTTTTTCCAGAAATAACCATGGCCCTGGCATTCAACAGTTACAGACAACATTAAAGTTTTTGTAGACAAATGATTGAACAGACAGACAAATATCATATACCCAAATCTATCCAAGCAGGTGCACATTTTCCTTGTGTTTTGAGATAGCTTCTCCTCAATTTATAGGCATTGTCTATAAAGTGTGCTATACAAAAATTTATCCTTGACCCATAAGTTTGATTTTGAGGTGCTTTGAACTCCTAATCATGGGGTCTAGGCTCAATCCCTGGTCACGGCAAATATCCTTTCTGACAGTTGTCTCCCACCATTGGGTAAAATGTAGTACACCTAAATGGGATGAGCAGCTGGAGGCTTGGAAAGGATGTTGTGGTAGTACATGGCATTAATCCATTCCAACACAAGAACATTTCAGACAGGTCCAATTTGAAAGAAGTTGTAGAAAACAATTTAAACTTCATGAAAATTTAGATTGTTACAACTTTCTCGGTAGAAAGCATAGTGGAAAATGAAAAAAATTCTTGATGCAAGCAATTCCTTCATTTTACATGCTTTTCTGTTTTCATGAAAAATCATCATTGTGTGGGCTATGGGTTAACCCTAGTCAAACAAACAATTGACTTTGAGGGTATTCAAAATTTTGTTTCAAATTACACATCTACTCATAAGCCAGAACAAGACTGCAAACTAAATGATAATTCAATACATTAAGTCTGTGAAATACTTAAAATAAGCCACACTTTATCCATTTAACCTTGACCCTTAAGCTATTGCATTAACTTAACCTCTGTGTTGGTATTGATTTCTCATTTGTTGGAGAAAGTATACTTCTAGCTTTAAGTGAATTTTTTCCATAATACAAGAAAGATTCAAAATGTCAAAGCAGACAATGACAGCCAAGACTGACAATTGTGAACAGAATATCTTAATTCATAACTTCATAAATAGTTACCTCAAATGAATGTTCTTTGTTATCCTCAGGTCTATAGTCCAGTAGTACACTGAGTGACATGAGTGAACAATCAAACTTTCCACCTTTAGCTTGTGGGTTAGGAAACACTAAAATGGAAGGCTTATCAGGTAGTGTATATCTTCGCTCTAGAATACTTTTCTGTCTCTCTTCTTCCTTCTTCTTTTCTTCTTCCTATGATAAAAGATTTTAACCAGATAAATTTGACAGATTGCGGCTGCCAGTAAAACAAGAAGTATTTGTAAAACACAATGTCCCAGTAACAGCCTTTTTTCGGTATTGTGACTTTAATAAGTGACCTTGACCTTCTCAAATCACCTCATCTTGGTATCTCCTATTGTATATTGATGTGATCTATCATCATGCCAAACATGAGAATTGTAAGAGAAAATCAGTTCACCAACAAACCATGTTATTTTTTGTTACATGTTACTAATTTTGAAAAGACACTGTTTAAAATCTAATTGACCCTTGTCAGAGGTAGTTGGCAATGTTAAAGATCCATTGGTTGTATGAAATGTTAGATCTTTTATATCTTGACAGGTACATCATATACATCCTGTACCCTTTCCTCAAATTTTACCCAACAAGCAAGTATGTCTATTTTTTATGGCTATAAAGTTACCTAGCAGTTCTCAGAAGAGAAAGGTCTAGCCATTTAGGAAATGAAAGATTTTTTACCAGTATATAGTCAAGCAATTTGCAGACAAAATGGTTTGTAAATATAAGAAAAGCATCATGTATGGTGGACAATGTGGATTGTAACAGATTTTCACATATGCATTCTGTAGCTATTTTAATGTGTATCATAGTGCATATTTTTATTGTCATTGGTTAAATAATGATTTTAATTCACATTCTCTTCACCTCCTTTTTCTTTTTCTCTTCATCTACCTCTGGCTCAACCATTTCTTCAACCTCCTCCTTTGGTTCTTCCTAAACAACAGATAATTGGAAACATTATACTCTCAAACTCATTATTAGACAACAAAATTTAGACTGATCTAGATTGAAAAAGTTTAGATGTCTTGATTGTAATATGATGTTATTTTCATTTTAGAGAAAAAATCCTTTGGTATAGAAGAAAACACAGAAAAAAGAAGCAATTTCTCCTCTTTTCTAAATGTTTACAAGTTTTTTCCAAGAGGCTGCCTCATGAGGTCAAGGTATTGAATAAATGCATGATAACCAATAATGTCCATTTGTTTAGAACTACTCATAATTGGTAGGTTTGAGGATCAGATTCTGCTGAATAACGGAGAGAGAAAACAAGAGAGCCGTTGGCCCTGGGGCGCTCACCTGAGATAAAGGCTCTTTTTCTTTCAACAGTCTAATTTCATGTTAAGGTTAGGATTATGAAACAAGTGGGCCATAATTACATATAAAGCCTATATAAAATCTGGGGATCCAAAAGTCTAAATTACAAATTCCAAGGCTTTAGTGCTGATTTGAAAGAAGGAATAAACTTTTTCCATATGAGTTATAATTTCAGAAATAAGAAAGAAGTCTGTGAACTGATACTTCATGCCTATACCCCCCCACCCCCCCAGGTCCACCCCTGGAAACCTGAGGATCATGATTTTAGCTATTTTGTAAGAGATCAATATACTGATGCTTCATGCAAAATATCAAGGCTCTACGCCTTCTTGGTCAGGAGGAGAAGATTTTTAAAGATTATTTTGAAATTTCACTTTTGTTGCCATGGCAACCAGAGTTTTAAACGGATTTCAATTCTTTCAACTATTTTTTAAGGGGGACCACAAAAGGAACATTTCTGCCAAATTCGGTTCAAATTGGCTCAGTGATTTGGGAGGAGATGTCATTTAAAAAATCTTTCTTTATTTCTATACAATCCCCCCCCCCCCCCTGGGGCTCCTCCCCTGGGGACCCGAGGATCATGATTTTAGCTATTTGAAAGAGGTCAATATACTGATGCTTCATGCAAAATATCAAGGCTCTACGCCTTCTGGGTCAGGAAGAGAAGATTTTTAAAGATCATTTTAAAATTTTACCTTTGTTGCCATGGCAACCAGAGTTTTACATGGATTTCAATTCTTTTAGCAATTTTTGAAGGAGACCACCTAAGGAACATTTCTGCCAAATTTGGTTCAAATCGGCCCTGTGGTTTGGGAGAAGATGTCATTTAAAAAATCATTCTTTATTTCAATATAAACCCCACCCCCCTGGGGCTCTGCCCCTGGGGACCCGAGGATCATGATTTTGGCTATTTTGAAAGAGGTCAATATACTGATGCTTCATGCAAAATATCAAGGCTCTACGCCTTCTGGGTCAGGAGGAGAAGATTTCTAAAAGATTAATTTAAAATTTTTACTTTTGTTGCGAACGCAACCAGAGTTTTCAACGGATTTCAATTCTTTTAGCTTTTTTGGAAGGGGACCACCTAAGGAACATTTCTGCAAAATTTGGTCCAAATTGGCCCAGTGGTTTGGGAGGAGATGTCGTTTAAAGTAATTGTTGACGCACGACGGACGGACGCCGGACTACGTGCTCAGGTGAGCTAAAAACCTACTGTTGCTGCAAAGGGATTATAAAACTTTATCTATACAGACCTCAATTGGTAAGATTATTTGGGGTCTGTTTGTACCTTGGGTTACAGACTTTTTTATTACCACTTGTAAATTGTGATCGGATGGAGAAGGTTAAAAAGCTAAGAGGCTTGGCTTCCTGTAACAGTTCATGACAATCTATTGATTTCCACTTCATGGGGTTTGTGCCACTTTAACCCATTCCCATTCAATGATGCTTTTTGACGCCCCTCAAGATAAGATTGTTGGAAAACATTGTGAAAAATGGAGAAATTACTTGTTACAAGCAATTTCTTCATTACCTAGAATTATTTCTACCTCTAAAGACAGATATTTTTGAAATTTCATTGAGATAGAATCGTTGTCTGCAACTTTTTGAATTTGGACCAGTCTAGAATTTTGTCGTCTGATAGTGGGGTTAAACAATGTTTTGATTATTCTACAAGAAATTTCATTTAGTTATATGATTCTTTGATCACCATAATTAAACTTAGCTTTGACATGTCTTGCCCATGGACATACTCACATGACCTGTAGTATGGGTTGGATTTCCACAATGTTTTCTTTGATATTTGTAATTGTATTAACTTGAAATTGTTGCTGCATCTTCTTTGATTCAGGACCAGCCAAAATATTTGTTGTTAGGTAATGGGTTAAAGAATGAATAAGCTTCCTAACCCTCACACACATGCATAATTGATCAGAAGGGGCTAGATGTCCTGCTTATTCATTTCTAGAATGAACCCCGACTTTCAACAAGAAATAAAACGTCTTTTACATTCTGCAGTCTACAACTATCCAGTGAACTACCAATTAGTCTGTGGTATTCACAATCCTCAGATATTTTGAAGTAGAGACTGAAATCATTCTACTTCAAGAATTTCTTCACCCAATATCAAATGGCAAACTCTAAGACTTGTACAAATTCAAAGAAGTTGTGCATGACAAATTCAAGTTGAGTGTATTTGGGTAATCCTGACTGTTGGGGTAGTTTGTTCGTTTGAATGGGGTTTAATGTGCTTTTAACAAATTTTCAGACATATCGCGGTGACTGGAGCACCAAACAATGGATTCCTGGTATTTTTTGCACCAGTACCACCATTACATCCTTTCCTAGCCTCCAGCTGCTGTGTTTACGATTATGAACCCTTTGGTGAGAGACAAAGTTTGTTTGGTAGAAACCAAGATTTAAAATGAAGAACATTTTCTTTGGGGGGGGGGGGGGGGATTTAAAAGCATGATTTTATGGGAATGGGTTAAAATTTCTTATAAAGTTCAAAACATCATTCTTTACATGTGAATGTTTAAATATCTTAAGCATGATTCGTATATTTTTCTATGTACAACTCAAAATATCTTTAATACATAGAAATAGGCATTTGATCAAAATTTCATTTTATTGAGGAACTTCTCAAGTGATAGCTACAAAAAGATTTAAAAAAAGGTCAGCTGTATGAATTGGTATTTCACTTTTAAAATCTTGGGTGACCCCTTCCTGGTACGATCCCCGACGGCAGCACATATCCTTTCTGACGTTTGTCTCTCACCAATTGGTGGATAATCGTAAACCTAAGTGGGATAGCAGCTGGAGACTAGGAAAGGATGAAGTGGTAGTAATGGTGTGAGAAATACCAGGAATCCATTGTTAGGTGCTCCAGCAGACACGATATGACTGAAATACTCTGAAAGTGGCGTTAAACCCCATCCAATCAATCATTCAATCAATAAATAAACCCTTTCCTGCACAATACTGCTATTTTAGAGCCCTCAAGAAATAATCTTACAATAATATTGTGAAAATGAAGAAATTACTTATTACAAGCAATTTCTTTATTTCCCTCAATGTTTTCTAAAGAGAAAGATAAAACCCTTCAGATTTCATCAGTTTGAAATTGTCATCTGCAATCAAAAAGGACCATTCTAAAATATTATCAAATGTAATGGATTATATATATTACACTGTCTTTAAAACCTAGAAATGACATCATTGGTTAACCCATTCCCACAAAAGGACACTTTTAGACACCTCCAAGCAAAAACGCTTGGGAAAACATTTTGGAAAATGAAGAAATTGCTTGTATCAAGCAATTTCTTCATTATCCACAATGTTTTCCACCAAAAAGACAAAAAAGTTAAAATTCCATCAACTTGAAATTGTTAATTGCAGCTTCTTTCAAATTGGACCTGTCTCAAATTTTGTTGTTTGGGAATGGGTAAAGATACACTAACAAAATTTTGCCAAAAGGAATGGCCAAATAATCTGAGAATTTAAATTTGTTATAAATGTCTTAATCCATTAATTCAAAATCTGAATGAACCACAAGCAAAAAGCTTGGAAAATTCAATGAGATAAGAAGAATTGTAAAAAACATTTTCTTTTCCATTCATTTCTTTTGATTCAATAATCTATAATTCAACTGACATCCATTATAAATCGCAAACTCAACCAATTCCCATATAATCTCACTTGTTCACACTTCAATAAAATAGGCTTTGTAAAACATTGTGGAAAATGAGGAAATTTTGCTTAATAGCATTTTCTTCATTTTCAACAATGTTTTCTATCCTAAACAACAAAGATTTTTAAAATTCCATCAACTTTAGATTGTCATCTGCAACTTCTTTCAATTTGGACCAGTTAATCTATAGGTAAAAACATTTAAGACTGGCACCAAATAACACAAGTTCTAATGACAATTCAAAGTGCACTGATATTGGAAAACATGTACCAAATATGGTAGAAACCAACATGAGAGAAGAATAACTAGTTTTGTTGCAAGCTATTTCTCCTTTCATCTCAATGTGTTCCAAAGCTTATAATCTTATAATAGTTGTCGAAATGCATGATTGTGTGAAAATGCGTTGAATTCAAAGAAGTCTTAATATTTGATCTCGGGTAATCTTTTATAGAAGTCCAGGAAAAACAATGGTTATCAAAGACACCAAACCAACTTACAGAATCTTCAGGCTTATCAGCTGAATCTTCCTCCTCTTTTTCCTCCTCTGATTTGAGAACCTTTGTTAATCTGGCTATCAACTGAGACTTCAAACCTTTAGAACTCAGGTTCCTGCATTCCAGCTCTCGTCTTAGATCAATTATCTGATCATAAAAAAAGATGTCTGTTGTAAGCAAAACATAAGATTTCAATTTTTTTGTTTTAGATTAATTCATTCCTTTTTCATTTTGAAAAGCTGAATAAGTATCTAACAATGTAACCTTTTGCGTGAAGATGCCAGCAACAAGCTACACTTGTAATACTTACATACTTGCATGCAACAGCCAGTTTTTAGCAATGTAACCTTCACTTGCATGGGTATTTTATCTTGATCTTCTTATATTTTTTTTTACTAGAAGTATATGTTGTGTTTAGCAATATATCAAATGAACCCTTTCCTGTTCAATCACTGGTATTTACGTCCAAGCAATTTTGTAATTGAGAAAAAATTGTAGAAAAAGAAGAAAAAAAAGCAATGTTTATTTGAATGCTTATTTTTCAATTTAAATCTACTTTCAATCTTTGTCTGCAAAACCTTTGAATTTTGGCAGGTCTAAAATTTTTCAAACAGGAAAGAGTTATAAGATACGTTTCTCAAATATAGAATGGACATATTGATGGTTAAATGTGAAACGGTTGTAACTGCCTATATGTTTATGTGCAGTTACAACTGTTATGCTGAACCATCGAATTATACAACCATAAAGGAGATATATAGAAAACTGAACCCTTAGAAAGAGGTTTAAACTTGCAAAGCAGTAGCATCCTTTACTCAGTTTATTCCACTTTTCTTCAATGAGGTTGTGTTTGGTTGTTCACCTTGACACATCTGCCAATAAATTACTTACATAGACTGGAATATGAACTATTTTGATCGATTCCCCAAATAAAGCTGCTAAAGAAAAACCTTGTGACTTGATATGATCAATTTCCAAATGTGATCATGAGGTATCAAAAATAATTCTTCTTATATAAAAATGGACATGAGAATAGTATTAAAACTATCTGCAGACAAAATTATGAAGAAGTTAACATCTGGTCAACGCTTGTGATGAAAAAGAAAAAAAAATCAAGAGTATACAGTTTTACAGCATCATTGGGCTGAATCACTGCAAGGAAAAGGTTCTTTATTTTCAAACTGGTCAAAATTGCAACAACTCTTAAGGACTGAAATGCTCAGAATCTTTGTATTCTAAGGGTGGAAAAAATTGTGGAAAATGAAAAAAATGCTTGCAGTAAAGTTTTTTTTGAAGATTATAAAATCGTAGGATCATGTGGGAATAGATTAATATCAAACTCAGAATCATTAACTAAGAACTGATTTCAGAGCTCATTTAAAGGAAATTTTCAATATCAATGCATCAAATCCTATCTTGTTGGCTTTCACAGGAATTGTCTCATCAATACGTTTCCAATGAGTGTCAACAACATAAAATTTCAATCAGAAATTTGGTTATTAATAATCCTTCTTATCTTGTTTGATTGTATGGCAATTTAGGCCCCATCCAACAACTGAGACGGGGACAGGGGGCCTAGGTTTAGAGTCTCATCAGAAGGCCTGAAGATACAGGTGATCCTTTTATCTTGAGCTTAGGCTCTATTATTTTATATGTCAAGTTATTAAGAATGTGGGTCATTTAGACTTTTCCCATTGTTTTAAGATCTCTCTAAAGAAAACAAAAATGAAAAACAATGAGAACAATAACAAAATTGCCTGTAACAAGCAATTTCTTCTTTGTCCACAATGTTTTTCTACCGTAAAAGAGAAAAAAAAAAACCACTTAAAATTGTCGTCCTCAACTTCTTTCGATTTGGAACAGTCTGAAATTTTGCCGTAAGGTAATTGGTAAAATACTACAACTAAAGCTTTCCATTAGTACCTTCATGGTTTTCGGATCAAGCTCTGAGAAATGAGTTGGTTCCGTCTTCTCAACAGCAGCGTCTCCCGCTTCTTCTTCTTCCTACAAACAAAAATTATATATCAATTAGCTTTCAAAAATATGGCAGAGTATGTTTCAAGCTTACAATCTTTGAATAACTCTCCATTACAGATCTGCTCTCCAAAATTTATGAGGAAATCCAATGAGGCCAATTATTGTATAAGTGTAGAAAAGTAGTATTGATCTAATCTCAACTATTTGGATAGCACTAAATATCAAAAACAGATTAACTAATTTAACAAAGTATCACCATCTCAAACTGAAATTGCTTCACTAACTTCTGTATAGCAATGAAGTTTATGAAAGGTATAGAAATGTGATGCACTGATCAGAAAAATGGATCAAAACTTCAGTGGTTTAAAATAGTTTTGGAACAACTGAACCGAAAACCTCACCCACAAAAAGGACAAAAACCAAGCTTATCTAGGAAATATGTTAAAATGAAATTGTTTGAGCCTGTTAGTGATGGCATTCTTGCTATCCTCTCTGTTGATTTTTCACATGATGCCGATCTTAAACTGGAAGTGGTGTACCAAGAAATGGGCATTTGCCAACATAGTAATAGTAACAACAAAGTGTAGTCCACACTGATAAATGCTGAAAAGAGAAAACTCATCCCATCCCTTGATGCATTTAGCTAGTTAAAGAAACAAAATTAGATTAAATTATATAATCTGCCTGATTTTCTTCCTTCCCCTCCAATTGAGCCAGCTTCTTCTGGAGCTGTTTTTTGAAGGAGAGTTGGATGGTCTCCCACTCCAGATGGGTTGGCTGACAGCTCCATACGTCAGGCAAGAAAATCACAGTGGTCTCTACCCTGGCAGGAACTACTTTCCCCTTGTGTGTCTCCTCTGGGCGCAGGTAATGCACCTCAGCATATCTGTACCTGTGTAAATCAGGGATATTGTAGTAACAGGCAATAAAGAAAGGATTAATAAAGTAATTAAAAGGTTGTCAGGTAAACAGGATTATAACATGACCCATGGCTCAGGAAGGAAATAAACTCCTTGAATATTTCAGATATAACCAGAGGTCAAGATAGGGGGTAACAGCATTCTAAAATCCTTATTTCTCAACAAAACCCTATGTTACAGGTACTCATTTGAATCGTCTCGTTGAGACGATTCAAGTGAGTACCTATAATATAGGGTCTATGACAGAATTGGTGAAATATTTCAATCTAATATGCGTATTACACCCTCTAGCTGTAGCTCTGTATAACATAGGTGATATTACACTTGTGGAATAAGCCACATATGAGCTGAGGTCTAAGGAAACACCATTTCGTTACATGAAAATGATGTAATGACATTGTTTTAGAAACAGAAATATGTTTCAAAGCCAATCTTAAATTAACAAATAGCAATTCATTAAAAAAATGTTTTGTGTTTGAATTGAATTAACACCACTTTTAACAGTATTTCAGTCATTTCACAACAACTAGAGTACCCAACCATTGATTCCTGGTATTTGTAACACCAATACTTTGACTACATCCTTTTTGAGTCTCCAGCTGCCCATCCCACTTAGTATTACAGTTATCCACACATTGTTGTGAGACAAATGTCTTAAAGGATTTTTGCCGCAACCGTGGAACGAACCTAGGACCCCATAATTAAGTATCCAATTCACTACCAACAATGCTAAATCCGTGGCTCAAAATCTATCACAAAGAGGTCAGTTTATATTAAAGAATATCAAATTTGTGCTCATAAAACACAAAATTCTAAGAAGCCGGGTGTATGGGAATAGGCTAGTTAATATATCAGATCTACAGCCCTCAAAATAGCCATTATCGAAAATGAAGGTAATCTAGACAAACCTAATTGTTTTTATCATGACAACTTTATGATCATAAAGTCTTTTAGTGACTGAAGGCTAAGATAATGAGCAAATGTCAAACAATTTCAGGTTTAATAGATTCCCTCACACTCATGCTTTTATACGCCCCATAAGAAAAAGGTTTTGGAAAACATTGCAGAGAATGAAGAAATTCTCACAGGCAATTTCTTCATTCTCCACAATGTTTTATTCCCAAAAAGATCAAGATTTTGTAAAATTTCATTGACTAAAAAGTAACTTTTTCAAATTGGACCTGTCTAAAATCTTGCTGCCAAATTCGGTGACTGCTTTAATTAAACTTTCTACTTCACTCATATGAACAAAATCTTTTTGTTACCAGACAACAATTTGAGGTTTGGGTTGTAAAACTCTTTTCCATTGGCTTGTTTGATTCGAGGTATTAGGCGCATTTTATTACATGACCCTTTGTTCCCGTTCTGCTCTGACGGCTTCACAATCGAAAAGACACGACAATATTGGCGATTTGTTTAGCTTGTAGAAAATCTAAGATTTCTCTGTTGATCATTTGTATTGAAGGGATCATGTATAGAAGCAGAGTGATAGATGGTTAGATTGATGGATACTTTCGGTTCCCTAAACTGATTGTTTTATTCGACTGTTGGTTGGAGACAGAGAATATAATTATGAACATGTATATTGTTATTTGTTGATCACTCCGTATGAAGCAATCCCTACCCTCACACCCTAGGTTGTTGGTACCTAACCCCACAACAACCAACTGGTTATATTTTTATGACTTATTTTCTTGGAACTAATAACAACAAAAGTTGTGTCTATCAAATTTCTGTATCTTTTTTGATGAAAAGAATTGTTTCATACTTCCATGAAACAAGAGTACCATAGTCACCTTATACATAGCCAGCTAGCTTAGAAAATAAATTTTGCATTAACCTCCTTTTTCTGTGATGAAGGCTAAAATGGCAAAGCCCTGTTATAAAGGTCAGGTGACTAAGAACATTCTGTGACAATTTCTTTCAAAATTCATCCATATAATGTAGGTGAAGATGTGGACTGCCAGACAGACGGAGAAAATGATACTGATATACTTCCACTTTTGGGCAGCATAAATTTGATTAAGTATGGAACAATTTTGTATACTCAATCACAAAGTATATCCACATTGTAATCGTTTTTGCTCATTTGATATCTTTAATATCAAATTTTAAGAAATTAAGAGAATAATTTTTTTGTAAAGAAGGTATGTAACTAACACTGTCATCAAATTTCTCTGTGAATCCTCTTCACAACTTCATACAGTGTGAATAGGTTTGAAGTTTTATACCCCAATGAATAAGAAAAAAAATTCTTGATATGCCAAGTGAAAAGAAGTTTGCTTGGACTTGTACAGCAGCAAGTTATAATATACTTTGTTATTTTCTGTCTCAAAAAGTCAAAGAAAAAGTTTACGAAGATACCTCTTTCTCATAAAAGTTATAAAATTCTATTTTTTTTTGTAAAAAAGAACGATTACAAGAATCATGAATACTGATATGACCAATAGTGGCTGTCAATCAGAGTCATTCCACCAATTGAATAATTCATGTAGACCAAAAGAGAACTTTGAATTCAGACATTGGCCGATATTTATGTGAAGAATTTTAGTTGCTTTGGCAACATAAGCGTTGTAACTACAGCTTATACAAGTTGCAGTAATAACAGTTAGATCAACCAAAAATTTAACTTTTTTGTTACATGTTACTGGCAGTAATATTTACAAAATAAAACCTTTTAATATGCAAGTGAAAGTTCCAGCTGGAGTCAATGGGCAGGGCCAGGGATCTGGCTATTTGTAAAGGGATTTTCTTAACACATTACCCAAGATCTAAATTTTAGACTCGCCCAAATTGAAAAAAGTTGCAGACAATAATTTTAAGTTAATGAAATTTTGGATTTTTCAACTTTCTAGGTAGAAAAAATTGTGGAAAATGAAGAAATAGCTTGTCACATTGTACATTCATTTTCCGTAAAGTTTTCCAAAGTTGTTTTTTTTCCCTTGAGGGCATCCAGAAGCATCACTGAGTTGGAATGGGTTAAACCAGGGTAAGCAAGGATAAAGAAAATGTACAATGAAGATCTATTAAGATCTGATAATGGAATCTACATATAAATCAAAGCATGGATAAGCCTCCACAAATCAAACACACGAGACTTTAAAATTACAATAAGTTTCATTTATTTTTAACCCTTAACCAGAAAATTAAAATTTTTAGCTACGCTCAAAAGAAAATAGGAGTGGTTATAACAAGAGATTTCAATGGACAGCAATGCTTGACTATTCAAAGTGATGGATAGTAACAGCAATTCAATGTCATCATTAGGCCTAATACCTAATTCGTAACAGAGATAGAAATCTTTCTTTCAAAATTTTTAGTCAAACTAGAATTTTTAAGTGTAAAAAGGGTTAAAATTCCACTAAAATGAATGTCTTAGAAATGAATCTTTGCCTGGAAGATGATATGCTGGTCACAAAGAATTGTACAAAGTTTCAAAGCAATTGCATTGGTACATGTAAATTTTAACAAAGAATTTCTTAGTCTGAAAAGAGTTAAAATTCTATTTAAATGAATATCAGAGTGATGAATCTGTGTATAGAGGCTGATATTATTGTCACAAAAAATGTGCAAAGTTTCAAAGCAATAGCATTGATAGAAAGAGAGTTGTTAAAGATATATGACAGTTGCACACAATTTTTAACCAAGAATTTCAGACTGAAAAGGGTTAAGACTCCTGTATAATGTAGTAATTGTAATGAATCTTTGCCAAGAAGATGCTATCATTGCCACAAAAAATGTGCAAAGTTTCAGAGCAATAGCATAACATTTAACCAAAGCACCCCAATGCTGACATCTATGTGACTGGAAAAGCCCCCTATTCTTGGAATAGTTGAGCTAAAAAGGAAATCTTATAGATTGAAGAAAAAATACTGAAAAAGGAGATATAGCTCGATGTACATTCCTTTAAACTTATTCTTGTTTTTGTGAAATAAAGGAATAACAAGTATCAAAAGTAAAATTGTTTGTAAAATGAAACTAAAAATGTCCCAAAGCAGATGCGTACCACCCACCAGTATTTTGTCAGTGAAGAAGCATAGTTGACCCAAAAACATTATGGCTCCTCCCTTGGTTCATGGATAATATTTGTATAGAGTTTCAAGGTCTCAAGTCAAATGACTTAAGAGTTAAGAGCACAGAAATGATTTTTAATTTTTGTGACCTAGACCTTTGACCCTCATGACCCAAAAAAGTAGGGCACTTTCTTGGGTCATTGGCAACAATCTCATGAAGGTTTATAGATAACATTTGAATAAAGTTTCAAGGTCTGAAATCAATTGGCTTATGAGTTAAGAGCAGGGAAAAGTTTTAAACTAATGTTCAATTGTGACCTTGATCTTTGACCTATGTGAACCCCAAAAATAGGGCACTTTCTTGGATCATTGGCGACAATCACATGAAGCTTCATGCTTATAGGTCAATTGGTTCTAGAATTCAAACATGGAAACAAAAAGTTTACCATCAGACAGATGGACAGACAGACAGACAGACAGACAAACTGAAACCAATATACCCCCTCTACTTTGTAGGACATAGGGGTTACACAGTGGAATTGTCTTAATAGCAACCCTGATAATAGCAATTCATTGCTTAATTGCAACTCACATTTTGCACAAACACTAGATTTATAGAACAAATAGCTCCTTTTAATACTTCTGGTTAAAAGCTTTGACAATTTGGTGTTGCAATAGACAGGATTATACTTTAATTTGAAGAAGATTAATATGTAGTGGACTAAAACTTGTAACCCTCAATTTCTCACAAGATTCCAAGTTATCAATCCATACAGGTCCCCCTACATTCCATTAAAACATAAGACTAAACTTACCCAGGATAACAAAATTTATGTTTGTCCAAATTCAAATAGGATGCAGACAATAATTTCCAGATTATAGAATTTTGAAAATCTTTGTCTTTTGGGATAGAAAACATTGTGTAAACTAAAAAATTGATTGTACAAATATAGAGTGGCTTAAAAAGTGGGATTGTGTGGGACTGGGTTAACAGGACTCTACCATGAAGGTATCTGATACAATCACACCATCAAGAACCTTCTCATAAGTACCTACAACATAGACTATTAAAAAGAATACATTTAGAAATGCAATCTTAAGTATATAAGTAAGTTTAAAGAATAATCATAACCATACCATTGTGTACAGCCACTTAGATTGATGCCAGTCAGTGCTTTTGTTGTACGAATTGCCGTCTTTATCAATACTTTAGGGTCCTCAGCAGGGTTGGCACCATCAAGGGAAGGGGACCAGGGACCCCCAATAGCCACTGGCTCATTCTTGCCCTTCACACCAACAAGAAAGTTGACGAGTCTGGTTGGATGAACAAAGTTATCCTGGATGTTTTCTGGATCTTGTGAGAGGGAACATGATTTGTGGTAGAGATCATCAAGGCTAGGGCTAGCAATCAACATCACCTGCATAATTCAGTCGGAAACATGAATTAACCCATTCTAAGACAACAAACTGGTCCAAAATCAAAGAAGCTGCGCATGACAATAAACAGTTGTAACAAGCAATTTATTCCAATAGTTTGTCACAAGCAATTTCTTCATTTTCCACAATGTTTTCTAAAGCTTATTTCTTAAGGGGCATAAAAAAGCAGGACTGTGTTGGAATGGATTAAAGCATTATGTTACAAACAGGAGTGAATAACATCTGATAACATTTAAAAATTACATTAGTAAACTATCACTTTCATGACATTATTTTAACCCTTTCCCATATAACCTCCATCCCTTTTAACAACCCGTAGGTGAAAGAAGCTTTGCAGAGCAGTGCATATACGCTCATGGGGGCTTGTCAGTGAAAAAATGTATAGTCACCGAAAAAGCATTTTTAAGCTATTTTCTTAAGTTTAGGGCTGAAAATTCCAAAATGCCATGACTGATCAAAATGATTTTTTTGGCATGCAAAACATTATGGATATTCATTGTAGCAAGTATCAGTTCATTATTATTGAAACTGTAGGAGGAGTTGCGAACACAAAATTAGCTAAGAGAAAGAGAGGTGGATGACCAGGGTAATAACATAATAAATATGACCCTTTGGGCATATAAAAAGCTGTAGTGTATGAAAAGCTTTGAAATACATTGTGAATAATGAAGAAATTGAATTTTCCACAATGTTTTCTACTGTAAAGGTCAAAGAATTTTGTAATTCCATTAACTTAAAACAGTTGTCTGTAACTTCTTTCAATTTGGATCAGTCTCAATTTTTGTGTGTGTGGTAGTGGGTTACCGGTATTTAAACTATGGTGGAAATGACACCCTTGTTTCCTTCCTCTCATATAATACATTTAAATGTGGCTTCATTTTAGAAGAAAATAACTTTACCTAACACTGCCATATCTGGAACCAAATTTGAGATTGTCTGATAAAGATTTCTTTTTTTGACATGTCCAATTTTGTCCACATGGTATATATATATTTTAGTAGAAATAAATACAAAAGTCATTGCAAAGTCTTATTGGTTCTAAGATTAAGATACGAAGCTACTTCATTGCTAATCTAATGAATTTATTAACATATAAAGCAATGCAAGAATTTACACTATCCAGATATTAGATTTGTTTGTTTGTTTGAATGGGGTTTAACGCTGGTTTTAAAAATTGTTCAGTTATATTGCGGCTGGAGCACCTAACAATGGATTCCTGGTATTTCTCGCACCAGTACTACCACTACACCCTTTCCTAGCCTCCAGCTGCTATCCCACATAGGTATACTATTATCTACCCATTGGTGAGAGACAAATGTTGGAAAGAGTATTGCCTCCGCCGGGGATCGAACCCGGGACCCTTTGAATGATAGTTCAACGCGCTACCAACTGCGCTATGACGGCGGCTCCAGATATTAGAAAGGATACCAAAACTATAGCTATGCAAAAATTAACAAGCCATTATAATTCTTCAGGTTTTCTCAGAAAATAGCATTGTAAGAACATGATGCATATTTAGCTTTATCTTGACAGCAATTTAGCTTATCAATCTTATGGTTCAAACATGTTGTCCTCTTTGCATGCTACAATCATGTGATAAAACATACACAGCAGTATTCCATGAATTCACCTAATGAAGACCAACACAACCAATCCGAAAATTGCTTGAACAATCAAATTATACTATCAGGCCAGAAGTAAATGGAGACCTCTGACACTTATATAAAGACATTTTGTTGGTATAGTGACTTAACCCTAGTCATGCTGAATTAAAATCATATACAGAATTGCTTTAAAATCAAAGGACTGAAAGTACTGGAAGATCTTATCAAGGGTCATTTTTTCTTTTGAAAATTTTTTATTTAAACATTTCTGGCTTTAAATTGGGTGTATACAAAGATCAGACTGCACCTATGTGCAGGTTAATCTTTGTCTTTACCTCTTGCCAAACAGGAATATTAAGGGTCCAGCTTGACAAGGATTATTCACAGTAACTATAGCTGATTAAAGCTGTATTAACAATATTCAGGTCACCCATCACCCATCAAGGATTTGCTTTTTGTCCCATACCATATATTTTGCAAACTGATGCTGTTTAATATCTCAGCTGAACTGCCTTGTTGGAGGTCAGTGGTAGTGACTAGCAATCTAACAATTTTCAACCAATGCAGGCCTTATGCATCTATGCAATAAACAAGAGGGCCGTTGGTGGGGCACTCACCTGAGATAAAAGTTTTTTTCTTTAACCCATTACCAGATGGTAAAACTTTAGACTTATCCAAATTGAAAGAAGTTGCAGACAACAATTTCAAGTTTATGAAATTTTAGATTTTTCAACTCTCAGGGTAGAAAACATTATGGAAAATGAAGAAATTGCTTGTCACAAGCAATTTCTGCATTTTCCACAATGTTTTCCCAATTGTTTTTCTTGAGAGGCGTTTAAAGGAGTCACTGTGTGGGAATGGGTTAAACAGTCTAATTTTATGTTAAGATTAGGATTATGATACAAGTGGGCAATATTTTATACATATATAAAGTATCTGGTGATCCCAAAGTCTTAATGACATTTTCCTAGGCTTTAGGACTAATTTGAAAGGAGGTAAACACTTTTTTTTCCCTCTGGATCAATGGGTTTTAATTCCAGAAATACTAAAGAAGTAAATGAACTGATGTTTCATGCTACATGTCATGGTCTTTTGCCTTCTGGGTCAGGAGGAGAAGATTTTTGAAGATTATCTTAAAATTTCACTTTTTTTGCCACGGTTCAACCAGAGTTTTTGACCGATTTCAATTCTTTTTGCTATTTTTAAAGCGGACCACCTAAGGAACATTTGGATCAAATTGGCCCAGTGGTTTGGGAGATGTTGTTTAAGGAAATTGTTTAAGGACGATGCATGCCCGACACTGGACTGACGCAGGACAAAAGGTGATCACAATAGCTCACTTGAGCACTTCATGCTCAGGTGAGCTAAAATGATATATGAATATCACAACAAACCTTTGCACTGAATAGATGGTCAGCATCAGGAGGGTCCAAAACGGCAGTTGTCTGACCAACCCTTTCTACATCCTTGTGCATTACATGAAAATAACAAGGCTTGCCAAGCTGAAATGGGCGTAACAGAGGAAACGCTTCGTGCCATTGAAAATCTGCATTGAAAAAGTCACTTGGAATGTACATGTTGGAATAGCGGGACCTAAGAGAAACCACATTGGCATCTTTCCTGCAATTAGAGCAATACAAACATTACATATGAAACGCTAAGCACAGTTTCAAAATAACTGACACATTCACACAAATTCCTACATATAACAAGCTGAAGAAACTCATCCACAAAGGACTAAAGGTCCTGAAAATCACCATTTGGGAGTGGGGGTTAATGGGTTAATAATTGGGCTTTCAAATGTAGGGGAAGTAACCAAGAATTTCTTTTTTTCTTATTAACAATAATTTTACAATTCCCTTGCATCCTTTATCTATTGCTGGAATTGCATAAAGGAGTAGGTGATTACAAAAAATAAGCAATTCCAGTCCATTGTAAATAACTATAAATAACTAACTGGTGTAGTCTGACTTTAATTAGTAATTCTTGGAAGTAGGCTGTTCAAAGGTCCATGCCACAAGCGCTTCAGACAAGGGGAGTAGTTATTACTTTAAATCAAATTCGTTCAAACTTTCCACTCCTAAACCCTTTTCTATGGGTATTCATTAGAATTGTCTTATTTAGTGGATTCAACTTAACACGAAAAACATACAAATTGAAAGAAACATTACCCCACCTCTGAAAAACAAAGATGTCTAAGAAATCCACTATACAAATCAGCTCCTTAACCCATTACCAGATGTCAAATTTTAGACTAGTTCAAATTGAAAGGAGCTGCAGACAACAATACGATCTAATGTTTTTACACATTGAAGAAATAAAGGTTTGAAAAAAAAAATGTCTTTTCTCACAATGTTTCATCACCTCACATGACTCTTCTTTTTCCATTTACACTAAAATTGCTTTGTCATCTGCAATCTCTTTCAAATCCAACCAGTCTAAAATTTTGTCATGTTGGCATGTGACCAATATATTGTAACTACAGCTTGAATAAAAGTTATAAAAGAAATAAAGGTTTGAAAAAAAAAATGTCTTTTCTCACAATGTTTTATCACCTCACATGACTCTTCTTTTTCCATTAACACTAAAATTGCTTTGTCATCTGCAATCTCTTTCAATTCCGACCAGTCTAAAATTTTGTCATGTTGGAATGTGACCAATATATTGTAACTACAGCTTGAATAAGCCTAAATTACAATATATTGGTAGCCAGTTATTGTAATTACCAATCTTACAAGAATATAATACTTACATATCAAGTGAAACTTTTGGAACCTGAACCACATATCTTGGAACTATTCTTGGACGCCTCCTTGCAGGACTGTGCGACTTTTTACTTGACGCAGGTGACAAAGATCTCTTTGGTGATCTAGACCTTTTCCTGTCTGTAGTTTCTTTCTCTTTTGATTTAGATCTGTCCCTATCCCGGTCCCTCTTGTTATCTCTGTCATCACGCCTCCTCGAACGATCACGTCCAAAGTCTCTGTTTCCAGATCTGTTTCGATCATGGCGTTCTGAATGACAGGAAATAAAGATGTCTTGTTGTAACTCCATGAATGAAGTTCAACATTCAAATGATATAACAAAAAGTTTGGTAGTGGAAGAGATAACTAGCCCTAGTTGGCTCTTGTTGCAAGATAAAGCCTTCTAGGTATAATGTCATGGATAAAAACTGATAGTCTTTGACATAAGAAAGATCTAGTTTTAAGATTCATTAAACAAGAGGGCCTTTGACATTAAACCGCTCAACAAAGTATGTTAAACAAGGTAAAAATAATATAATAGAGAGTCATTAGTTGATACCCTATGCAACATATGAAAGCTTCATGATCCGTCATAAAATGTTCTGAGAAGCTTTTTCAATATTTTCTGTATATGTTTGGGTCTGTTTTAGAGGAGCCTAAATATAACCCTAGTAGCATCAAATGAACAAGTTTGAAAGAGATATAATAGATGTTGCTGCAAACCAAATATCAATGCTCTAGGCTGTCTGGTTTTGGAGACAATTTTTCAAAGATTTCTCTCTTAGTTTCTATGTATATAAGGAGTGCCCTGGCAGAGCTCAAATACAACCTAAGGGTCACTGAAGTAATAAATTTTGTAGAATTTTACCTGGAGACTCTACATCTAGTAACTGAAAATATTGAGAGCACAAAATATTCCCATTAGAGATGAAGAGAACATTTTTGTTTTCATTGAGGTATGAAATGAAAAAACTAATCACACTATGAATAGGCGAAGTAGATTCATACATGAGTGTGATTAGGTTTTTGTTTCATACCTCCACGAAAACAAAATAATTTTCTTCATTTTATAATTCAATGACAATAAGGGAAAATACCACAAATATTTTACAAATTTTGATACATTTCTATGGAACCATTTTCTGCACAAGCAAACAAAATAGCTGCATGCACAAAATTTTGTTCATGGAGGTATGAACATTTTTTTTACCATGGTTTTGATTGACAAAACTAAAAATTACATTATTTTGTAATAGAATGTTGATATCCTCTTGAAATAGATGCAGAAAAGTGAAATGGTCATTCATTGGCTGCAGTTTTATTTTAACATTTTCCAACACAATCCTGCCTTTGATACTCCTAAGTAATAGTTAAAGAACACATTGTGAGAAAAAGAGAAAATGCCTTTGACATGCTTCCTCCTTTTCCTACAATATCTATTCTCTTATTTGGCACTTATTTTTGAATTCTAACACACTTTGAAATGTAATCTGCAACTTCTTTCAATTTGGAACAGTCTAAAATTTTGTCATCTGTTAATGAGTTAAACTAAAATCTGACTTCCACTCAATACACTGAAAACTATATTATATTCAGACTAACTTGTGGTCTGGATATATAAATCTAGACTTCGAACCTGGTACGTTGATAGCTAAATGATGTTGATGCTTCCCTGTGGTCTCGTTGGACAAGGATTTTGTGTAAGCCTGATTGTCTTACCATACTTACACCTGGTAGACTGACTGATAGAATACCCAGACTTACTTGTGCTCGAGTCAAGTAAGAATTATCCTTTAGTGTTTGACTTTTCTGTAAACTGTAACTTCACACCTGGTATAACATTCAGACTCAAGGTCTGGTCAAACAGGGCTCAAGCTTTGGTATTTGACTGATCTCTAAACCTTGACTTAAAACCTAGTACATTGACAGCTACTCTTGGACCTTTTTGTGGTCTGGCCAAGCAAGGGCTGTGGTTTTGTGTTTGACTAATGTCCAAACCCTGACTTTATACCAGGTACATTGACAGCTATACAATATTCAGACTTACTTGTGGTCTGGTCCAACAAGGGTTGTGGCTTTGTGTTTGACTTATTACCAAACCCTGACTTCACACCAGGTACACCATAGTTACTGCTTGACATGTTGTTGTTGGCTGATGACTATAAATAAGATGTGAAACACTTTTTCCTTAATTTTGAGACATTTGCCTTTTTTATGTTTATTTCTTTTGCTTCTAAAACTTATACAGTCAATCTCAAACACACAAAATGTTTTCATGTCCATGACAAAGAGGCAGTGGCTTCAACCCAGTGCTACCCAATTATACAGCTGGGTAGACTGTCACTGGCTATTAAGTGTCTTACCCATGAACACACCCGGCAGCAATGGAGCTAAAACCCATGACCTCCAGAACACCACTCTAGCATATAGCCTTGATAAGTGTTTTTTAAGTCACTCATTTTCCACATTGTTTTCTTTCAAGAAACACAGATATGTTGAAAGTTACCGTATAGGAACTTTATATTGATAACCACCCTGAAACTGGTTAGCTAGTAATAGGTTACCTGGAAAGACAGGACAACCATTTTCTCATTACTTCCAATGGTTGATTGATTGAATGGGGTTTAACCCCACTTTTAAGTATTTCAGTCATATCCTAGCCGCTGGGGTACCCTAACAATAGATTCCTGGTATTTCTCACACCAGTACTACTACTATATCTTTTCCTAGCCTCCAGCTGCTATTTCACTTAGGTTTACAATTATCCACCCATTGGTGAGAGACAAATGTCGGAAAAGATATGTGCTGCCACCGGGATCGAACCCTTGACATGCCATGATTGAAGATTGGGAGTCTGCTGCTCTACAAATTGAGCTGTGATGGCGGCTACTTCAAATGTATATGTTTAGAGGTTTTCCTAGAACTGAAACATGTGATATTAATCGTGATTGAATCCATGAAAGTTGTCTTTATATCCAGGACTACAAATTAAACAGGAAAAAACTTCTATACATTTGTTCTTTTCAACCAATGATTTCCTAAACCCATTACAATTTTAGCCTGGCCCTAAATCAAAGGAGTTGCATCTGACAAATAAAAGTTGACAGGTTTCTAAAGATCTTTGTATTTTGGAGTAGAAAAATTTTAGAAAGTTAAGAAATTGATGGTAATAAGCAATTTTCTCACATTTTTCACAATGTTTCCAAAGCATTTTTCTTGAGGGCATTACAAAAAAGGTTTGTATGTGAAAGGATTTTAAGGTTAGGATTTTTCTCTCTTCACCTACCTGGTAGTTAAGAACCTTGACACAGGTTGCATTCCATTTAAAGGGCATATTTGCATTATATTGGGCTTCTACTAAAACTCTGTCCCCAACTTTAGGCATAGCTCCCTTCACACATCTGAAATATATAATAAAAAAAACTTTTTAGGCTAGACATTTCAAATAGAACAGTATTGGTTTGAACATAAAACGCTTATCTAACTTGTTTCCACACAATCACATATTTTGACAAGCTTAATAAATACAATCTATCCTTTTCTCACAATGTTTTCTTTCATATATGGCACCTATATTTCAATTGACTACACAAATAACTAAAGCAAGTGCCAAAATTGTGACTTCATGAGCTTTAATAAGGTAACTGTCAATAAAATCCCTTTCTTTTGATATTGGTCAAAATGTCACTATATTCATTAGCATTCTTCATCATGACAATACAAATACTTTCAGCAAATTTGAGAAAGATTGAGCCAGTTGTGCTCAAGTGAGCTTGATATTTATACATTATTTTCTAAATTCATATCTTTATAAGAGATTTATATTTCATATAAATGAGAAAAGGTCTGTTGGCACTTAAACCTTAAACTAGCTTGAATAGGTTGTAGCTACAATGTTTTGGTCACCAAACAGCAAGATGGTTTTACAAAACCAATTACCACACAATGATTTTTTTATGCACTAAAACATTGGTTTGGCAAACTTTGTAAGAAAATGAGCAATGGCCTGTTACAAACTCTAGCTAGTTTGCGCATTCAGTGCTGTCTGACCATAGTCAATATCTTTATCACATCCCAAGGGCAACCTTTTCCCTCAATGAATTAAAATATAAAATTAAATGAGGTCACTCATCAAATAAATACTACATACGTAGTTTGAAAGAAGACATCCTCATCCACAAAGCCAAAGTTATCATGTAGTTTTGTGACGGTTCCTGTAAATACCCGTTGTTTCTGCTGCTGCTGAGACTGTTGAGCTTTTAGAGCCGGGTAACTTATTGTGCCAATGTTTGGTGAAGCTAGTGATGTAGGCATGGCAATCCCTGGCTGGGGTAACATAGCTTGTTGCTGCATAGACTGAAATTGATGAGGGTCATTAATCTTTAGATGTTTAGTATTTAGATATAAGGAAGTAGGATTAATGTAACTATTCTCATGCCTCTAATTTAGTTTAAATTCATTCTACAAGGAATGAAGAATAATAGAAGTCAAATATTTTGTCTATGCTCCACTATAAAAAAAGTTATCTGCTTAGTGGGTATGAGAAGGACCAAAAATTCGTGCTGGACAAATTCATTTTATTGTTATAACCTCTTATGGCATAGAGGGTAATCATTTATTTCAGTGTTAGATTGATTTATTTTTCATTGAATAAAACAACAAAAGCCATATTTTTACAGTTCACAAATGAAAATGTCTTTTAGTTGTTCACAAACTGAAAGATAATTTGAAGTTACACGATACACGATAAATGAATGATTCTTTTACCCTTTCCTGTTTTTCAAAAATTTAGACTGATTTGAAAGAAGTTACAGAAGACTGTTAAAAATTGGTGCAATTTTGAAAGTAACTAGCCTACAGGTTAGAAAATATTGTGGGAACAAGCAATTTCTTCTTTTCCCAAAATGTTTTCCCATGTACAAAATCACAGGGACGTAAATACAAGGGGTTGTACAGGAAAGGGTTAAACAAGAGACAATTTATGATTTTTTTGGTCCAAAGATCTTTAAAAGCATGTCATTACGCATGTCAATCATATGGCAACATGATAACATCATCAGTGCCTTGAGTCCTGCTTACATGACATTAGATTGAAATGAATGAGAACTGGGCTGAAAATAGTGAGTTTATTACTTTGATTAATTTCAATGATTCTTCAAGTGATAATCCAACAAGAAATCTCAATAATCCACTGGACAGCATTTACAACTAGAGGCGCTTGATTGCCTGTATTGCTCCACAGGCATGAATGTACTGATTAAGCAAATTTTTCATGAATTTGAAATAAACTGAATAAAATGAAAATAAATCTGAATCATTGAAATCTTAAAAATAGTTCTAGAGAACCATTTTAAACTTTCCATTGTTTTGAAAAAGTCAAGTCAGGTTATGTAAAATTCATTATGTAAAATTTTCACTGTATACGATATAAGGACATAACCCACCATTATAATAGCCATGTTTTTCAACCAATCAAAATTATTTGAAGGAATCTGACAAACAGTCATCTGTTTATCATGCCTGTGAAATTTGGTCGAAATCCATCAACAGGTTTCTGAGAAATTTACAAAGTTTTTAGTATACACCATATATGGAAATTAGCCCTGCCCATTAAACCCATATTTTTCATCCGATCAAAATTCTTTTTCATAATCTGATAAAAGATCACCCAAGGATGGATCCAATCGAATTTGGTTGAAATCCATCCACTGGTTTCTGAGAAGTAGATTTTCAAAGATTTGACCATATAGGGAAATTAGCCCCGCCCATAAGAGCCATGTTTTCAATACAATCAAAATTCTTTGAAGGAATCTGATAGAGGGTCACCCAAGGATTGATTCAGTCAAATTTGGTTGAAATCCATCTACTGGCTTCTGTGAAAAAGATTTTCAAAGCTTTCACCACATATGGAAATTAGCCCCACCCATTAGAGCCATGTTTTCCATTCAATCAAAATTCTTTGAAGGAATCTGATAGAGGGTCACCCAAGGAATATTTCTGTGAAATTTGGCTGAATTCCATCAACCGGTCTCTGAGAAGAAGATTATCAAAGCTTTGACAATATATGGAAATAAGCGCCGCCCATTAAAGCCATTTTTTTCATCCGATCAAAATTCTTAGAAGGAATCTGATTGAGGGTCACCAAAGAATCATTTCTGTGAAATTTGGTTGAAATCCATTTACTAGGTTTTAAGAAGAAGATTTTCAAAGCTTTTACCATATATATGGAAATAAGCCTGCCCATTTAAGCCATGTTTTTCATTCGATCAAAATTCTTTGAAGGAATCTGACAAAAGGTCACCCAAGGATTGATTCAGTCAAATTTGGTTGAAATCCACACAGGGGTTTCTGAGAAAAAGATTTTCAAAGCTTTCACCACATATGGAAATAAGGGACGCCCATTAAAGCCATATTTTTCATCCGATCAAAATTCTTTGAAGGAACTTATAAAGGTTCACCCAAGGATCATTTCTGTGAAATTTTGTTGAAATCCATCCACCAGTCTCTGAAAAAAAGATTTTCAAAGCTTTCACCATATATGGAAATTAGCCCTGCCCATTAAAGCCATGTTTTTCATCTGATCAAAATTCTTTGAAGGAATCTGATAGAGGGTCACCCAAGGAATATTTCTGTGAAATTTGGTTGAAATCTGTTCTGTACTTTCTGAGGAGAAGATTTTCAAGTAAAAGTTTATGGATGGATGGACGACTGGACAGACGGATGGACACACGCACAACAGACACACGCACGACGGACACAACACCATGATAATGGCTCTCTGGCTTTCAGCCTGTGGAGCTAAAATTGATTGAAATTTTAGCACTAGGCAATTTTTTTCTCCAAATTTTTTCTGTATGGCACTTTTTTTTCTTTGTTTTTTTTTGTGTGTGCGTTTTCAATACAATCATATTTCAAAATGTCTGCAATTTCCTACAATTTCGACTTTAAACATCACATTTGCCTATGATGTAAAAAGTTCTGTAAATTCGAATTGAAATTGATCTACCAATGTAGGAGTAGCCATATAAGAAAAACTTTGACCATACACTGTGACCTTCACCTTTGACCTACCCGAACTATTGTTTCATAATATGGCATCTACTCATGATTTAGAACAATCCAACTGAATGAGTTGAAATCTATCTATAAATGTCAGAGTCAAGACAAAACTCTGACCTTGAGCAGTGACCTTGGTAATAAATAATTTTCAATTGACACATCTACTAAAGATGGAGAGGAACTGTGCTTAGTTATTTTGATATTCATTACAAAAATCAAGAGTCATGCTCTGGACAAGATCAGTTTTAAAAACAAGAGGACCATGATGGTCCTACATTGCTACCCTGAGTATGATGGCTAAGGGCTTTCTGATATATACAAAATATCAAAGCACTATGTCTAATTATATTTGAGAAGAAATTTTTATAAAGATTTTCTCGATTGTTCCTAGGTATACTGAAGATCCCACAATATAGTACTTATTTCCATAGTATAGTAATTCTTTGAAGTATTTTGGTAAAGGGTCAAAAGGCATTGATACATACAAAATATCAAAGCTCTAGGCCTAATGGTTGAAAAGGAGAAGCTTTTCAAAAATATCCTTTCTTAAATGAGAGATTGAAATAGATTGAGACAGAAAAGGGCTTATTTCCAGAATACTGTAATTGTATGAAGTATTTTGATAAAGGGTCAATAGGTATTGATACACATCAAATATTAAAGCTCTAGGCCTTATGGTTTGGGAGAAGAAGATTTTCAAAAATATCCTTCTTTATTCATAGGTAAAATCAGAAATCATACAGAAAAGGGCTAATTAAAGAGTACAGTAATTCTTTGATGTATTTTGGTAAAGGGTCAATAATCATTCATAAATACATAGTATCAAAGCTCTAGGCCTTATAGTTTGGGTCAAGAAGAATTCACAGATTTCCTTCTTATTACTATTTAAAGTCAGGAATCACACAGAAAAAGGCTAATTTTTAGAGTAAGGTAATTCTTTGAGGTATTTTGGTGGAGGGTCAATAGATGATGATTTATACCAAATATCAAAGCTCTAAGCCTTATGGTTCGGGAGAAGAAAATTTTCAAAGATTTCCTTCTTTATTCATATGTACAATCAGAAATCGCACTGAAAAGGAATAGTTTTCATAGTAAGGTAATTCTTTGGCCTTATGGTTTGGGAGAAGATTTTCAAAGATTTCCTACTTTATTCCAATGTAGAATAAGGGGGCTTATTTTCAGAGTGCGGAAATTCTATGAAGTATTTTGGTAGAGGGCAATAGATGATGATCTATACCAAATATCAAAGCTCTGTGCCTTATAGTTTTGGGAAAAGATTTTTGAATTTTTTTCTTGGTTGCCATAGCAATCAAAGTTCTTCATAGTTTTCAATTCTTTGAAGTATTTTGAAAGAGCATTCCCTAAGGATCATTCTTTGAATTTTTGTTGAAATTCCATGGTAAGTATAGGAGGAGGAGATTTTTTTGTAGTTGTAGATGGATGGACGACCAATGACCAATCACAATTTGACCTTGATATGTGACCTGAATGCTATAAACACCAGAACCATGTCGGACATGTTTGATAGTAAACTGAAGCCAGTTTGATTTAGGCTTCTTGTGCACTGCATTTCTTCTCAATGAATTTGATAATAGCAATTATACTTTCAGAGTTATGCTCCAGACAAAATCTTCTTCTTTAAACAACAAAGGGCAATAACTCCAAATCATGATAGCAAGAGTTGTGGTTCTTGTGCACTGCACTTCTCCTTAATGAGATCTATCCACCTGTGAAGTTTCAAGTTGATAGCATTTATACTTTAGGAGATATGCTCCGGACAAGATTAGTGACAGAATGACAATGGAGACTATTACTATATCCCCTTCACCGAAAAGGCGGGGAATGAAAAATGAAATGGCATATGAATTCATGAAAGAATATGAATAAGGAAAATATTTTAAAATTCATTCATAAATAAAGGACAACCTCAATCTAGATGTAAATTTCCTCCTAAAATGTAGGAGTAATTGAAGGATTGTGACTGTCATTCAAAAAAACAATCCCTCAAATCATTTACACAGTGAAGTGAATGATGAATACAGATATTTATGTCAAGCATTTTTTTGGCTTGGTAACTTAAATACTATAAATACAATTAATTCAGCTTGTTTAATGTTCCTGGCGTAAACTATGTCACTGAACTGCCATGTCAGAGGTAAATGGGCGTAGCCAGCTTTCTGTTAGTTATGCAATCTCTCCAGGGGTTTTATACCTGCATCGTAGCAGCAGCCATTTGTTGTGCTTGATACTGAGACTGAAGGTTCTGCTGTGCTGCAAGGTTATAAACTGCTTGTTGTGTTGCAACACCTTGGTTCATCATCTGCTGGCCTAAACCTGCGGCTGTCTGGAAATCTGAAGTAAAGACAAAGGACAATGTGTTAAATACTAATGTAGAAGTAATTGACCAATTGCAGGCTCCTCCCACTTACTCCTTAAGTCACAAACTTCCAACTGGAAATCCCACTTTGATTTTAAACAATTAAGTTGGGAGCAGTTTAAAATTGTAGATCTAATGCAAAGATGTGTTCTAGTTCATACACATGAAAAAAGGCAGGGTATTTTTCTACACTTAGCTGATTGGCATGTTATGCAAAATTATGATTTGGGAATTAAAGATTGACATTATATCAAAATCACCATAGTAAGTTTTTGCAATTTTCTGTTTGATTACTTATTCAAACAGCTCCATTTTTACATGACTATAAAATGCACAGGTTATAAAGCATATTTCTAACATACCACTTCTTGCCCAAGGAGGGTTTTTACCAGCTCCACCAAATTGCGCCATCATTCACGTGTACAGCCACAAACTACAAAAGAAAAACGATGAAGGTGGATCTAATTCAATTAACAATAATCTGTGTAAGTTTAATCAACCAATTACCACATGATCGCACTTTTTCCACACTGGAGCTGTGAGAAGCATTGTCAGAAAAGATGAAACTGCTTGCATCTCCTTTTCAATGATATATCCTATAGTTTGAGGGTGGTAATTTCTAAATTATACACAATCCACTAGAAATTGTTTCTAACAAAAACACGTCTCCACACTATATAGATAGATGGAGTAAAATGACAGCTTTTTTGAAACAATAAACAATTTTGGACATAGAAAAGTGATATGCCCATCCACAGACAATAATGAACAAGTGTGAAGTTTCATCAAAATGGGTCAAATGGTTACTGAGCAATTGTCCAAACAAGAAAATGTCAATTTAGGGTGTAAACTAGTGGCTATTTTAAACAGACATTTTTAAAAAACGAAAAGCTTAGTGCACAACCAGAGGGGATACCAAACAAGTGGAGTTTCATAAACAATGAGTTGCTTCTGAAGCTGTCAGCTTCAGTGACTCAAAAATCTGCCTGACGGGTACTATGCATCAACAAGACAAGAAAGTGTAGACTTACGGTCTAAAATGGAGCAGTTTGTAACCCATTTTTATCTGATGTTACTTAGGTAAAACATCGCAATCATTGTGCCATGTTTTTAGAATTTACTGCCATTGCTGAACGACTCCCTAGCTATGAGTTTTAAGCTTTTATATTTTAATTGGGGGATGATGATGCAGGATATAAACTCAGGAATGATTTATGTTTATGTATAATCGATGGTCTTATGATTATTTTTTGGAGTTGAATCTTCCCTTTGAAAGTATGTGCAATTTATTTTTAGCTAAAGAAAATGAAAATTGTAGTTTGTTTGCACTTGATTATAGTTTGATATAGTGGGACTAATATGTTTTCTATGTTGGACTTGTTGAATTTTATGGGGTGACTCTTTGCAAGTTTCAGATATTTGAGTCCAGATGACTCACAGATGGCAAAATCTAGATTATTCACTGCTTCATATGAAGGAAAAAATCATTAATATATATGTCAAGTCAACTGGCGAGATCAATGTCCCTAATTTGATCTTGATGTCTTGTTCTCTGGTTAATATGATTAATAACCTTTTACTAAGGGAACGCAATTCATTTTAACCCTGTCTTGAGGATGAACCAAGTCTCCATCAAAATACAAAATCAAGTTTCAAAATCAAAGCTAAAGTTTTAAAACAAATAATATAAGTATCATTGCATAAATTGTTTAAATCGTTATGAGATGCAATTTACCACAGTTCCTTAAAGGCTTTGCATAATGGATAGCGCCTTTTTTGGAAGATTGTCACATGAAGTTTTAAAATAGTCCTACGACGTACATCTGAGATTTGAATCAAAGAATTAAACGAGGAGTTTCAATTAGGGACTTCTATGCCCAAAAAGAAGAATATCATTCCTTCCCTGGGAACCATTGGGTAATAATTATAAACAAGAGCACCACATTTGGATGCCAATGCTCAGATGTTCAAGAGCTTGATGTACGGTAAAACTTCTAAGCTGGCATAAGGGCATCATTCTTTTAACCCTTACCCGTTTTTGGAAATTTTAGACTGGTCCAAATTTAAAGAGGTTGCAGATGTCAATGAAATCTGGATGCCATTTGAAAAGAAACCAGCCTATGTGGTAAAAAATATTGTGGAAAAAGGAGAAATTGCTTGTTTCAAGCAATTTCTTCTTTTTCCACAATGTTTTCTTGAGTATAAAATCACAGGAACGTAAAATCCCGTATTTGAACGGGAAAGGGTTAAAATGCATCTAGAGTTATCCCTTTGTTGATATATATTGCTCTTTTGATATAGAACATAATTATGTTCTGTTTCAATTGAATTTGCTTAGTAATAATAGAGATATTACAAAATGTTTCCAGCTTCAATAGCATTGATGCAGATGCAGATGATGACCTGGCCATAGCAATACCTCTGGTTTTCTCTGAAAATAGCTGAGCTAAAAATAAAAAAGGTCAGTACACTGATCTTTATGTGAAATATCAAGGCTCCAGCTAAACTGGTTCAGGGGAAGATTTCTCTTAAATTTCACTTGTGTTGACATGGCAACCACAGTTTTATTGATTGATTGAATGGGGTTTAAGGCCACTTTTAACAGTATTTCAGTCATATCGCGGATGGCTGAGGCACCTAACAATGGATTCTTGGTACAGTAAAACCCCTCTAATACGACCACTTGCTGTACTTTCTGAAAGTGGTCGTAATAGCGGGGTGGTCGTAATACTGAGGTTTGGTCATTTGTTGTCGAGTAAACCATGTTTATTTTATCTTCGTTATTTAAATATGTCATTACTTCACACACAAAAAACAAATCTATAAAAACATGTATTACAGCCGAATCTTATGTCATTTTCAAATTTACAATCTTTGATAAGTTTGACTTTCTCTCTTCTCCATTTTGATCTGATTCATAAGTCCAACCTCAGATCATGTATACGCAAGTATAAGTTCAAAGTGTCAAACTGTTGATATCATATCTTCTTTAATGCAAATAACAAACTTCAATTAAGTTGAAGTCAGAATTTAATTGATAATCATCTGTTTGGAATGCCGTAAAAAAACCTATATGTAATCGTAACTCCTCAGATACCTTTTCATTTTCGACTTTATTACTCGAGTCAAAACCTGTGACATATTCAAATAACAATTAAAAATAATTCAAGGTACATTTTCTAAAAGTGATTGGCCACTTTAATCTTTTTAAAAGAAATAATGCCTATTATAATAAGGGTTTATAACATAATCAAAAATCGGATATTGTATTGACAATGCATTTGGACCAAATTAGTGTCGCTCTTATCAAGTATGAAATTTGGGTGGTTGGTCTCAACATGTGAAGTTTGTTGTCGTTTTAGTGTGGTTCAAAATAGTGTATCAGCTATAGTTGGTACTGAATTTAGTGGTCGTAATTCGGAATAGCGGGGTGCCCATTTTAGAGGGGTTTGCAACCATTGAAATAAAGAACAAAAAATTCTGTTGTGTAAAAATTCGGTCGTAATAGAGGGGTGCCTGTATTTCCAGGGTGGTCGTAAGGAGGGGGATTTGCTGTATTTTTCACATCAGGACTACCATTACATCCTTTCCTAGCTTCCAGCTTATATCCCACATAAGTTTACAATTATTCACTGTTGAGAGACAAATGTCCGAAAGGATAAGTGCTGCCGGGAATCGGACCCATGACATCCCATGATTGAAGATTTTGAGTTTGATGCGCTAACAACTGCACTATGACAGCGGCAAAAACCAGACTTTTACGCAGACTGCACTAGTTATTTTGGAAGTGCACCACATGAGAAACATTTCTGCTAAATTTAGTTGAAATTTGCCCAATAGTTTGTGAGGAGATGTCTGTATTTCTGTATAGGCCCCACTATCCCCTGAGCCATTTTAACCCCCCCCCCCCCCCCAACACACACTTCAATTTGGTATCAGTTGGGTGGTGATGACATTTTGATGGTCATGTATATTTTAAAGTCACAGTGTTTACTATTGTCATACTGTCAAAACAGATGCTCATTAATAATCATAGTATCCTTTTTAATCTACCATTGTTAAATTTTTACATCAAAGGTACTGATCGTCAATATTTTTAATGTTTCTACCCAATTCAATTTAATTTTGAATTAATTACATACAACTCTGTTTTTGTTTTCTCTCACAACTGTCTTGTTTTCAAAAATTACTGTGTCTTCCAAATGTGTCTTCCAAATTTTCATTTGCCATCATTTTGGCAGGCAGAGCGAGATCTTGCTGTCAAAATGCGAAAATGGCCAACATTTGATTCAAAATGGCCTAAAAACTTTGATTTTCCCATAGTAACTCAGGACTTGAATGCATGAAATGTTTTTCAAATAAATTTTTATTGAGATGTTTAAATGGTTACGGTCAATTCAGGTATTAAACTTAGTTTATACTATTTACACAACCTCAAACAAATGACCGCAAAGTGCCCAAAGTGAATCACTACAGGCACTGCAACAAGGAGTAAAGAAGACAGGTGTTGTAGCCCTAGCAAGAAGATTATCACAAAAAGGGCAACAATATCACAGTTTATCTGAAACTGCACCAACCTACACGACTTTATTAATCTGGATATAATTTGAAATGAATTAGGGTCAAAAAGGCCCAGTGGCAGATAGGCCCAGTGTACAAAAAGGCCCAGTGTCAAAAAGGCCTGGTCTAAAGAGGACCACTTTCAAAACTGACCAAGAAGGCCCAGTCCAAAAAGGCTCACATATGTACAAGTATAGCGAGTCCTTATGATTGTATTTTACTCAACTGCTTGCAAAAATACATTTTAAGAAGTGCAAATATCTTATTCTCTTGCTTAAATAATTCTTTCGCAGATAATAATACTATATACTGCACAATGCACAAAAGAACTAATATTTAATTAAAAACACCTTGCTTTCCAACAACATTGCTATAACAGGGGTGTGGAATTCCCATGCCCGACTTGTCCGACACGGGCTTTTCTACCTGTGGGCAAGTACTTTTTTCGAGGCTACTTGTCCGCCGACAAGTAAATATCAGGGAAAATCTTGGAATGGTACTAGATAGATAGAAGAGATTTATGAGCGTAATGTTTGTAACTAAGGCAGGGCTCTCGGAAACGACAGTACTGTCGTCTGAGACGACAACTTTCCGCGTGGGACGACAAAAAATCCTATCAAAGGATTCCGACGGACGACAATTTTTTCAATGACATGCGTCCGACGTCGGTCGTTATGTCAAAGTGACACTGTAAAATCAACTGTCATTGTTCAAAGGTCATTAAAATAGTAGGTAGATTATTGGAAAATGTTAATTGATTATCCTAGCATACACCACAATCATTGATAACACCCAGCTTGATTGACAATTACCACTTTGCGGTGACCGGTCATGCATCGACGATCGTAGGTGACAGGTGTTAGAAACCTGTGAAACTTGGGTAAAATTATTTTACTAGCACTCTTATCTCACAGAAATCAAATTATTATTGATCAGTTTAGTGAAAAAATAGCCAAAACATAATAAAGAAGTCAACTTATATTGCAAAAATTAAATTGTCATGGGTTTTCGTGGTGAAACAGGCAATTCAATTGAAAATGAAAATTATTAGATAAACTTTTGGGGCTCTTAGAAATCTAAAGCTGGGCATGAATCATAAATTTACTGTCATTTTTATGTTTAAAAAATCATCAATTTGACTGTCAATATATGCCATTACTTTGTCCAAATTTCAACAAAAAAATAATCCTTATCCAGCTGAATAAAGATCAGTGCAAAATTTCGTCAAAATCAAAGTGGTAAAAGGAGGGATTGACTGATTGTGAGTCAGTATTTATTTTGAAAATACAATCTTTAAAATGGTTAAATTTAAGAAGGAAAATTAGGTGGTATAGTCTAAGGTCAGACTGCACACCTTTGACTTTACTTCTTGCTAAAGGAGGAATATTACATTTTTAGTGTGACAAGGGTTAACTTAATTACAATGTGTGCTTAGAAAAAAAAGAAAAAGAAAATTACACATGTTGGATATTCTATCATTTGCTCTAATTTGACATTAATTCTTTACTTCTTAATAAGATTTACAAATAATCCTAATTAAGAGAATTTGCTGATGATCAAATGAACATGATCAGACATGTAAACAACATAATATGGGCTAGAAAATATGATAATTCTTAAAACAAAAACTAATCTCCTTTTTCCACACTATTTTCAACTAAGAAAGTGCTGAAAAAAAGGATTTGATGAAAATCGCATTCAGAATTGAAATCCTGCCAAATCAGGCTGGAATCCAACTTTTTCTGCTTGGAATCCAACTTTTTCCTAAATCGGATTCCTGGAATCCTACTTTCAAAATCCTAGTGAGAGCCCTGTAAGGCTAGAAAATATTGTTTTTAATGAAGAAAATGCTGAGTCATAGCATTTTCTTCTTTAAAAATAATGTTTTCTCAAAATGCATCTGTTCTTCATCATTTCTTGGGCAAGTCCATTTTGATCCTGGACAAGTAGAACATCACAATTTACTTGTCCATGGACAAGTAGAAAAAATCCGTATTTCCACATCCCTGGCTATAATGACAAAAAAAAACCATTTTGGGAAAAGGAGAAAATGCTTTAAAAAGCAGCCATACTTTATCTTTATATTACTTAGTTCTTTATGCCAACACCTTTCAACACACTTAATTAATTGATTAACATAAAACTGCCATTCTCACATTGGTTATTTGAAAGTGATTGATTTTATACTGAGCAATTTTAAGTCAGTTTAAAGATAAAACAAAAGAAATACAAATTGTCATAGTCAAAATAATGTCAAATGGGCCTTTTTTCTCAGATTTTTCAGTGGGCCTTTCTGGTCTGGGCATATTTGCACTGGGTATTTTTGGTCAGTTTTAATGGTGGGACTTTTAAGACTGGGCCTTTTTGGATGGGGCCTTTCTGACACACTGGGCCTTTTTGATCCGACACTTTTGTAATTTTCCATGCACCAAAAAATCTGTTCCATCTCGTCGCATACACACAAGTGGAATTCAATGCAGTAGTATACATTTCGTGGAGTGGGCACAAATCTATGCCAAGGGACGATAACCTTAAGGGGCGAATACATAATGAAAAATCATTTAGATGAATGAAAACGTAGGTTCTAGTATCCGAAATCTACGATAACTTTTAAATCTTACTTATATAATAATGTCACGCAACGAGAACCAAGGGCTTTTTCCTATCCTGCTGAGCGCCTTTTATTTCTATTTTTGTGGCTATGGTCGGAAACCGGAAGTGCGTCCTTTGTCTTTGACTCTTGAAATTCGCAATGGATATATATTCAATATACAAGATACAATATGTAATGTTCTCAAGTGAGAATAAGGCGATTATGATTAAAACACAAGTGTGCAATCTAATCTAATTTTATTAAACTAAGTAACTACAGCTAAACATATAGATACATCTTAACTCTATTGATTCAAGTAACAGACTGATCTTATCAATTGATCTGGGATACAGTAGGTATGAGGAAGCGGTTATAGTATATATCTAAATAGCTGTAATTGTAGTTACAGTCTATTTCAATGTATAACTATTACACAATAATTTATTCAGAAACATTCACAAAAAGTTGGTGTCCTCCAATAAACACGTCAAAGCATGACATTAATATTGATCAATATTGTAATCTCATTATACTTATCTTAGGTAACAGAAGCTTTAGTAATTCACAAATACATTTTGCTTCTTCTACAGTTTCAGGGTTCATTAAACGAAAGAATATTCTAAATAAGCCGTAATAGTTAGCTTCCAAATCACGGTAGTCAAGTTGAAGTTTTTCTTAATAAAATTGCCCTTGTTGCAGAGTATTTCTGACAATGAAGCATAAAATGTACTTCATTATCTTGTTTAATGTATATAACATAGACTTTTTAAACAAAGGGAATCCGAGGTCTAAAGTAGTGACCATGTTCAACAAGTAAATTATGAGCACTGATTCTTAGTTCAGAAAGTTCTTTATTTTTTCTTTTGAAAGTCCAAATAACAAATACTTTTGTAAAGAAAAGTCATTGTGAACCTTTGACAAAGTGTATACAATGACTGAGATTTCAGACGAGAAAGCTCACTATTCCTATCAATATACTGTAAATCGGGTTTTATTAGCGAGGGTTTTATTTTCGCTAATATTCGCGAGACAGGGAGCTGGCGAATTCAAGAATTTCGCAAATTGGACTATTTTGTACACAAAAATTACGGAAAGGTCCGATGTAAGCCGCGCCCCGACGAAGATCAAATGACAAAATCTTTACCTATTTCGGCATCATCCCACTTTATTTCATTCATATGGGGATCATCACGTCCTCGGCGTAAAACCGAAAAAAATAAGTTTTGAGAAAACGAAAAATCTTCAGCAAGTGGAAAATTTTTTATCCTGCCAAGTAAGTCCGTTAGTCTACGGAAGACAGATATACAAACATAACAATGGAAAGCAGACGAAGTGATGAAATTCTAGGCGACGACAACTAAACAACAAAGAGCTAAAAAGTTGTTACTGATCCTTTATTGTATAGACTCTTAGAACCTTTTAACAAAGTGAAAGCACGAGATGCGATATGAATCAATAGAAATTAAACATTTGTACCTTTTTGACACGGGATTAATTTTTTTCACCATAGTTATGACAGTTTGTTAAACTAATAGTTCGTTGCATTAGCGGTTTCAGGGCGTTAGCGCATAAACATATTACGACCAAGCAGACGGAGTGATGAAATTCTAGGCGACGACAACTAAACAACAAAGAGCTAAAAAGTTGTTACTGATCCTTTATTGTATAGACTCTTAGAACCTTTTAACAAAGTGAAAGCACGAGATGCGATATGAATCAATAGAAATTAAACATTTGTACCTTTTTGACACGGGATTAAATTTTTTCATCATAGTTATGACAGTTTGTTAAACTAATAGTTCGTTGCATTAGCGGTTTCAGGGCGTTAGCCCATAAACATATTACGACCTTAAACTTCTTTTTGATAACAAAAAACCAAAGACAAATCTTAAAATTCAATGTATAATTTGCGATCTTAGAACGATTTCAGAACAGAAATCGTTATACTCTGAGAAAGAGAACGGGTAAAAATGTTCTTAAATGTATTACAAGAAACTATTCTATTCATAGGTCGGTATAGAAACGGGTTGTAATCGTATATAGATTTTTTCTTCACCGGTGTATTTCCGGGATACTTACGGAAATTACCGAAGTATCATACGGCCGCTCTCGCATTCATGAACTCGCTAATAAGTCTTCGGGTCCTACTCACGCGAAAATAAGACCACGCGAAAATTACCCGATTTATAGAAGTATCTACTGGATATAATACATAATACATCGCTTGTATGCGCTTCAGTGTGAGTGATTAATTTTTTTTTCTTAAAATACGAATCCCACAATACTATGATTTTTAGCCATCTTGAGATAAAGCTTTATCTAGTTCAAAGGTTTCCCTGAGTAAACGATCATTTAGAAGCTGAGATTTCAGAAGAGAAAGCTCACTATGCCTATCAATATAGTATCTACTGCATATAATACTTAATACATTGCATGTTTGCGCTTCTGTGTCAGTAAATGGACTTTTTTTAAAGTATGAATCCCAGAATACCATGATTTGTAGCCATCTTGAGATAAAGATTTATATAGTTCAAAGATTTCCCTGAGTAAACGGTCATCTAGAAGCTGAAATAAACTCGATTAACATTTCAGTGACTGACCAAATAGAAAGCTGGAAATTGGTCCCCTGCCGAATTCAAGTCTAAAAGTAAAATTAAATGCCTTTAAATCAAACGCATAAAAGATACTTACAAAATCTATTGCGAATTTTCTCAAATGGTAAATAGTCAATAGAGTTCAGTTTTGCAGTGTAGTCGCTAATCCAAGTTTCTGCCCCATAGGATAAAATGGGCCGAATAAGAACATCAAATAGTTTCAAATTTAAAGAATTACTAAGTCATAATCAAAAACATTAGATTTTAAAGCAAAAATTGCTTTAAGACTTTTTTGGTACAAGTGATCAACTGCATGAAACTGCCATTGCTTGAAAGAATCATACCGAGATATTTATATTTATTCACTATTTCAACTATTGAATTATTCAATTAAATCTGAGATTCTCTGTATCTATTTTCTTGAACCGGAATTATCACAACTTAGGTTTTGTCAGTATTGGTTTTCAGCTTCCAGTAGCCACAGTATGCTAGTAGAGAGTCCGTGTAGGGATGTAACCCTTCCTTACTCTCCGATAATATAAGCAAATCACCACCATATATCAAACAGTTAAGTGTAGTAGTTTCAATTAAAACATCATCAGGACTGGTTTCATCAAACATATCAGTAATATCATAGACAAATACATCAAAAGAAAATCATAATAATAAAATGATAATAAAAATGATATAAATGAATATGAGAAGAAACTTCTACCCGACAACTCTAAGGACAATGAGTGATAAGTAGCTACTGGCTTGGATATGTTGTTTTGTTTTTGTTTTTGCTGATGTTAGAAACGACAGGAAGCTATGATCATGTGCACCATCCGCGCAATATAACAAAAATACTGTTGTTACCGGTCTAACCAATGTCAACTCGTACCCAATTCAGTGAACTTCTTCCCAAATTTATTCAACTCGCAACTAAAATGAAAACTATGGAGTCAACTCCTACCCATTTTTTCATTCATTTTCAGATTCATTTTATGCTTCCACAGCAAAAGCATGTTCTTTTGATATATATCGTATCATAATACGACAATCAGGATAATTTCCGTTTTTTTTCTACCGATATACTGAGTTACTTCACTTGACTAGTTATTCCCCTAGATCTCTGGGTAGTTCCGGTCCGAATTTAACAACATCTATTTACAGTAAGATACAAATAACTTCCAAATTCGATATCGTTCATCCTTTTTGAAATTACTTAAGAGTCCCTACCTCGGAAGTGAAATGACAAGATAATCATTATCATAAGTCAATCGCATTAATAGATACGACTGTCTATTGTCACCTAACTATTGTCAGTTGGGATAAAAGATAAAAAGACCTCTTGCATAGCCATCAAACTTGCAAATATTTCAAGCACTGATTCATTTCAAAGGTCCATATAAATATTTTTTATTTGTTTGTTTATTGCCTTGTGCCGTATACGTTTAAATATTGACAAGGAACAAGTACCTGTAGTATGATGATCTAATTTTCTATGGTAATTTAGTCTTTCTTTTACATTCATCTTTTTTACGTAAATCATCATACAACTTCTATTACTTAGAAACTATTTATCAGATAAGGCGCTGCCATGTAAAATTGAACTTAATGCGCCGCTGTATACTTTTCTATGAAATCGTCTACAGCTACGAGGCTTTGTCGTCAGCAACGCAAAGATTTTGAGTTTTTATTAATATACGTTAGTATCTATCTAATTTGTAGGTTGTGCTTGAGCAAACTTGAGAAATAATGAAAAATTAATATTTTTTCCCCCTAAAGAAGATCTGTAAGAGGTGTAAACGGACTAAACCGTTATAGATTTTGAAACCATAGCAAACATTTTGAATGTGTTAATACAAAGAGATGATATCACATATTCATGAAAGTGTAAAAACACACACATATATTTGCACACAAGAGATGTTTTCAAGTCTTTAAAAAACGTTTGTCGAATTTTCTACAGAAAAAAGGTTTGAATTTTGTCTCCCTTCTGCGTTAATAATCTTTAGTTTTTAATGTTCAAACTCTATTTAATTAAACAAGCGCCGTCAGAGACTAGCTCAGGGAGGAGTGGTGTTATATCTTTACCCAAAGAAAGTCTTTGACCGAAAATATTGTGAGTAATAGGTCCTCATGAAGAGTTTGTCTCTTTGAATGAAAACAGACTAGGTAAGTGTGTATTTTTTGTGTAATCAAGATATACATATTATAGTTCGTATACAGTTTTAATCTGCATTAATAAGTCAGACAGCAAAAAGTCTTATGATTTGTATTGCATATTTCTAACGGTATTATTAAAGTCAATTTGCGTTTTATTAAATGAAACTCACGCAATCTCGTATCATAATGAAGCTTCAAGGGTCGATATCTTTGTGCAAGATGTGTTTTAAGCACGTTTGTTACGATTGAAGATATTCTTTCTGACATTTGTCTCTAACCAAAGGATTGATAATCGAAAACTTAAGTGGGATAGCAGCTGGAAGCTAGGAAAGGATGTAGTGGTAGTACTGGGTTGAGAAATATCACGAATCCATTGTTAGGTGCTCCAGTCGACACGATATGACTGAAATGGCATTAAACCCACTCACTCAATCAATCAATCAATCACTTTTATTTCTCAGTGAGGGAGGGTATTGCAAACAAAGTACTCCATTAGATATATAAAGTAAATGAAGGCAGAAAATGCTCGACGTGGGACTCGAACACACGACCCCCGGAACACTAGCACCGCCACTCTATCAACTGAGCTAGCCAGGCACCTTGTTATAATACTACCCAACATCGACTACTACACTCCTCCCCATTTTAACCATTTGGAGCCTAACCATTAGGTCCCAAATGTTCCTCTCCTTTCCCAGAAGACCGAACCCTTTTACCTCTGACACCATTAAAGTAAACGAAGGAGCAAAATTGTGCCCAACGTGGGACTTCAACTAACGACCCCCGGAACACTAGTACCGCCACTCTGGACTAGCCGGGCACCTGGTCGTGATTCGACCCAACGTTGACTACTACATTTAAACTGAAAATGCACCGTGGGAAGGTGCATTAGATTTCTATTGAAATTGTTGTTTTTATGTTAAACTGCTTTCGTCCTTTTATTTGAATCGGATCATTCGTACAACTCCTAGTGCTAGAAGTAGGTGATTCATATCCATTGATGACTCCATTTCGCGAGTTTACTTTGTTTTCTTCATTGCGTAATTAAAGCTTGTCCGTGAAAACCAATGACATGGTGACTAAAGTGCTGTGAAGAAGGCGTGTGAAGAAATAATTGTTATAACTCTTTAATTCAATGAGTTATAATGGCTTTTGGTACAGGAAAGATAGATTTTGTCTTGCCGCCTTCTGATATTAGAGTACCAAGCTGCGATCACGGCAAGTTGTCCTTTTTGTTGTTTTCGTTATCAGGAAGTCTCGAAAGAATTGCCACAGCCAGGCTCATCTGTTATGCCTGCAGCCGCCGTCATAGCGCAGTTGGTAGCGCGTCGGACTGTCAATCTAAAGGTCCCGGGTTCGATCCCCGACGGCGGCACTCATTCTTTCCGACTATTTGTCTCTCACCAATGGGTCGATAATCGTAGACCTATGTGAGATAGCAGCTGGAGGCTAGGAAGGGAAGTAATGGTAGTACTGGTGTGAGAAATACCAGGATTCTATTGTTAGGTGCTCCAGCGGCCGCGATATGACTGAAATACTGTTAAAAGCGGCGTTTAACCCCATTCAATCAATCAACTGTTATGCCTGCAGCCACACCCTATGAGCGAGGCCTAGGGGTTAAGCTACCCTAGTCATTGAAACCCAATTAACTTCTCGTATATATGAATCTCCGCCATTCTTGAACCCAATGTACAGTTCCTTTGGCTATTAGCCGGGGTTATCTTTATATCGCTGCATTAGTAAAACCTTTAATATTTTATTATCATGCAAAAAAAGTGATGAAAAAAAAAACAAAAACTTCAGTATAATTGTATATCAGTTCTTTGTGTCTTAGACAAAGCCTGGTAAAACAGTTCCATATGGAAACAGTACTTAACAGTATCGCCTTGAATACACACATTGATGTCCATCAAAGGAGATTATCTCTGTATCACAGTGATAAGAATGGGCCTTCAAAGGGATGTTAATATTTTCTAGTTTAACATATAAGTGCCAAGATTTGGGCATTATATTTTTGAATTAATGACCAATAATATGTTTGATTATGTTACTTGTCTATTTCCTGTTTACTTGTTTTATGTTCACCATGTGAGACTTCTTTAAATAAACATATTCGTATTTGTATATAAAACTGAACATCATTTGACAAATTAATCTTCTTAGATGTAACTATGATAATTAGAATGCTGACTTTAGAAAAATCATATTCAAAGCAACTGTTAGACTTTATTTATTCTAAAGTATCTACCTCGTATTTCTATTTACTTAAAAATTCTATCAAATTCTATTTATCATCTGGATATGAAAATACAGTAAAACTCCTCCTTACAACCATCCCGGAAATGCGGGCACCCTGTTATTACAACTGAACGAAAAATTTTTTCGCGAACCCCTCTCATACGGGCATCCCCCTATTCCGAATTACGACCACTTAATTTAGTACCAACTATAGCTGATACACTATTTTGAACCTGACTAAAACAACCGAATGCATTATCAATGCAATATTGGATTTTTTATTATGTGATATCGAACCCTTATTATAATAGGCGTTATTTCTATTGAAAACATTAAAGTGGACGATCACGTTTAGAAATCATACCTTGTATTATTTGTAATTGTTATTTGAATATGTCACGGGTTTGGACTCAAGTAATAAAGTGTAAAGTGAAAAAGTATCTGAGAAGTTATGATTAGTTTGTTCAAAGCTTTCCAACCAGATAATTAGCAATTAAATTTTGATTTCAATTTAATTGATGTTTGGTATTTGCATTAAAGGAGATATGATATCAACAGTTTGACACTTTGTACCTGTACTTATGAATAAATATTCTGAGGTCAGACTTCTGAATCAGATCAAAATTGAGAAGTGAGAAAGTTAAACTTATCAAAGATTGTAAATTTGAAAATGACATAAGATTCGCTGTAATACATGTTTTTATAGCTTTTTTTGTATATATAGTATTAATATATTCAAATAATGAAGATAAAATAAACATGAATTACTTGACAACAGATGACAAAACCTCAGTATTACGACCACCTTGCTATTACCACCACTTTCAGAAGCAGTCGTTTTAGAGGGATTTTACTGAACATTCTTCTACTTTAACAGATATACACATCTTAACAAAACATGGATAGAAAGTATCTTTAAAAAAAAATCAAAATATCAACCAATTAACATAGCTTAATAGACGTATATGAGGATCAAGTTGCATCCAAAAGACCCGAGCATTGATCCCCGGGAATCTCCTGTCTATAAAAGAATAAATAACAAATCACCGCTGGACCTAAGAATTACTGTAAATATAAATAAACTAAGCTATAATTATGATATATTGGTATCCAAACCGTGTATGGGCAAAACAAACAATTGATCGTCAACCTATAGTAGAGTTTGGAGTTATATGTTTCGTAAAAAGATGACAACAGAGTTTGGGGTTATAAATCTATCAACCAGAACTAGCATTGGGTGACACATTATTATTACATCATATGGATTTTACATAAGCTTACATAGTGACAACTTTGAAAATCTTTTTCTACCAAACCAAAAGACCTACAGCTCTGATATCTGGTATGTGGCATCATCTAATAGACTTCTACTGATAATGTATAAATTATAACCCCAGGGTCAAAATTAGCCTGTTCCCGGACGTCACAAGTTTAACATAGGCTAATATAGTGAAAATTTCAAAAATTTTATCCAAAACTAGAGGGCCCAGAGCTTTAATATTTGGTATGTAGCATCATCTGGTGAACCACTATCAAGATGTAAAAATCAAGGCCTCAGAGACAGAATTAGCCCATTCCTGGACGTCACAAGTTTTACAAAGGGCTTATAAAGTGAATTTTTTAAAAATCTTCTTTCTCCCAAACAGGAGAGCCTAGAACTTTGATATTTGGTCTTGTGGACCTCTATCAAGATTGTAAAAATCATTGCCTCAGGATTAAAATTAGTCCGTTCTCGGATATCACAAATTTAACATAGGCTTATATAGTGGAAACTTTAAAAATCTTCTTCTTCCAAACAGGAGGGCCTAGAACTTTGATATTTGGTATACAGTATCCTCTTGTGGATCTCTATCAAGATTGTACAAATAATTGCCTCAGGATTAAAATTAGCCCATTCCTGGGTGTCACAAATTTAACATAGGCTTACATTGTGAAAACTTAAAAAATCTTCTCTCAAACAGATAGAGCTTTGATATTTATTATGTAGCATCATCTGGTGAGTCTCTATCAATATTGTATGAATTATGGCCCTAGGGTCGTAATTAGCCCAATCCCAGACGTCATGAATTTTACACAGGGCTTATATAGTGAAAATTTAAAACTCTTCTCCCAAACAGGAGGTCCTAGAGCTTTACTATTTTGTATGTAGCATCACCCAGTGGACCCCCATCAAGATTGTATGTATTATGGCCCCAGGGTCAGAATTAGCCCGTTCCAAGATGTCCCAAGTTTAACATAGGCTTGTTTAGTGAAAATCTTCTTCTCCCAAACTAAAACGCTTTGAGCTTTGATAGTTAGTATGTAGCATAAACTGGTGGACTCTTATTTGTTTTTGTGCTCTTTTAGACTCAGGTGGCCGATAAGGCCCTATGGGCCTCTTGTTATCTGGTTCCTTTAGTTTACGTGCCTTGTATTAAAGATGAAAAAGTAATTGCTCTTAAAGGACAAACAACAGGAAGCACATTGGCTTAGATGAAATTAATCCATTTCTGCTCAAAAATATTACGACTGCTCCTAATTGAATGAAGCAGTAGACAGCAATTTCAAATTGATGGATTTTTTTGTTTTTGTTATGTTTTGTCTTTTTGGACAGAAAACATTGTGGATAATGAAGAAATTGCTTGGTAAATTTTCCACAATGTTACAAAAGCTTTTTTCCTGAGAGGGGGGGCATAAAGGAAGGATTGAGTGGGAATAGCTTAATATACTATTCTTGAAATGTTTAGAACATCCTTTGAAATTCTATGGGGTATTGATTTTTACTGACAGTCATTATTTAGTTTTCAGTTTGTCATTTTTGTCTGATGTAAGAATAATCACTGTTAACCCTTTCCTGGTTAATCGCTGGATTTTACGTCCCTGAGTTTTTATACTTGAGAAAATATTGTGGGATAAGAAGAAATTGCTTGTAACAAGCAATTTCTTCTTAGCCCACAATATTTTCTAGCCTACAGGTTGGTTACTTTTCAAATTGCACTCACTTCTAGTTGTCGTCTGCAACTTCTTTGAAATTGGACAAGTCTAAAATTGTGAAAAACAGGAAAGGGTTAATATGGACATTATCATTATCATCGTCATCCAATAAACCATTTATCTTTGTAATCTTTCATACAAAGTTGTCAAAAATACACATTGAACTAAAGTTAAGAATGATAATGTCCAGCCTTAACATTCTCGAACATATATAATTATGTGAATCATACAGAATCCAAAACTAACCTTGTCTTATACACTCATGCACAACAAAATCAAAATTCTCATTTGATCAGTCGTAGTATGTAAACCCCTTCTAGAAACAGAACTTACAGCTCCTATAATAAGAAATCAATGACCCACAACTGGGCTGATTCTGAAACAATCATACTAAGTTCCAAGATCTCCAGATGGCTGTAAATAATTACCTTTTTTTTTTTGCTCACGCATTGTCATGGTATACATTGGGTTTTCACTGGATTTTCTATTTATGTGAATGAATACATGCACATATTAAACATTACCTAATTTGGGGCATGATCGATATATTTTGCCAGGAGGCATATTTACATTATTAATACTCTTTCGCACAAAAAGTAGTTTAATTCTAATCAATTATGAATACGGAAAGCATTTATAACCATCTGAAAAAATATCTTAAGTGAAAGGTAAGTAAAAAAAAAAAAATCAAGACCATAATATCACTGGACTAAGTAACTTATGTTATTTTGGGGTGATTTTAATGGAGATTGATGTTGATTTGGTTGATTCTGATGGTGATTTTGGTGAATCGTCACACTCTGAATCATGGAAGCAAAATCAGGTGGCTATCACTTACATAATCTTTTGTACAAATTCTAGCTACACAAACTGTGAGATATTTAAGAAGTCACATTTAAATTTTAAATAAAAAGATTGAGGCTTGCAACAACTTATTCAAAAACTGTTCATCAGAATGAATGAGACCAATTGTTACAGAATTAAAATAGATGAATAAAATGTGAACCAATTCGGTAATATAAGCAAAATTTCTGAAAATTATCTTTCTGAAACTGGAGGACAGTTTGCAACAAAATTTCTCAGGAATGACCATTTTGTTATCCTTCATTTGATTTTTTAAAGAACTTTATTAGTTTTAATAATGAAGCTGGTCTATTTTCAGGTAGGATAGTGTTGCAAGGGAAACAATTGATATTTTTTGACTGAGAATATTTGTTGCATAAAATAAAGTTGCCCTCCTTAAATGAGGACCATTCCTTTGTTATCTTCTCTTTGTTCTGTTATCATTAAATCAGAGGTGTACCAAATTGAACATTGGTCCTTTCACAGCATTACCTTTGTTTTTTGTCCTTGATCTCTATAGGGAAGTTGCGCTCTTTTAATTGCATTTTCAAATATTGTTATAGATAATTATCTCTCAATAGTATAATTTTATGGTTCAGAAATAAGATAGAAATGTATTTTTAGGATCAAATAAACATTCCATCTCTAAAGTTTGCATGAAACAGCTGACTTTAAAAGCTAGGCAGTGCAAAGAATATAAGGACAAAGTCAAAGTAAAAAACTGATAAGGACCAATGAATTTCTTGAGAATATTCAAGAAAGATAACCCAAGAATGTCCCTCATTAAGCTACAAAAAAGTGAAAATCAGCCAAGAAATCTTAAGATTTCATCAAAATTTTTTAAAGAAATCTTAATCTTTGCCAACCATGCCTGCTCTTATTAAATTTAGTATGATAACGGACTGTCTCAAACATTTATCTTTTTTTTTAATATTTTCAAAACTTCTTTTTTTTAATTCAGGTCCAGCCCTTCTTCTGGAGAGATTCGATGGTTTAACAGGTGGGAAACAATTTTTCTCCTGTTCTGCTTTTAGAGACAGCAAGACCTGTGTATTTTACAGGCGTGTGGAGGATATTAAAACAAATTATGTGGACAGGTCAGACCCGTTCAATAATACTTGGCATTCCTTTACCCACAGACAGCTGAGAAAGAGGTAGGTAAAGTTATATCTGTATTGTACACCAGGAGCTCTCAGTGTATAAATAGAATTTGTTATAAAATGTTCACTGATCACCATGTCAACATTAGAAATGATAGTAAGAGAGTGTTGACTCTTCTATTATTGACAATGTTGTTAACAGATTGTCTCAAACAAAATAGAATTGGAATCCATGGACCAAATAAAACCACAATATCATGTACTTAACACATTCCAACACAGTGGCACTTTTGGATGTTCCTCAAGAAAAACAACTGGGAAAACATTGTGGAAAATGAAGAAATTTCTTCTGGCAAGTTATTTCGTCATTATTAACAATTTTTTCTACTAAGAAATAAAAAAAAATCTAAAATTTCATAAACTTTCAATTGTTTTCTGCATCTCCTTTGAATTTGGACCAGTCTAAATAATGTCGTCTGGTAATGGGTTAAATGACATTGTGATTTTACACATGTATGAGACAGGATATTGGTGATGGCTGTTACTGAACAAAAGAACTGTCATTGCTCTTAAGAATTACAAACTGTATGCAGATTTTTGTGGTTTAGATATTTATCAGCCATTTGTGAAAAATTATGTAAAAGGTAGATATTTGAATGTTTGCTCATGTTCTGGTATGGTAAAACCTTGCTCATTGTAAATAGTGGCAAAGTTTGGTGATGCAATCATTGGATGTTCTATAAGAAATGTTTAGAGGTCCAGGCTTATCTATGTATTCTTAGAACTCAGGAAATTGTTGGATTAATGACCATGCAGACAGACCTCTAACAAGGTCATTTGACCTATGGATAGTATTGAAAAATAAATTGTCAGGGACATAAAGCATAAAGCAAATAATTGATAGGCAGCCTAAAAGTCATAACTTCTTTGGTAAGAATGTTTAACCCATTCCCGTATGAACCTGCCTTTTTCATTCCTTCAAAGCCTAAAAGCTTTGGAAGACATTATGGAAAATGAAGAAATTACTTTTCACTAACAATTTCTTCATTGTACACAATGTTTTCTACCCCCACAAGACAGATCTTGAAGATTTCTACTACTTAAAATTGTCTCCCGGAGCTTATTAGCTTTTCTACTTGTGGTTAAGTAATTTTTTCAGCCAAACTTGTTAGAGGACAAATAAATATGCGTGCATATATTGGAATGGTACAAAATAGATCTCAAGGTACATCATTATACATTTGCAAAAAATTACTGTTATGTTTATAATGAAGGGTAAAAAATATTTTTGTTAATGAAGAAAAATACTGTCTAGTTGGTGGACAAGTGATCAATATCTGTGTTTCCATGCAGTCTCTAAAATTTTCGTCTGGTAATGGGTTGAGCCACCCTCCAACAAAAATGTTAGATCAGAAGTTTGAAGTCAAATTTCTCTTTTTTTGTCTAAATCATCAATTTAATTGGTAAATCAATCTTTTGATTGACAGTAGCAAACTATTGATTATTGGAAATGTAATGCTCAAGAAGATTATTGAATATTTTAAGGTTCAAGCATATTTTGACACTCCTACCCCAGCAGAGAGTATTCTGTGTGGACTGTGGTTTGCTTATACTGGAGGATGAACACCAGCATCATATTGGCCATAAACTACACATTGGGCTGTCAAACACGGATCTGAAGAGTCCAACTAAACTGTTCCCTCTAATGGAGGACAAGAAAACATATGCAGTGAGTAAGCAGGAAAAAAATGAGCTTTAAGTTTATTCTAATGTTTGAAATGATGTCACTGCATTATAGAAGAAGTTTGACTATTTGTCTTGTCTCTTTTCTGGTGTCAAAGTATCTAAGGATCTTTGGTGTTTATTAGCTTGGCTGTTTTCTGGGAAAACATGAGGTATTGTCATAGCCAGGTCTTTGTCTGCATTATAGAGATCCAAAAACTTAGATATTTTGTAATATCTCTGGTTTTCCAAACACATTTACTCTTGAATAGCAGAGCGTTGGCATCTGCATGTTGTGTTCTAGTTTCTCAGAAAACTGGATTTTTTGCCATAGCCTTAATGTTATCTGCAAGCATTAACCCATTCCCACACAATGGAATTTTAGACCAGTCCAAATTGAAAGGAGCTGCAGACGACAATTTCAAGTTGACAGAATTTTGAATTTTTTCGTCTTTTAGGATAGAAAACATTGTGGATAATGAAGAAATTGCTTGATCCAAGCAATTTCTTCATTTTCCACAATGTTTTCCAAAGCTTTTTTGTTGAGGGGCGTAAAAAAGAGGGATTGAGTGGGAATGGGTTAACTTTGAAATTTTGAAATATTTCTGTCTATGGACCATTCAAGGGATGAGTCAATCTTTGCAGCATTATAGAGTTTGCCAATGAATTGAAACAATTGGTTCAATTGGTTGAATTTTATTTTTTCATTTCAATATAGACCAGTATTGAATTTTATTGTCTGGTAATCATGGCTTATAGATTTTTCCTATAATAAGATGACAATATTGTAGACTTACATAAATAGTAGTTTGAAGGCCAAATTCAAAGTGGGCCTAGTAATATATTGTTTAGAGTAGAAATTATTGTACATTTTTTTTAACGAGAAATTTCTCCATTTCCCTCTATGTTTTAAATTTATGTTAGAAAGTCATATTTCGTAGCTATGAAAAAATAGGGCTACCTTTTGAAAGCACTTAGAATAAACATTGATTTTACTTTTTCATCTACAGCAATATATGTTCACAGACAATACTGTTGATTTTGTGATTTCATCCCTGAAAAGAATGTCCATTAGTCATGTATTGTGTATTGGCTGTCCAAGGTAGGTGAAATAGTAGTAGATAAGATGATGCATGAAATATTTCCATATTGGCTTTATTCAAATATATACATGCTATAGAGATAAAAGGAAAGATATGAAAAAGGAACATGATGACATGTAGAAGAATTTTTAAATGCTCACTAAATATTGATATTTATCAATGAAAAAATAATTTTGAAAAAGAAACTGGTTTGGTTTTATCATTTCAGAGAAGATTTGAATTTTCTTACCCACTGTGTTATACTAATAAAAACCCTGAAATGAGGGTGAAATTTCTTCTAACTGTGAACAATTTGATGACAAGAGTGCCATGACTTTTTTCCAGTAAGACGGTAATTGTCTTGATTTCAAGGATTTTATTTGCAATTTAGGATTTGAAAATTTCTTAAATATAGTGCAGCATGAGATATTTGATGATGTAGCTTAAACAACATGAATTATGATGCCTTGTGGTACCTATTATCAAATCCACAGTAGTATTATTTTACACCCATCCCCATATGTATAAAGGAGTCACATTGTCGGTCAATCCATTGCTTTGTCGGTGTGTATACCTGTAGCTTTTTCCTTGTCTGCTCAATTTCTAAGCAAGTATCATACAGATTTGATTCAAACTTTACAGGTAGACATTGTATCAGATAGAGATGTGCATATCTTAATTTGGTTGCAGTACATTAACTTTTTATATGCCTGTTGAAAAACAGGACATATTATGGGATCACCCTTGGTGTTCAGGCGTCCGGCAGGCGGACAGTGTGCAATTTTTGTCCAGAGTATATTTTTAAAAGTATATAAGCTATGATCATGAAACTTCATGGGTAGATAGATCTCATCAAGGGGAAGTGCAGTGCACAAGAACCATAACTCTACCTGGCTTATTTTTTGAGTTATTGTCCTTTGTTTTTAGCTCACCTGAGCACAAAGTGCTCTGGGGGAGCTATTGTGATCGGTCATGGTCACGCTCATGGTCTGTCGTCCGTCTGTCCATCTTTACAAAAAAACCTTCTCCTCCTAAACTAACCATGGAATTTCAACAAAACTTCACAGAAATGATCCTTAGGTCATGCTCTTTCAAAATACTTCAAAGAATTGAAATCCATGAAGAACTCTGGTTGCCATGGCAACAGTGTGAAAAAACTTAAAAATTCTTCTCCCTCCTAGTGGTAAGGCCTAGAGCTTAGATATTTGGTACAAATCATCATCTATTGACCCTGTACCAAAATACTTCAAAGATGTACTGTATTATGAAAATTTGCCCTTTTCTGGGCAATCCCTGATTTTACATAGAAATAAAGAAGGAAATTTTTAAAAATCTTCTTCTCCCAAACCATAAGGCCTAGAGCTTTGATAATTGGTATACATCATCAGCTATTGACCCTCTACCAAAATACTTCAAAGAATTACTCTGTTCTGAAAATTAGCTCTGTTCTGTGCAATCCCTGATTTAAACATAGAAATAAAGAAGGAATCTTTAAAAATCTTCTTCTCCCAAACCATAAGGCCTAGAGCTTTGATATTTGGTACAAATCATCATCTATTGACCCTCTAACAAAATTCTTCTAAGAATTACTGTATTCTGAAAATTAGCCCTTTTCTGGGCGGTGTCTGATTTTATTAAGTATAAAGAAGTGAATCTTTAAAAATCTTCTTCTCCCAAATCATAAGGCCTAGAGCTTTGATATTTTGTTAAAAATCATCTTCTATTAACCTTCTTTCAAAATACTTCAAAGAATAACCTGGGTGATTCCTGATTTTACATAGAATAAAAGAAGGAAACCTTTAAAAATCTTCTTCTCCCAAACCATAAGGCCTCGAGCTTTGATATTATTTATAAATCATCATCTAATGACCCTCTAACAAAATACTTCATAGAATTACCATACTCTGAAAATTATCCCTTTTCTTTTTGATCCCTGATTTTACATAGAAATGAATAAGGAAATCTTTAAAAATCTTCTTCTCCCAAACCATTAGGTCAAGGGCTTTAATAGTAAGTGTGTAATAATACCTATTGACCCTCTACTGAAATACTTCATAGAATTACTGTATCCTGAAAATCAGCCCTTTTCTGTGCAATCCCAGAGAGGAGTTATGAAGGATATCATAGAAAATGTTCTCATTCTAAACCATTAGGCCTAGAACTTTGATATTTGATATGTATTAATGCCTATTCACCCTATACTTAAGTACTTTAAAGAATTACCGCACTCTTGAAATTGGCTCAATATGGTTGGATCTTCACTTTACCTAGGATTAAAGTAGAAAATCTGTAAAAATCTTCTCCTCCAGAATGATTAGTGTAGGGCTTTGCTATTTTGTATTTTATATCATTACGCCTTGAGCCATCATACTCAGGGGAGCGATATAGGACCATCATGGTCCTCTTTTACATTGATAACTTTGATAGTCAAGGTAAAATATTTAACCCTTTACCATATAATGATATTTAATTTTACTAGAAGCAGGCCTGTGAAGCCAAACAGATTCCTTCAATGTTTGCCAAACTTCCAAATTTCTTGTGAACTGAACTCTCAAACTGTAGTTGCATTCAATAAAAAAATTTTGTCCAATAATGGCATACAGTTTTGTGATAAAAGCCTTATTCGGGGAGCATAATCTGTCTCCAACGGCTCTTGTTTAGAATTAGAAGCTAGCCCTTTTTACTAGATGAGTTACATATCAACAAGAATCTTGTTTATTTCAGTATTCATGAATATATCATCAACCAAAAGAAAAGTGATTCGACATCAATGTCTAGTTTGTTACTGGATTTGGATCAAAGATATGTAAGTATGTAATATTTCCCAAAAAGATTTTACTGTATTTAGCTTGCCCAGGATTAAAGTTTTGTAAGAGCTATTGTGATATTGGGATGCAGGTGTTGGGTCCACATTTTGGTAAAGTAAAGTTTTCACATCTCTATAACATCAGGACATTAGCTTTCATTGGAGACACTGATTTTGACCTTTAACACATTCTTAAAAACTTAAGCCAAAAATTTTACCTTTTTCTATCTTGGCCATGGTGCTCAAGTAAGCTATTGTGATGGCCCTAAATCTAAAGGCTGTATGCTTCTGTTAACAATTTCTTTAAACAACATCTCCCCAACCACTTGGTCAGTTGATACAAAATTTAGTAGGAATATTCCTGTGTGTTTTCCTTTCATAATAGCTAAAAGTATTGAATTTGTTGTAAAACTCTGGTTAACAAGGCAACCAAATTAAGAATTAAAAATGGGTAGAGCCTTTAAGTTGTTATCCAAAAATGTGACCAAAAACTCAAACTTTTTCTGTCTTGGTCCTTTTCATCCTAGTGTGCTCATACTTCACATGTGCATTCATAAGGGGATGACCTTGACTCTGTGCCCTTAAACTTTAACACCTGCCAGGCAATCTATATTGTCCCCAGTGAACTCTTGTAAACTCTTGTTGTACCCCATTATAATGTTGACTGGCATGTAAAGTATTGAGGGTGTGGAGGTTTTGTGCTTGTGACTATGGTAGTGTGTCTTGCCAATTCCTGTCCATAGCATATCTTCTATATTAATTGATGGATTTCAAAATAGCATAGTTTGTCAGGAATGGCAAGGCCCTTTTGAGTTGTTGTGTTCAACTTCTTAGAATATGGATAGATAGAAAATTTTGTAGTATGGTAATTGGTTAATGTCCATTTCAGATGATGATTTATCCACCAAAACAGTTTTTGAGGTATAACATGATGAATCATCATTTCTTTGGAGGAGAGGATGACCTGGCTATATTTGAATCATTTATTAAAGACAAAGGTGATAAGAGGGTTGCTATCCTTGTTGATCCCCCATTTGGTATATTAGTTGATGCATTTGCTGTTGTACTGTCAAAGCTTCAGGACTGCTGCATTAGGAACAAGAAAGGTATTGATTATAACACCACCACCAACCCTCCCCATGTAGGGTCCGCTTATAAGTCAGTGGGTCATTCAGTCTGTCCGTCAGTCTCTAGCTTTTCAGTGATGACCAATTTTCTAAATGGATATTTGACGGATTTGATTCAAATTTAATACATACACTAGGTATCAAGCAAATATTGCACATTCCATTCATTTTTATTGAGCCCGCTTGCGGTGAGCAAGATATAGTTGTCACTCTGACAAGTCGGTGTATGTGTTAGTCTGTTAGTCCATCCATCCGAAATTGTCCTGACAATTACTCCTTCATTTATGGATGGATTTCAAAATAACTTGGCACAATTAGCTTCAAGTTCAAGGTTAAAGCTGTAGGTCAAACAAAAAAATGATGGTCAAGGTCAAGTTGATGGTCAAAACTTTGTTGGCTCGACAGCAGTTGTCCTGGGACAACCATCTAGTTCTTGAGAGTTATGACCTTTTGCTAAAAAAATTTTGTCTGCCCTTTTACTCTTCAGATACTAAATGGATTTGAGTTGAATTTTGCCTGTTCACATAGTATTAAAATGGGTTTTTGTCTGTGATATGAAAGAAACTGCAGACAATTTCAAGTTGATGAAAATTGAAAATCTTTGTCTTTGGAGGCACAAAACATTGCATATTATGAAGAAATTCCGTGTTATAAGCATTTTCTTCATTTTTCACAATGTTTTTCTAGAGGGGCATCAAGAAGCTTGATTGTGTGGGAATGGGTTAAGAAATGGAACAGATTTCATTGAAATTTACTTGTCCAGCAATTCACATACTGGTAGACTTCAGAAGAATAATCTTTTGGAAATCTGAACCTAAAGGATAAAAACAAAGGTCATATAGGTGTACTCTTTATTGACTGTATGAAAGTATTTATATCAATTTCTTTTTTCATCTTGGAAGATATTTTAATGAGTATTACAGCAGAAATTTGTATTATCTAATTTCAGTGCAGTCAAAGGTACCCGTCCTCTGGTTTTTCCCGTACTTTATGGAGAAGCGTGTGACAGAAGTCTGCACAAATTTTAAAATGTTAGATTACAAGGTAACCATATTTGTAAATATGTCCCATTGCTAGACAAAGATGTTCCAGATGACTATTTTAAGTTGGTGAAATATTAAGAATCTTTGCCTTTTTTGGCAGAAAACATAATATAATGAAGAAATGACTTGTAACAAGCAATTTCTTAATTTTCCACAATACTTTTTGTAGAAGGCATCAAAAAGCATGATTGTGTAGGAATGGTTTAATGCATTGCTTTTGTGAAATTTTGGAGCTTATCTTCCAAAGAAAGAAGACTGAGTGATAGGGTATATCTATTGGTGGATGACTGCTTTTAGTCAAAGAATCAATTGACCTATTAAATGATTCATTTAGACCAGAAATGATCTTTGAACTCCAACATTAATGACCATTCATGTGAAATATTTTTGGTGTTTAGTCAAATAAACACTCTAGCTACAGCTTATTCAAGCTGTAGTTATGGCATTTTGGTTGTTGACCAACAATTTTCTGTGTTTATTATATACTTCTGGCCATAAATTTTGTAATATCAAAGTGGAACTTCCTGTCAGAGTCATGCCGCTGTCATAGCGCAGTCGGTAGTGTACCAGACTCTCAATCTTCAATTATGGGATGTCATGAGTTCGAACCCCGATGGCGGCCCATATTCTTTCCGACATTTGTCTCTCACCATTGGGTGGATGATCGTAAACCTAAGTTGGATAGCAGCTAGAGGCTAGGAAAGGATGAAGTCGTAGTACTGGTGGGAGAAATACCAGGAATCCATTGTTAGGTGCTCCAGCTGCTGTGATATGATTGAAATACTATTAAAAGCGGCGTTAAACCCCATTCAATCAATCAATCCTGTCAGAGTCATCGGGCATTGCCAGCAGAATCAGTTGGCTGTGCTGGCAATCCATCAAGTTTCAGCTACCTGAACACAACAGACTCATGGTGAGCTTTTGTGATACTTGAATGTCAGTTGTCTGTCATCAGCAATTCAGTGTTACCACTCTACTGGTCACAATTTTGGCTCAATCTTTCTCATACTTGCTGAAATATTAATATGGTCTTTGTTAAGAACCCTACTTACTATTGAGACATCCGGACACATGAAAATGGGGCTCATTGACATTCACCTAGTAACCACTCTAGAGGTCACAATTTTGGTTCAATCTTTCTTATACTTGCAGAAAAGGTTTATATGGTTATTAGAAAGAAGTGTATTAAATCTCGAAATATTCTGATTATATCAAGGGAAAATTGACCTCTTTGACATTTTCCTTGTAACCACTCTAGATCTTAAACTTAGTGCAAATACTTGTATTGTCATGCAAGAAGATCCCCATACAATATGGCTTCATTTCATCTCGTAGGAAGTAAAAGGTAGCATAGTGGTAAAAGCAGTTTTTTGATCATCCTATTTCAACCTCTTGCCTTTATATCCATTTGACTCTGTACAATTTCAATGATTAGTTTGCTTTAGAAAGTAAATTCAGGTGAGCAATCTATGGCCATCTTGGCTCTCTTGTTTTCTATGCCTCTTGTTAGGATATATAACCTTAAAGAAAAAAAGAAACAAATCACTTGTAAGAGATTTCTCTTCCTCACACTGATTTCCCTGTAGTAAATATATCAGGGTCCTGAAAACAAGTGATAATCTGGCAGGGTTTAGTCAGTATTGTTTATGATAAATCATTAAAAAGTAGGAATGAATTAATGGTAGAGTGTTTGGAATGATTCGGAGAGGGTTATAACTATGGCACTGTATACTAAATAATCATGATACTGTTTCAGATTTATGGTAGTTAGTATTTTTTGTTTGTCAGGTGAGTTATGACAAACACTGTTTGATCAGTAGGCAGTCAACGCGAGGGTCTCCAGTCAGAATATTTACCAACGTAGAATCTAGAGAGATCCCACTTCCAGAACATGAAGGATACTGGTAAAGTGTATTTTATCATCAAACATCCTTAGGGTGGTAACTTGGGTCTTTGAGTAGGGACTGAGCTTCTGATCAAGAGGTTCTGAGTTCGGTTATGTGCAAGTACTGGCACATTCTCCAGGAAACAAGATCAAGAGGGATTAATCTAAATTTGTTAGAAATAGTTTACCAATTTTTGTCAAATGAATATTTCTAACTCATTACCAGATGACAAAATTTTAGACTTGTCCAAATTGAAAGAAGCTGCAGACAACAATTTTAATTTCATGAAATTCTTAGAACTTTGTCTTTTTGAGTAGAAAGCATTGTGGATAATGGAAGAAATTACTTGTAACAAGCAATTTCTTCATTTACTACAATGTTTTCCTAATTGTTTTTCTTGAAGAGCGTAAAAAAGCAGCAATGTTTGGGAATGGGTTAAAACAAACCAACACTTTTCCTTATCTTTTGTAATATTTACCTTGGCATATAATGTTTTAAAAAAAATAACACACAGTGACTAGAAAAGAAAGATATGTATAGCAAAAGTGGACATGCTTCATTATTAGAATTTCACCTTTTGCAACAATATTCCTCACTCAAAAGGTACATTTTCCTTTCAAATTGCATCCGCATCAAAATGTCATTATCTGAAATGTTTGCATTTGTCAATTGGCCTAACAAACACAAATTAGGAGTCACTTTGTCTGCATGTCAATATGTTTTGTCCTTACAGAGGCATAAGGGTGAAAGCTTTTAACTCTTCCTGTACAATCCCTGATTTGTACTTCCCCATGATTTTATACTTGAAAAAACAATGTGGCAAAAAAAGAAATTACTTGTTACAAGCAATTTCTTCTTTTGGCACAATATTTTCTACCCTGTAGGACTGTAACATTTTGAATAAATCTCACTTAATTTATACCCCCCACAACAAAGTTATTGGGGGATATACTGGAATTAAGTTGTCCTTCCATCTGTCTGTCTGTCTGTCTGTCTGTCTGTCTGTCTGTCCGTAGACATAATTTTGTGTCCTCATCTCCTCCCGAATTTCCAGACCAATTTTGCTGACCGAAATTGTCCTTGCAATGGGAACTTGATCAAACTTAGCAGGAATGTTCCTTTGGTCAAGCTCTTCCAAAGATGTTCAAAGAATTAAATTCAATGCAGAACTCTGGTTGCCATGACAACAAAAGGGCGAATTTCAGAAAATCTTTAAAAATCTTCTTCTCTGAAACCATAAGGCCTACAGCTTTGATATTTCGTATGTAGCATCATCTAGTGGACCTCTATCAAGATTTTTCAAATTATGGCCCCAGGGTCAAAATTGGCCCGGCCGGCACAAGTTTTACATAGGTGTATATAGTGAAAATTTAATAATTTTTAGGTGACCTATTGTGATCGTGTTTTGTCCGTCGTCGTGCTTTGTGCGTCGTGCTTAACCTTTTACATTTTCGACTTCTTCTTAAGAACCCTTGGACAGATTTCAACCAAACTTGGCAGGAAGCATCCTTATGGGAAGGCACTTCAGATTTGTACACATCACGGAGTTATCTCCCCTTGGGGCTCCATAAGGGGCCAAAAAGGGTACATCTTTAAAAATCTTCTTGTCATGAACCAGATTAGATTCACATTTGGTATTTAGAGTCCTCAGGGCAAGGACTATCAAGTTTGTACAAGAAAAAAAATCTGTAAAGAAATAGCCATGCTAGGGCGGGGTAAAGGTGGTTGGGGTACATAAGCTTAAAAAGTGACAACTTTGAAAAAGTTTTTCTACCAAACCAAAAGACCTACAGATCTGATATTTGGTGTGTGGCATCATCTAGTGGACCTCTATCAATATTGTTTGAATTATAATCCCAGGGTCAAAATTAGTCCGTTCCTGGACGTCACAAGTTTCACATAGGCTTATATAGTGAAAATTTCAAAAATCTTCTTCCCCCAAACTAGAGGGCCTAGAGGTTTTATATTTTTGTGTTGCATCATCTGGTGAATTTCTATCAAGATTGTATAAATCATGGCCCAAGAGACAGAACTAGCCAATTCCCAGACGCAACAAGTTTCACAAAGGGCTTATACAGTGAAATTTGTAAAAATCATCTTCTCCCAAACAGGAGGGCCTAGAACTTTGATATTTGGTATACAGCATCATCTAGGGGACCTCAATAAAGATTGTAAAAATTATTGCCTCAGGATTATTAGCCAATTCCTGGATGTCACAAATTTAACCCTTGTCATGCTGAATAAAATCCTTTTCAGAATTGTATAAAAATCAATTGGACTGAAAGCACTGGTGGTACTTGTTGTTCAGTTTCAATATTTCTTTTGAAAAATTAATTTCATGAACATCTCTAGTTTCAAAAGGACAGACAGGAGGTGTAGACTAAGATCAGACTGCACTTCTGTGCAGTCTGATCTTTGTCTATGCCTCCTGCTAAAACCGGAATATTCCGGGTTCAGCATGACAAGGGTTAACATAGGCTTATACAGTAGAATCTTTGTACAGCAGCCACTAAAGGGATGTGCCTAAACTGGCTGCTGTATACAGATTGGCTGCTATTCACAGTGTTCAATTTGAAAGATGTAATTCTATTCACATCTACTATTTCATTGTGTGAGATATTTGTGTAGTTCTACTAAGTGAAATAATGTTGGGTTTTTTTCCGTTCTGTTTTGTTTTTTGACTTATATATGCAAATTTGGAGAAGAGAAATTATGGCTGTTTTTGTAAAAGCTTAATCACACGGTGCATATTATAAGGAGCAAGTTGATCTGAGTGAAAAAAAAACATAATTGACCATGGTTTTGAAAGCATATGCATTTTAGAAAAAATAAGTATTTCTATATATTATGAAGGGAAATCAGGGCATTGATAATATAAAGGGTGTATAACAAATTCACATCTTATTGATTGTAAGGTGTGAAAATTGGTCTGAAGTGATTAAAGTGGCTGCTATACAGGTGTCATATAAAGAAGAAACTTGACCATTGAGGGTGGCCTCTGGCTGCATTTCACAGATTGGCTGCTGTTTACAGTAAACTTAAAGAGTGAAATTGCATAGGAGGGATTTGACCTGGCCTTTGTTCACAGATTGGCTGCTGTTCAGGGTTGGCTGCTCACTCAGATTTTACTGTATAGTGATTTGTATAATCTTCTTGTCCCAAACAGGAGGGCCTAGAACTTTGACATTTGGTATACAGCATCATCTGGTGGACCACTATCAAGATTGTAAAAATTATTGCCTCAGGATTAAAATTAGCCCATGCCCTGACGTCACAAATTTAACATAGGCTTATACAGTGAAATTTGTAAAAATCTTCTTCTCCCAAACAGGAGGGCCTAGAACTTTGATATTTTGTATACAGCATCATCCGGTGGACCTCTATCAAGATTGTAAAAATTATTGCCTCAGGAATAAAATTAGCCCATTCCTCGGAGTCACAAATTTAACATAGGCTTATATAGTGATTTGTAAAAATCTTCTTCTCCAAAACAGGAGGGCCTAGAACTTTGATATTTGGTATACAGCATAATCTGATGGACCTCTATCAAGATTGTAAAAAATTATTGCTTCAGGATGCATATTAGCCCATTCCCAATGTCAAAAATATAACATTGGCTTAAAAGTTAAAACTTTAAAAATCTTCTTCTCTCAAACAGATAGGCCTAGAGCTTTGATATTTGGTATGTAGCATCATCTGGTGGATCTCTATCGATATGGTATAAATTATGGCCCGAGGGTCATAATTAGCTCATTCCTGGACGTCACAAATTTTACATATGGCTTACATAATGAAAATTTAAAACTCTTCCTCTCCCAAACTAAAAGGCTTAGAGCTTTGATATTTAGTTTGTAGCATAATTTGGTGGACTTTTATTTGTTTTTGTGCTCTTTGGACTCAGGTGACCAATAATGGCCTATGGGCCTCTCGTTTTTTGATGAAACAGATAGTCCAAGAGCTTTGATATTTGGTATGTGGCATCATCTAGTGGACCTCTACAAAGAATGTTCAAATTAGGCCTCCTTGGTCAAAATTGGTCCGCCCTCAGGGTCACAAGTTTGAACATAGGCTAATATAGTGAAAACTTTTAAACATCTTCTTCTCAGAACAGAAGTGCCCATAGCTTTGATATTTGGTATGTAGCATCATCCTATCGACCTTTCCCAAGATTTATCAAATTATGGCCCCCAGTACAAAATTGGCCTATCCCCGGGGGTCACAAGTTTTACGTAGGCTTATAAAGTGACAACTCAAAAAATCTTCTTCTCCAAAACCATAAGGTTACAATTTGGCCTCATTTGAAAAGAGGCGACAGTAGGGGGATATTCGTCAGCCCTGACAGGAGACAGTTCTAGTTTGTCAACTGTGACCTACGTTCAAATTGGGCTAGTCTAAAATTTCAAAAAAATAGGAAAGGATTTAAGTAAGATACTTTGTGTTGGTGGTGAAATACTTGTCTGAACTTTTTTCATGCCTAATCTGAATTATCCCCGATTTAGCAGGAGGTAAAGGTATGCACAAATGTATATGGATCATTATTAGACACAGAATTGACTTGATACCAGGCCACCGACTATACCACTCTCTATTTCAATTTGACAGTGTATGTGTTTGTTGGGGGGGTACATGGCTGTTTTACAAACAAACATCTTTTACAACCATTGTAGTGAATATTTGGTTGTTCATTTAAGGTTCTGTGAGCAATCTGACAGGTATTGTGCTAAACAAACATCTTTTACAACCATTGAAGTGAATATTTGGTTGTTTATTTTAGGTTCTGTGAGCAGTGTGACAGGTATTGTTCTGCAGAAAATAAACACTGTGATTTATGCAACGCTTGTACTACAAAGGTAAATACCCTAAGATTTTTGTCACATGCATGGCCAAGGGACTGCTAAAAAGCTTTTGCATTAGAAAAGGCCATTTAATTACTGATGTTCCAGAGTATAAAAATAACTGATATGAATTGCAAATTAAGATATTTTAGATTTCTCCATGGATCCCATGTTATTGTTATATATTGATATTGTTTCATTCAGTGCTCTGGGTGAGCTATTGTGATCAGCCATTGCCCGGCATCCATCCATTCACAATTACAAAAAATCTTCCCCTCCTTAACTTACTGTGTATTGTCAACAATTCTTCCTAGAAATGATCCTTAGGTCATGTTCTTTCAAAATACTTCAAAGTATTGAAATCCATGAAGAACTATTGATGCCATGGCAACTGAGTTACAAACAAGGAATCTTCTCCTCCTTAACCATACAGCTTTGATATAAGTGTAAATCATAATCTATTGACCCTCTCCCAAAATATGTCAAAGAATAACAATACCTTGAAAATTATCCCTCTTCTGTGTGATCCTTAATTTTGTATGGAGATAAAGAAGGAAATCTCCTCCTCCCAAACCATAAGGCCTAGAGCTTTAATATTTGGTGTGTATTAAAAACTATTGACCCTCTACCAAATTACATCAAAGAATTACTGTACTCTTAAAATTAGCTCTTTTCTGTGTGATCCCTGATTTTACATATGAATAAAGAAGGAAATCTTTGAAAATCTTCTCTCAAACCACAAGGCCTAGATCTTTAATGATAGGTCTGTATCAATACCTATTGACCCTTTACCAAATACTTCAAAGAATTGCCATACTCTGGAAATTAGCACTGGTGGGATATTCAATATACCTAGGATTAAAGGAGAAAATATCTGAAAATCTTCTTCTCCAAAATAATAAGGCGTAGGGCTTTGATATTTTGTATACATCATAAACCCTTGAGCCATCATACTCAGGGTAGCGATATAGGACTATCATGATCCTCTTGTTTCATATTTCTTTTCATATATATGATATTATTCTGATATTTCAGGATGGCCCTACATACAACCATTGTGAAGACTGTAACCGTTGTGTGAAGCCATCCAGAATTCACTGTCCTATATGTGATCACTGTGATCTTCCAGATCATATCTGTCATAGGATAACACAAATGGGTAAGTGTGTTTTTTAGTTTTATTATCTCATGTGTTTTATATCAGGAACATAATGTTTTCCATTATCTGTTGAAAACTTAGTCTGCAACCGCTGATCACAAGGTAAAGGTAGTCTGAACATATATTGGTATCATCTTTTCCACCTGATTCAAACAAATATGCAATCCTGCTATAAATGATCTATTATTTTGATGTTGTAGGTTGTCACATATGTGGTGATGAGGATCATAAAAAGCGGGAATGTCCAAAGAGACAGAAAATGAAGAAGGAAGAACCAAGGTTGGTATCACATGTTTTGTTTCTCTCTTTTATCATTAGGTTGAAATTGGGGGTAAACCAGTTTCTGGATATAAAGTATAGCATCCTGTATTAAAACTTTTACATGCATGTTGGTAAAATAAAGCTTTTGTGCATAATTTAATAACTTGATTTTAACTTGTCTGTTTTTATGACAAAAATTTGAAGTATTATAATCACCAAGTCGTCATCAGGGATAGTATAGGGGCTTTTGAGTTTTTTTGGCCGTCTTAAACATAACCTATATCTATTGAACCTATATTCCATAAACTTGTCCTTCAAAGGTCAAAGGTCAAATTTTGACTTTGCCAACATCTCTTGAGCCTATTGTCAGGTTTTCATAGTACTTCACAGTCTTTCTACACCTGGATGAGAACAAATGTGCTGCACATAAATCAGGATATAGCATCAAAGCAGAGGATCAAAGGTAAAACTATGACTTTACCTTAATCACTTGAACTTTTGGTTGTGTTTTCATAACATTTTATGTACATGGTTAGATTGACCAAAATCAGGTTCCTACCTCAAAGGGTAAGGTAATGGTAGTAGATCAAAGGTCAAAGTTCTAATAATACCCTGCTTGGAAGACGAGGGGGGTATAATGGTTTTACCCTCAACCATCCTTCCGTCTTTCTGTCTGTCTGTAACTAATATTTCCTTTGCACTTTTCTGGGCAACTTTTTATAGCATCAACTTGAAATTTGGTGTGGAGGTTCATCTTGGGGTCCTACATTGCACTTAACATATTAAGTCCATAACTTATCTACTTCCCTTTTTATGACTTCATTTATATTCATACATAGCCTAGTATAGTGGTATATTTTTGTCACACTTTTATCAGCAACTATTCATAACATTGACTTGAAATTTGGTTTAGAGGTTCAAATAGGAGACCTACATGGCAGTTTTCGAAATTTAGTCAGCAACTTAAATATTCCTGTTTGAGGACTTGGTTTATTCTTGGACATTGCCTGGTACAGTCTCATATTTTTCTCAGCAACTATTAAAAGTATTAACTTAAGAATTTAGATAATGCTCAAATAGGGTCCTACATGTTGTTTGCCAAATTAAGATCTGCATGCTATCTACTTCCTGTGTTCTGACATACTATATTTTCAGTCAATGGTTTATTTTTGGACATTGCCTGGTTTTGTGGTATCTTTTCAGTTCTTGAGTTGTCCTACATGATGCTTACCAATTATATTCTATTGAAAGAGAATTTCATTTTCACTAGTTATTGTAGTGCATGTAGGAGTATACTGAGTGAGTTTTGACTCACATACTTCTCGTATTGGCCATATCTCATGTACCTATTGTCTGATTTTCATAATATTTTTCACCCTTGTATATTTTGATGAGAGCATGAGTACTGCACAAAAATTTCACTCAGACCTCAATGGTCAAGGTCAATGCAGAGGGTTTAAGGTCAATATAGAAACAGGGACAGACATGGAAAATAAATTTGATTAGTTCTTACTATGATTACCTTGTCTACTTTGTTGTAATCTAGTTAGTCTATATTGGCTTCTTTTTCTTCACAGGGAAAAAAGTAATATTTTGATTTTAGCAGTGATAAAGACCTTTCTGTTAGAATTGGGCTGTATAGACAAATAAATAAAACAGACTTTATGCCCAAAACAGGGCATGTGTCTGTATGTATATGCATATGTGTGCCTCTGTTCTCCATGAAATGGTGTAGCATCATGAGAGAATTTTCTGAAAGGTGAAGGTCAAGGTCACATTTGAAGGTCAAATGGCAATATTCAGAGGCAACCATGCTATTTCACTCATGTTTCTAGTATATAAATCTCATATATTTTCAGAGGGGAGAAAAGAAAACCAAACTTCAAGATAAAGATGAAAAAGAAAAAGAAAATTAAGTTTTGAGAGACATGAACCCTGAGTGACAATTTTTACCAAGTGCTGAACATCCTATATCATGCTTGAATTAATTTCAAGTTCAAACAATGGCTACATGACAACAATTTTAAATGATCTTTTGAGGCATACAAATCAAGCATTCTCCACAGAGCACAAATGTCCTTAATTACCAACACCAGATGCAACTTCTAAAATTTTGTCTTCTGATAAATAAAGATGGTGAAAATTTTCAAAATTTTTGAATGATCTTTGAGGCATACAAATGTAGTATTTCATTATGTGTGGGGAATGATAATTATCTTCACGAGTACTAGAAATCAATATTTTTGGCTCAGCAGAGCTCAGAGGTCCTTAATTACTGATACCAGATAAAACTTCTTTCAATTTTGATCATTCTGAAATTTTGTTTTCTGGTAAATTTAGATGGTGAATTTGAAAAATAAATCCTCAAGAATTTGTTCTTAGATATCAAGTTTATATGAACTTATATCAAGCGAAATATTGCAGAGGATATATTTTTTTATCTATAAGCAATTTTTCCTTGTACCAGGCTGTTTTCAACTGATAAAACGTACATTTGCCCAATAATCTTTTCCCTAACAACAAAACTCTAGACTAGTCCAAATTGAAACATATTCAAAGTGAGTGTAAATTGAAAAATAAGTACCACAAAGTGTAAAAAAATGTGAGTAAAGGTGAATTTGATTGTCACAAGTAAATCCTCCTTTTCTAGAATGTTTTCTGTAAAACACAAAAATGAGGGATTGTGTGGTAATGGGCAAATTTTACAAATTATACATTTGTTACAAAAATTTATGACTAGTCTATATTTAGGTATCTTTTGCCCCTATGTTTGCATAGCATACTCTTGAAGTTTGTTTGAATTGCAATAAATGCTTATTATTACTTTAAAAAACAATCTTATGTGATTTGGGTTAAATGATATTACTGATTTATTTCCTACCAGTTATTGTACAGCATTCTGATTTGCTGGGCGGTATACTGGAAACAGATTACTCCTACAGTTCCATTCCAATTCACTTGATACTTGGTAGAAGTGTCCATTAGGAACTCTAGATGTGAAAGACCCATAGTTATCACTCCTGATTTGACTACATGTTCAAGAATGCAAATTTTGTTAAAATTGTGTAAAGAGTTTTTGTGATATTGCCCCAAATTTTACATAAAATGCCTTTTCTGACTACTCCTATAGCTCACTGTATACTTAAAAGAAATTTTCATTGGAAGTTAAGATGTGCAAAATGCATTTTTTTTTAAATTTTATCTAGACTTGTTGCCTCTGATTTCATTTAAAAAAATGCACTGATTCAGAGACTGAAGTTCTTCATGAGTGTTGGCTTATGATTACCAAGCTTTTGCCATTGCAGAGTTATTACCCCATACAGGCAGAGGTATTTCATCACCTTTAGTGATAGTTGTTCTAGTTTTTGTAACTTTTGAAACCAAACTGATTAAAGTTTAATAAGCTGCTTCCTAGCTTTTTTCTTTATCTTTATCAGGTCATCTATAAAGTACATGTAAGTTTCAAATATCCCCAGCTGTCTGTCATCTGTCAATCCATCTGTCAGTCTACCATTTCTTTATTCACTTAACCCATTCCAACACAGCAAAATCTTAGACTGGTCCAAATTGAAAGAAGCTGCAGACGACAATTTCAAGTTGATGTTTGATTTTTTTCGTCTTTTTGGATTGAAAACATTGTGGATAATGAAGAAATTGCTTGATACAAGCAATTTCTTCATTTTCCACAATGTTTTCCAAAGCTTTTTTCTTGAGGGGCGTAAAAAGGAGGGCTTGTGTGGGAATGGGTTAATTATACATTGACATATTGATGATGTGTTGTCTGTCACTGGTTTGTTTTTACTCAAAAAATGATACCATATCTTATTACGGTTAATTGCTACAATATATTTCATGTTGTATTGCCTTTTTTGTTGGAACCTAAGTGAATGACCTGTTTCAAGCATCAATGAAAAACATTTAGTTTACACTTCATAAATATAGTAACTTTGTGGGGGCATTTGTTGATACCAAACATATCCCGTTTAATGACTTCTTTTTCAAAGGCTATTTTAATATCTCCGGATTTCCTATTACCTCAACATAAAAAAGGTTAGAATTGTCATAACTAATAAACCAATATAACCACCCAAGGGCATTATCAATGAAATGGTAGTACCAGTAATTCAAAATTTTAACTCGCCTTCAAACTGACTTGTTAACTCACGCGAGGGAAAAAATGCTCAAGGTAAGCTTTTGTAATCTTGCTGTGTCTGTTTTCAACTCTTCAAGGACTTACAATCTAGGTACATAATTTTTACTCAATTGTCTTCATGTTTAGTCTGATTATCTATCACCTTCGTGCTTTGGTGAGTTCGATACTAGGTCGCGTGGTCAAAAAGCCGCCATCATAGCGCAGTCGGTAGCGCATTAGGCTCCTAATCTTCAATCACGGGATGTCATGGGTTCGATCCCCGGCGGCGGCACATATTCTATCCGACATTTATCTCTCACCAATTGGTGGATAATCGTACACCTAAGTGGGATAGCAGCTGGAGGCTAGGAAAGGATAAGTGGTAGTACTGATTGGAGAAATACAAGGAATCCATTGTAAGTTGCTCCAGTCGCCGCGATATGACTTGAATACTGTTAAAAGCGGCGTTAAACCACATTCAATCAATCACGTGGTCAAAAGCTAGGTCACTTGTTAAATCTTGGAAATACCTTAACCCATTCCCACACAGTGACGCCTTTTGACGCCCTTCAAGAAAAGCAATTGGGAAATCATTGTGTAAAATGAAGAAATTGTTTGTGACAGGCAATTTCTTCATTTTACACAATGTTTTCTGCGTAGAAAAATTGAAAAATCTAACATTTTATAAACTTTAAATTGTTGTCTGCAACTCATTTCAATTTGGACCAGTCTAAGATTTTGTTGTGTCGGAATGGGTTAAATGCACACTGGATGCCATACTTATGCTAAAATGTTCTCCCTGATATTTGGTCAGAATGTAGGTCTCCAAGATGTTTCGGATGAACTTGATATTAAGTCATGAGAGTCGAAAACAAGGCCAGTAGGCCAGATCTTGCAAATACCTGTCCCTTACAGGCTGCCTTTTTTGGCTTAAATGTCCTGATTTTCGGTAAAATTGCTTCGTCCTAATTATTTCTTGAATGATTTCTATATTAGAATTTGTTTGGTCAAAAGCTTGTTTACTAAGAAAAAATTAGAGCTGTCGCCTATATTTATAAGGCGTGGCGAATACAACCCCACCTATTTTGAAATAACACGAAATTATGTCCACGTACTGACGGGCGGTCAGCCCTGATTCCATTATACCCCAGTATCTTCGTTGTGGGGATATAATCATAAAAAAGCTTGTGTGCACTTTTGGGGCTACAAAATATCACTATATTTTATCAGAATGTTTATATTCATGATATCTCGGCCATAATGTGTTACTTATGGTAACTTAAGAGATCATCTGGCCATGCCTTGAAAATATTGAATGTGCCCTCTAGGAGCCATATGTTTGGTTCAAACGTCATTTGGTCATAAAAGTTTTTTTCGTGATGTTTTTGGTGAGTAAATTTTGTTAGCTCACCCTGAATGTGTTGCACATAAGCGTTTCGTAAAACGACAATGCACTGGCGCAACATCTAAGAGCAGTGAAACGAGCAAATATTGGTTTTGAAGATCTCCAGCTATTCCAACTACTCGTCGTTTATTATATACGTCTTTTCTCAAAGGCAGGCAGTTAAAATTGAACGCTCAAGACAAAAGGCTGAGCGAACAAGATGAGTCTGAATGAGAACGAACGTTATCGAGCTGTTGGTTTGATTACCAACGAACTGCCTTAACTTGCACTTGGTAGTCGTTTCAGACACGGTGATCAAACTTACCAAATGCAACTGTAGCTAACGGACAACCCGATTAAAACCAGACCCACCACATTTATCTTGCGCTATTTTTCTGTGGAACGAGAACGTAGTTGTTTCGTAAAGATGTCATTAAGTTTTGCTAAGGTTCGTGTTTGAGACAATTTTGAAAGGAAATTAGATTATGTGAAATTCGTTTACCAATGGTTGGATAATCGTTAACCTAAGTGGGATAATAGCTGGAGGCTAGGGAGAGGTTGTAATGGTGGTACTGGTTCGAGATGTACCAGGAATTCATGGTTAGATGCTCAAGCCCCTGCGATAAGACTGAAAACTTGTTAAAAGCGGCGTTAAACCCTATTCAAACAATATCAATCGTTTGAGATTTTTTGTGTTTTTTCCCTTTCCTCTAAAACAATGGCATCAAGCAATGTTTAAAAAAGTAATCAAATAGTTTCTTTCATACATGCATGCATGCCATCCCGATGTCTATATTGAGATGCGTTTGTGATTGAAAATGGACGCCAACTTTGTACACCCCACACTGTGTCTCCCGCTTTTCAAAGCAAGTATAAACTACTATTAACAGGTCTCATTCTGCCATGAGGTGCACACAGGATATATCACAACAAGCGGAAAAGATCATACAAATTTTGGCAGAAACCTTTCCATGTGATTACCGTCGGTTAGTATTCAAGAATGGCTTACTTTATCGATTGAATCGAAAGTGTTTTTCATAAGATGTCGGCATACCGAAATATGAAATGTGATACCAACCTCAGATCTATCTTATATTTTTCCTCTTGGAAATCTATGTACATTGGTTTTTGGTTATTAGGTATAGTTTTGATTCAAGTTCATAAGAGAAATCTATTCAAAGTGGATCATGAATCCAAAACTGGCGGATCGCCGGTCATGGCTACTGAGCTTCGGCAGGAAGTTCTTTTAAGATATGAAACGGCGTTATCATTTGCAAAATTAATGATAGGTAGCATATAATAATGAAATAGAACGGTTGGTTTGAGACCTGCATGTCGTAACTACAGCTTGAATAAGTTGTAGTTACGCCAAACCAACAAAAATGCATCAAACATGTCGATCGATATCGGTGGTCAAAGTTCACTTCCGGTCTGTATTACTTGATTTGTCTATCGAATTTTGATTGGCAGAAGGGATTTGGTAATTATGCATATTGTCAGTTTTTAGGAGCTAGCAGTGTAAAGTATCCATCGTGATTTATCTTATGTAGAATCATTACCAGACGGCAACATTTTAGAAAGAAATTACTTGCAACAAGAAGTTTCTTCATTTTACAAAATTTTAGCTCAACTGAGCACAGTGTGCCATATGTGAACTGCTGTGATCACCATGTGTGCGTCGGAAGTCTTCAGCACAAAACAATTCTTTAAAATCTTCTCCCTTGTCACCATTTGGTCAATTTCAATCAAACTTGGCAGGAATGTGCCTCGGGTGGCCATTTTAAAAACTACTCGGTGAAATTTTGATTCTCAAAAATATGGGGGCGTTGCAGGTATGGGCTTATCAGATTTGGAGAACTTTGGGGAAATCTTTATAATCGTCTTCTCCTAATCCATTGGACCAAACATTGCGTGAATGTATCTTCGGCGACCCTTTTCAAAAAAAGATATTTAAGAAAAAATCTTGAAATTTTGATTTGTGAAAAATGGGGGCGTGACAAGACAGGGTTTATAAAGACTTATGAGAATTAATCAAAATTATCTCCTCTGTAACCATGGGGCCTATTTCAAACAAACTAAGAATGTTCCCAGGGTGACCCTTTAAAAAAATCATGAATTTTTATTCGCGAAAACATAGGGGTTTGACTGGGTTGGGCTTCTCAGACTTGGAATAATCAGAAAATAATTCTTTAAAAATCTTCTCCTCCTAACCCACCGGGCCAATTTGGACCAAAATTTGTAAGAATGTTCCCTTGGCGGCCCTTTTCAAAATTGTTCTTTAGAATTTGATTCGTGAAAATTTTGAGGCGTGGCGGAGGCGTTTATCAAACTTATTAGAAATAATTAGGAATATTTTCCTTTTAAACCACCTGGTAGATTTGAACAAACTTCACAGTATTTTTTCTTGGTTGACCCTTTTCAAAACTTGTTCATGGAATGTTGATTCACGAAAATAGGAGCGTGGGAGGGCTTGGCCTATCAGACTAAGAAATATATCATTAAATAAACCGTTAATAATCTTTTCCTAAACCACTCAGCCAGTTTATACCAAACTTTGCAGGAAAGTTTCTTTGGCGCCCCTTTTTAGCTCACCTGAGCACTTAGTGCTCAAGTGAGCCATTGTGACCCCCTTTTGACCGTCCGTCGTGCGTCGTCCGTCAACAATTTCTCTAAACGACATCTCCTCCCAAACCACTGGGCCAATTTGAACCAAATTTGGCAGAAATGTTCCTTAGGTGGTCCCCTTCAAAAACTAGCTAAAAGAATTGAAATCCGTTAAAAACTCTGGTTGCCATGGCAACAAAAGTGAAATTTCAAAATAATCTTTAAAAATCTTCTCCTCCTGACCAAGAAGGTGTATAGCCTTGATATTTTGCATGAAGCATTAGTATATTGACCTCTTTCAAAATAGCTAAAATCATGATCCTCGGGTCCCCAGGGGCGAAGCCCCAGGGGGATGGGGTTTATATAGAAATAAAGAATGATTTTTTAAATGACAACTCCTCTCAAACCACTGGGCCGTTTTGAACCAAGTCTGGCAGAAATGTTGCTTAGGTGGTCCCCTTCAAAAAATAGCTAAAAGAATTGAAATCCGTTGAAAACTCTGGTTGCAATGGCAACAAAAGTGAACTTTTAAAATAATCTTTAAAAGTCTTCTCCTCCTGACCCAGGAGGTGTATAGCCATGATATTTTGCATGAAGCATCAGTATATTGACCTCTGTCAAAATAGCTAAAATCATGATCCTCGGGTCCCCAGGGGCGGAGCCCCAGAGGGGTTTGGGTTTATATAGAAATAAAGAATGATTTTTTAAAAAACATCTCCTCTCAAACCACTGGGCCGATTTGAACAAAATTTGGCAGAAATGTTGCTTAGGTGGTCCCCTTCAAAAACTGGCTAAAAGAATTGAAATCCGTTGAAAACTCTGGTTGCAATGGCAACAAAAGTGAACTTTTAAAATAATCTTTAAAAATCTTCTCCTCCTGACCCAGAAGGCGTAGAGCCTTGATATTTTGCATGAAGCATCAGTATATTGACCTCTTTCAAAATACCTAAAACCATGATCCTCGGTACCCCAGGGGCGGAGCCCAAGGGGGGTGGGGTTTATATAGAAATAAAGAATGATTTTTTAAATGACATCTCCTCTCAAACCACTGGGCCGATTCGATCCAAATTTGGCAGAAATGTACCTTAGGTGGTCTCATTCAAAAACTAGCGAAAAGAATTGAAATCTGTTGAAAACTGTGGTTGTCATGGCAACAAAAGTGAACTTTTAAAATAATCTTTAAAAATCTTCTTCTCCTGACCAAGAAGGCGTAGAGCCTTGATATTTTGCAAGAAGCATCCGTATATTGACCTCTTTCAAAATTGCTAAAATCATGTTCCTCGGGTCCCTAGGGGCGGAGCCCCAGAGGGGTTTGGGTTTATATAGAAATAAAGAATGGTTTTTTAAATGACAACTCCTCTCAAACCACTAGCCGTTTTGAACCAAGTCTGGCAGAAATGTTGCTTAGGTGGTCCCCTTCAAAAACTAGCTAAAAGAATTGAAATCCGTTGAAAACTCTGGTTGCAATGGCAACAAAAGTGAACTTTTAAAATAATCTTTAAAAGTCTTCTCCTCCTGACCTAGGAGGTGTATAGCCATGATATTTTGCATGAACCATCAGTATATTGACCTCTGTCAAAATAGCTAAAATCATGATCCTCGGGTCCCCAGGGGCAGAGCCCCAGAGGGGTTTGGGTTCAAATAGAAATAAAGAATGATTTTTTAAAAAACATCTCCTCTCAAACCCCTGGGCCGATTTGAACAAAATTTGGCAGAAATGTTGCTTAGGTGGTCCCCTTCAAAAACTAGCTAAAAGAATTGAAATCCGTTGAAAACTCTGGTTGCAATGGCAACAAAAGTGAACTTTTAAAATAATCTTTAAAAATCTTCTCCTCCTGACCCAGAAGGCGTAGAGCCTTGATATTTTGCATGAAGCATCAGTATATTGACCTCTTTCAAAATACCTAAAACCATGATCCTCGGTACCCCAGGGGCGGAGCCCAAGGGGGGTGGGGTTTATATAGAAATAAAGAATGATTTTTTAAATGACATCTCCTCTCAAACCACTGGGCCGATTCGATCCAAATTTGGCAGAAATGTTCCTTAGGTGGTCTCATTCAAAAACTAGCGAAAAGAATTGAAATCTGTTGAAAACTCTGGTTGTCATGGCAACAAAAGTGAACTTTTAAAATAATCTTTAAAAATCTTCTTCTCCTGACCAAGAAGGCGTAGAGCCTTGATATTTTGCAAGAAGCATCCGTATATTGACCTCTTTCAAAATTGCTAAAATCATGTTCCTCGGGTCCCTAGGGGCGGAGCCCCAGAGGGGTTTGGGTTTATATAGAAATAAAGAATGGTTTTTTAAATGACATCTCCTCTCAAACCACTGGGCCGATTTGATCCAAATTTGGCAGAAATGTTCCTTAGGTGGTCTCATTCAAAAACTGGCTAAAAGAATTGAAATCCGTTAAAAAATCTGGTTACCATGGCAACAAAAGTGAACTTTTAAAATAATCTTTAAAAATCTTCTCCTCCTGACCCAGAAGGCGTAGAGCCTTGATATTTTGCAAGAAGCATCAGTATATTGACCTCTCTCAAAATTGCTAATATCATGATCCTCGGGTCCCCAGGGGCGGAGCCCCAGGGGGGGGGGTTATATAGAAATAAAGAACGATTTTTTAAATGACATCTCCTCCCAATTCACAGGGCCAATTTGAACCAAATTTGGCAGAAATGTTCCTTAGGTGGTCCCCTTCAAAATCTAGCTAAAAGAATTGAAATCCGTTAAGAAACTCTGGTTGCCATGGCAACAAAAGTGAAATTTCAAAATAATATTTAAAAATCTTCACCTCCTGACCCAGAAGGCGTATAGCCTTGATATTTTGCATGAAGCATCAGTATATTGATCTCTTACAAAATAGCTAAAATCATGATCCTCGGGTCTCCAGGGGCGGACCCGGGGGGGGGGGTTAGGCATGAAGCATCAGTTCATAGACTTCTTTCTTATTTCTGAAATTATAACCCATGGAAAAAGTTTTTCCTTCTTTCAAATTAGCACTAAAGCCTTGGAATTTGTAATTTAGACTTTTGGATCCCCAGGTTCATTGTCTTTATATGTAGTTGTGGCCCACTTGTTTCATAATCCTAAGCTTTACATGAAATTAGACTGTTGAAAGAAAAAGAGCCTTTATCTCAGGTGAGCGCCCCAGGGCCAACGGCCCTCTTGTTGAAAATTACTCGTGAAATTCTGTTTTGTGGAAAAGGGTGATTGCAGGGCTTGGCTTATCAGACCTTTTAAAAATAATGAAATAATTCTGTAAGGAAAAAAAATTCTCTCCCATAACCTCTTGGCCAAAATTGACCAAACCTGGCAGATGTGTTGGCTCTTTTTCAAATCTTAATCATGGAATTTTGATATGCGAAAAATGAGGTGAGGTAGGCCAAGCTTATCAGGCAAAGAGAAAACATGAAATAATTCTTTAAAAATCTTCGTTACTGAAGCACATTTGCCAATTTGGACTTCACTTTGCAGGAATTTTCCATGTGTGACCCTTTTCGAAATTTTGTTCGTTAAATTTTGATTTGTGGAAGAATGGGGCGTGGCAGGGCTGTGCGAATTAGACTTGTACACATCATGAATTAATTAAGAATCTTTCCTTTCTAAACCTTTCCCTTGGTGGGTGTCAAAAAGTTGGATTGTTTGGGAATTGTTTATCGCTACAGACTTAGATTTGCTTCTTTATCTTGATTTTTTTTCATATTTATATGTCTGTTAATATCTCAGATATGTTCGATATGTGGTCATGTGCGGTGAAGAATTATACCATAAGATTAAACGTTGTCTGCACTCTAGAGCCTAGAGCCTCTTTTTTCGACCTGTATCGAATTATAACTAGTAATAATCTAAGCCGCTTAAAGTATTACCAGACGACAAAATTTTAGACCGGTCCAGATTAAAAAAAAAGTTGCAGACGTTAAAATTTTAAATTGATAAAGTTTTAAAAATATTTGTCTTTGGGTGGAAGAAAACACTATGAATAATGAAGAATTTGCTTTTTGCAAGTATTTTCATCATTCCCCTCATTCCTCCAAATCTGTTTTCGTAGGGAGCGCCTAAAAGCGTGATTGTATATGAATGCGTTAATAACGGGGGAAAATCCAATATTGGATAACTTCGGGGAAAATCCGTCTTGTCGTACGAAGGCTGCGGACCTTCTTACCAAAGGTTATTAGAGAAAAAATGGCCTCAATGTCCCTTCACTCGTGAGGATGGGCAAAATTCGGGTCACTAGATTAAATTTTAGTAAAACCTTGCGCGCACTCTACAGACTGCAATTTGGATCAAATGTCACTGCATTTTGGATCAAATGTCACGAAACTAGACCCGAGCATGAAATGATTCATGGTCGGGCAATTAGAAGACTGTCAGATAAATAAGATCACATGAAATATGCCTAAGTTCGATGAGGCTTTTTGGCTCCATAAAAAGAATGCAGGCTTATGGCCTGAACTGCGAATTGTTTGAATAGTATCTGATTCCAAATAACAAAATCACAATAAAAGTTAACGGTTCAAGATAAGCAACAGAATTTGGATTTTTCTGTGAGACCTGACGAACCACTCGACAACATTCAATCATTGAACTGGTTCCAGGCAAAGGTAACTTCCAAATCAAGCAAACCCGGTCGAAGAGATAACTATTCTAAAGACATCTTGTAGACCTAACGTCAAGTTCGGCAACGTTTTTGTCAATGAATGGATAGGGTAAATAAATGATTTTTAGGTCAACTGGGCGAAAGCCAACGAGCTATTGTCATTGCGCTGTGTCCGTCGGGCGTGCGTCCGTCCGTCCGTAAGCTTTTACTTAAAAAAATCTTCAGGAATGATCCTTGGGTGATCTGTTGTCAGATTAAGTCCATATTAAACAGTTACAGTATAAGATCGAGTTTCGTTGCGGTCCATTGATTTTGGAGGAGGATGCAGATACTGCCCTTAGAAAGTTAATTGGAAATTACATTTTTACGGACTTTTTTTTATAAACGCTGACAGGTATTGAGCTGACTTTTGGCATTAATGAGTTTCAGAATGAATTATAGTTTCGTTCCGATCCACTGATTTTTGAAGAAGATACAGATGCTGGACTTATAGAAATTACTCGTAAATTACAGTTTTCCCGTCTTTTATAATGGTTTGCTTGAATTGAGCTTATAGTCCTCATTAATGAGTTAAAGTACAAGTTCTAGTTTCGTTCCGATCCATTTATTTTGGAGAAAGATACAGATGCTGGCCTTAGAAAATTACTGCATTAGAAAATTATTGGGAAATAACAACAAGGTTTGCCTCACAATAAAAACTTAATTCTTGAATTGCTTCTCACTTGAAGTGCCATGCAGAACTCCTTTCTTTTATCTTCGCGCTCTTTACTTATGAAGTATAATCTCGTAAACAACACAAAGAGATATCCTTTTTAAACTTTCAGAACTCAGATGCAGCAGTAAGACTTTGAAGCAGCTCCTTTGTCACAAAAAATCTCTCTCGGGAGATACATATAAAACCAGTTGGGGACTTGGTGTTGCTTTGCAATACAATCTATTTAAGAATGCTTGTTTCCGTATAAATTATGGTAAAAACTTGGAAAATCTTCTCTGAAATCAGTAGATTGATTTTAACCCAATTTCACAGGCATGCTCCTTGGATGACCCTTTATCAGATTCCTTAAAAATGATCGGGTGAAAAACATTGCTTTTGTGGATTGGCTAATTTCTATATATAGTATGAGGTGAAAACTTTAAAAACCGTTTTTCTCAGAAATTAGACGGATTTCAAGCAAATTTCACAGGAATGATCCTTTGGTGACCTTTTATCATACATGTTCAAAGACTGTTTTTGATCAGATGGAATCATTGCTCAGTTTCATGGGCGGGATTACTTTCCATACATGGATGTATATATACTTTAAACTTTGAAAATCTTCTTTTCGGAAACCTGACGAATGATTTCAACCAATAACAACTGGGAATGGTCCTTGGTTGACTTTTTGACAGATTACTTTATAGAGTTATGCTCGGTTAAAATCATGGCTTTTATGGGTGGGGCTTATGTCCATATACGGTATATAGTAAAAACTTCGAAAATCTTGTTCTCAGATACGGGCTGGTGGTGTTCAATAAAATTTCACATGAATTATGTTTCTAATGACCCATCATCAGATTTTTAAAAAAGAAATGTCAACGGGTTTGACGATATAGCTCGGGAGTACCTGCCAGTAATACCCGAAAGGGGAGTTAGGCAGTATATATAGATAGGTGGATAAAATGGGTCAAATTACCGGTCTCGATCATAATGAGATGCGGGGAAGTAATTGACACTGTTTTGTTGATACCTTGCCATCTGACCTAGGCCCTAGTGAATGAATTTTACATGGCTTGACTTTTATGAAATAATTAATGTTTGAAATTCTAGAACTATTTCAAAGGTTTCAGTGACTAGAATTATTTACTGAACTATGGAAAAGATGGTTCAGTTTATATTGAACTCGTGAAAACATTATTTGCTAAATCAGTACATTCAGATCTGTGGAATGATACAGGCGCTATAGCACCTCTAGTTTTATTCAAGAAACCGTAAACCTTGATTTACATGACCACCGAAATATTTCCTTATTCAACAAAGTTGTCACATACTCCACTGTATAAAAAGTAACAGGTTTGCAATTTTCATTTTTGGGGAGTGCGTCACTTTAGATTTAGTAATTGTGAGTAGGCTAGGCCTATAACGCACTTGTCCGCGGTTTAATCTTACACGTCAGTGTTATCGTATAATTGTTCTTTTTAACTCCTAATATTACCCAAAATATTTTAAACAGCTTCCACTGCTTCATTGGCATAGCCTGAAACTGGATTTAAAAAATATTTTTATCAGTTTAAAAAAAAAAAGTAGGAGAAATTTTCAGTTGTTCCCAGTCTAAATCCTTATCTAAATCCCAGACTAAAAAGTAAAATAAAACCGAGGCAAAAATTCTAAAACGAGGTTGACTAAACATTGATAGATAGCGAAAATATAAAAACTCCGCAATTCTATCAGAATTAAACCAAAACAAGTTCATTTGGTATTCTGTATTTTCTTTGTAGGCTCTAGAAACACGTAAGTTTGGTCTTTATACTCAGTGCCTATGTATAGGACTGAAGAAAATAAGAGAAATATGTTCTAAATTTTACCTCGCTTGGGAGATGCAGGATTCCCTAGGGTGTATTTCTAATGCTGTTAGATGGTATGATGAAGAATCTTTATGTGTTCAATTAGTTTTTTGTAATGAAGAAAACTCGTCGTCGTGCATTCAGGCTCTACACATTGTGCTTTCGGTATACAGCCATTTCGTACCATATTTTCTATGGTTATTTCGTACCATACGATTGTCAATTCGTACCAAATATAAGTCATTTCGTACTTTTTCGTAACACAAATAAATGATTCAATCAATTTATTAAATAATTTGATAATTACAGGGTGCCCATTCACGTGCTGCAGTACGTAATTCACGTACAGCCTGCCAATTGTACAATTGTTCACCCTTCAACATTTATATCTTAACTGATCTTACCTAACACAAACAATCTAATTACAGCATGCCCACTGGGTTTTTATTTTGGGGTACATGTACCCCTTAGGTTTTGAAATGGGAGTACAAAGAAAAATCTGGGGGTACAGTGTACCCTTTAATTTCAGATTTAAGGGTACACAATATGAATCTGAACCCTTTACCAAATGACAAACAATGTTTTAGTTATACAGTTTGATATTACTCAGTAAAGAAGTACCACACGTCATGTGCAAGTTTTAGATAAATTTAGAGGGAAAGATAATAACTTTCTTTGAAAACCTGGTTTTTGACAATTCACTTTTTCTTAATTATTGGATTTTGGACGGGTTGAATGGGATATGAGAGCGATGGCTAAACAAATCTAACAAGTTAATTACAAGGGTGGGAATGTCATCTTGGAGCAGGCCATACCAAAAATGTCAGCTCAATTTTAATTCAAACTCTGGTATCAAAACGATTCTGGTAAAGAAATATCAAATGGTCTTATAAGTGTCTAAAAGTCACCATTTGTGGAGAAATAGAATAGGTTTTGTTACGACATTTTGCAGACAGCAACTTACGTAGCCAAAACAAAACTTACAACGTAAATGGTCGATAAATTAAATAAAACAAATACATAATAAGAATATTTTCTTATTTTATAATTGTTAAAAGCGCTTATTTTACCATTCCAATAATATAAGACTTTTATCCAAACATGGTACAAAATGTTTGATATATTGTATGAAATAGTCAAAGCATGGTACGAAACAACCAATACCATGGTATTGTAACAAAAATTGCACTCTTTTTATATATATACTCTGGTTATGGAGATCCAAATTCAGTCTTCCATAATGTAACAACCTTAGGCTTAGCAATTTTCATCCAAGGATCAATGTAACACTTGCAGCCTTGGTGAAACAGACTTGAAAATGTATCTTGTTTTTATTTCCCATATATTTACCAAAATTGAAAAAAGTATCTACATGACAGCAACATTTACAAGAAGAATAAAATGAATTCCAAATTATTTTTTTAAATGCAAAAAAATAGTATAAACTGGATAATGCAAGAGTTTTAAGGGATGAATTATATTTTTTTGATATATTTCATACTCTGCCATTGATTAATGTTGATTTCTTAAACTTTGCACTTTGTATTACAAGAGTTACCTGCAAGTAGGCAGAAATTAAACAATCGGACACGGAAGACTGCTCGAATGCGGGAAACTCAAGTATACAGTATGTGACAGCCATCAGCAAAAATAAGTTCTATTTGAAATTAATTCTCTCTCATAAAAGTGCTGAACCAGAATGATCCCTGATTAATGTTAGTTCATGTTTGGAAGGAATATGAAGCATTAAAATGTGTATCACAGTTAACTTTAGGGTATTGTTTGATAAATTAGAGATTGCTATAGTAATGATCAGGCCAATAAATATTCATTGATAGATACCATGGCGTCGGGGTATGGGCGAGGAGGACGTGGAGCTGCCTTGCTGCAAGCCATGTCACAGCCAGTAAGAAAGCCAGGGGAGTCATCAAATCAGGTAACTGATGTCAGTTTAGAAAAATCTTTTGGTTTACACCCAGTTTTTGTCAAGCCCTTGCGTTGAGCAGGACACAGTTGTCACTATGACAAGTCAGTGAATGTGAGTTAGTCCATCTGTTGATCTGAATTTGTCTGGACAATTACTCCTACATTAATGGTTGGATTTCAAAATAACTTGGCACAATTATTCTCCATCATGAGTAGATGTGCCATTTTAAAGAATATTTTTGGATACTTCTAATGTCAAGGTCACAGCTAAAGATCAAACACTAAAATTGTGCTTGGAGCATGTCTACAAAACTTTGCAGGCTAGACAGCAGTTGTCCTGGGACAACCATCTACTTAGTAGTATTTATAAAGCAGTCAAGAAATCAGACCATTTAACCCATTAGGACACAACAAAATTTTAGAGTTAGAGTTGGTTTTAACAAGCAATTTCGTCATTTTCCACATTATTCCTGATCTTTCTTCTTAACCCTTTCCCGTTTTTTCAAAATTTTAGACCAGTCCAATTTGAAAGGAGTTGCAGACAACAATCAAAAGTGGGTGCAATTTGAAATATGGCGAACTTACAGGTTAGAAAATATTTGACAAGCAATTTCTTCTTTTCCCACAATATTTTCTCAAGTGTAAATTCAAGGGGACGTGAAAACAAGGGATTGTACAGGAAAGGGTTAAGGGACAACATAAAGCAGGATTGAGTAGGAATGGGTTATTTTAATAACTCTACTGTATACAAAAGAGGTAGGAGACGGCATCATAAAGCAAAGACAATTAAAAAAATAACCATCCTGTATGATAGAAAATATTGTTGGAAAAGAATAAATTGCTTTTTACTAGCAATTTCTTTTATTTCACAATGTTTCCTCAAGTGTAATATCACAGGGATTTAAAACTGAGAGACTAAATTGAAAATACTGGAAAGGGTTAAGACTGGCTCAAAGTGAAAGGAGATGAGACATATTTGTAAAGTTCAAGTTAAAGCAAAAGAAGTGTAGTAAAATGAAAAAAAAAAAAAAAAATCTTTGGACATGAAGCCTTTCCCTTATGCACTTACTAGCTCACCTGGGCATAGAGTGCTCAAAGTAGCTTTTGTTATATAGCTGCCTATTTTCCATAGTTCATTGTTCTTCATGTGTAAACATCTTGAGTGCTCTGTAAATTACGTCCAAAAAATCAGAAAAACCTTTTGGAAAATCGTCCGAGATTAGAGAAAACGTCCTGATATCATCATTCAGACATTTTTCTTAAGACACAAGATAAAGGGTTTGACAATCGAAAGTATAAATAATCTCCCCATAAAGTGGATAAAATACCCTCGGGTAAAATTGAATTTACAAGCATTTTACTGAAGTATCTCCATGACGAACAATGCTGATAGACAATTGGGGGTACTCACTTGTAGCCAGTTCACTAGCAGAGCTATTGCCAGATCTTGCATGATTCCTTTCAGAGTCCATAGAAAACACTCTGCTCGTATTTAGGAGTAGGAAATCCCGGACGGCAAATAAAAATTAGAAGGCGGTCGTCCACCCGAACAAATAAAAAATAAATCTCTGAATAATTTCTTTCAGGAAGAATACAAATACAAAAACCCTAAAAACTTCATTTTCAAAAACTGGTTGATAAAAGTTTGCAACAAGATATAAACCAATATGTACTTTGATTTTCGATTGTTTCCAGTTTTTGCCTGATATAACCCAGTACCCGAACTACCTAAAAATAATCAATTATAAAGATAAGAAAATAATCATGCATATATGGCAACGAATTTCATGCATTTTGTTTATGATTTTTGCATCAAATCACATTCTTTAAATTATATGCTTATTAATGTATTGATCAGTTTTACTGATCACTCCACCGGTATTCAGGGCCTGGAATTAAAAGTTATTCAGACGTCATAAATTTTGCGATTTTGTTTCGTCTGTGTTCTAAAAAGTTGTGAACCCTGCCTTTTAAGTTACTCGATTGAGAACACGTCAGGCCTAAATCTGGTAGGTCCGTAGACATCGGACTAAAATTCTTTAAATATTGTCATATGGCCGATTTTTGTAAACTACCATTTGGGCAGGTTTTTGTTCGGCCAGTATGTGAAGCTGCGTCTTTGTTGCGGGTACAGGATAAGCATCAAAAATGCACATTCAAATACATGTATGTTCATTACTCGAGGGATTCTATTGTGTTAGTTAACTTGACGTCCGTTGTAGAAACGATGAAGTTACTCGGGGTTTTCCCTTGACTTTCAAAACAGGGGGTCATTTTGCCACATTATGACCCTTATCAAGTAAGATAAAGAAGGCTGTCTAGCTATTTTGGGGGTCATTTCTGAAAAATGATCCAAATTCAAAGAAAGAGAGGGTCATGGAAAACCCTGGTTACCAGATTGATCTCACTAGTTTGGAGAGTACTTCCCCTTTTCAATTAAATCATGCATGTTGTCTGTAAACAACATATAAAAATGAATCAAGGAAATTCTTATAAAATACAACCCTGCTAAAAGTTTCATTAATTTCTGTACTGTTTCTTTGATTTATGTAAATATAATATTCTTGTGGTATGTAGTTGTATGCCTTTAATGAGACTCAAGGCAATCTGAGAATAATCCATTCTTGAATTTGTCGTAACTTTAACTTTTCAACCAAAGTCAGTTGTAATAAATCAATTCCCTCATTCTGCATATCAGAAGTCAGAAACATGTGCACATCATAAAAGATTTGCAAAAAAAATTGCCAAATGTCATCATGTATGTGTCCAATCACATTTGGAAAATAAAGATGTGAAAATGCCAAATGTCATTCAAGAGGAAACAATGAGGGAAATAGAGAATTATAAGTCTTGATGTTTAGTCAGAATGTTTTTAATATCTTGGTTATGTCCCAGATTTGGTCACATGGGTTCCAAAAGCAGGTCACTAGGTCAAATTTAAAAAAAACACCTGTGGTAAACTATGAATTACTCATTTTCGCCTTGATATTTGTCAGAATGCTTTTCTTCAATATACACTGCCTTGAGCTTTAATATCTGGCATGTAACAATGCCTAATGATCCTCTACCAATATTCGTCAAATTATTGTATTAAAATTAGCCATAATTATGTTGTTGGATGATCCCTGATTTTAAAAATAAATTAAGAAGGAAATATGTCAATAAAAGACCCTCACATTCCAAACTCAAGAGCTTTGAAATTTTGCTTGCAGAATTCTGCCAAAATTCTTCAAATCATCACTCTGAGATCTCTCTAAGCCCTTTGTTGTGGGATTCCTTACTTAACCTAGAAATAGAGAAGGAACTCTTCTAAGAATCTTCTACTAATACACTAGATGGCCTAAAGCTTCAAAATTCTTTACATTCTTACTCTGGGATTACCATTAGCCGTATGTTGTGGATACCGAATTTTATATACCTGTAGATATTAAGAAGGAAATCTTTGAAAATCTTCTCTTCAAATAGCAGAAGTCTTTTGCTTGTAAGTTTTGCATGCAGAGCCACCTATGTAGTTGAAATCATCTTACTCTTGATCAACATAAGCCTTGTGCCCTTAGTTGTGTATTTCTGAACCATACAAAGAACTGGAGCTTCAAATATCTCCCTCAAAAGGATTTCGGATAAAGCATGCACTGTCACCTAAAGACACTCATCCACAATACTTAAAAATATTACTATTGGATCAGCATAAGCTCAATGCTCTAGGTTCCTTGATTTTACCTACAGGTAAAGGCCGCCATCATAGCGCAGTTGGAAGCACGTCAGACTGTCAATCTAGAGGTCCAGGGTTCGATCTCAGACGGTGGCACTCATCCTTTCCGACTATTTGTCTCCCACCAATGGGTCAATAATCGTAAATCTATCTGGGATAACAGCTGGAGGCTAGGAAAGGATGTGATGGCGGTACTGGTGTGAGAAATACCAGGAATCCATTGTTAGGTGCTCCATCCGCCACGATATAACTGAAAGATTGTTGAAAGCTGCGTACAACCCCATTCTAACAAACAAACCTATAAGAAGGAAATCTACAAAAATCTTAGATTTCTTTGCAATTTGTGTTCTGGTTTCCTGGATTTTAACTACAGGTAAAGAAGGAAATATATAAAAATCTTTAACTTCTGCCAAGACTTTTATTGACTTAGAGCTTTCAAATTTTATGTCATGGCATTGTGTCCATCATGCATGCATGTATCTGTAAACTTTTACTTTAAAATTTCTACTTAGAAAGTATGGAACAGAATTCAACCAAATTTCACAAAATTAATCCTTGGTAAAGCTTTGAAAATCTTCTCAGAAACCAGATCACAGATTTCAACCAAATTTTACAGGAATGATCTTTGTGTCACCCTTTATCAGATTCCCTCAATTAATTTAGATATGATGAAAAACATTGCTTTAATTGGCGTGGCTAATTTCCATATAGTGAAAGCTTTGGGAATCTTTTTCTCTGTAACCATTCATGGATTTCAACCAAATTTCACAGAAATGATCCTTTCATGACTATTTATCAGATTATGTGAAAAGAATTAAATTGGATGAAAAATATGATTTCATTAGGTAGGGCTAATTTCCATATATAGTATATAGTGAAAACTTTAAAAATCTTTTTTTCTTAGTAGATTGATTTCAACAAAATTTTTATAGGAATTTTCCTTTGGAGACCCATTATCAGATTTCTTGAATGAATTTGGGTGGATGAAAAACAAGGCTTTTGTGGGTGGGGCTTATGTCTATATATGGTGTATTAAAAACTTTGAAAATCTTCTCAGAAACCTGTTGTCGGATTACAACTAAATGTTACTAGAATGATCTGCAGATGAATCTTTATCAGATCCCATCATACAATTTTGATCAGTTGAAAATCATGACCGTTATAGTTGTGGCATATATCCATATGGTATACAGTGAAAATTTTAATACCTTTTCATCCAACTTAGTACATGAATTTTATATATTTTGACTTTTCTGAAATGAAAAGTTTAAAATTCTTCCCTAGAACTATGGAAAAGTATTCAGTAACAAGATTTATTTGCCAGAAAAGTGGATTATGATTCAGTTTATATTGGATTCCTAAAAATTCGATTTGCTTAATTAGTAGATTCAGGCCTGTGGAGTGATACAGGCGCTTGAGCGCCTATAGTTAGTAAAGCATTGCCGGATGGTATTCTGCAAACAATAACATTCAAGCCTAGAGCTACAGCTCATGATCAGAGGAATATATAGGACCACTGTAGTCCTCTTGTCTCTCCGCCAGAAGATAGTCAGGTCATAATGATTATGTAAATGTTCCATTTGGAATATGAGAAAATGAATCTTAATGATGAATTGTTGTTTACACTCTAGAGACCTAGGTTGAAGAAACATGGTCAAACCAAATTGATGAACCCTTTTGAAAATCAGAGAAATAAAAAGGCCTTTGTGTCAATTTCATTGTTTACAACGTAGGCGCCACAATATAGGCATATATCACTGAAAGAGAATCATCTTCAAAAAAAATTGGAATGGTTGTAAATAGAAGCCATTATTCCTTGTGAATTAACTGGCTCCTAAATTAGTTGCAAAACATAAAGAAAAAGAGATACATGTATTCGATTGGAAAATGAAATACAGAGGAATCCTCTTAATTACAACCCTGATAATAGCAGTTCATTGCTAAATTGCAACTGAATTAATGCACATACCTTTGATTCAAAGAACAAATGGTTCCTTTTGATAGCAACTTCTGGTTGATTGCAACAATAATATTGCCAAATAGGTATTGCCATTAACATGATTTTATTGTATAATTAATGTTTTTCAGAGTTCCTCAACAGAAGAGACCAAATCAAAAGAGACCAAACCACCGTCAGCTCCTGCACCACTGGGTAGAGGTGCAATCTTCTCAGCTTTAAGTGCTCAAGGAAGTTCTGGTAAAATTGTAAAGCTTTAATTCCTGACTGTCTAATATGCTTGAAACCATAACTGTACATAGACTTTTGTTTCCGTGTTCTAACTCTTAGAACTAATTGCTAGATTGCAGCTGTTAATCAAGGAATCAAATGACCAATCAAAAATTTTATTTAGACTGCAAGAGAGCTCTGACATTGGCTGACATTTATGTGAAGCTTTTTTATTGGTTCGGCGACTTGAACATCTTAAATAAAGCTTAGTCAAGCTGTTGTTACGATAGTTTTGTCACCAACCAACCTTCATGCCACCACATCAATAAGATCAGTGGCATATTCTGTCTGTTAGTCTGCAACTCCAGGGGTGTGGTATTCCCATGCCCGAATTGACCGACACAGGCTTTTCTACCTGCGGGCAAGTACATTTCTCTAGGCTACTTGTCCATGGACAAGTAAATATCAGGGCAAATCTTGGAATGGTACTAAATAGATGAGATTTATGAGCGTAATGTTTGTATCTAAGGCTAGAAAATATTGTTTTTAATAAAGAAAATGCTGAGTTCCAGCATTTTCTTCTTTAAAAATAATGTTTTCTCAAAATTTATCTGTTCTTCATCTTTTCATGGGCAAGTCCATTTTGATCCTGGACAAGCAGAAAATCACATTGTACTTGTCCATAGACAAGTAGAGAAAATCCATATTTCCACATCCCTGAACTCTATAACAATATTTCGCTGTAATACAAATGCCATTCAAGGTATACAGTTGATATGTAGGACATGGGTTCAGTTGGGCATCAGTTGGTTGTAAGGTCAAGGTCATCCATCAAGGTCAAGGATGTTATCAAGGTCACATTTAAAAGAAATGGCTGTTATTGGGGCATGGTTTTTCACAAGCACAAACTGTTTTAATTCTTTAATTTAATCCTTTGTTTTTATCAACTGTATTTTCAAAACATATTAATTACAAAACACAGATTAGAAAAAGATAAAAGGCTTATCCAAATGAGGATGAATACTCCCAAACTGTCTGACTACTTATTTGAAAACGAAAACAAATTCTGGTGTTTCTCTACCAATTTACAAATATGAATGCCTTGAGGTAACTTATTCAAATATATCATGAAAATGTTTGATTTCTTGTCGTGTATATAGGAGAATCTGTAAAGAAAGTTGATAATATGGCATTTGATATATACTCTTACAGCACCAAATACAATCAAAATTTAACCCATTACCAGACAGCAAAATTTCTGACTGGTCAAAATTAAAAGGAGTTGTAGACAACAATTTATAGTTTATGAAATCTTAGATTTGTTCAAATTTCTGGTTAGAAAACATTGTGTAAAATTTCTTCATTAGCTGTAGCCGAAGGCCACTAGACCTATTGTGATGGCTTTTTCCTGTCCGCATCCGTCTGTCTGTCCATCTGTCATCCGTCTAGAGTCCACAATTTTCATTGGATTCTCTTCAAATTTACTCAGAATAATTGTACCATCATGAGGATCGTTTCTTTCGAAATTGGGTAAGATCCGTCAAGAAACATGGGAAAAGGGGCCTTATGGAAATTTAATTAAAAAACCTTGTTAACACTTAGAGTCCATAATTTTCATCAGATTCTATTCAATCTATCACAGAATCATTGTACTCAAAGGATCATTCCTTTTGAAATTGGGGCAGATCCGTCAAGAAACATGGGAAAAGGGGCCTAACTAAAATATAATTAAATCAAAGTGCCGTAGCACTGTAATTGGTCGTCACTGAGAAATTGGACATATCGTTGCATTCCGACTTTAGAATTAGGGTAAAACAACTTTAATTTCTATTACTTTCACAACATGTAGGTTCTATCCTAGTGTATGATATTTCAGCGAATGTTACTTAGAACTAATATTATTTTACACGAACGTAAGACCTTGATGCAACATGGGTACCGACCAAAAAGCAACTTTTTGTGAAAACTCAATTTTTAAAAATTCTCGATTGTTAAATAGTCATGGTTAGATCATCCCTACAAGCTATTTTTATAAAGCCAAAACAGAAAAATTATGGAAATATGATAACTTGGGTTTAAGAGCAAATGCTGACAGCAGGTTCATGAAATTTCAAAACCCTCTCTTTTTCTGGGCAGAAATTAACAAGTTCCTAAACAGAGCTGATTATAAACAAAGGAAAAAACAATTGATACTATTCTTTTGGCAAATTCTTTAGACAGCTTGAAAGCATAATAATCAAATTTGCTCTCCAGAAGAACTTTCAGTACTTTGATTAACTTATGGCCGGAAAATAATTGAGTGGCAGTATCATCTTTGTTTACACCTCAATATGATTGAAAGAAAGGGTTGGTTAGACACGGTCATCGATAGCGGAAACTCCTTGAAGCATTCATCTTTAAAGCGTGTGACCGTCCAGTTTTCCTTTACTCCTTTTGATAATTCTTAACTTGTAAAATGAAATGATTTTTTTCTGTTTTCCCATCAGAATATACGTCCAGTTGGGCTAAAGGCAGTTTTGGTAAATTGCAGCGACACAATCTCGAATTTATGGTTATATAAATTGGTCTACGACCAATTAAAAATCCACGTTAACACTCTAGAGTCCACTATTTTCATTGGATTCTCTTAAAACTTTCACAGGATGATGGTGCTATCATAAAGATCGTTCCTTCCAAATTAGGTATGATCTGTCAAGATACATGGGAAAAGGGGCCTTATGAAAATTTAAATAAAAAGTCCATTAAAAATCCTTGTTAACACTCTAGAGTCCAAAGTTTTCATCAGATTCTCTACAAACTTTCTCAGAATGATTGTACCATCATAAGGATTGTTCCTTTCAAAACTGGGTATGATCAGTCAAGGACCATGGGAAAAAGGGGCCTTATGAAAAATCCTCGTAAATACAATAGAGTCCACAGTTTTCAACAAACTCTCTTCAAACATTCACAGAATGATTATTACATCAAATGGATTGTTCCTTTTGGAAGTGGATTTGATCCATCAAGTTTCATGGGAAAAGGGGCCCTATCAAAATTTAATAAAAAAATCTTAGTTAACACATCATAGCCCTAGATTTCACCTGATTGACTTTCACATAATGATTGTACCATCATAAGGATTGTTCCTTTCAAATTGGGTCTGATCAGTCAAGAAACATAGGAAAAGAGGCCTTTGGAAAATTCAATAAAAAAAAAATTTAATTAATGCTTTTAAGTCCACAGATTTCATGAGATTGTCTGTATATTCAAACAGAATAATTAAAAATCACAGAAAAAGGAGCATTATGAAATTTAATTTTAAAATCATTGTACCACAATTAAGTCAACAGTTTTCATCAGAGTCTGTTTAAACTTTCACAGAATGTTAGTACCATCATGAGGATTCTGTCTTTTCAAACTAGGCCTAATCTGTCTAGCATCATAGGAAAAGAAGCCTTTTGAGAATTCTATCGTAATCCTTGTAACCAAGTCCAGAGCTTTCATTGGATTTTCTATAAACCTTCACAGAATCATTGAACAATTATTACGATTGTTGATGCTGACATGAGACCTGATCCTGTCCTCAGTCTTTATCAGAATCTCTTCAAACTTTAATAGAATGATTGTAACATCATTTGGATTGTTCCTTTGTAAATTAGGTCTGATTGGTTAAGTGACACAAGAAAAGGGGCCTTATAAAAATTTTATTACAAATTTTAATACAGGATAATCGTTTGTTTCAGTGTAGGATGGATATATATATATTTCATTTCGTGAACAACAAAAGCTTTATTTTCATGAGTGGCGAAGCCACGAGTGAAAATATAGCTTTTGTTCTTCACGAAATGAAATATCAATCGATCTTACTCAAAACAAACGATTGGTCTATTTCTTTAATGCAAAAATTAGACAAAATGCAAAAATTATTTGACAAATTTTCTTAAAGCGCATCATTTTGCACGAAACTGCTATTCAAGGCTAATGATGACGTCACTTATTTGGCTCTGCTTAGATGATGTCAGATAGGAGATGAAATGAACGAAAGCGGGGCATAAGTTTTTGATAATTTCACTGGATAGTTGGTGAGTTTATCAAATGGTAATCTACCGTTATTTCTCGATAATCCACCTGAAAGCATTAAAGAATGTACCATCATTTGGATTGTTCCTTTGTTAATTGGGTCTGATTTGTTAAGTGACACAAGAAAGGGGCCTTATGTAAATTTCTATCACAAAACCTCATTATCACAATAAAGTCGTCAGTCTTTATCATTTTCTTCAAACTGTCTATCATTAGGATTGTTCCTTTCTACATTGTGTCTGATTTGTTAAGTTTCACGAGAAAAGGGGCCTTATGAAAATTTTATTACAAAAAAATTCAGCCCACTCTTTTCATTGATTCTCTTTAACTTTTAAAGAATGATTGTACCTTCATTAGAATAGTTCCTTTTGAAATTTGGTTTGTTCTGTAAAGTATCATGAGAAAAGGGGCCCTATGAAGATTTCACTATAAACTCATTAACACAATAAATTACACAGATTGATTGTACCATCATTCCAATTGTTGATTTTGACAGTGTATCTGATTATGGCAAGTGTCATATAAAAAGAGGCCTTATAAAAAACTTTCTTAGATATTCTGGTTAACACAATGATGTCCCTTGATTTCACCGGATTCAATTCAAAATTTCACAGAATGATTGTACAATCACTTAAATGGTTCTTTTCAGAACTGGGTACAATCCATCAAGTATCATGTAAAAAGGGGCCATATGATTTTTTTTTAAATATTCTAGTAAACATAATGCATTCCCAATATTTCATTGGATTCACTTTTAACTTTCACAGAATGATAAAACCAACAGTAAAATATCATGGGAAAAGGGGCCTTATGAGAACTTGAATTTGATATCTTTGTTAACACAATAAAGTCAACAGTTTTATTGGATTCTCTTCAAAGATGCATGGAATGATTGTGGCATTCGAAACACAGGAAAAGGGGCCTTACAGATTATCATTCAAAACATTCTTGTGTATGTGATGAAGATCACAATCATTATCAAATTGTCTTAAATTTCACAGGACAATTGTCGGGTTGTAAGGAAAGTTCCTTTTGGAATGAAATTGATCCATCAGAAAACACAGGAAAAAGGGCTTTTCATTCAAAACAATCCTGTTTATGTGATAAAGTCCACAATTATTGTCAGATTCTGATGAAATATTCACAGAATGATTGTAGGGTCATAAGGAAACTTTCTTTTGGAAATGGAGTGGATCCGTCATGAAACATGGGAAAAGGGGCCTTGAGGATTGTTGCTTAAAATGATAAAGGGGATAAAGCCCTTTTTTTTCTTTATGCATTCTTGTTTGAGCAATTAACTTCCTTAAATATCAGATTTCTTTAACGAGAACTTAATAACCAGTAGAGCGTCTCAGGCCCTCATGGTCCTCTTGTTTCATGGTTATTTTTCAGCATAATGTTATGAGAAGCATTACATTTTCCTGATTCAATTTTTTTCCAAATCAAACATAAAAATAAAGTAAACCAAGACTCTCGTTTACAGTAAACTAGTATTGAAATTATTTCCCGCAGAAAAGAATGAAAAGCACACTAAATATGTTGTTTTCCAGTTTTCTAAACTTCTCAAAAAAGTTTAAGCAATTCTTCCAATTTTGAAAAAAATTCTCCTAATTCTTCGTTCTTCGAATAGGGAGAAGTCACTTCTTCCCAAATTTTTAGAGTCCTGACACTTCTTTTTTTTTTTGCATATTTTAGGAGATGCAGCACCAAAACCAATGGGAAGGGGCTTGGCCCAAATGCAGGCTTTATTGCAAGCGTAAGTACTTTTACCAGGACTTGAATATAAGACTGCAATATTGAATAAAACCTCGTTTTTAGTTCGGCTGTTTTTGGAGAAAAAGCCTGAGGTATTGCTATAGCCTTAGTGTCGCCTTCATTGTTGTTGTTGTCGTCAGCGTGTGAAAACTTTGACATTTTGAGATATCTCTGGTTCTACTAAAAGCATTCACTTGAAAGTTAGCACACTTGTTTACTATCAAAAGAGCAACCTATACTATCAAGGGGGATAACTCTAGATGCATTTTGTCAACTATCTAGCACCCAACAGCCGAGTGTAGGCACCCATAGGCGGTGCTCTTGTTGACTACATGTTACTTTGCTATGTAACTTACCTTAGGTAAGAACTTAATATTGTCATTCCTCTGGAGTTGGGACTGAAATTCACTTTAACTTAGCATTTTTACATGAACAGACATGCTGATTTCAGGCTAATATCTCGACTTCTATCCATGTCCACCACTTGATAGTGTTATCCAAGTTGTTCTGAGCCTTATAGCAGATACGAAATGGGGCAAGATACATTGTCAGTAAAATGAAAACAAAAGCATAAAATGTGTATATGCCAGTTACTCTTCTTATTTTTAAGTATTCATGTTATATATAATGTTTATAACAATATACAACACAGGAATCCATAAGTAAAGTGTTACAGCCACCACAACTGAAATACTGTTAACAGTAGTGTTAAACGTCAATCAATCAATGGTTTTGTCCTTTAAAAGGGATTTCAGAAGCTTAATCAAATTAAGTAAGAAGTATTATGCATATTCATGGTTAGCAACTTTTGAAGTGTGTATTCTTTTCAACCTCTGATTGTCACATTTTATTTAATGATTAAGCACAATCTTTTTCTAATTTTCTATATATTGTAAAGTCATGTGCCCAACCTTTGATTTGTGTGATTTTTTAGTGCTGGTCAGTCTATGCCCCCTACAGCTGCTAGAGGTGCTGCCTTTTTACAGCATGCCGCTCAAATACAGAAACAGCCAGATCAACCTAAGCCGTCCTTCTCTCCTGTCCATCAAACACCACCACATACCACTAGTGCTTCTCCAGAACAACGATCTCAGCCAATTGCCCAGGGTGATCAGCCCCCTGTACGGGGTTTGGCAGCAATGTCTTTGGACAGACAACCTACACTCAACAGACAGGGTCAAGAAGGAAAGCCGTAAGTAGTCTCTTGTTATTGATGACAAATTTTGGACTGGTCCATCTTGAAAGAGGTTTAAGGCAAGATTCAAAATTTCAAACTGAAATATGCTATGTATGGAAAAGGAAAAAAATAAATGTTTCTCATGATTATATTTTGATCTCTTGCATGAATTGTTCTGAGGGCATATAGTTTTTGTGATCTCTTTGTCCATGACTGTGACTCAATTTGTCTATTGTTAACTGTAAATACTTAATTGTGAATATGGGGTAGCTTTGATAGGCATATCAAAGGGTCTTCATAATTACCTTCAGTATTCCATATTGGTAAGACATATCAAGATTGTCAGAGAACTTTTCAAGACAAGATATACTTCATCATTGGCCATAACTTTGGCACACATTTCAGCTTTTCAATTTGCAAGGAATTTCTGTGGGTACAAAATTCAAAATTATTTCTTTATTGTTTTTACCAATACATTTTTGACCGGAAGTTATCTCCTAAACCACAAGTGCTAGCAACTTCCAACTTTTTACACTCATAGATCACTATGTGGAGAAATGTCATGTACAAGAACCATTACTCTGCCACGCTCATTTTTTGAGGTATTGCCCTTTTTAGCTCTACTGGCCGAAGACCACTACAGCTATAGCATAGCTTTTTCTCATCTGGCGTCCGGCCGTTCTTCCATCATCGGTTCGTTAAACTTTTCCTTGTTTACGCAATAAAGTCCACAGTTTTCATCAGATTCCCTTCAAACTTTCACAGAATGATTGTACCATCATAAGGATCATTCCTTTTGAAATTGGGTATGATCCGTCAAGAAACACGGGAAAAGGGACCTAATTAAAACTTAATTAAAAAATCCTCGTTTACGCGATAAAGTCCACAGTCTTCATCGGATTCTCTTCAAACTTTCACAGGATGATTGTACCATCATAAGGATTGTTCCTTTCGAAAATGGGTATGATCCGTCAAGAAACATGGGAAAAGGGGCCTTATGAAAATTTAATTAAAAATTCAATTAAAAATCCTTGTTTACACGATAGAGTCCACAGTTTTCATTGGATTCTCTTCAAACTTTTTCAGAATGATTGTACCAACATAAGGATGGTTCCTTTCGAAAATGGGTATGATCCGTCAAGAAACACGGGAAAAGGGGCCTTGTGAAAATTTAATTAGAAAATCCTCGTTAACACTCTAGAGTCCAGAGTTAACATCAGATTCTCTTCAAACTTTCATAGAATGATTGTACCAACATAAGGATCGTTCCTTTGAAATTTGGTATGATCTGTCAAGAAACATGGGAAAAGGGGCCTTATGAAAATTTAATTAAAAAATTCCATTAAAAAATCTTGTTTATGCGATAGAGTCCAAGGTTCACATTGATTCTCTTCAAACTTTCTCAGATAGATTGTACTATCATAAGGATGGTTCCTTTCGAAAATGGGTATGATCTGTCTAGAAACACTGGAAAAGGGGCCTTATGAAAATTTAATTAAAAAATCCTCGTTAACACTCTAGGGTCCAGAGTTAACATCAGATTCAATTCAAACTTTCACAGAATGATTGTACCAACATAAGGATCATTCCTTGCGAAATTGGGTCAGATCCGTCAAGAAACATGGAAAAAAGGGGCCTTATTAAAACTTGATTAAAAAATCCTCGTTTACGAGATAGAGTCCACAGTGTTCATCAGATTCTCTTCAAACTTTCACTGAATGATTGTACCAACATAAGGATCGTTCCTTTCGAAATTGGGTATGATCCGTCAAGAAACATTGGAAAAGGGGCCATTTGGAAATTCAATTAAAAACTCCATAAAAAATCCTCGTTTATGCGATAGAGTCCATAGTTTTCATCGGATTCTCTTCAAACTTTCTCAGAATGATTGTAACATCATAAGGATCGTTCCTTTCGAAAATGGGTCTGATCTGTTAAGAAACACAGGAAAAAGGGGCCTTAAGAAAATTTAATTAAAAAATCCTAGTTAACACTCCAGAGTCCACAGTTTTCATCAGATTGTATTTTAACTTTCACAGAATAATTTTACCATCATAAGGATTGTTCCTTTGGGAATTTGGTCAGATCCATCAAGAAACAAGGGAAAAGGGGCCTTATGAAAATTTAATCGAAAAATATTTTAAGAAATACTCTTTAACACTGTGGAGTGGATAGTTTTCATTGGATTCCCTTCAAACTTTCACAGAATGATTGTACTATCATAAGGATTGTTCCTTTCGAAATTTGGTATGATCCGCACAGGACACAGGAAAAGGGGCCTTATGAAAATTTTGATAAAGAAATTCTCATTTATAATCTAGAGCCAACAATTTTCAACGTATTCTCTTCAAACTTTCACAGAATGATTGTACCATCATAAGGATTGTTCCTTTCCGAAACGGATATGATTCCTCAAGAAACATAGGAAAAGGGGCCTTATTTAAATTTAATTCAAAGATCTTTGTTAACACTCTAGAGTCCACAGTTTTCATCTGATTGACTTCAAACTTTCACAGAATGATTGTACCATCATAAGAATTGTTCCTTTCAAAATTTGGTATGATCAGTCAAGGACCACTGGAAAAAGGGGCCCGATAAAAACTGGATTGAAAAAGTCCTTGTAAACACAATAGAGTCCATAGTTTTCAACAAATTCTCTTCAAACATTCCCAGAATGATTATTACATTAAATGGATTGTTCCTTTCGGAAGTAGGTTTGATCCAGCAAGTTTCATGGGAAAAGGGGCCCTATGAAAATTTAATAAAAAAATCTTAGTTAACACATTATGGCCCTAGATTTCACCTGATTGACTTCAAACTTTCACATAATGATTGTTCCACCATAATTGTTCTTTTCAAATTGGGTCTGATCCATTGAGAAACATAGGAAAAGAGGCCTTAGGAAAATTCAATTAAAAAAATCTTAATTAATGCTTGTAAGTCCACAGATGAGATGGGGTTGTCTTTATACTTAAACAGAATAATTATACTTTTGTAAGAAGAGTTCCCTTTTGAATTGGTTCAGATCCATCAAGTAACATGGGAAAAGGGGCTATATGAAAATTCAATTAATAATACCCTGCTAACACAATGAAGCCCACAGCTTTGATCAGATTTTGTTGAAACTTTCACAGAATGATTGGAAGTTCATAACTATCATTCTTTTCATAACATGGTTTGAACTGTCAAGAAACACAGGAAAAGGGGCCTTATGAAAATTTCATTTATAAATCCTTGCTACCAAGTCCAGAGCTTTCATCGGATTTTCTTCAAACATTCACAGAATAATTGTACAATAATAATGATGTTTGATGTTAGCATTAGACCTGATCCGTCAAGTATCACAGGAAAAGGAGCATTATGAAATTTAATTTTAAAATCATTGTACCACAATAAAGTCAACAGTTTTCATCAGATTCTGTTAAAACTTTCACAGAATGATTATTCCATCATGAGGATTCTGTCTTTTCAAACTAGGCCTAATCTGTCTAGCATCATAGGAAAAGAAGCCTTTTGAGAATTTTATCTATAATCCTTGTAACCAAGTCCAGAGCTTTCATTGGATTTTATTCAAACCTTCACAGAATCATTGTACAATAATCACGATTGTTGATGCTGACGTGAGACCTGATCCTTCAAGTATCAACTTTAATAGAATGATTGTACCATCATTTGGATTGTTCCTTTGTAAATTAGGTCTGATTGGTTAAGTGACACAAGAAAAGGGGCCTTATAAAAATTTTATTACTAATTTTAATACAGGATAATCGTTTGTTTCAGTGTAGGATCGATATATATATATTTCATTTTCTTCAAACTATCATTAGGATTGTTCCTTTGTACATTGGGTCTGATTTGTTAAGTTTCACGAGAAAAGGGGCCTTATGAAAATTTTATTACAAAAATTCTTGACACAATTCAGTCCACTGTTTTCATTGATTCTCTTTAACTTTTAAAGAATGATTGTACCTTCATTAGAATTGTTCCTTTTGAAATTTGGTTTGTTCTGTAAAGTATCATGAGAAAAGGGGCCCTCTGAAGATTTCACTTTAAACTCATTAACACAATAAATTCCACAGATTAAACAGATTGATTGTACCATCATTCCAATTGTTGATTTTGACAGTGGATCTGACTATGGCAAGGGTCACATAAATAGGGGCCTTATGAAAAACTCTCTTAAATATTCTGGTTAACACAATGATGTCCCTTGATTTCACCAGATTCACTTCAAAATTTCACAGAATGATTGTACAAATACTTAAATGGTTCTTTTCAGAACTGGGTACAATCCATCAAGTATCATGTAAAAAGGGGCCATATGATTTTCTTTTTAAATATTCTAGTAAACAAAATGAATTCCCAATTTTTCATCAGATTCACTTTTAACTTTCACAGAATGATAAAACCAACAGTAAAAGATCACAGGAAAAGGGGCCTTATGAGAACTTGAATTTAATATCTTTGTTAACACAATAAAGTCAAAAGTTTTATTGGATTCTCTTCAAAGATGCATGGAATAATTGTGGCATTCGAAACACAGGAAAGAGGCCTTACAGATTATCATTCAAAACATTCTTGTGTATGTGATGAAGATCACAATCATTATCAAATTGTCTTTTAAATATCACAGGACAATTGTCGGGTGGTAAGGAAAGTTCCTTTTGGAATGAAATTGATCCATCAGAAAACACAGGAAAAGGGGCCTTATTGATTTTCATTCAAAACAATCCTGTTTATGTGATGAAGTCCACATTTATTGTCAGATTCTGATGAAATATTCACAGAATGATTGTAGGGTCATAAGGTAACTTTCTTTTGGAAATGGAGTGGATCCGTCATGAAACATGGGAAAAGGGGCCTTGAGGATTGTTGCTTAAAATGATAAAGGGGATAAAGCCCTTTTTTTTCTTTATGCATTCTCAATCTTTGAGCAATTAACTTCCTTAAGTATCAGATTTCTTTAACGGAAAACTTGATAAGCAATAGAGCGTCTCAGGCCCTCATGGGCCTCTTGTTTGTTTTTACCTATACATTTTTGTCTAGAGCATATCTCCTAAACCAAAAGTGCTAGCAACTTCAAACTTAATACACTTATAGATCACTATGTGGAGAAGTGTCATGTACAAGAACCGTTACTCGGTCTTGCCTACTTTTTGAGTTATTGTCCTTTATTGTTTTACCATTACATCCAAATTTGGTTAACCCTTTTCTAAACAGCCAAAAATTTTGACTAGGCCAAATCAATATCTGCAGCAGACAAATGTTATTAATTAAGAAATAATGAACATTAAAGTACAGAAAATATTGAAGAAAAAGGCAAAAATGTTAATCATCAGTGTTTTCTTCTGTTCTCTTAATGTTATCTAAAGCTTGCTTTTAGAGACGTCAAAACCAGATCTTTTTGCATAAAGACTTTTCAATCCCGTAGGGGACTCCGTTATTGCACTGCAATTCGACATCCACTTGTTATAAATGTTGTATTGATTATTTTTTCATTTCAGGATTGCCTTATCAGGGAACTACATACGAATAAATTGTCTAAATAAGGGAGTCTACCAATATCATGTGGACTTCAATCCTGTGATAGACTCTCGTAACATGCGTTATGTCATGATGAATGAACACAGAGATGTTATTGGAAATGTCAAAGTATTTGATGGCAGCATTTTATTTCTTCCTATAAAGCTTCCACAACAAGTAGGTATCATGTTTGGATCTGCACAAGACATTTTAACTATTTCACATCATCAAACCATTGATTTTACCTAGATATAAAGAAAGAAATCTTTAAAAACCTTTTCCAAAACCAAAAATTCTAGATCTTTGAAATTTTGCATTCAGATTCACCTAATGGTACTGCACCTAAATACTTCTAATTATTATTCTGGGATAATGGTACACCCTTTTTTATTGGTTGTCAATTTTACATACGGAGAGAGAAAGAAATCTTTAAAAATCTTCTCTGGAATCAAATGGCCTTGGGCTTTTGAAGTTTGCTTTCAAAATAACCTAATAGTATTCTGTCATAATACTAAAAATCTTACTTATATGGTTATATGGTTATGGAATCAATGTAGAGATACAGAAGGAAACCTTTGAAAACATTTCTACCAAAACCAAGTGTCCTTTTGCTTGTAAGTTTTGTATGTATGGCCACCTAAAGCTATTAGATTTTGTATCAAGCTTTTCCATATGGTATTCTATTTAAAACTGAAAACTATCTTAGTAAAGCCCAGAGGCGAGCAATATGATGGTTCTCTTCAGTGCTCTCAATAAGGACCAGTTTCAGGAATTTTTAAGATTCCAAGTTTCAATTTCAGGAAGTTTTCAGAATTTCAAGGAATTTTTGTTCACGCCCTAAACCATACCCCCCCCCTTCATAAAAAGAAAAAGATGAAATGAAAATAGATGCATAAATCCTACATTACATTCTTTTCAATTCTTAACTGATAGTACCTCAATTTCATGTTCCATGGAATTAGAGAAAACAGTGTGGTTAAAGAAGAGATTTTTTTTCTTGAGCATTGTGCTTCTTGCATTATTTCTCCCTTTCCCACAATGTTCCCGCTTTTTTAAAAACTATGATTTTCCAAACTGTTGTTTGCAAATCTCTCGGATTCGGACAAATTTCTATTTTATTAGAATGGGATAAATTGATCCTAATTCTGTTAGAAACCTTAGGGGTACAAATAAAATCGAGAATGGATAATTCTGAAACCATCTGTGGTCACATCATAGATATCCAAGAAAATATGCCATTAATATCTCTAATGTAAATAAAATTAAAAGTACAAAAAGAAATGAAACTTAACCCATTCCAACTCAATCCCTCCTTTTTACGCCCACAATTAAAGAGCTTTGGAAAACATTGTGGAAAATGAAGAAATTGTTTGTATCAAGAAATTTCTTAATTTTCCACAATGTTTTCTACCCAAAAAGACGAAAAAAATTAAAATTACATTAACCTGAAATTGTCGTCTGCAGCTCCTTTCTATTTGGACTGGTCAAAAATTTTGTTGTATGGGAATGGGTTAAAGCAGTGTTTCATGAAGGAATTCCCAGTTTTATATATACTAGTTGATGTTTACAGACAACAAGTATGGCATCAATGAAAAGGGAGAGAACTCTCAGAAACTAGCTAGACCAATCGGGTAACTTCGATGTTTCTACGCCGGACTTCATGTCAACTTAAAAAATGGAATCCCCCAGTGTTGTTAACGTATTTAAAATGCAATTTGACGCTCTGTTTTGTATCCTCAACAAACTTGAAGACAGGACTTGACATTTCTTGCGAATTCCGGCCCAAATTTAGTTTACAAAAAATCAAGGCAATGGTGATATTTGAAGCCTATTTGACAGGCCAACTTGATTTTGAGCTGGCAAATTATCAATCGAGTAACTTCCAAAGAAATGGTCTAAATGCTGCAACGGTTCGGTTAGAAAACCGTCTATAATCGATTACGCCTTTTGTATATTTCCATGTTTATAGGTCGTCATGGAGACATTTCGACAAACTGCTTGTGGATTTGATTTTACGGGAGGGTATTTTATTTACTTTTAGCCAGAACAAACATTCTTTTGTAGAACAAACCCTTTATCTTGTGACTTCAGAAAATGTCCTAGTGATGAATTCAGGATGTTTTTCTCAAATCTAGGATGTTAATTTACGTCCGTGTCTGATTTTCAGGACGTTTTTCCTGATTTTCTGGACGTTATATATGATGACGCCCGCTTATTGAGAGCACTGGCTCTTGTTTTTAGCTCACCTGAGCATAAAGTGCTCAAGAGAGCTATTTTGGTCAACATGTTCTTTAAACAACATCACCTCCAAACTAATAGGCCAATTTCAACCAAATATGGCAGAAATGTTCCTTGGGTGGTCCCCTTTCAAATTGGCTGAAAGAATTGAAATATGTTGAAAACTCTGATTGCCATGGCAACAAATGTAAATTTTTAAGTAATCTTAAAAAAAAATTCTGCCTCTGACCCAGACGGCAAACAGCCTTGATATTTTTCATGAAATGTCAGTATATTGACCTTTTTTGATACTCCTAAAATCATTACCCTCTGCTCCCCAGGGGCACTTGGGTTTATACAGAAATAAAGAAGGATTTTTGAATGACATCTCCTCCAAAACATTAGACCATTTTGATCCAACTTAGGCAGAATTTTTCCTCAGGTGGCCATGTATAAGAATTCCTTATAGAATTGAAATCTGTTGAAAACTCTGGTTGCCAAAAGTGAATTTTTAAACCAAATATTAACCAAACTTGGCTGAAATATTCCCTATGTGGTCCTTTTTTCACAATAGCTAAAATGATAGAAATCCAATTAAAGGACTCTTGTTTCTATGGCAATGGAAGATTAGTCTTTAAAAATCAACTCTTGATCCAGTTGGCCCTCAGTCTTGATACTTAAGGTTAAGTATCTGTTTGCCTTTCATATTTCTAAATTTATTACCCATTGATCCAGAAGGGTTGAAATTTGTTCTCCTTTTTTCATGTAAGTCCTAAAGCCTTGAAATTTGTCATCAAGGCTTTTGGATCCTCAAGTATAGAGCCTATAAAGTATTAAGTATGAAATTAGACTGTTGAAAGAAAAAGAGCCTTTATCTTAGGTGAGCGCACCACTGCCAATGGCCATCTTGTTTATCATTGGCAACATTTCTTATTTGTGTGTGATAGAGCTTTCACATTTCAATTGGGGATTTCTTTCAACAAGGGTATTTATGTTCAAGGTTGAGTCAAGGGTTTCTTCAAGGTATTGTTTATCAAAATGAAAACATGAAGCCATAACTTTTGAATGGTAACAGTCAGTCCCTTCATATTTAAGATCAACATCCTTGTGTCTAGTTTAAGGTCATTTTGGAAGATAAAAGGATAAGGTCAATTTTACTTAACTTTTGCAGCTGCAGTGGTAATTTTTTTAACAGATATGTCTTGTTAATTCACTTGAGCACAACAAGCTTAGGATGAGCTTTTCTGTAAGGCCAAATCTTATAAAAAATCTTATTTGCATTCTAGAGGCTACACAAATGTCTTTAATCTTAGTAAATATTTTTTTTTATTTCCCAGACAAATGGCACACTTGTTTATTCACCCTTAAAAAGATCCAAGAATGAAGTCTGAATATTGTTATCTTAGTGGTAAATAATTTTGCTTAATTTCTTACAAAATCAACTGTTATGTTTGTGGGTAATTCTAGTGAGTCACACTTTTATGATGTCATTAAACATTGCACTTTCAGGAGACAGTATGTTACAGTGTGAGACAGACAGATAACACTAAAGTTCAGCTAACAATAAAACTTGTCAAAACTTTGCCTCCAGAGGCATGTGTTCAGCTTTATAATATTCTGTTCAGAAAGTAAGTTTTTCTATCTCTAAACCCACTAGCACACAGCAAAATTTTTAGACTAGTAGCAATTGGAAGAAGTTGCAGGCAATTATATTTGATTGATACTTTTGTTAAAAATCTTTGTCTTTAAGGGTAGAACACTTTGGGAAAAATCAAATAAATTGCTTGTGACAAGAAAAAATTGGGAAAAATCAAATAAAGTGCTTGTGACAAGCTTTTTTACTCAAGATGTGTAAGAGCATGATTGTGAGGGAACGATTTGAAAAATGAAAGCATATACCTGTCAGAGAATGCTTTCAGACTAATCAAAATGGAAAGAAGATTCATATTACTGTTGAAAATAAGTGTGATTTTGAGAGAAAAAAGATATCTACTGTAACACGTCAATGTTCTTCAGTTTCTTGATCCCGATCGGTCGTCCCTTCCGAATTCAGGATTGGGCAAATTAAATATGAATGGAAAAACTTTGTAAAGAATACATAAATATTAGTATATTAACTATTTTCAGCTCGGTTGTTTTTGGAGAAAACCCGAGGTATTGTCATCACCTGAGTGTCGTTCGCGTCGGCGTTGGCGTTGGTGTGACAAACTTTAACCTTGGTCATATCTCTGTTGTTATTGAAGATATCCTAATGAAACTTGGCATGTGTATTGACCACCACAAGAGCTATTTAGAATATCAAGGGGGATAACTAAAAGCGCTTTTGTAAGAGTTATGTCCCCTTTTCTACTTAGAATTTTGCTTTATCCAGCACCTGTAGCCAAGCATTGGCAGTGCTCTTGTTTGTTAATTAAAACAATTTTCTTTTTTTATTTTTTACATTTTATTAGGCCATTCTTATAAAAAAGACATGTTCTTGTATCTTCACTACCCAATGTAGACGGTGTTGGAGAAAAAAAAAACAAAAAAACTGATCTGTGTTAAGTGGCCAGTTTTGATCTGTCCCTTGGCTGGCTGCATACAACAGGTTTGACTATACTTTAATTGTATGAGAATCAAAATTGATAGTCTTGTTTTTACATAATTAGCATATGTACTTTTAGGATCATGCGAATTCTTGAGATGGTTCAAGTTGGAAGATATTACTATAATCCAAAGACACCTACCAGTATACCTCAACACAAGTAAGTTATAATGCTTAGATGAATTCAGAGAGAATAACAAAGGTATAGCTATAGCCTTGGAGACTGGATATTTGTTCATATCGTCATAACCATCATAATATGTGAGTGTAGTCATATCACTTTGAAATTTGATAGGCCCCTAAATACAGCAGAGCAATTTCAAGTTAATTTGTAAGCAATGTTCATTAATTTTTTTGTTGATGAAATTTGATAGGCCAAATAGTAGGGGGTTGGTGAGATGGAGCCTTATTTTAGGCATATTTGAACTTTTTGAATATCTTCTATTTGAAATCAAAAGAACAATTTCAACAAATTTTGGACTAACCCTTAGGTTTGTCTTTTTAGATTTGTTTTTTGAAATTTGGTATTTAACCCTTAGGTATTGATGACTGGTAGGACTTTGCTCTATAATTACAAGTTCTTAGAATTTTAAACATCCACTAGGGAAAAAAAGTGAATGATTAACCCATTACCAAACTATAAAATTTTAGACTGATCTGAATAGAAAGAAAATGCAGATGACAATTTAATGTTGAAGAAATTACAAAGATCATTGTCTTTTGAGGTAGAAAACATTATGGACATCGTAGAAAAAAGCAAAAGCAATTTCTTCTATGTCCACAATGACTTCCAAAGCTTTTTTCTTAAAGTGTGTAAAAAGAAGGGATTGTGTGGGAATAGGTTATTTGCCATTCTAATCCTTTTGTTTCCTATATGCATTAATTAAAACATTGTTTAATTCAGACTGGAAGTTTGGCCAGGTTATATAACATCAGTGGCTGAACAAGAAGGTGGCTTGATGTTGTTAGCAGATGCCTCTCATAGAGTCCTTAGAAAAGAAACAGTGTTTGATGTTATGTAAGTATTTTAAATATCAAAATCTCCTTGCAAACCATTACCGTAGGAACAAAATGGATAACTGGAAATGACAATTCATGACAAAAGACGTTTTTTCTTGATCTAAAATGGTTGGAATTTAGTTATTGAAGTAGTTAATTAGACAGTTTTCCTTGATAAAGGTCTTGTGACTAAAACTTTGGCACAAGAGTAAGACATGAATTAAGCGGGTTTTGAAAACATTTCAAAGAGTATTTCAATTGAAAAATATGTGACTACAGAATAAGAAAACATTGTGAGAAAACAAGAGGAAAAAGGAAAAGAAAAGGGTTCTATCAAGTTTGTCACATAGACACATTTGATAAACTTTCATCTGTCCATCTTTACCCAGTAAAATGATAAGCAAGTAGTTAAACCCAATCCATCACAATCCCTTTTAACGTCCCACAGGAAAGACATTCTGGAAAACATTGTGGATAATGAAGAAATTGCTTGAATCAAGCAATTTCTTCATTATCCACAATGTTTTCTATCCAAATAGACGAGAAAAAAAAAAGAAAAACCAGCAGCAGCTGCTTCTTTCAATTTTGACTAGTCTAAAATTTCATTGCATGGGAGTGGGTTAAGCTAAGATCAGACTGCTTGTACATAAGGGCTAGTCTAATAATCTGGGGTCATGTATTTAGTTAATGGATTGTCAAGTGTAGATTTCTTTTTCTCAATCACACTATGTTAGTTTTAACCTATGTCATGCTCAATAAAATCATTTTTCATAATTACATTAAAATTAAAGGGCTGAAAGTACCACAATCACTGGAAGTAGGTCAATATTTGAAAATTGATTCTATAAACAACTCTTGTTTGAAAAGGAAAAACAGGTGGTGTGGACCAAGATAAGACTGCACATATGTCTAGGCTGACCTTTATCTATACCTCCTGCCAAAACAGGTATAATCTGGGTTCAGCAAGACAAGTGTTAATAAACCATTGAAAATAGATCATATTAGAGAAGAAGTAGTCCATGGACATTATTTTGTGTCCTCATCTCCTCCCACATTTCCAGACCATTTTAGCTGAAATTTTACTGAAATCTTCCTTGCAATGGGAACTTGTGCACCTGCAATTTTCATAATGATTATTAATCAACTGTTTCAGGAGTTATGCCCCTTTGAAATATTATCCTAAATAGAATATATAAAATGGTGTTCTCTCTGCAGCTAAAACTACTGGACAGATATTGATCAAACTTAGCAGGAATGTTCCTTTGGTCAAGCTCTTCCAAAGTTTTTCAAAGAATTTAATCCCATGCAGAACTCTACGGTTGCCATAACAACAAAAGGGCGAATTTCAGAAAATCTTTAAAAATCTTCTTCTCTGAAACCATAAGGCTTACAGCTTTGATATTTGAAATGTAGCCACCCCCCCACAATGAAGTTATGGGGGGTATACTGGAATCAGGTTGTCTGTCTGTCTGACTGTGGACATAATTTTGTATCCTTATTTCCTCCCCCATTTCAAGACCAATTTTGCTGAAACTTTACTGAAATCTTACTTGCAATTGGAACTTGTGCACCTGCAATTTTCATAATGATTATTAATCAACTGTTGGCATATTATTATTTGGAATGAGTTAATTCTTTTTTATCTTTCAGGCAAAGCATTGTACATAAAAATCATGAATCATTTAGAGAGGAGCTGATCAGAACCTTGGTTGGGACAGTGGTCCTTACACAATACAATAACAAGACTTATAGGGTAGATGACATTATCTGGGATAAGAGTCCTAAAACCAAGTTTTCTACTGCAAAGGGCGAAATTACCTTCATGGAGTATTACAAGTAAGCTTAGAGTTTCATTTGTCCTTCCTTATATACAGAATTTCTAACAAGAGCAGTGTCGCAGTCATTGCGAAGTAGGTAGTTCATCAGACTCTTAATCTTCAATAATGGGATGTCATGGGTTCGATCCTCAGCAGCAGCACATATTCTCTCAGACATTTGTCTCTAACCAATTGGTGAATAATCGTAAACCTAAGTGGGATAGCAGCTGGAGGCTAGGAAAGGATGTAGTGGTAGAACTGTTGTGAGAAATACTAGGAATCCATTGTTAGGTCTCCAGCGGTCGCGATATAACTGAAATACTGCTTAAAGTGGCGTTAAACCCATTCAATTAATCTAACAAGAGGTCTCCCCTCCCTAATAGAAGTCCCTAACCCTCTGCTGTATGAACTCAAAGAAACATGAGTCCTATGAACTCCCTGTTAATCAGTTGATCAGCTACATATTTAACGGTATAATTTTTTTCAAAATTCGTACCTAGGAACATATAACAAAAAGGTAAAATTGTTGGTTGATGACTTAAATGTCAAAAATACAGCTTGAATAAGCTGTATTTATGACATTTTTGTCACCAAAACCAACAAAAACGGTTTACAATAATGTCATCCAATGTTAGAGTTTAAAATTTCACTTCCAGTCTAAGTGAATGATTTGATTGATCAACTGAATCAAGTCATTTTTCAACGCCATGCCCCCACAATGTGTTAGCAACAAGCATCTAGAGCTAACTTTTCCTGTTTGTGCATTGGGGGTGAGTCAGTGATTGGATGTGTATGTGTGTGTGTGTTTCCAATTATTGTACGGAGCAATCTTATACTTTTATTGTCATGTGTTAAGTTCTGCTGGGTACACCCATGTTCACAGTCACAACTGAAGGTTATATGACAAGCAGTAACTGTTATGCAGGGGCATCTGTGTCTTTGACACATTTCTAGTTAAGAGTCATATCTGTCCAAAATAAAAAAACAACAACATTGACTGTGACTTTTGAATAGTAAGTGATCATGCTTACATAATGCTCATGTGTATTTCTTGTGGCGAGACCTCCCTTGTGATGCTAAGGTCAAGGTTGTCAAGGTTGTTTTTCATGGACAAAGCTGTATATCAAGCTCATAGTCCGAAATTGGCAGTTGTGTCAATAGACACAGCTGTTTCCCTCTCTTTTGTGGAGCACTTTGTCTATACCTTTTCAATGAGTTTTTATCAGCAAAAATCTTTTAATTAGAGAAATAAGAACTTCTACATGCAATAGTGGATTTCAATGTAACTTTGCACAAATGTTCTGGGCTATAAGACGACGTGTCGTGCAAAAGACACAGAGTCCTATCTCAAAGGTCAAGGTCACAACCTAGGGTTAAAGGTAAAAAATTGGCACATTTGACGTGTCCACTCTGTAACTTCTATAATCATGCACGCAGGTACAAATTTCTTTCATACAAATGTTCACCACCTTCAGACAACGAGTCGCATAAAAAAAAAACAGGTTCCTATCTCAAAGGTCAAGGTCACTCACTATCTTGGGTCAAAGGTCAAAATTGGCAGTTTTTGCGTGTCCACTCTATAACTTCTATAATCATGCACACAGGTACAAATTTCTTTCATACAAATGTTAACCACCTTCTGATGACTTGTCACAAAAAAGACCCAGGTTCCTATCTCAAAGGTCAAGGTCACAATCTGGGGGTCAAAGGTAAAAAATTGGCACTTTTTGTTGTGTCCGCTCTGTAGCTTCTATTATCATGCAGGCAGGTACAAATTTCTTTCATACAAATGTTCACATCCTTCAGATGATGCATTGCGAAAAAAGCCATGGGTTCCTATCTCAAAGGTCAAGGTCACAATCTGGGGTCAAAGGGGTGTCCAGAATGGTTAAATTGCGTCCGGAAAGGTTAAATTGTATTTACTCTCTTATTCTTCAATGGATTGTTTCCACATTTCGACAGATGCTTAATTGGGTGGACCACTTTACATGACCTTGACCCAGTGACCTTGACCTTTGACCTACTTGTGACCTCAGAAAAATCCGTCCATAATGCATTTCTCGATTTCATTCTGTATTTATAATAATTATTATATGTATTAAAATTTCATTTATTAAAAACCCAGATGTATAGATCACAAATGCATATGGTTGTGTCTACAAAACAAATCAAAGTGCCACATGCTTGACCTTGTCCTTTGAGGGCATTTGTCACATGACTGTGACCAGCTCTTGTTTATATATGACCAAGGCATTTAATCAACATTTAGTTTCAAAAAGAATATTGTTGTATTTGATAGAAAGAACTACAACCTGGATATTAGAGATGAAGGGCAACCCTTGTTACTGCACAGACCAAAAAAGAAAGCAGAACCAGGGGGTGTAAGTACAGCAAATTTTCTGTATAAAGGAAGGCTCTCTGAAATGTAAGAGTGCTCTTAGGCACTCGTAGGTACAAAATGTCTCATCAAGAGGAATCCTGAAATTCTTATTAAAATTGTGTACATACCCCTCTATCAATAATTTCAGAATAGGTCATAAACAAGAATTTGAAAGCTTCGCCAAGCAGAATAAAATCAAAAATCAAAATTGTTTTCGTTGCCATAAAGTTTTCAAGTGAGCACAGTGATCTATCTGTGTCCTGCTTCATCCAAAAAAGGCCATGCCCAAGGGGCCCAAAGTTGGGAAAACAGTCATCTAGAGCAACTTCAAAAATCTTCTCGTACAAAACTATTCATTCAAGAGCATTTATGCTTGGCATATAGAAAGCCATATAAATGTCTTCCAAAATTGTTGAAATGATGCACCTTTGGTCAAAGATGGCCTCACAAAAGGGGTCCAAAGTTTGGAAATAAGCTCTTGTTTAAAGACATAGATCCAAGGGATTCCCACACTACAAAATTTTAGACCAGTCCAATATGAAAGAAGCTGCACATAATTTCAAGTTGATGGAACTTTTTTTTTTTCGCCTTTTTGGATAGAAAGCATTGTGGATAATGCAGAAATTGCTTGTAACAAGCAATTTCTTCATTTTCCACAATTTTTTCCAAAGTTTAATATTGAGGGGGCATTTAAAAGCGTCATTGTGTGGGAATGGGTTAAGCATTAATAGATAAATACCAAGATAGTTCAATTGATGCCCATAGGGTCAAAGTCAGCTTCTTCCACGGGATCCTTTTTTTTTTATTTTGAGAAAATGCTAATTTAGAGCAACTTCAAAAATCTTCTTGTCCAGAACTATCTTTCTTAGAGCATTTATATTTGGTAATTTATATTAACAAATAAATGTCTACCAAGATTTTTCTAATTATGCCTCTTTGGTTAAAAATGGTTTTACCCAAAGGGTCAAAACTATGGAAAGTTCTCAATAAAAGCAATTTCATAATTTAACTTGTCCAAAAGTATATTTCATAGGTTACTTTTGATTAGCATGTAGCTGGGCTCCAGCTGCCAATCACCAATAGCGCCAAATGCGATGAAATAAAAATTTTGGCTCTGAAATCGGCGATTTTACTGGATACAACTTTCAAAAAAGGCAAAGGGATGTTGAGTCCAATGAAACGATTACAGACACGCACCTATCCGCTTATTTGTTTGGGAGAGACATGACCATCAATATCAATTGCATATCCATGTCAATCAGGACAGATTAGTAGTTAGGCATTGCTGACTTTATTGATTCTAACATCACTTGAGTTATTTGGGTTTTCCCAGCACCGGGCCGGGAACCATCATGTAAACCAAGATGGCGGAGAGTCACATCACTTGGGCTAAAAAATTGACGATCTTTATTCCTCAATCACTTTTTGAGATTCATTAGAGTGCCAAATAAAAAGCAAAGACAACATTTTGCTTTTCTATTGATGATTTAAGTAACAAAGTCAAATGAATTTCCTAGAAATATGAAATATCCGACATTAGTAATCAAAGTACTGCAGACATTAATAATCAAAAGAATTTTGGGTTACCAAAAATTTGACCTGTTGTCCAGCATAGAGGTGTTCTTTGCATTTATTATGCCCCCGCATCGATAGATCGGGGGCATATTGTTTTACCAGTGTCCGTCTGTCTGTCTGTCTGTCTGCAAAACTTAAGCTGCCAACTAAACATTTTCCTTTAACTTCAACCCTGATTAAATTACAATGCTAATATTTGACATGTAGATAGGTCTCAACAAGGCGCAACTGGGGAAGGTCATTTCATCAAGGTCAAGGTCAAAATTTTAACCCTTTTCCCTAAAAAAAAAGAAAAAAAAACAACAATAAAAATCACCTGTTTCTAAAGAACTCCTGTTTTGGGGGGCATAGTGTTTCACAAACACATCTTGTTTTCAAATGACAATTGTCTCATTTTGAACCTTTTATCCCATTCCCACACAACAAAATTTTAGATTGGTCCAATTTGGAAGAAGCTGATGGTGTCAAATTTAAGTTGATGGAATTTTAACTTATTTCGTCTTTTTGGATAGAAAACATTGTGGATAATGAAGAAATTGCTAGATACAGTTTCATTCTGGTTTCATTCTGTATTGTCACTTTCTAAACATTTTTAAATTCAAAATAGTCAGATAATTAATAATTTATTCAACATAATATATATACATAACAGGTTATTTGTTTTCATTATAGTAGATTTCTTTCATTCACTTTTTCATACTGGCTCCACTTATGTCTCCAATTGGCACCAAGTGGCCCTAAAATTTTTGCCATTTGCGATTTCATTGGCGCAAGAATAAAATTTCCCAGGGGGAGCCCAAATGTAGCATTATGAAAAAGATGTCTACCAAGTTGTTTAAAAAAAGCCCATGGGATCAAATTCATACCTTTATGTAGAACTTTGAAGAAATGTGTGTACTCCAACTAAACATATTACTGTTTATTCTTCTTATGGCTAAATCAAGGGGACTCTCTGAAATGCTTTGAAATACCTGTAATTCATCATATAAACTTCATTCTTGTTTTGTCTTAGCCTGAGACTCTTAACCTTGAAGCAATAGGCACAAATTTAGCATCTTGAATAGCCACTCAATGCATGTAGAATCTACGCTGGTTTTCAAATTTGTACTAAGTATAATCGCTATTGTTGACCTGTATAAATTATTCACTACCTTTATTACCACCCCCACCTACCCCAAAAAATGGAAAAAAAGAAGGATTGAAAAAACTAACAGCATGCAATAGAAGTTATGTCTCTTTCTGGAAATCTTTGCCAGTTTTAAAGTCCTGTCTAATCTTTTGTTGTTGTTGGCATATTTCAGAAACAGACCAATTCAGGGCACCAGCAGAAAAAAAATTCTAAAATTATCAATATGAACGGTTTTCTTCATGGTTTTTGATGTCAAAATTATTGAAAATAAATTGAAAAAAAAAAAAAAGGCCAGATGAATATCTGTATTGAGGTGATGAGTTAACTTTTTGTTTAACATCCCTTTTTAGCACTTTAAGCAAGAATAGTATAAAATTATGTCAGATTAATTAATTATTCTGTCAATTAATCCTGCAGGATTTGACAAAATGTTGAAGCCCTGTCTTACAAATGGACATACACATGACTATGCTGTAATATAACTTAAAGATTTAGATTTTTCAATGTAGAATAAAATACTACTAGTCAATTCCAGGGAATAAGTAAAAATATTGAAGAGATATGTAAATAATGAAAACAAAGAAAAGATGAAAGAGAAGCTTTATGAAACCTCCTCATTACTTTTTTTCTGCATTTTGATAAGAAAAAAAAAAAACAAAACCAGAAATGTGTATTTATATGATTAAATTATTCCCACTCAATCCAGCATTTTTAAAAACCTCATGAAAAAAACTTAGCACATTTTTTTGAAAACAAAAAATTGCATGTAACAAGCAATTTCTCTATTTCTCATGATGTTTTCTTTCCTGTAAGACATAAATGTTTTTAATTTCATGGACCTTAAATTATTATATGTAACTTTTTTAAGTTTGGTGTACAGTCCCAAATTTTGACAACTTTCATTTTTAATCCCTAGTTTTTGAGTCCCTGTGTTTTTAGACTTGAGAAAATATTTGTGGAAAAAGAAGAAATTGTTTGCAACAAGCAATTTAATCTTCCACAATGTTTTCTACCTGATTCAATGATTATTTTCTAAATAAATTCAACTATATATTGTCATCTGCAAAACCTTCAAATTTGGACCAGTCTAAAATTTTACATAACAGGAAAGGGTTAAATACTGTAAATAATGCCAGCAACAAAGATCTACCATTGTGTGACAAAAAATTAGACTAATAATTGGTTTAGTTTTTTGTTTGAATTTTATTTATACCAAAATGAGGATCAATCATTGAAATATTTCATATGTTGCAGAGAGAAAGAAAGCAGTTAGAAGTTATATGTCTCATCCCAGAACTATGCCATATGACTGGGCTTACAGATGCTCTACGTAATGACTTCACTGTGATGAAGGTGAGAAAAACTTTTATCAAATTATTAAAGAATTACCAATCATACCAAAAATAGCATCTGTTATAAACAGGGTAAGAAAGTTTTTGATACAAAAAAGGAAGAAGAAACAAAATTAATGGAGGACAAATAAAGCAGTCAGTGATCTATTCATGAATTAGAACTAAATCATCAGTGTAAAACTAAAGTGTACAACTTGAAGCATCTAGTTATCTAACCCTTTACTAGACAAAATTTTAGACTGGTCCAAATTCAAAGAAGTTGCAGACCATAATTAATTGATTGGATTTTCTTTTCCTGCCTACTCAGGACCTTGCCTGCCATACTCGAGTAACCCCAGAGCAAAGGCGTTTAACTATGAAGAAATTTATCAACTCTGTGAATTCAAATCAAGAAGCTAGACAAGAGCTTGAGAAATGGGGATTGCAGTTGGACAGGGAGAGTATTGAGGTGAGTGCTTTAGATGAATGGGAAGGGGAAGAGATCTTTTGATAGGGTAAGAGGTCTTTTATTAATATTGTGACAGGGGAAGAGGTTTATCTTCACAAGAGAGATAGAGGTTTATCATCATGTTAGGAGAAGAGGTTTTTCATCAGGAGAGAGGAAGAGGTTTACCCTAGTTAGAGGGGAAGAGGTGTATCATAATGAGAGGGGAAAAGGTTTATCATCATGAGAGGGGAAGAGGTTTATCATGGTGAGAGGGGAATGGGTTTATCATTACAAGAGGGAGGAGGATATAATCATGAGATGGGAAGAGGTTTATCATCGTATGAGGGAAGAGTTTTATCTTCACAAGATTTTATCATCATGAGAGGAGGTTTATCATTACAAGAGGGAGAGGTTTATCATCATGGGAGGGGAAGAGATCTGTCATCATGAGAGGGAAGAGGTTTATCGTCATGAGAGGGGAAGAGGTTTATCATCACTAGAATGGAAGAGGTTTATAGTTGTGAATGGGGGAGAGGTTTATCTTGATAAGAGAGAGATATTTCTTTGATAGCTTACCAAGACTTACGGCTTATATAAGCTCATTACAAGGTTTAGGTATCTATCAACAATTGTGCACTGATTAGTTGTTATTGCCATTCTTTTTGTCCAGCTGAGCTCAGTTAGCTCAGTCAGTAACAGGCTGTCCTATCTATCCTTGGATCCTGAGTTTGAACCCAGGCTTGTACTGCTGTCTTTTATTTGACAAGACTCAACTTGACATGCGGCGTTTGTCTCTCACCAATGGGTATTATAAGTGGTAGGCCTCAGTTGAATGAGTAGCTGTTATATAGTGGTTGTACTGGTAGAGAATACAGGATACCATGGTTAGGTGCACCAGCTTGAGCAATATTGCTGAAATACTGAGAAAGGGGTGTTAATCCCAAAACATTCAATTAATCTCACTGAATAAATATTTAATTGTTTTGAGGTATTTGACTTGTAAAATTAATGCCTGGCCATCTCTTGTCTCAATTTTAAGAATTAAGAAAAAGATAATTTAGATTTTTGAAATAGTATAAGTTTTTTACAAATGTACATAGAAAGTATTTGTGAATTGTCAAGAGGAAATAGATTTAGAAATAATTTCTATATGCATTTTAAGCGTGGCTGTTTACTACTTATTACCTCTTAAACCATTACTAGACGACAAAGTGTCAGACTAACCCAAATTGAAAGGGCTTGCAGATTCAAAACAAACAATTCAAAATTTGAGTGTTGAACAGGGTCGAAAACATCCTCAAATACAAAATTTCTTGTTAACACATTTCCTCCTAAATTTATGTATAAATAAGAATCAAACTCCTAAAGTATTCCTTGTCTCCTGACCTTGCACTTATTGTTGAGAGTTTGCCATTTTAGGTTGTGCCACAGAAAAAGGGGCAATTGCAAAATTACTTGTCTTGGCTAGTTGTTCTCCATAAAATCTATCCCTATAGCTACCTTCCTATAGGTACCTTCTTAACCTTTTACTATTCAATCATTGGTTATCTCAATGTGATTTTATAATTGAGAAAACATTGTAGAAAAAGAAGAAATTGCTTGTAACAAGCAATTTCTTCTTTTCCTACAATATTTTTGTACCCTACTACATGGTAATTTTCAAATAAAATCTATTTCAAATTTTGGTCTTCAAAACCTTTGAATTTGGACAGGACTAAAATTTTAAAAAACAAGAAAGTGTTAAAAAGCAATTATGTGGTGGCATATATATTGTGACTAAGGCACTCTTGTTTTAAAAATTGTTTGAGAAAACATACTGATAGAGTAATTTTGTCTGTAACAGTTCCCAGGCAGAGTTCTACCAATGGAGGATATCCAGTTTAGAAATAAGAAGGTCAGTGCTGGACCAAAAGCTAACTGGGCTAGAGATGCTACAAATGAACATGTGATAACAGCAGTACCTCTCAGGAATTGGGTTGTGGTGTACACTAGAAGGGACGAAGGGAAAGCTTCAGATTATATCAACTCTATGTTACAAGTGTGTCCCAGTATGGGGATTGAGATTGCTCCACCCACAAGATTTGAATTGAAAGATGACAGGACAGAGACATATATACGTAGTTTGAGAGATCATATTAACCCAAGGGTGAGTGGTAACAATTACTATATCCGTATTCAGTTTATTAACAAACCAGTCCAATATCAATTAAAAGATTTTGTAGCAAATGTTTTGATTGGACAAAACATATTTCTTGGCCAATTAGAGTCTTTGTTATGAAATTTAAAGACAAAATATTGATTTGAACTAGTTAATGGTGACAGGATATTGAATTCTATCCTCAGTCTGGTGGATCACATTAACCAAAGGGTAAGCAATTAAAATACATTAGAAATTTAACCCATAACCGGACCACAAAATTTTAGACTGGTCCAAATTCAAAGATGTTTCAGATAAAGATTTTTAGCAGATGAAATTTTAATCATTTTGTCTATTGAGAAAAAAAACATTGTGGATACTGATGAACCTCTTTGTTACAAGCAATTTTTTGCTCTACTGACCGAAAGCCACTAGAGGTATTGCGATGGCTTTTTCCCGTCCAGGGTCCTTCCATCCATCGTCGTCTGTTCGTTAAACTTTTCCTTGTTAACACTCTAGAGTCCACAGTTTTCATCAGATTCCCTTCAAACTTTCACAGAATGATTGTACCATTATAAGGATCGTTCCTTTCGAAATTGGGTCAGATCCGTCAAGAAACATGGGAAAAGGGGCTTCATTAAAATTTAATTGAAAAATCCTCATTAACACTCTAGAGTCCACAGTTTTCATCGGATTCTCTTCAAACTTTAACAGAATGATTATACCATCATAAGGATTGTTCCTTTCGGATTCGGATATGATCCGTCTAGGAACACGGGAAAAGGGGCCTTATGAAAATTTAATTAAAAATTCCATTAAAAGTCCTTGTTGACACTCTAGAGTCCACAGTTTTCATAGGATTCTCTTCAAACTTTCTCAGATTGATTGTACCATCATAAGGATCTTTCCTTTTAAATTTTGGTCTGATCCCCAAAGAAACACAGGAAAAGGGGCCTGATGAAAATTTAATGGAAATATCCACATTAACACTCTAGAGTCCACAATTTTCATCAGATTCAAATCAATCTTTCACTGAATGATTGTACCAACATAAGGATCGTCCCTTTCGAAATTGGGTATGATCCACGAAACATTGGAAAAGGAGCCTTATGAAAATTTAATTAAAAATTCCATTAAAATCCTCGTTAACACTCTAGAGTCCACAGTTTTCATCAGATTCCCTTCAAACTTTCACAGAATGATTGTACCATCATAAGGATCGTTCCTTTCAAAATTGGGTCAGATCAGTCAAGAACCATGGGAAAAGGGACTTCATGAAAATTTAATGGAAATATCCACATTAACACTCTAGAGTCCAAAGTTTTCATCGGATTCTCTTCAAACTTTCACAGAATGATTGTACCATCAAATGGATCGTTCCTTTCAAAATTGGGTCAGATCAGTGAAGAAACATGGGAAAATGGACTTCATTAAAATTTAATTAAAAAATCCTCATTAACACTCTAGAGTCCACAGTTTTCATCGGATTCTCTTCAAACTTTCACAGAATGATTGTACCATCATAAGGATTTTTAGTTTTGGATTCAGAAATGATCCGTCAAGAAACACGGGAAAAGGGTCCTTTCTTAAATTCAATTTAAAAAACTTATTAACAAATCCTTGTTAACACTCTAGACTCCACAGTTTTCATCAGATTCTCTTCAAACTTTCAAAGAATGATTATACTATCACAAGGATTGTTCCTTTCAAAATTGGGTATGATCCGTCAATAAAACACAGGAAAAGGGGACTTTGAAAATTTAATAAAAAATCCTCATTATTAATCTACAGTCCACAGTTTTCATGAGATTCTCTTCAAACTTTCACAGAATGATTGAACCATGATAAGGATCGTTCGTTAAAAATTAGCTATGATCCGTAAAAAAACATAGGAAAAGGGGCCTAATTAACATTTATTTAAAAAATCTTGATTAACACTCTAGAGTCCACAGTTTTCATCGGATTCTCTTCAAACTTTCACAGAATGATTGGACCATCATAAGGATTGTTCCTTTCAAAATTGGGTAAGATCAGTCAAGGACCACGGGAAAAGGGGGCCTTATGAAAATTTGACTAAAACAATCTTCGTAAACACAATAGAGTCCACAGTTTTCAACAAATTCTCTTCAAACATTCACATAATGATGATTACATTACATGGATTGTTCCTTTTGGAAGTGGATTTGATCCATCAAGTTTCATTGGAAAAGGGGCCCTATGAAAATTTAAAAAAAAATCTTAGTTAACACATCATTGCCCTAGATTTCACCTGATTGACTTCAAACTTTCACAGAATGATTGTACCATCACAAGGATTGTTCCTTTCAAATTGGGTATGACCCATTGAGAAACATAGGAAAAGGGGCCTTAGGAAAATTCAACTAGAAAAATCTTAATCAATGCTCTAAAGTCCACAGATTTCATGGGGTTGTCTTTATACTCAAACAGAATAAATGTACTTTTGTAAGTATAATTCCCTTTGGAATTGGTTCAGATCCATCAAGAAACATGGGAAAAGGGGCTATATCACAATTCAATTAAAAAATCCCTGCTAACACAATGAAGCCCACAGCTTTGATCAGATTTTGTTGAAACTTTCACAGACTGATTGAAAGGTCATGACAATAATTCTTTTCATAACAGGGTTTGAACTGTCAAGAAGCACAGGAAAAGGGGCCTTATTAAAATTTTATTTATAAATCCTTGCTACCAAGTCCAGAGCTTTCATTGGATTTTCTTCAAACATTCACAGAATAATTGTACATTAAAAATGATCGTTGATGTTGACATTAGACCTAATCTGTCAAGTATCACAGAAAAAGGAACATTATGAAATTTAATTTTAAAATCCTTGTACCACAATAAAGTCAACAGTTTTCAACAGATTCTGTTTAAACTTTCACAGAATGATTGTTCCATCATGAGGATTCTTTCTTTTCAAATTAGGCCTGATCTGTCTATTATCATGGGAAAAGGGGCCTTTTGAGAATTTTACCTATAATCCTTGTAACCAAGTCCAGAGCTTTCATTGGATTTTATTCAAACCTTCACAGAATCATTGTACAATAATTACAATACAATTGTTGATGCTGACATGAGTCTTGATCCTTCAAGTATCACAGGAAAAGGAGCCTTATGAAAATTTTATTTTAAAATCTTTACACCAAGATAAAGTCTGCAGTTTTCATCGGATTCTGTTCAAACTTTCACAGATTGTTTGTACCATCATTAGGATTGTTTCTTTCGAAATTGGATCTGATCTGTCTTGTATCATAGGAAAAGGGGCTGTTTGAAAAATTATTACCAAATCCTAATTAACACAAGAATGTCCTCGGACTGTACCTTCATTAGAATTGTTTCTTTTGAAATTTGGTTTGTTCTGTAAAGTATCATGGGAAAAGGGGCCCTATGAAGATTTCACTATAAACTCACTAACACAATAAATTTCACAGATTACACAGGTTGATTGTACCATCATTACAATTGTTGATTTTGACAGTGGATCTGATTATGGCAAGTGTCACATAAAAAGGGGCCTTATGAAAAACTTTCTAAAATATTCTGGTTAACACAATGATGTCCCTTGATTTCACTGGATTCAATTCAAAATTTCACAGAATGATTGTACAATCATTTAAATGGTTCTTTTCAGAACTGGGTACAATCCATCAAGTATCATGTAAAAAGGGGCCATATGAATTTTTTTTTTTTGAATATTCTAGTAAACGTAATGAAGTCCCCATATTTCATCAGATTCACTTTTAACTTTCACAGAATGATAAAATCCAACAGTAAGATATCACCGGAAAAGGGGCCTTACGAGAACTTGATTTTAATATCTTTGTTAACACAATAAAGTCAACAGTTTTATTGGATTCTCTTCAAAGATGCATGGAATATTTGTGGCATTTGAAACATATTATCATTCAAAACATTCTTATGTATGTGATGAAGATCACAATCATTATCAAATTGTCTTTTAAATTTCACAGGACAATTGTAGGGTGGTAAGGAAAGTTCCTTTTGGAATGAAATTGATCTATCAGAAAACACAGGAAAAGGGGCCTTATTGATTTTCATTCAAAACAATCCTGTTTATGTGATAAAGTCCACAATTATTGTCAGATTCTGATGAAATTTTCACAGAATTATTGTAGGGTCATAAGGTAACTTTCTTTTGGAAATGGAGTGGAACTCTCATGAAACACTGGAAAAGGGGCCTTGAGTATTCTTGCTCAAAATAATAAAGGGGATAAAGTCCTGTTTTTTTTTTCTTTATGCATTCTTCTTTGAGTAATTATCTTCCTTAAATATTGGATTTCTTTAACGGAAAACTTGATAATCAGTAGAGTGTCTCAGGCCCTCATGGGCCTCTTGTTTCATTTTTCATTTTCAACAATGTTTCAAAACCTTTTTTCTTGTGTCATAAAATTTGGATTGTATGGGAATGAGTTAAGTATCATATTAATTTTTAACTAGCTGATAAAAGTCCAGATGTCTTATTGCTAATTGTTTATAATTAAATAGCATAAAGACTGCTGCCTGAGATATCATCATATCAATATAGCTATGTCTTTGTTTCTCTGAAAATAAACCAATTAGGGGTTTGAGTTTTTGAACCTACACATGGTACTCTTCAAGAAATCAAGCAGATCTATTGTTCACTAATTTGCTGATAAAGAGTTTGTTCCTTTCTGCTATAACTGTTAGTCTTTCAGTGTTCTGGGTAAGTGGGAGTTTTAAAATCGGTTATTTCCTTCCTATTCTTATATTGTTGATACTCATACAAGAAGTTGATAAAAGATGCTTCCAATTAGGACTTCAACATAGAGTTAAATGGGCCATTAATGAAAATCACTCCTGCTATGTTGAGCTTCAGGTTTGTAATGTGATGACTACTTGATGGAGCAATGGCTGACTGATTCTCTTAATATTCTTGTCATGCTGAATAAAATTCGGTCAGAATAGCAATTAAATCAAGGGGCTAAAAGCACTGGAATTACTTGATATGTGTTAATATTTCTTTTGAAAATTAACCCTTGGCATGCTGAACCCGGAATATTCCGGTTTTGGCAGGAGATGTAGACCAAGATCAGCCTGCACATAAGTGCAGTCTGATCTTGGTCTACACCTCCTGCTTGTACATTTCCTACCAGAGTTATTAATGAAATTGATTTCTAAAAGAAATATTGATTTTTGAACAACAAGTTCTATCAATGCTTTCAGTCCTTTGATTTTACAGCAATACAGTATGGTAATTTATACAGCATGACAAGGGTTAATCTTATAAACAACTTGGGTTTGAAGGGGACAAAGGTGGTATAGACTAAAACCAGCAATAATCTGGGCTCAGCACAGCAGAGGTGTACATGAATAAAAGAATTGAATGGATCTTTTATTGTTTTTAATATACATGTTTCAGATGCAGTTAATAGTAGCTATATGTCCGACAAGCAGAGATGACAGATATTCAGCAATTAAAAAGACATGCTGTGTGGATTATCCAATCCCATCTCAGGTAGGTTCTATCTTATTTCATATAAAATAGCAAAAATTGAGACAAATTCAAGTATTGGTAATTTGAGGAATATTTTTGCAAACAATTAATTTCAAATGCTACTTTCAATAAGAAAAATCAGACTATCAAATTGTTCATTTAGAAGAAAAGTGAAATCTGACCTCCAACATTTAGTTTAATCATTTTTCATTGCTGAAAGATTTAAACTTCATTACTACAGCTAATTCAAGTTGCAGTGACAGCATTTAGGTTGCAAAACAGAGAAAAACCTTTAAAGCCTTGGTGTCGAAAGATAGGGGAGGGGGGATATTTTTCACCATTGTCTGTCAGATTGTGTGTCTGCAAAACTTAACAAAAGAATTTAACATTTATGATGACTGTAAGCTATGCGTATATTTTGCATGGTGATAGATTTCATTGATACTCATCTGCAGATACTAAGGTTGAGGACATGTGTTCACTGTTGTAGATGCTATTGAAAAAGACGAGAAAAGCGGCAAAAAATTTAGCGTAGCGTTGATGAAACTTGGTTGTCTTAAAAAAACTTGGCCGTCATAAAAAACTTAAATTTTTGTACTGTTGTAGATATATTGCTCATATCTGGAATGAGGGTTCGTTTCATTGATAGACATCAGTTAGTTGTAAGATTGGGGTCTTCCATCAAGGTCTAGGTCACTTGATAAAGGTCACAAGTTTTGTTTACTTACGGAAGAAATAAACTATTGCTTTTATTCAAACACCATCGAAGATATATGGTCTTTATTTTGGTCATAGATACCTTTCATTAATAAACATAGGTTTGTTGTAAGGTCAAGGTCATCCATGAAGGTCAAGTCACTTGTCAAGGTCAATTTTACACAAAACTTAATATTTGATCTGATTCAAGCACTGAATTACCGTAATTTGTCCATATATTCGGACACTCCAAGAATTCGGACACCATTAATTATTTCATGAAATAATTAATTTTGTGCCTCTAATTTCGGACAAATGGTGTCTGGAATTTATCTATAAATTCGGACACCGAATTTACGAACATAAAATATCAGGTTAATAAATACCGCATCCATTATCGGTAATTTGGAATCTTGGCGATCAGTATCTCCAAACTGTCTGGGTTAAGTGTCAACAGGTGTATATTGTTTATAACAGTGACCAAGAATAGGCACGCACCTCGATATGCTTAAGCTACGAACCGTGAAGGTGATGCAATTAAAATATCACGCTTGGTTTCTCTCTCTGATTTCCTTATTTTCTATCCCCGACAGGACATGCTCTAAAAGGATGGCTACGATTAACATGTACGACCCTATGAAATTAGTCAAATTGACCTGAACCTACTTTCGATTTTACTTCACTTTCCTCGTATCCGGAGCTCATCGAGGGTATTGTGATCGGCCGTATCAAATCAAGAAAAAAATGCAATGAAATGCTTCGAGAAGAATCAGTCATAGCTATGACGTTTTCCCTAAATACGTGAAATGCGAGAATTTACTTGTTAATTTGTCACAAAATAATTAACTTCTCATCCGATATATAATATTGGTAGATTGAAATAAAATACCTTTTTTTTATCCCCGCTTCTTTTAATAATCCGAAAATTTAATCTCATACTGTTCAATAAAACACACGTAACAAGTCTCGTTCGACAAATATAAAGTAAAGATTTTGGGTACAGTTTATTTTACTACGAGGGAGGAAAGGTGATCAAAGGCGCCGCCGCCATATGTTCAGCTATATTTGGGAGAGTTTCCGGAGTAGGCACGTGCCAGACGCGTACCCCGTGAGTATTCTTTGTGACCGAATTTTTACCCTTGTCATTATGCCGAAAGTTTACATGGTTTAATCGACTGTCTGAATACTCTTCAAATATTACGGATAAAATAAAAAAAAAATAAAGATTTTTTCTCACAGGTAGGCCACCGCATTTACTTTAAGTTTGCGGGGAATATTACGCGATGATTTATGTGAAGCAGATCAGAGAAAAACTGTCGTAATTGACCCATGCCGTGATTTTATTCTGACAAATTACTTCTTATCTCTTGGTGACTTTAATACATGAACAATTAAAATGCGAAGATTTTGTTTAGCTCTCCATATTAATATCCCTTTTTTTTAAATTCAACCGACGATGATTGTATTAAATGACAGAAAAAGAATTTACCATCCTCTCAAAATTGGACTTTGACAACAGAAACGTCGTAACAATTTTGCCTGAATATGCTGCAGTTACGATCTTGTCGTATTCTTACGGTGATATGTGGAATTCTATCAATCGTTAAAACGAAGAAAAACAACAGGTTAGAAAAGTAAATCGTTTATTAAGGTTTTTAATCAGTGAATGATCATTAAATTCACGTCGTCTTCGCCGGTATCTTGAAACAATCTGAAAAAAAAAAAAAATAATAATGAATAAATTTACAAACGTAATGCCTAACACATATCTAGTTTATTTCGGTCATTTACTGTTGAAATGAATTCAGTGTCTGAGCAAAACAGTTAGTGACTCATGAAAATCGGCAATGGTTGTTCCCGGCCGCACGACGATTTATCTATAAATTCGGACACTGGCTTGAGTAATTATCTATGTATTCGGACATGAAAAAAAATAATTATTTAATTGTGTCCGAATATATGGACAAATTACAGTACTAGGTTATTGCCCTTTGTTGTCTATCAGTTTTCCCTGTTTACAACGAGCGATATAATGGGCATATTTTGGTACACTATACCATATATGTCACTTGTATGGAAATTTTGATACATTTTGAATTGTTGTCTGCAACTTGTTTCAATGTTGACCCGTCTGAATTTTTGTTTTTAGCTCACAAAAAAGTAAAACTCTTCTCCTGACCAAGAAGGCCCAGAGCCTTGATGTTTTGCACGAAACATAAGTACATGGACCTCTTTCAAAATAGCTGAAATCATTACCCTCGGGTCCCCAGTGTGGTGGTGTTTCTATATAGAAATAAAGAATAATTTCTGAATGACATTTCCTTTCAAACTGATGAGCTAATTTGAACTAAATATGGCAGAAAAATTCCTTAGGTGGTCATCTTTCACAAAAGCTAAATAAACTTTGCTAAAATTTTGACTTTTGGATTCCCAGGTACAAAGCCTATATATGTATAAAGTATGGTCATGTCCTCTTGTTTCATAATCCTAGCCTTGATATGACATTTAAGTATGTAAAGGAAAAGAGCCTTTATCTTGAGTGAGTGCACCGAGGGCAATGGCCCTCATGTTCAGTTTAACTGTTAATACAATGTTACTCCTGCTAGTAGATTATTCATTATTTGATCATTTTGCAGGTAATCAATGCCAAGACACTCAACAGACGTGATAAACTGAAATCCATTACACAGAAGATTGCTCTACAGATAAACTGCAAACTTGGTGGGGAGTTATGGGCAGTGCCTATACCATTTGTGAGTTTACAACTATTAGAATTTCCCTTTAACCCATTCCCGAATGATAGATTTTTAGTCCAGTCCAAAATCAAAGAGGTTGCAGACGACTATTTGAAGTTGGTGAAGTCTTCAAAATCTTAGGATCCCCGACAGCGGCACTCATCCTTTCAGACTATTTGTCTCTCACCAATGGGTCGATAATCTTAGACCTATGTGGGATAGCAGCTGGAGGCTAGGAAAGGATGTAATGGTTGTACTGGTGTGAGAAATACCAGGAATCCATTGTTAGGTGCTCCAGCCGCTGAGATATGACTGAAAGATTGTTGAAAGCGGCGTAAAACCCCATTCAAACAAACAAATCAAAATCTTAGGGTAGAAAACATCTCGGATAATGAAGAAATTGCTTGTAACAAGCAATTTATTCATTCTCCACAATGTTTTACAAAGTTTTCATATTGAGAGGCTTAAAAGAATCATTGTGTAAGAATGGATTAAACCTCGTCATGCTGAAGAAAACCTTAACCAATTCCAACTCAATCCCTCCTTTTTACGCCCCTCAAGAAAAAAACTTTAGAAAACATTGTGGATAATGAAGAAATTGCTTGTGTCAAGCAATTTCTTCATTATCCACAATGTTTTCTTTCCAAAAAGACGAAAAAATTCAAAATTCCATCAACTTGAAATTGTCGTCTGCAGCTTCTTTCAATTTGGACCGGTCCAAAATTTTGCTGTGTTGGAATAGGTTAATCAGAATTGCATTCAAATCAATGGTCTATAAACAGTGTAAGGCTCTCATTGTGGATGAGTATTTCTTTTGGACTATATGGAAAGCTCTAATTTAAAACATCAAACAGATGGTTTATACTAAGATCAATCTGCAAATATATGCAAATTGAATTTCCCATCTCTTGAAATTCTTCATATAGACTTTTACAATATTAAATATTGGCTATTATTAGCTCAGCTGTTTTTGGAGAAAACTTGAGGTATTGCTATAGCCTTGGTGTTGTTGGTGTCGTGCAAAAACTTTGACATTTTGAGATATCTCTGGTTCTGCTAAAGGCATTCTCTTGGAACTTGACACACTTGTTCACTATCAAAAGGGCAACCTATACTATCAAGGGGGATAACTCTAGATACATTTTGTCCACTATCCAGCACCCAACAGCATAGCGTAGGCATCCGTAGGAGGTGCTCTTGTTGGTTAGGTGGTAGTAGGACATCACACAGTAAAAGTAAAGCTCTCGTTCATAAAACTGAAACCAACCTGTTAATCTGGTTGCCATGGCAACAAAAAGAGTGAAAAAAATGAAATCTCAATAAATCTTCTCTCTGAAACCAAAAGACTGAGAGCTTTGATATTTTGTATGCAGCACCTTCAAGGGAACATCTAGCATTTGTTCAAATGATGACCGTTGGGTCATATTTAGGCTCTGCCAGGTGCACACAATTTTATATTGAACCAAACTCGAGTCCACTCTGAAATGAGAAAATCTAAAGCATATATATTTGGTTTCCAGCATCTCATAGGGGACATCTATCAGTTTATTCATATGATGTCTCTTGTGTCATATTTGGGCTCTGCCTGGGCACATCCTATTTTACCATAGAAACAAAAGAAGGAAAATTTTAAAAATCTTCTTCTCTGAAACCAGAGAGCCTAGAGTATAAATATTTGGTTTGTAGAATCTCCCAGTTAAGCAGTAAAAAGTTTGTTCATGTGATACCCTTTTGGTCATATTTAGGCTCTGATCGGTGCAAGCTATTTCAACATAGAATCAAAGAAGGGAAACTTTACTACAAGACTTCTTCTCTAAAACCAGAAAGTCTTTATCAATAGTTTAAGTTTGCAGAACCTCCTAATGAATCTCTACAAGGTTGTTCGTGCTATGACTTTGTGGCCATTTTTATGCCCCAGCATCGATAAGATCGGGGGCATATTGTTTACCAGCGTCCGTCTGTCTGTTTGTCCATCTGTCTGTCTGTCTGCAAAACTTAACCTGCCAACTAAACATTTTCCTAAAACTTCAACCCTGATTAAGTTGCAATGCTAATATTTGGTATGTAGATTGGTCTCAACAAGGCGCAACTGGGGAAGGTCATTTCATCAAGGTCAAGGTCAAAATTTTAACCCTTTAGCCGTTTTTAAAGAATTCCCGTTTTGGGGGCATAGTGTTTCACAAACACATCTTGTTTGGTTCATCATAGGCACACTCTATTTTAATGCAGAACAATAGTAGAAAATCTTAAAATCTTGCATCCATCCCCTCGTCCAGCGCAGCATACCAAAGTTTACATTGAAAATTAAGAAAGTAACCTTTAGAAATCTTGTCCTCCAAAACAAGAAGTTTTAAAACAATGATATTTGATGATATGTAGAATCTCCAGATGAACTTTTGCTGCTATCAAAGTGCAGTTGGTAGTGCGTCAGACTCTCAGTTTCAATCATCGGTCGTCATGGGATCGATCAATGGCGGTGGCATATATCCTTTCTGACATTTGTCTCTCATGAATGGAAGGATAATCATAAACCTTAGTGGGATTGTAGCTGGAGGCTAGGAAAAGATGTTATGGTGTTACTGGTACGAGATATAACAGAAATCCATTGTTGGGTTCTTCAGCTGCTGTGATATGACTGAAAAATTGTTGAAAAGCGGCGTTAAACCACCTTCAAACAAAAACCAGATGAACTATTTCTTTTTTTTCATATAATGCCCCTTTTGTCATACTTTGACTCCGACAGTCCTGTTGAACCTTCCAGTTTACTTAGAAACTAAGAGAGAAATGTTAAGAAATCTTAATTTAGGATTCATCCAGAGCACACATTAACTTATATAGAAACAAAGAGCAAAGTTTTCATACAACAAGTCCATCAGTTTAAAGTTTTCATGCAACATATGGGATTACCAAATTTCGACTCTCTTTAAAATTTCCCTGTGTTTGATATTCCCAAGCTTTATCTCGAGTGAGTGCTTAACTCATTCCCACACAGTGACGCTTTTGGACGCCCCTCATGAAAAACAACAGAGAAAACATTATGTAAAATGAAGAAATTGCTTGTCACAAGCAAATTCTTCATTTTACAATGTTTCCTAGACATAAAGTTGAAAAAATATAAAATTTCATAATGTTTTGAATGTTGTCTGCAACTTCTTTCAAATTGGACCAGTCTACAATATTGATGTGTGGTAACGGGTTAAGGGTCATTGGCCCTCTTGTTTTGCAAAGTCTACAACTTTTCAAAAGCTTGATTATAGGTTTCTTGATAAAATTGGCCATTTAATAGAGGTGGTATCTTAAGCAAGATTGACTGTAATAATGCAGGTATTTATGTTGTGTTTAGAAAACCATGATGATTGTTGGTATTGACGTGTACCATGACAAGGCAGGGAAGAAGAGGAGTATTTGTGGTTTTGTGGCCAGTATGAACCGTAACTGTACACGATGGTTTAGTATGTGTAGAATACAGTCCCTTGGTCATCAGGAACTCATTGATGGGCTGAAATTCTGTCTGATCCAAGCCATCAAAAATTACCATGACGTAAGAAACTTCTTCATTGTGAAAATTATTCTTAGTTTGAGAAGTGAATTTATATTGAAAAATTTAATGGCACAAATTATTACTTTGTCTGCTTCACTGTTAGAAAGAATATTTTTTGTCTATCTGTCCGTCCAGGCTAATTTAACATAAAAAGGAATAATGGGTTAATTTTTGTGCAATTTCAACAAATTGATCATAATTATAACCCCCACATGGAAGTCGAGGGGTATACTGCATTCACCATGGCTATTTATCCTTCTGTCTGTGTACACAATTTTGTTCAGATCCTCCCTTCTTCTAAGAGTTTTGATCAGCTGAAAAATATTGCTTTATTGGACACAGCTAATATCCATATAAGCTGAAAACTTTGAAAATCTTTTTTGTAGAATAGATTTCACCCAAATTTCACAGGAATTATTTTTGGGTGGCCCTTAATCAGATTCTTTTCCTAGCAAATGAACCTATCAATTCATTTGCAAGGAATATTTTTGTTACTCAGAATACACGATGCAGTTATTTACAGTGGACTTGAATTGCTTATTTTTTAGCTCCACTGGCCAAAGGCAAGTGAGCTATGTCATTCCATTGTGTGGGTGCCATTAGTGTGTGTGGCCGTTGGTGCACAACCTTTTCCTTAAAAAATCTTCACAGAAAGTGCTTGTCAGATCTTAACAAGACTTCATGGGAGTGTTCCCTAGATGATCCTCTTTCAGATTTCTTCAGGTTTTATCTTTTTCAATTTCTAGGTGAATCATTTATTACCGGACAAAATCCTGGTGTTCAGAGATGGGGTGGGAGATGGTCAGTTGAACACTGTCACTGACTATGAAGTCTCCCAGCTAGCTGATTGTTTCAAACACTATGGTGACTATGAGCCCAAACTCTCTGTTGTCGTTGTACAAAAAAGGATTAACACGCGACTTTTTGCTAAGGTAAGTGTAGCTAATGTGGCTTTTAAATTTGGACCAGTCTAGAATTGTATAATCTGGTATGAGTTTAAGGAGCTTTTTTATAACCTTTTCAATAATAAAGCAAGTAAGGACTAAGATCAACTTTAGCATCTGTGCATTACTTTTACTCACATGTGAAATTTATGTTCAATGATTCTTAAAAGAGAAGGCCTTTCTATGGTAGTTTTCTGTAAAAGAGCATCTTCAACCATAATTGTTAGTTTTAGTGATTTCAATGTCTTTTGCTCTTAACACATTTCCACACAAAGATGCTCTTTATGCATCTCAAGAAAAAATCCTTAGAAAACATTGTGGAAAATGGAGAAATTGCTTATTACAAGCAATTTCTACATTACAATGTTTTTTATCAGAAAAGACAAAGATTTTTAATATTCCATGTAATGAAAATTGTGGTCAGCATTTTCTTCCAATTTGGACAAGTCTGATATTCTGTGGTCTGGTAATGGATTAACTTAGTTGATTAAATGGACATCAGTATATTATCAAATATTTTCAAGGTCCACATCCTATCTCTCTGATCCCTTTTGGTTATAAAAGTAATGTAGTTCTTTATGATATTGTTTACATGTATTTGTTGTGCAATGCATATTCTTTTCCCACAATATTTTCTATTTCTTTCATTATATATGTCTCACTTTACACACACTTTGAAATGTTGACATAGATTTCTTTTAGTTTGAATTAGTGTAAACATTACTCATCTTGTAATTGGTTTCTACTATTTCAGACCCCAAGACAGATGGAGAACCCACCCCCTGGTACTGTAGCAGACCATACAGTCACTAGAAGAGACAGGTAGCAATTTTTTTTTTTTATTGTCAGTTAAAAAAAATATATATGAAGCCTTGATATGGTACAGCATTTTTATGCCCCCGCATCCATAAGATTGGGGGCATATTGTTTTACTGCTGTCTGTCTGCCTGTCTGTCTGTCTGCAAAACTTAATCTGCCAACTAAACATTTTACCTGATAAAGTTACAATGCTAATATTTGGTATGTAGATAGGTCTCAAAAAGGCGCAACTGGGGAAGGTCATTTCATCAAAGTCAAGGTCAAAATTTATTAGGTGAGGGCTTTAGGGCCTAGAACCCTCTTAATGTTGTATGTAACAATTCACTATGTATGTAGATAGGTCTCAACAAGGTGCAACTGGGGAAGGTCATTTCATCAAGGACAAGGTCAATTTCGGGGGCGTAGTGTTTCGCAAACACATCTCGTTTCTTTGAAAATCAAGATATTTAAAATCTTTTAAGCCATTCCCAAATAAAGAAATTTTAGACTGGTCCAAACTGAAAAAAGATGCAGACAACATTTTAAAAAGTGTATTATTTGAAAAATAATGACTGATTAGTTAGAATCTTAGAGAAATTTTAGGGAAAAGAAGAAATAGCCTTTTACAAGCCATTTCTCTTTTCCCCACAATGCTTTCCGCAGTACTATTTGGGGTATCAAAAGGCGTGATTGAGTGGTAATAGGTTAAGAATATATATTTTAATGTTGATATAATCCCTCTATGATGAACAGCAAGCTCTTTGTTGAGAAATATTGTTAAAAGATGCAAAAGAGTAGAAGAATATTATCCAAATTTAATCAGAAGGGTCAGCTTGATATAGTTAATAAGTGTTAATTGCATCTTCCAGATATGACTTCTATTTGGTCTCTCAACATGTGACACAAGGCACTGTGACCCCAACCCATTACATAGTGGTTAGTGATAATTCTGGAATGAAGGTGGACCACCTACAGAGGATGGCCTATAAAATGACTCACCTGTATTATAACTGGCCAGGTACAGTGAGAGTTCCTGCGCCATGTCAGGTAAGTACATTTATAACTTACAATATAAAATGATGTGTGATTTTCATGAAAAAATCCATGAAATAACAGACAGGCATATATAGTTACCTGTGTACATGTGTGAGTGTCTGTGTGATTGTATTAGTATGGGTAGTGTGTATATCAGATCTTATCCCATTCCCTCACAACACAATTTTAGACTAGTCCAAATTGAAAGAGGTTGCAGATGACAATTTCAAGTTGGTAGAATTTTATTTTTTTTATCTTTTTCTGTAGAAAACATTGTGGACAATGAAGATATTGTTTGATATTTCTTGATGGGGAGTAAAAAGGAGGGATTGTGTGGGAATGGGTTAACATCTGCATTTATAGATATATTGCACTTAATGTATAGATATATTGACACTTAAATTGTCCTTGATGATTTCTGGGGCCCAAGATTATAAAACTTACCCTATTTTATCATAGAAACATAGTAGAAAATCTTAAAAAATTCTTGGCTTAAATTTCTTGATATTTGGTCAGAACATTTGTCTCCAAAGAAATCTCGGATAAGTTCATTATTGGGCCACATAAGGTAAAAAAAAAAACTAGGTCAAAAAGAAAAACCTTGTGCATACTCTATAATCCTCCTTTTTGGTTCAAATATCTATTATTTGACAGAATATTTGTCTGAGCTGTATTTCCACCAATTTAGATATTTAGTCATTTATAGCCAAAAAATAGGTCATTAGGTGAAATCTTTGAAAAACCTTGAGTGCACTTTAGAAGGGATAGTTTTTACGCTAACCCATTTTCTTTGGTCATAATTTTTTCCAATATAACTCAATCAATTTTGATATTTGGTCATTAAGGTAAAAAAAAATAGGTAATATACTGTTTGCACATTTTTGACTCAATTATCTTGATTTTTAGCCTGTATGATTGTCTGAATGGTATTTTGGACATGTTTGATATCCATCAAAAAGTAGATGACCAGACTGAACCTTAGAGAAACCTTGTGTACATTTCTGGCCTCAATATCTTCAATCTGGGTTAAAAAATTCTCTGTGTTGTATTCAAGAGAGTTTTTGACATTTGTTCACTTTGAATAATAAATTAAACCTGTTGTGCTGTTTCAGGTATTTAATGCTATTGAATTAGGTGAGGGATTTAGGGCCTAGGCCCCTCTTACTGTTGCATGTAACAATTCACTATCAAATGAAACTATGTTGTTAATAATTGAAAGGTAAGTGCATAAAGTCAATCAAAATTATGCAGTCAATTACTGTTATAGGGATTTCAATAAATGGAACTTTCTTATATATTTCTTATAAAGTAACCTAGATTTGCTATTATATATTACAGTATGCCCATAAGCTGGCCTATCTGGTAGGACAGAACATCCATAAAGAGCCTAGCAGAGAGCTGTCAGACAGATTATTCTTCCTGTAACCAGCCAAAAGATCTCCATAAAAATCAGGGACACAGTGCCAATGTTATTGTTTATTCCAGATATTTGATATGATTGTTTACTGGTGTTTAGGGAGAAAGATGTTATGAAATGGTGTGACTCTCAGACTGAAGGACCCTTTTACAACATGGGCATATGATAAAAACTTTCATTCTCAACTGTGTTCCAGTGCCTTCTTAACCCATTACTACACAATGATGCTGTCTGATGCCTTTAAAGAAAATGGCTTTGGTAAACATTGTGGAAAATGAAGAAATTGATTATAAAAAGTAATTTCTTCATTATCCTCAATGTTTGGACCAGTCTAAAATTTTCTTGTGTGGTAATTGGTTGAACAATAAATTTACATTGAAGATTAATTTTAAGCACAGGGCAAGTATTTTTCAAAAATGGATTCCTTGGTGTAGACATCATCTTGAAGGTATTAATTTGGGAAAAAATAATAAATGACTTTCTATGCTCATATACTGATCATGTTGCTTCAGTATGTCATGAACTAACTATGTTATAAATGTTTATTTGGGTTGCATTTACCTAATGCAAGTTTCAATCAATCAGCCTTGGCTGATAATGTTCATCATTCAAACATAAGAAGGAAATTTTGGTTTGATTGGTCACATCATTTTGTAGCTGAGAAGTAGCAATGTTTGTTTGGGTGTTGTATGAACAAAGCATCCAAAGCTATAATAGAAGGGAGTGATTTCTGAAATCTTATTGGATGAAATTTTAATTACTTCCTCTAATCATTTAGAAAGGCTACTAACAAAATAACTCTGTTAGATTTATTTTATTGACTACCCATTGTGGATTGTACTATCTCATGACCAGACAAAATTTCAGATTTGTTTAAATTGAAAGAGGCTCAAGATGACATTTTAAGCCATCAGCAAGTGAAAACTGAAATACAGTCGTGCCGCGTTAATCCGGCCACTTTCGTTTCCTATGGAAGTTTCCAGAGTAAACGTTTTTCGGGATAAACAAGTTTTGGCAACCATTATTAATTTTTTGTTGTTGCAGCTATCGGTGCGGCGTAAGAACAACGCTTGCGTAATTTTTATCAACCCCCAATATGAATTTACAGCTGTAGCAGACGACATGCACTTTTGTAATTGTGAAATGAATTGTTGACTTTGGGTGGTCTTTCTTGTACAGGCAAATTTCTTGTTTCATGGACGCTGAAACTTCAACTCTTCGTAGTTTGGTTACAGGTGCTGACATCTACTTTGGTTAAGTGGAATTTTCGACAACTTGATTGATAGCTGATTGGAGTATGATAGCGACAGATAATTTTTCAATCAGTTTTAAAGTACCGGGGAGTAGTGTTCTTGAAAGTAAAACTCCGGTCATTTTTAATAATATGCGTAAAAGGTGTCGGTACACGTGGACATAATACTAATTGTCACGTTGTCGTATTGGCATGTGGCTCAATTAAGCTGTTAGTAAGGTTTGAAAATTGTCTGGGATCAAGGATCACCAGTTAAACAGTTAATCATTGACACTGGCAGGCAGTTAGTCACATCAATGGATGCGTTAATCCGATCAAACCAGGTTACGACAGATAGTAATTATAACAGGTTTTATTGGAATGACTAACCCTTTGCCTGGATTATCGAAGCATATTTGTACAGTTTTTCGGTTTTTGTTCCCGATTTTTTTCTGTCCGGTTCCAGAACGCCAATTTCCGGATTATGAATAAAAATTCTGTTCCCAAAAAATTATGTCCGGATATCGAATGTTCCGGATTAATCACGTCCGGATAAACGCGGCCGGACTGTAAATCAATTTGACCGGGTAAAAGAAAAAAAGTCATTGCGTTGGTTTCCTATGTAGATTAACTTAGGGTAACTATCAGTGATTTTACTAGGAAAGTTGAAACAATGTCACTCCCTGCTATTAAAAGCCTTGTAAACAGACACCCAAACTAGATAAAGGCAGCTACAAACTTCACCATTGTTACTGTTCAGTATTATTTGTGCAATGTATTCCATAAGTATGGAAATATTTTTGTGTTCAGAATCTCTTACATTTAAGCAAGGGTCTGTAAAATTTGCCTTAGTTCATAAAAGTATACATTGGGTAAAATTATGTGAATTTAAACAAAATCCAAAAGTAAGCTTTATATTTACCCTTCTCTTCTGAAAATTATCTCCAAGAATTCTTGGAATAGTTGTGATTTACTGTTTATTGCTAACAAATGAAACTATTAGAAGACAACAAGCTTTTACACCCAATAAAATTTAAGGAAGTTGCAGGTGGCAAGTTCAAGTTGATAGAATTTCTAATATCTGTCTTTCTGGTGAACACACAATTTCTTCATTATCCACGATGTTTTCTACCCAAAGAATTTAAAAATTCCATCAACTTAAAATTGTCATCTGCATTTTCTTGGAATTTGTACTAGTCTCAGATTTTTTTTGTCTAGTAATGGGAATAAGGCAAACTTTCCCAGATCTTGGCCTATATATGTATGTTGAGCTTATTCCTTTCTATTCAACTTTTTAACCCACCTGAGTACAACATGCTCATGATAGGCTTTTGTGATCCTTGACTATCTATTGTCCGTCGTGCAGCATCAACGTTTGAAGTGTTTACACTATAGAGGCCAGAATTTTAGCTCAATCCTTTTGAAACTTGGTCAAAATGTTCATCAGGTCTTAAAGATGAACCTCATTGAAATGGGAAACTTGCCGATAGAAACCCTCCCCCAATAAGTGGATAACAGTAAACCTAAGTGTGATGAGCAGCTGCAGGCCTTAGACAGGATGTAGTCGTGGCACTAGTGTGAGAAATACTAGGAATCCATGGTTTGGTACTTCAGCTTCTACTGTATCACTGAAATATTGTTAAAAACAGTGTTAAACCCCAATTAATCAATCAATGATAGAAAACACATGAAAAGGGACCTTGCTGACATTTTCACTGTTTACACTCTAAGGGCCAAAATTTAAGCTCAATTTTGATATGATATGGTCAGAATATTTGTCATATCATATGGACAAACCCTATTGAAAATGGTATGTTCCAATGGAAAACACAGGAAAAGGGGGTCTAAATGACTTTTGCAATGCGCTATTTGGACCTTGATTTTGGCTCAATTTTGATAAAACATTGTCTGAATATCAGGATATGAGTATGAAACCTTGGAAAATGGGAATATTCTATAAGAATACACAGGAAAAAGGGCCTTAAAAATATTTTCAGTGTTTACACCCACGAGGACCACAATTTCAGCTGAAACTTCACAACCCTTGCACTCTAAAATCCCTGGTTTTTACCTTTCTGAGAAATTATACTTGAGAAAATATTGTGGAAAAAAAGAAGCAATAAATTACATGTAACAAGCAATTTCTTCTTTTCCTACAGTATTTTCTATCATTGGCAGCTGCACAGATCCTTTCAAACACTTGTCTATCACCAGTTGGTGGATAATCGTAAACCTAAGTGGGATAGCAGCTGGAGGCTAGGAAAGGATGTAGTGGTAGTACTGGTGTGAGAAATACCAGGCATCCATTGTTAAGTGCTCAAGCTGCTGCAAGGTGCACAGATCCTTTCAAACACTTGTCTATCACCAGTTGGTGGATAATCGTAAACCTAAGTGGGATAGCAGCTGGAGGCTAGGAAAGGATGTAGTGGTAGTACTGGTGTGAGAAATACCAGGCATCCATTGTTAAGTGCTCAAGCTGCTGCAATATGACTGAAATACTGTTAAAGGTGGGGTTAAATCCCATTCAATCAATCAGTTTTCTATCATTTTGGATTGTTACTTTTTGAATTATACTTATTGTACAATGTCACCTGCTACTCCTTTGGTTTTGGACAAGTCTAAAAAATTTTGAAACGAGTAATGGGTTAAAACAAAGTATTTGTCAGGTCATACGGATGAACCCTTTTGAAATTTGGACAGTTCCCATTGGAAATTGTAAAAAAGTAGCTCAAAAGTTAGGTCGTCATTACATTTGTAAGTCTTATGTACTGCTTGTTTTAACATATAAGATAGGCTGTGTAGTTTTCAGTTTCATGTTTATTTGTTCAATGAAATTGCAGGTGAGTGATCTAGGGCCATCTTGACCCTCTTGTAATTGTATCGAGTCAGTTTAGCCATTAGTGTGCAGTAAAATTCTATTCATCTATTCACTCATTCATAATTGTACAGCAGTCATAAAGCAAACCTACAGCAACTACATTTATTTACAAATGCACCTTAGATAGGATTATTTTGCATCAAGTCATAGATACATGCTGCAAGTTGAGAAACTAGTGTCATTTCTAAGTTGAGATAAAGTAAAGAAATGCAAGGTTATTTGTTGATACAGTTCATCATAAACTGTTTGACTAGGAAGACCAGCTGAGTCATTAGTAAATAAGTTCATGCTGAACTGTTGTCTAATTGGTGGATTACTGGCCAGGCAAACCAACCTCTGACAAGATTTTTTTAACTGTTGTATTAACCCTTGTCATGCTGAATTAAAATCCTACACAGAATTGCTTTTAATTGAAAGAATTGACAGCACTGGCATTAGTTTGTAAAATTAGTGGTCAGGGACATCAATGGTTAGTAACCTAAATGACGTAACTACAGCTTAAATAATTCTTTACACAAATGTCAGAGTTCAAAGTTCTTCTCCTGTCTAAATGCATGATTTAATTGGTAAGGCAATTTTTGAATGACAGGCAATTGTGTGTTTTAATCAGATCAAAGGTTCAAATCACAATAGAACTGAGCCTGTCTAAAGCTTAAAAATACATTAAAAGTTAGATAGTAAAATGATCAGGCTTTCCTGTTCAGAAACAAGATAACATCACTTTGATGGCAAAGTCAATGTTCAGATTAACAAGAATTGGGCTTGCCTTGATTATAACTCATGCATTATGGTTAACTTCAAAATACTTGTAGTTCTCCTTCATCAGATGTGTCATACGGTACTCTAGTTTGTTAACCAGGTTTTCTCATGGAAACATCTGATTTTAAGCTCGGCTGTTTTAGGAGAAAACCAAAGGTATTGTCAGGGGTCGACACTAACAGTGTCCCGGGATCCGGAGGATCCCTGAAAATTGGAAGGGACCCAAGCAATTTCAGGCAAGGTATTCTGTCAGGATCCTTCAATATTACTCCTGTGCAATAGATCTTAATGTATCAACTAATGCTCCTGATTTTTTTTGCTTGTTTTTGTAAAAAAGCATTGAGGATATTGAAGTAATTGCTTGTAACAAGCAATTGCTTCATTTTCCACAATGTTTTCCGCTTTTATTCAAGTTGGGTTTAGAAGGGCAGGATTGCATGTGAATGAGTTAATGTATATCAATGAGGGATCCCTGGTTATCTGGAGGAAATCCTGAAGTAATAGATAGGGATTCCTGTGGGATCCCACTGAAGCAAAGTTAGTGTCGACCCCTGATTGCTATAGCCTTGATGTTGTCGTCATATCCATTGTATGATTTCTGCATTGATGAAAATGTTAATGAATGCTTTTGGAACCTGTGAATAAGAAAAGAAAAAGTAATTGACTGTGGTTAGAAGCTAAGATGGTAAAAATAATTTTACATCTTTTTGCTTTTTGTTTAAAAATTTCAATATTTTAGTTCTACTTTTGTCACAAGAAAGTGACTAAATGCCTAGGAGAAATGAAATTTTACTAAGTATTTCTGTAAGCAATTTTGTAAAACAGTAGTTAAGTTTTATCTAGTCTGATTTCTTGTATTGTATTCATTTGAAGGTAATAAGAACTTATTATATTAAGAAGTTAACCCATTACCAGACGTAAATTTTAGTCTGGTCTAAATTGAAAGGAGTTGCAGACAACAATTTTAAGTTAATGAAATTTTAGATTTTAAGCTCACCCGAGCATGAAGTGCGCAAGGTACGCTATTATGGGCACCCAATGTCCGGCGTCCATTGTAGTCATCATGCTTTGTCGTTGGCAGCGTCATGCATCTGGCAACAATTTCTTATCTTCCTGAACCAGTGAGCAAATCTTAATGAAACTTGCCTGGGATTTTCCATTTGGTGAAGCACTTCCAAAACTGTTCGAATAATTGAAATCCACCTTTAGCTCTGGTTGCTATGGCAACAAAAAGGGAGGAAATAATAATATCTTTATAAATCTTCTTCTCTGAAACAAGAAGATCCAGAGCTTTGATATTTTGTATGCAGCACCTCCAAGGGGACATTAATCAAGTTTGTTCAAATAATGCCCCTTGGGTCATATATGGGCTCTGTCAGGGTGCACCCCATTTTACACTTAAACATAGAAGGAAAACTTCAAAAATCTTTTTCACTGAAACCAGACATCTATCAAGATTATTTAAATGATACCCCTCGGGTCATATTTTGGCTCTGCCGAGGCTCACTCAATTTTACAATGAAACAAAGGAGGAAAACTTTAAAAATATCATTCTCTGAAAAGAGATGGGATGTCATGGGTTTGAACCCTGGCTGTGGCACATATCTTTTCCGACATTTGTCTCTCACCGATGGGTGGATAATTGTAAACCTAAGTAGGATAGCAGCTGGAGGCTAAGAAAGGATGTAATGGTAAAACTGGTGTGAGAAGTACCAGGAAACCATTTTTAGGTGCTTCAGCCGCTGAGATATGACTGAAATACTGTTAAAAGTTGGGTTAAACCCCATTCAATCAACCAACTGAAATGAGAAAGCCTAGAGCATTGATATGTGGTAGATAGATTCTCTTAGCCTGTAAAAGGTTGTTTATATGATGACACTTAATACATATTTTGGCTCTACCCAGGCACTCACTATCTTTATACATAGAAACATAGTAGAAAATCTTAAAACCCCAAGTAACCCCATACTCCAATTAACATTGAAAAGAAAGAAGGAAATATTTTTCAAAACCAGAAACATTGGTATTGATTATGTAGACTCTTCAAATGAACTTTTACAAAATTGGTTAAAAAAACAAAAATCAGAAGGAGATTGTCAAAATAGTTCAAGATAAGCCATGTAGTTACTATATTTCTAAAATAGTTTCAAGATAAGCCATGTAGTTACTATATTTCTTTGGTGCATAACCAAAATTTCATAGCTACTTCTTTGGTAATACATGGTTTTGTTGTTGTACCCTTCCCCATTTATGATATATTGAATTTTTTATTGTTGACGCTATACCACTCAATCCTGACAATACGACATTCAGGACTTATACTGTGGACAACATTGTGGGAGTAGAGAAATTACCTATAAGAATTTTCTACCCTCTAAAACACTTGTTTCTAACTGAAACAGACTTCCTTGTTATTTACAAACTCCTTCTATAGGGACTAGTCTAGAATTCTTTGACAAGTATTGCTTACTTTCCAGTTAAATCTAAACATACAACCATATCCCTATAAATGCTGGCTTCCACTACAATGCTTTACAGGAAGTACTGTCACTGGTCACCCCTTCACTGTTTCACATCTCCCGTTTTCTCTTTGGTGTATCCTTGAGCCACACAAGCAATGCTCATTGCTTTCTTGCATTATCTTGCTCTGTAACACAACCAGGGATAAAACAGAATCTATCTAACCTTTGCTTTGCTACTACCAGACATATTGAAGTCAGGTTGTAGAATGTGTAATTGGAAGCGTAGAGTTTGTTTTTCTTTACAATTTCCCTCTGCTTGTTATAATCATTAAGTTATGTTGTGCTCTCTGTAGGGAATTCACAGCAGAAGCAGCCTTTATGGCAATTTCTTTGATAATTCTCTGGGGCCACAATTATGGCTCAATCTTGAAACTTAACAAAAAATGGTTGTTAGGTCTTAAGGATAAACTCTATCGAGAATGGGAATGTTCTATTGGAAAACATCGGGAAGAGGTCTTTTTAGCAAATTCTGTGGGCAATGTTTTGGCTCAGTCTTGATGAAACCTGATCTGACACAATGATTGTGTGTTAGGTCTTAAGTATAAATTCTATTAACAGTAGGCCAGTCCTATTAGAATACACAGGAAAAATGGTCTAATGACAAATTGATTTAAGAACCTTATTGTACTGCTTGTTTCCTCACAAATCATACCTACTTTGAAGTGACAGTTTCTTTATTCAATCAAGATTTAAGGCGAACAATCTAGAGCCCTCTTGTTAATAGGTTCAATCCAATTTCTGTGAACTGACGAGGGTGAAGATTCCTAGATACATGTACTTTTATCCAGGTACTATTGACTTTTATGATTCTTGGCTTTATTACAAAATAGATCACCCTTTTTTGCTTCCTATGAGGTTGATACTAAGGCAACCAACCTCTCTTGGTTTGATGGATTTCTTTGTGCAAGACAATTTTCATCATGTTTGTTGTTTTGTTAATGCAAGGGTTCAGAAGGTGACAATACTTGATCTTAATAGCCTGGGGGATGGCTGTCTACTCATCTAGTCCTTTATGATTAAAATTGAATATCTACTCACTCTTATAAAGGAACAAGTCAAGTACTTTGAAAGAAGAAAAGATGCTTTTTACATTTCTCAAAATGAAGCCTTATTGTATGTTGTATAGTAAAGATGAAGCTAATTGAGAACTTTTAAATTTAACAACATATCTTAAAATATTTTTTTAGCTCACTTGAGCTGTCTGTCCTCTGTCCCAAATTTCTTTAAACTCTTCTCCCCGTTGATGGAAAATCAAGCTAAAACTTGGAAGGAATGCTTATTTTGTTAAATTCTTTTAAAGTTGTCTAAAAATTAAATCCACATAAAACTCTTGGCACCATAAAGCCAAAGTGTGGACAAATACATAAGTGACAACTAAGGTTAATTTCTTGGGACATGCAATGAGGCCTCAAGGCTTTAAATTTTGCATGTTGCATCATATGATGACCATCTACAAAAGTCGTTAGTATAATGCGAATTTGAGCTTAAGCCATAACTAGCCTATTTTTCCTAGAAACCAAGAAGGTTGTTTTGAAAAATATTCATTGGACAAACCATTGGGCATGTTTTTTTGCATGTCCTATACAAACCTAGTTTGAAAATCTTTTTGACAAAATTAGAGTTTCCAAATTTTGAAAGGGGGGTGTAGTCTTTAATATGGGGAACCTAAAGGGAAATCTTTCAATGTTTTTGTTATGAATTTTTTGTTTCCACTTTTATTTCAATATTTTTTAATGATTTTTGGCTACAGTTGGTTTCACTTTTTATTATGGTCTCCAAAGGGCAAGCATAAAGCCGTGGCCTTGTCTGCTCGTCCTTCCGTTTTTCTTTTGTCCGCCTGCCCTGATATCTCCACAACCCTTGGGCCAAACAGGGTGAAACTTCACATGTGAATTTCTAAAGATATTGCGCAGAGGTATTTGTCCCCCTTTTTGGATAGCTTCAAGGTTAAGGTAAAATTGACCTTGTCCACAGCAAAGCTCCTTCAAATATCGATGGAATTCAAAATAACTTGGCACAATTGTTCTCTATCATGAAAAAATGTACCATTTGAAAAAAAGACAAAGATAACTCCAAGGTCTCAGCTCAGGGTCAAACGTTGAAATTGAGCATTTCTAAAGTATTGCTCCTTCAATTATGGATGGATTTTGAAATAACTTTACACAATTGTTCTCTATCGTGAATATAGATATGCCATTTGAAACAAATTTTCAGATAGCTCCATGGTCAAGATCACAGCTCAAGAATGTACGTTGAAATTTAGCACATCTAGAATATAGCGAGCATATATCTCTGTCTGTCAGTCTGTCTGAACCCTTTTTCCTGTTTATTTTATACTTTTTGTGACGCAGCTATACTCGAGGAGCATGATCCATCTCTGACAGCTCTTGTTAAAAAAGTGCTATTTTTACCCATTACCAGACATCAAAATTTTAGAACTGGTCAAAATTGAAAGGAGTTTGAAATTTAAGATTTTTTATTAACTTTTTGGTTAGAAAACTTTGTCACAAGCAATTTTTTCATGATGGACAATGTTTTTTGAAATCTTTTTCTTGGGGGCATCAAAAAACGTCACTGTGTGGTAATGGGTTAACAGACTAGAAACCATCATGGTACTTTTGTTTCAATAATGCATTTTATTAAGACGAAACATGAATTTTTACTTTTTGCTTCTTTGTAAAATGTAAATCTACCAGTATCAATTACTATGAACCACCAATATGATAACTTGCGCATCAGACTCCACAAATTATGAGTACCAAGCATTTAAACCTTCCTTAAAATTTTGAGGTCTGATATAATGAAGATATATTGCTACATCAGTAGGAGCCAATGGCTTTATTCTTGCTATAGTTACATCTTTTTAAATTTTTAAACATAGCTTTTTAACAATATATTATTTGAAATTCAGCAGTTCTATGTTCAAGAAGCTAAAATTAATTATGCTTGTAATCTTATCCATATTTCTATTAGTGCTTCATAATGCTAATTAGGTGCTTAAATTTTGCTTAACCCATTCCCATACATAGATTCTTTTTGAAAACCCTCAAGAAAAAAAAGTGGGAAAACAAATATCGAAAACGAATTACTTGCATTGAGCAATTACTTCATTTTTCAGCATTGTTTTCTTCCCAGAAAGTTGGAGAAATCTAAAATTTCTTAAACTTTAATTTACCTTCTGCAATTCCTTTGATGTTAATATATTAACCTATTTCACATATTCCATTTTTGACCGCATTCAAAGCTGACAGTGAAAAAAGTGCCATGTTGTACTGTATGAGTGTTTTATAACATTGTCGATTTTACGCAACAAACTACAGTTTTTCATCTGCACAGAATGTTGTTGAAAGCTTTGTCTGGCCTCAGGCCAGTAGAGCTTTTGTCATGGCCAGTAGATTCATGTTTTAATTTGCTATTATTTCTCTTTTAATGCACGACATCCAATTTAGTCTGCACTAGAAAGATTTAACTCCTTTCCAAACAATCCTACTGTTTTGACACCCCTCAAGTTGAAAATCTTGTGGAAAATGCAACTTTTGCTTTATTCACAATGTTTTCTACCCAAAAAGACAGATCTTTGAAATTTCATCAACTAAAATGTATCATTATTATTTTCTTTCAAATTGGACAAATCAAAAATTTTGTCCTCTGGTAAAGGGTAAATGGCCAATGTTTATGAGCCTTTTACAAAGCTAGTTGAGCAATATTGAATGTTAATGTTCTACAAGCATATCAGCTATTTGTGAAATTGTACTCATTTAGTTTTAATTGTCATTACATGTATTTTAGTTAATTTGTACTTGTATAACAGATACAACTATATTTTTGTTATAAAACCTTTTGCAAGATGCAGTTTCAATAAAAAAAATAGTAAAAAATGTTAGTGATATATCTAAGCCTTTATTGAACAATCTCTGTTTCAAGATCAAATGAGCATGAAGTGCTCAATGTGAGCTTTTCTCTCTAGAGGTTACGATTTTCCCTCAAATGTCTTGATATTTGGTCAGGGTGTTTGTCTGTTCAATATCTCTGTCATATTGGATATTGGGTTACTTCAGTCTAAAGCTAAATCACTGGGTCAAATCTTAGAACAAACTTGTGTTCACTGTGACTCTAGAGGACACATTTTTCCTCAAATGTCTTGATATTTGGTCAGAATGTTTGTCTGTATATCTCTGACATATTGGACATTGGGTTACTTTGGGTAAACAGCTAAATCACTGGGTCAAATCATAGAACAAACTTGTGTTCACTGTGACTCTAGAGGACACATATTTCCTCAAATGTCTTGATATTTGGTCAGAATGTTTGTCTGTATATCTCTGACATATTGGACATTGGGTTACTTTGGGTAAACAGCTAAATCACTGGGTCAAATCATAGAAAAAACTTGTGTTCACTGTGACTCTAGAGGACACATTTTCCCTCAAATGTCTTTATATTTGGTCAGAATGTTTGTCTGTATATCTCTGACATATTGGACATTGGGTTATTTCGGGTAAACAGCTAAATCACTAGGTCAAATCTTGGAACAAACTTTTGTTCACTGTAACTCTAGAGGACACATTTTCCCTTGAATGTCTTGCTGTTAGGTCAGAATGTTTGTCTGTATATCTCTGTTATATTGGATATCGGGTTACTTCTGTCTAAAGCTAAATCACTGGGTCAAATCTTAGAACAAACTTGTGTTCACTGTGACTCTAGAGGACACATTTTCCCTCAAATGTCTTGATATTTGGTCAGAATGTTTGTCTGTATATCTCTGACATATTGGACATTGGGTTATTTCGGGTAAACAGCTAAATCACTAGGTCAAATCTTAGAACAAACTTTTGTTCACTGTAACTCTAGAGGACACATTTTCCCTTAAATGTCTTGCTATTAGGTCAGAATGTTTGTCTGTATGATATCTCGGCCAAGTTTGATAGTGTGTAAAAAGCTGGATCACCAGCTTAAATCTAAATAAAACTATGTGTGCATTCTAGAAGGCACATTTAAGGCTGAAACTAGTCTATTTGGTCAGAATGTTTGCGTCCATGATTTTTCAGCCAAGATGTTATGAGGCCTAGTATCTTGATATCTAGTATGTATCGTCACCGCTTGGCCCTCTACCAAAATACTTAAAAGAATTACCGTACTTTGAAATAAATCCTCGCCCATGAGATCTTTTAATAAAAAAGGAATTTGAAAATTAGCCCTTTGTTGTGCGATCTAAGACTTTTAAAGGAATAAAGAAGGCAAATTTTAAATTTTTCTTTGGAAATAATGACTCATAGAGCCTTGACAATTGGCAATATATGATTGCTCATTTATCCTCTATCAAATTCTTCAAAGAATGACTCAACTCTGAAAAAAGTCATATGTTGTTGGATCTTGTTTTTGTATAAGATTAAAGCAGAAAATCTTTAAAAAAAAATCTTCTCGGAAAGTGTTATAAGTAAACCTTGTATATGTCATAAAGCCACGAGCCATCATATTCAGGTGGGGCCAAAACTAGGTCGTTATGTAAAATCTTTCAAAAACCTTGTGTATTAAAACCCTCATTTATAGCTCCACTGGCTGAAAGCCAGAGGGCTATTGTCATGGCATGGTGTCCATCGTGCGTCCGTCTAGTCGTCAGTCCGTCCGGTCGTCTGTCCGTAAACTTTTCCTTTAAAAATCTTCTCCTCAGAAAGTATTGAACAGATTTCAACCAAATTTCACAGAAATGATCCTTGGGTGACCCTTTATCAGATTCATTCAAAAAATTTCGATCGGATGAAAAAAATGGCTTTAATGGTTGGGGCTAATTTCCATATATGGTGAAACCTTTAAAAAGGTTTTCAACCAAATTTCTAACCAAATTTCTCAGGAATGATAAGTAAATTCAGGCCGGTGGAGTTTAAAATCTAGGTCATTTGGTCCAATCTTAAGAAACTTCTTTGCAATTTTCCGTCACATATACCTCGAAACTTTCCAAAACGCACCATTTTGTTACATAATGCTCCGCTTATTATACGTCCGAGGTCTGTTCCGATTGACTAGATTTTTGTCGGTATTTAAAACCAGGCAACGTTCACAACATATGACTGAGATCTATAGATAAGATGCTTTTTTGCGAAAACATTACATATGGGTAGGGATGTCATAGCGCATTTACAATCACCGATCAACATTTCAAATATTTCCATTGCGTATTTATCGTACCCGGGAAAAGTAATTCTTGGCGAAATCGAACACTACGTACAGGTTCTCGATCTTTAAGATTTCAAAAATTAATTAATTTATGAAGAGGGTCCAAAAATTTCAAACAAAATATTGAGAATGGTTGAATTCCGAAAGTGAAAAATTTGATTAAGAAACACCTAATCGTTTGAAATTTTTGAAAGATCAGTAAGCTATACCTCTATCTGTTATTTTACCCGAAATTGTTAAGAAGCGAGTTTTGGGTTAGGAAATACCGAGAGTATTCTGTATACGTAAGGACCCTTGAAAGATTGAATCTATTGAAAACACAATTTCTGTGGCCTTGGATCAACGACGAAAGTAAATACAGGCTATTGAAATGCCGCATTTGTGGACAGAAGAAAGTAAGAGGTATTTGGGCTCGAATTAATCGTACCCCTTAAATTTAGACTGAATGTCATCATTTTTCATGAAGACCTTTATCATTACCATTAGATAAATATTGGTCAAGCTTGAGATAGCTTTTGCCCAAATTATAACCGTTTAGTTAACCCTAGTAAGGCAAAGAAATGTTAATTTCTTAAACTTTTATTCCCACGAATATTTTGAAGCATTGCTTAAATCAGTATTACTTAAAATTTTAGCGGATTAAAAGCCTTTGAAGAATTCTTGATTTCTGTAGCTAAAGGTAATTGTTTGAAAACGAACAGTCGAGTGGTGACTCAAGTACCAAACTGGCTACAATCGAGAAGGTTCAATGTCGACTTGTTCGGTAACTGCAGGAACTTTAGTACGGAAAGGGACCACTCGAAGTTGCCCATTTGAGAGAGAGAGAGAAAACACTTATCGTTTTCCAAGCATTTATAATATTTCTGTCGGCATTAAAATGCATTGACATATATTGTAAATTCTTGTTATTTTTCGACATATTTCACTAATTTTTATTTCACCGAAAGCTTGAATAAAGCTGTAGTAACGACGTTTTGCACGCCAAACGACGATATAAGAGCTTGAAAATATTTCATAACTGCAATGCTTTCAGCCAAGGGAATTTATCTTAAGTGCAATGGGTCAGTATTTGTAGCATGTTCTTTGTCAGAAACCAGTCCCCTTGTTAGCTCACCTGAGCACGCAGTGCTCAAGTGAGCTATTGTGATCCCCTTTTGTCCGGCGTCCGTCCGTCGTGCGTCGTCCGTCAACAGTTTCTTTAAACAACATCTCCTCCCAAACCACTGGGCCAATTTGAACCAAATTTGGCAGAAATGTTCCTTAGGTGGTCCCCTTCAAAAATAGCTAAAAGAATTGAAATCCGTTAAAAACTCTGGTTGCCATGGCAACAAAAGTAAAATTTAAAAAAAATCTTTAAAAATCTTCCCCTCCTGACCCAGAAGGAGTAGAGCCTTGATATTTTGCATGAAGCATCAGTATATTGACCTCTTTCATAATAGCTAAAATCATGATCCTTCAGGTCCCAATGGGGAGCCCCAGGGGGTGGGGTGGTTTTATAAAATTAACGATTTTTTAAATGACATCTCCTCCCAAACCACTTGGCCGATTTTAACCAAATTTTGCAGAAATGTTCCTTAAGTGGTCTCACTTAAAATTAGCTAAAAGAATTGAAATCTGTTTAAAACTCTGGTTGCCATGGCAACAAAAGTGAAATTTCAAAATAATCTTTAAGAATCTTCTCCTCCTGACCCAGAAGGCGTATAGCCTTGATATTTTGCAAGAAGAATCAGTATATTGATCTCTTACAAAATAGCTAAAATCATGATCCTCGGGTCTCCAGGGGTGGACCCAGGGGGGGGAGGGGGTATAGGCATGAAGCACCAGTTCACTGACTTCTTTCTGATTTCTTAAATTATAACCCATGGAAAAAGTTTTTTCCTTCTTTCAAATCAGCACTTAAGCCTTGGAATTTGTAATTTAGACTTTTTGATCCCCAGGTTCATAATCTTTATATGTAATTGTGGCCCACTTGTTTCATAATCCTAACCTTAACATGAAATTAGACTGTTGAAAGAAAATAGCCTTTATCTCAGGTGAGCGCCCCAGGGCCAACGGCCCTCTTGTATACTAAAAAGTACTGTAATTTGCAGATGCATCAGGTGACCGATTTAGGACCATCATGGTCCTCTTGTCTTTCTTTCAAATCAGCACTTAAGCCTTGGAATTCGTAATTTAGACTTTTTGATCCCCAGGTTCATAGTCTTTATATGTAAGTGTAGCCCACTTGTTTCATAATCCTAACCTTAACATGAAATTAGATTGTTGAAAAAAAAGAGCCTTTATCTCAGGTGAGCGCCCCAGGACCAACGGCCCTCTTGTTAAAATATCCGGGTATATTTAAAATATATTGGAGGAAAAAATAGAAGTCTTCAGATGTGATTTCATATCAAAGAACACTAAACAGAAAAGCTTCACTGAAATGAAGGCCCTTCACGCATTTGATTGTTAGTTTGGTGACTTGAAAACCATAACTACAACTTATTTCAGCGGTTGTTACAGCTTGTTGAAGCTGTTGTTACGATATTAATATTTCCAAGCTACGGTTTGCTTTTTATCTTGTGTCCATAACAATACATCGTCGTTAGGCGTACAAAATGTAGTAGCTACAGCGTTACCCAAGCTGTAGTTACGACATTTTTGAAGGTCAAGATTCTATGTCGCAGGTAATTGATGGATATTAATTGTCTGTCAAAATCGATCGACAATCCAATCAAAACTCACATTTAGACCGGTAGTTAGATTTGAGCATGGCATGATTTTTTTTTCATTTAAAAATCTTAACTACAGCTCATTCAAGGTGTGGTTACGACGTTTAGGTAGCGTTCCAACGATTTTACTTTTTTTATCATGTTTCAGACAATAAATTTTGAAAAATAACACCGTTTGACGCATTTCCACAACATGACGTTTTTGACGCCCCTCAAGAAAAACAATTGGGAAAAAATTGTGTAAAATTAAGAAATAGCTTGAACCAAACAATTTCGACAATTACTATGTTGAAGGTCATTGACCAGGCCGCCAGTTCTTCTTATTTTTGAAAAAAACTGCATATGCTTTTTCATGGGTGTAAGTAAACATATATATGGTACACAAATACGCTGTTTTGTGCGATACTGACAATGGGGCGTCTGTGCATTACTGTTTTGTATATTGGGGACAACAAAGAGGGGTGGTGTTAATCGTGGCGTAAACCAAAACTGTATATCTCGATCGCCTGTTAGTGTTTACATGTCGGCCTGTCTATCACTGTTTTGTCGGACTAAGTTACGATATTTATGACCTTGAAAGTGCTAAATATATTGACATTGGTCAGACTGTACAGGCAGACCTGGATCGAAACTTGTTAAGCATTACGAATTTTCTTTCTGTAGTAAATATTTTCCACCATATACTTTTACATGCAATCCTGGTTAACCCTTTCCTGTAAAAACTCGGGATTTTACGTTGCTGCAATTTTATATTTGAAAAAATATTGTGGAAAAAGAAGAAATTGCTTGTGACAATTGCTTGGATGGTTTGATTTCAAATTACATCCAATTTTTATTGTCGTCTGCAACATCTTTCAGGTTGAGCAGTCTAAGATTTCAAGAATCGGGATCTGATCTATTTTTAATTGTTTAACGAAATTCACGAATTAAACACTTTCGCATAGAGTACCATTTTAGTATCTATTTTAATCCATTCCCACCCAATCCCTCCTTTTTACGCCCCTCAACAAAAAAGCTTTGAAAAACATTGTGGAAAATGAAGAAATTGCTTGGATCAAGCAATTTCTTCATTATCCACAATGTTTTCTATCCAAAAAGACGAAAAAATTTAAAATTCCATCAACTTGAAATTGTTGTCTGCAGATCCCTTCAATTTGGACCGGTCTAAAATTCCACTGTGTTGGAATGGGTTAAATACCTGTTTGATTTGAAGGAACATGTATGTAAAACGAAAGGTTAAACATACTTTGAAAAAATATAATTTCGAACAAACTTGAAATGGCTAAACAGAAGACACTGTATATAAAGAGAGTCTACAGTGGTAGAATTCTTGTGTGTATGTTGTCGACTTATTCAGGATGCACACAAACATTTCTTTGTTCGTCTTTGCATTTGCCGTCCGGGAAAGCATATATAGTTTTTTCTTATCATTCACGGTGCAGTGTCATGTCGAAAATCGGCAAATATTTCAATAATGATAATGCTTATTGTGAATAGCTTGATATAAAAAGAACTACAGTTAGTACATAAAGGCCGTGTCTCGTGTTTTGCTGAATTAAAAAAACTACACAAATTTTGTGAAAAATGAAGGTCATTATATAATAGAGTTATGTAAAATAGACAAACTATCTTAAAATCGAGCACAATGTTAGTAAGGTCGTCAAATCACATGTTTTAGCGCTCTTTGGTTCCTGGTTTGTTCGAACTATTGATTATTTGAGGGGTTAACTCAACTAAATTCATTGCGTATATCGTGCAAAATATCGTAACTACAGCTTGAATAAAGCTGTAGTTACGACATATTGAACGCCCATCGATGATATTATATATCATGTAGAGGGCTATGAATGTTCTAGTTTAGAGCTGGATATGTGGTACTCTCAGCAGTTGGTCTATAGAACGCTGTGACGGGATATCTGATATCGGCTCCACAATGGATCCAGTAGTCCTCAGCACGGGTAAAACATGCACCAACAGAGTTGTCTGTTAAAAAAATAAAGAAACCTCGGGAAATGATTCAATTAACGGATCACTGGCCACGCCCACTGAGCTCCGACAGGAAGGTCCACTTTGTTATGAATGGTATCATTTTTCAAAATTAATTGCGAGTAACATGTAACAAAAAAAGAAAAAAATAGTTTGTTGTCGACCTAAACGCTGTAACCACAGCTTGAATAAGCTGTATTAATAAATTTTAAGTAGCCAAACCAATAAAAATATTTTAAATAAATGTCGTCCATTGATGGAGTTAAAAGGTCACTTCGGTCTAAATGAATGATTAGATTTGTGGATTGATGTTTTGATTGACATTCGCGACCCGTAAATTACTTGGAATTTTATAAAACAAAAGTAAATCACTCAACAATATTTTTGCATCGAATAGGTGATAAGTTCCAACGACTTCGGCAGCAAAATCGATTATACTTTTGGGGTTGAAACCCATTACATATTTAGACTGCATACGCTCTTATCTTTTCTATATATGTTCTGATCAGCTGACACATCTATCAAAATGACAAGAAAAGGTTTACCCATTGACGTACGGACGCACGACAGGCACTTCGCCATTACAATAGCTCGCTGGCCGTCGGTCATTGGAGCTAAAATAGGTACCAATTTTAAATCTTTTGTGCTCTTTACAGGCTATATATTTTACCAGCAAGTCTTTCAACTTGCTAGAATGTTTGTATTGGTAGAGTTGAATTTAAAGAGGCCTATGGTAAAACCATGCTGATTTATATAAAAAAAGAAATTTTGAAAAATCTTCTGCTCCCAAACCAAAAACCTATAGATCTTTGAAATCTGGCATGTGACATCGCCTAGTGGCCTTCTATATACCAAAATACCGTCCATTGACTGTTTCGTTTCCGTGTACTAACTCAAGAGCGAAAAGACCTACAACCTTGAAACTTCATACAGTTGTTTAAAATGACACAAGAAAGTGTCCTTTTGACTTTAGTTCATGTAGGTCAAAGGTCAAGGTCACAATTGAACTGATTTAAAACCGTTAACTCATAAGTCATGTGACCTAAGGACCATGAAACTTTATACAAGTATTGTTTATGACCCAAGGAGATGTCCTACCGTTTGGGATAATTAAGATCAAAGGTCAACTATTCTACTTGAGTGACAAAGTGCTGGTTTGTGTGTGCGGGGGGGGGGTAGCAGGTAGTCCACTTTCTGATAAATCTAGTTGCCGTCGACCTGCTGTTGATTGAAATGCTGACAAATTTAACTTTGGTCATTTCTCCTATGCTTACTAGTCAATGTAAATCTTTCTTTTAAGTTGGAATTCTTAGTCAGAGGAACTTTATACATTTCTTATTACTTTCTCCAAAAAGTTAGTCTATGTTAATGTCAACATAATCATTATGCTAGTCATCTGATATTGCGAACTACATTTTGAATGTGAACATATTTCAGCCAGTGATGCGACACAGGCCCTCTTGGGACTCTCGTTTAAGTTTACATCCACTATCGAACTTGTCCTTATTATACTAGAGACGTTTGTGTTTGCTTCACGAGTCTTCTCGTTCCCTTTCCTTTCACGTGTTTCACCTTAACTAGCTTACCAGAGTCGAGATTAGCTGCTCCAAACGAATCGTAGAACAGTTGATGAGTAACGGGGTGTTTGGGACAAACATCTACACGTAACCAGCACCCAGACCCAGCTGTCCTTTTAGCACCTGTGTATAAGGTGTAACATAGCTATTATCGTCCAATTTCAAGGTTACATTGCGTGATCGTGTTTAAAGGGAAAAAGGCGAATTAAGCTTGAATTAATTTAAAGACGGATGGCAGTATGGGCTTCATAATGCACACTCGTCTTTTCTTTTCGCAAGACCTTTACTTTGATACAGCGCTCTATCAAACTTAGTTAAATAAATAATTTCAACAACTCTCTTATCTTATATATTTCACAAGTGTCTTTCTTGGTTGCAAGATCTTTGTCGTACATGTACCATGTATTGACGGATCGTGGCTGTTAATAAAAGAATTGATCGACCAATCCAATAATTCATTTAGACCGGGAATGCATTTGAATCAGGCATTGGTTGACATTTTTGGGAAGCATTTTTGTTGGCTTGAAAAGGCTATAGTAACGACTTTTAGATCGCCAACCATGAATTTTTCAAAATAATACCGTGTCATATCGAATCAAAACTTCCTGTCGGAACTGAGTGGACGGGACCAGCGATCCGTCGATTTCATGATAATATCTCAAAGTCAAAAGCAATGAGCGTTAATAATTTCATTATCTTAATCTGTTCCCACATGACAAATGTTAGACTGGTCCAAATTCAAAGAAGTTGAAGGCTGCAATTTTAGTTGGTAGAAATTTAAAAATGTTTGTCTTTTTTAAGTAGAAAGCGTTGGGGATAATGAATAAATTGCGTGTGACAAGCAATTTTTTTCATATGCCGCAATATTTTCCTTGTTTTTTTTTTTTTTTTTTTCGTTGGGTACGTAAAAAAGCATGATTGTGTGGGAATGGATAAATCTATGTGTTTAGATCGAAACCGCACTAGACACATTAATGTTGACAGACGAATGAGTCATGGAGTGCTTATAGACCTAGTTCAACTTATCCTCAGTCAGACCGTGAGACCCGGCTAAGAAAGAACGTAATCATTAAAGCTCACCCGTTGGTCTGTAGATAGAGGTTATAGGATGGTTCGGAAATGATCCACAATACCGCCATTGTCCTACAGCTCTACCTAAACATTTAGCCTCGTCATTTGCTGCATTCAAATTTTGCTCCGCCCACGTGTCTCTGTAGACCTTCCCTGTAGTTACGTGGCCGTCAGACGGTCCACCGTGACGAGGGCAACTGTATTGTGCCATATAACATCCGTCTCCAATAAGAGTTGTAGCACCTTAAATAAAGCAATATTAATACAATAAAGATATGCTGTTGTCGTTGCGTAAATTATAGTTTTTCTCTCAGATAGAAGAAATATTAAAAAAAAAAAAAAAAAATTGTGTGTACGTCTCTTAGTGTTTTTACATGTTGGCCAGAATATTTCTAGATATCGCTTATTGACGTATCGAAAGCCCTGCCCACTGACCAGACATTAGATTCGACCTAGATATACAACGGCGTTATTTTGCAAAATGTATTGTCAGTAACATGTAGCAACAAAGTAAAATGGTTGATTGGCGAGTTAAAGTTCGTAGCTGCAGCTTGAATAAGCCTAAGTTATGACGTTTAAGTCGCAAAACCAACAAAAATGTTCAGTATATTAATCAGAGTTCAAAGTTCATTTTCGATCTAAAGGAATGATTTGATTGGTCGATCGAATATTTGGATGATAATCTCGATCCATCAATTAATAATGGTGTATGTCAACTATCCCGGAATAATTGATTCAAACTAGAGCCGCAATACTTATCCCCGGCACTAATTTTCGTCAATAGGCAATAAAAACGTCGTAACCACATATAATTATTGCCCAGAGATAAAGATGAAAAAGTTCGTGACTAACTTATTTTGGAAAATAGTTAGAAATAGGTAACTATTACCGGGAGTACACTCTTTAAAATCGAAGATTTTGTATTTTTAATACTAATTTACATACATGTCAGTATAACGAAAGAATTCTTTTTCTTCTTCTATTATTCACGGCGTAGTTACAGATGTTAGTTTTCGTAAATTCAATGGTGTTTAACTACTATTTGTTTGTTCCTCAACAAAAATATCCGATCAGAGTAGTTTCCTCTCGTGTCAATGCTGGTACATTCCCTTACACAATTTCGAAACAAACACTTTGTAAAACAGTATGGAAAGAAGATATTTTTGTTAAATTTTCTTCATTTTTCACTTTATCATAGTGAGCTTTTGTGATCGTTTAATGTCTGTCGTCCGTCGTGCGTCGTGCGGCGTCAACAATTGAAGTGCTTACACTCTAGAGGCCACAGTTTTGACCCAATCTGCATGAAACTTGGTCAGAATAATTGTTAGGTCATGAGGATGAACCCTTTTGATTATGGGAGGGTTCTTTTTGAAAACACAGGAAAAGGGGCCTTAATGACAATTTCTTTGTTTACACTCTAGAGGCCACAAATATGGATCTATCTTCACGAAACCTTGCAAGAATAATTATGAGGTCATAGAGATGAACCCTATTGATTATTAGAAGGATCTTTCCGAAAACACAGGAAAAGGGGCCTTAATGACAATTTCTTTGTTTACACTATTGAGGCCACAATTTTGGCTCAATCTTCATTAAACTAGGCCAGAATAATTATTAGGGCACGAGGAAGAACCCTATCGATTATTGGAGATTTCTATTGGAAAACACAGGGAAAGGGGCCTTAATAACAATTTCTTTGTTTACACTCTAAAAGCCACAATTTTGGCTCAATCTTCATGAAACTTAGTCAGAATAATTGTTAGGTCATTAGGATGAACCCTATTGATTATGGAAAGGTTCTATCGGAAAACACAGGAAAAGGGGCCCTGATAACAATTTCTTTTTTTATAGTCTAGAGGCTATAATTTAGGCTCAATCTTCATGAAACTAGGCCAGAATAATTATTAGGGCACGAGGAAGAACCCTACCGATTATGGGAAGGTTCTTTTGGAAAACACAGAAAAAGGGGAATTAATAACAATTTCCTTGTTTACACTCTAGAGACCACAATTTTGGCTCAATCTTCATGATACTAGGCCAAAATAATTGTTAGGGCATGAGGATGCACCCTACCGATTATGTGAAGGTTCTTTTGGAAAACACAGGAAAAGGGGCCTTAATGACAATTTCCTTGTTTACACTCTAGAGACCACAATTCTGGCTCAATCTTCATTGAACTTGGCCAGAATAATTGTTTAGTAACAAGGATGAACCCTATTGATTATAGGTAGGTACTTTTGGAAAACACAGGAAAAGGGGCCTTAATGTTAATGCTCTAGAGGTCATCATTTTGGCTAAATCGTCATGAAACTTGGTCATGATACTTGCTAGGTCATAAAGATGAACCTTATAGATTCTGGGAAGGTTCTATAGGATAACACAGGAAAAGGAACCATAATGACAATTTCTTTGTTTACAATATAGAAGTCAAAGTTTTGCCTCAATCTTCATGAAACTGATTATAGTTATTTGTGTCTATGTGCATTTTTTTAACAGCAGACAGTTCAGGTGAGCGATCTAGGACCATCATGGTCCTCTTGTTATTCTACCCTGAAGAGAAAAGGATATTTAAAAAAAAGTCATCAATAATAAATTGTCATCTGCAAAATCTTTGAATTTGAACCAGTCTAAAATTTTGTCGTTCGGCAGTGGGTTAAGTATCTAGCGATATGACAGTTTTCAATAACACTGGTTATTAAACATTGGTCCTCTAACCTGTCGGTCCATAAACAGCCATGACCTCGTCACCATGATTTGAACCACAATAATGCCATTGAGCCACTGCTCGCAGAAAACACATGCTCTCGTTTTGAAGGGCGTACGCGTTTTTCTCGCCGTATGTATCCCTGTAAGTACCGACAGCCCTAGGGTCTTTCGAACATCCCGATATGCGAAACCAACAACCTGTTAGGACAAATATATGGTTTGTCTATAAGTGAGAGTTGTTCGTATAGAAATTATCAAAACCTTGTTACTACAGCTTTAATAAAGATAAAGGTACAAGATTTGGTCATCTACGACGGAAATTGTGGTCGTCTACGACGGAAATTTGTATTTGTCATCAATTTATTAGAGAAATCATGTTGATTAGTAATCAATGTTATCATCCTTATACAGAACTTGGAAATGGCTGGCACACCATGAAACATGATATGCCCAGGGTAAATGTCTCTAAAAAGTAAGCTTGAAAGATTTAGTTGTAATTGACCAACCGCTGGCCCCGCCCACTTTCTCCGTTTAGCCCCGCCAATTGATTCCAACATATATAAATGTCCAGTAGCCTGTAATGAAAATGTGTATTTCAGCCCGATTAGCTCAGTTGGTAGAGCACTTGACTTTAAACCTCAAGATCACGGGTTCGAGCCCTGGGCTGACCATATCAACTAACACAACTTATTGTCTTTCGGATGAGACGTTAAACCGAGGCCCTGTGTGACGATGCTATCCATCGAGCACGTTAAAGAACCAGGCGGAGCTCTCAGCAGTTTCGTCCTGTATCCTTGCACTATCCCCCGTAACAACTAACCGTCTTCTGGGGGCGTCGCTCATATGGGCATGTGCTACGGTAGCGACGATAAATAAACGGAAATACACACATGAAAATGTAATTTTGATTGGCGACCTAAACGTCGTAACTTTAGCTTGAATAAGCTGTAGTTACCACGTTACTAACGAACATGCGTCACATAAAAGCCGACCAACGTCCAGTTTGAATGAATAATTTTATAAGGTGACTGATTATTTGATTGGGAGCCGCGTTTTGTCAATCGTAGTGTGCCAGGGACATAAAAAAGTTTTTGTCTTATGACCTTAACATCGCAACTACAGCATAAATAAGCTGTTGTAGAGACATTTTACCACACACACACACACATACACACACACACACACACACACACACACACACACACACACACACACACACACACACATAAAGCAATACAGAACTATCAGAGGTCAACGCTCAAATCCAGACTAATGATTGATTTGATCTGTCAATCGACTTTTTGTTTGATAGCGTTAATCGATTTTTCTTACAAGAAGCACTACCTCAATGACCGAGACATACCAATTACTGACCAATCGCTGGCCTCGCCAACAGACTACCTAGGCCCCGCCCAGTTACTCCAACAGGAAGTTCCGCTTCGAATTTTAACGGCGTTATTTTGCAATAATTATGGCCAAAAGCATGTAACAAAAAAGTAAAATGGTTGGTTGTCGACTTAAACGTCGTAACTACAGCTTGAATAAGCTGTAGTTACGACGTTTAAGTCGCCAAAGCATCAGTAAAGGTTAACAAAAATGGCGGCCATGTAGGAGTTCAAGTCCGGGCTTAATAAATTATTTGATTGGTCGTTTTATTCCTTGGTTGACAGCCGCGATTGGTCAATTGTGTATATTTGAGCAAAGAAAACGGTCCACTCTAACCATACAACTGCGATTTTGAAACCTGGCCAGTCAGAGCATCTTGACATAAATAGATTATCTCTACGTAAAATGATCTTTCTATCCTGACCTGAATTCGTTCACGAAATATACATTTCCGTCTGCAATGTCCCAAAGCACCCATCTTTATCATTTGATTGTCAAGTCGTGTATTTGTTTCACAAAGAGAATGGATTAGTATAGATTTGTTTAAGAAATGTCGACCAAAGAGACATTTAGTTGGATACCTTGTTTGGTTACATTAATCAGTGGTGATTGTCCAGATCCATCCGGCACATACGCTGGCATCCGCGTGGATTTGACTGGAGCGTTCGTTGTACAGATTCCATTTGATCCAGATAGAATCCTAGTATTCTTAACTGAAATTTAGATTTTATTCCATATTTTGACTAACTTAAAACTCACACATGGGGAAAATTGAATAGTCTTAGACTACTTTTGACATTTTGATTTTACTTCATTTCGTTGTGAAGACCTCGACTCGACTTGTCAAACTAGTTAATATTGCGTCTTTAGCGTTCTTGTACTAGTGTGAATGTAGAAATCCAATACACATGTGCCATCGAAACTTTCCTCATATACCTGTCAATTTTTATACGTCAAACCCTTTATTTCATTTTTTCTGTGAGTTAGAACAAGCACGTGCTCTCTTTTTATTTGTCTACCAAAATGCTAACAGACTGGTGCATTTTTTTTCTTGTACTATTTGATAACTTTTTATGACAATATATTTGTCATAAGATTTATCATTAGATAGAAGATAATTTCCCCTTTTTTACTTCACCGATGACTATAAAAATTATAACCCTATCACTCCTGTATGAATCCGCTTTTCGACGTCATTTAGAGTCGTTGAGAAAAAAAGGCCCCAAACAAAAACACCCATCTCATATCAAATTCATTTTTTTGAAAACAGGTGCTTAATGAGGAATTTTAACTGAACTCTTTTGTATACTAACCTATTTTATTGAAAGGCGGGCCTACATCGTATCTTGGACCAACGTCATTTACAGTCAAAACTTGGCGAAAGTTTACATAGTTAGCCCATTCTAAAGCATGGCATTTAATCCGTAAATCTCCGTTCGGGGCGTCAAAATGGTCACTCGGGCCAAACGACTTCATGAAAAGATATTAGTTAAACAATGGATTGAACAAGGCTGCAATAATATGAAGGGTGAAGATTTTCGATGGACGTGCGTAATATCGAGGGCGGGGTGTGGTATTTCTGTGCTGTAATTTAATTGACTAATCGCGATTGTCAATCAAATCATTCATTCAGTCCGGAATTTGACTTTGAACTACGATATTGACCGCCATTTTTTGACAATTATTGTTGGTTTAGAGACTTAAATGTTGTAACTAAGTCTTATTCAAGCTGTAGTTACGACGTTTAGGTCGCCAATCAATCATTCACTTTTTGTTGTATGCTACTGGCTACGAATTCCGCAAAATAACGCTGTTGAAAATAGAAGCGGAAACTCCTGTCGGAATAAATTGGCGGGGCATTCGGAGTAAGTGGGCGGGGCCAGCGATTGGTCAATTGTCTAACAGACAACCTAGTTCAATTCATTCTTTAGATTCTTTCACGAACACTTTGTGTACATACTTCACAGGGGATAAAATGAAAAGATATAGCGTAGCAAATAAACAACAGCAACAACAACAACAACAACAACAACAACAACAAAAAACCCTCGGTATCCAAGGATGCACTCCCCCCCCCCCATTTAGTTCAAAAGACCCAGAGGGTTTTTCGTTGCCAAGTGATAGAACTGAAAGATTGTGAAAACGACGTTAAACGTCATTCAGTTAATCAGAACTCAAATCACAGATATGCATATATAGCGATTTCATCGATTTTGAATCTCTTTGGGCAGGCGTGCATAGCTATTCGAATATCTTTTGACTTAACTGTCTCATCATACAATGCTAATTAAAATAACCCATTACCAGACGGCAACATTTCAGACTGTTCAAAATTGCAGAAATTTTCAGATGACAGGTTCAACATGTACATAAATCGAAAAACAAGAGCAAATTAAGGTAGAAAAGATTGAGAGAAGAGGGGAAATTGCTTGAAGCAAGCAATTTCCCCCTTTCTCTCAATCTTTTCAATAACTATAATTCTTCAAGGTACCAGAGACCGTTATAATTTGGTAATGGATTAAGAGAACTATTTTATCTAGGTTCTTACTACCATAACAAGTCGTGATTCTTAGAATCATTATAGAACAATAAACTTACAACTCCGTTATTTGAGACATTGAAGTATTTCGGAGCCGCCAACCAACCACTATAGCCGTTAATATATTGTTTCCCAGCTTCATTGAAAACCAGATTAGTGTGAATTTGGTTACCTGAAATAGTCCGTACTGTATCATATACATTTCCCACCAAATGCGAAATAAATCTTGAAATAAATGAAGTTACTTATCAATGTTTATTCAGCCTATTTTAGTTTTGTATCCCACGAAGTATCCCTGTCAACACGATAATTCCTTAATCAGAGACAACAACAACAAGAATAGAACACTAACTACTAATATCAAATAACGAAAGAAATATAAGCATGAAACTTTGTGATAAGACGGGTGGCAGATTTTAGAACTATATAGCATGCACATTTTATTAATAATGGATGTAGGCGATCTTCACGCCCATGCATCTTCAATTTTCGCTGTGAAAAAGTGTTTACCTTCTGGTAAAGTTTTGTTCATTGAGTCAATGACGGCTAGTTTTGGATAACGAAGAGACCATAATTGTCCTCTATATGGCATTTCCTGGAATTATATATGTGACCTGTCAGCTCCTCGAAAAGTGAGAAGTTACGACCCTAGCCAGACTGACAAGGATCGAAACTGTTTGAGGGTGGAATTTCCGAATCTTAAATGGTAATTTTAGCCTACCTCAAATGTATAAAAAAGCGGTTTGTCCTCTGCTGTTTGTAATCTCCATATTCAAATATTTGTATAATAGAATTTCAATGAGATCTATTTTCTCTTCATTGGTGACATTTATCGAACGTTTGTCAAACAAATAGACTAATTGTGGCTGTCATTAAATGACGGGTCGTGACTGTCAATAAAAAAATGGTTAACCCATTCATACATGATCACTTTTTTTATGCCTCTAACAAACAAAGCTTTGAAAAAGATTTTGGAAAATGAAGAAATTGCTTGTAAGAAGCAATTGCTTCATTATCCACAGTGTTTCTATACAAATTACCATGGCAAATTTTTGGATTTTCATCATCTAGAAATTGTCATCTGCAACATCTTCGAATTTGAACCAGTAAAAAATTTGTCATGTTGTGATAGGTAAACCAGTCAAATATTTCATTTAGATCAGAAATTAATATTGATTTCTAACATTTATGTTGAGCATTTTGTTGTGGTTTTGCGAGATGAACGCTTTCACTACAGCTTATTCAATCTATGAATAAGATATTTAGATCGCAAACCAACGCCTTGCATTTTTAGCTAGCAAAGCGTCAGCTTTGATAGCTTAAGTTAACAGACAAAATTTTGAGGTCTTCTCAGAGTCTAACGAGTGCAAACTGCTACTCGTGGCTTAACCACTAAATCCACTGAATGTCTACGCATCTATGTATACTCGAGCATATTGTGTAAAATGACTGGATACATGAATTAACTTTATTCAAATTGCAGAGAACACATTCGAAAGCATGCTATACAACCCATTCCCATTCAATCCCGCTTTTTAAGAATCCCAACCAAAAGGTTTTGGATAACATTGTTGACAATGAAAAAATTGCTTGTAACAAGCAATTTCTTCAGTGTCCACAATTTTTTCTACCCTACAAATGACAAAGAAGATTACATATCAAAACAATGCATTGCTACCTTACAGCACTTTCAGTACTTTGATTTATGTCCTGCACCACAAAAATAATGGCGTTATTACCTCAGCGAATCATAGCGCAGCTGGTAGCGCGTCGGACTGTCAATCTAGAAGTCCCGGGTTCGATCCCCGACGGCGGCACTCATCCATTCCGACTATTTGTCTCTCACCATTGGGTCGTTAATCATAGACCTATGTGGGATAGCAGCTGGAGGCTAGGAAGTAATGTAATGGTAGTACTGGTGTGAGAAATACCAGGATTCCATGGTTATGTGCTTCAGCCGCCGCGATATAACTGAAAAATTGTTGAAAGCGGCGTAAAACCCCATCCAAACAAACAAACAAACCTCAGCGAATACTGCCGTCAAGTTTTACTAGTTTGTGCGTGCTCAAAACTTTGTTCGTGGAAGTACGGAAAAAAATTAGCCAATAAAAACGCTGGAATCTCGATAAACGAAATTAAAATTATAGTATACATGCGTGAAGGACATACATTGGGCAGCCTAGACATCCACGGAATTTGATTGATAATATACCCTACCTTTTAAAGAAACTAAGAGCTGTGAGTGTCTAATGGCGGTATGTAGATGCATATACTGTTTTGTATTTTTACTTAGCGCACACGTGTAAATATTGGAAATGCTTGTCACGCTCAAGCTTAATTATTGAAATCAAACAATTACGTGTAATTTGTTGTCGATATATTTATCATAGTCCTTCCTGGTCAATCCTCGTCCGTCAACCTGTAAACTGGATTTAGTGGCATTATACAAGATGTTATTAGAGATGACGTTGTCTCGACCTCCACCAATATTAGCGTGGACCTCATTCTGAAAAGAATTAATGTAAAATTTGAAAGGTTCTTAAAGTAGCTGTCAAAATATCGATGACTAAAAGCAAAAACATAGTATGGCTGTATACATTGTATAGAGCCATATTATGTTTTTGCTCTAAGCCATCGATATGACACATTAAGGTTAACAATGACATCTTTAGAAGCACCAAATCTCACCTATATTATAACATTCACAAACAAGCTCCGAATAAACTTGTAGGCTATATTTTTTTGTATGATAGCAAATAGTATTTCGACAATTTTCGAGGTCGTTTATTGCCCAACGAAAACATATAACGTATTCTTTGATTCGATATTATAAAGGATAGTACACATATCCGTGGATAAATTAAATATCTCTTAATAATCAACGAATGTTTATGAAAATGTCCTAGCTCAAACGTCAATAAATTATTAGCTGATTTTAATCAAATGAAACAATTGCGTTAAGTATAACCATTGTCACGGCAAATGCGAAATATTCCTTTTTTGTGAGAAAGTAGAGAAAAAATCAGTGTGCACATATGTGAAGTCTGAACATAGTCTATACTATCTACTTGTCACCTTTAATCAAAAGTAATTTGTATTTTTTTTCAAAAGTAAGCCGATTGCTACTTTCAGTCCTTTGATTTTTATGCAATTCTCATAAAAATACTTATTCACCGTGATAAGGGTTTAAAGAACTCATAGACTGATGTTATTCCTTGCACAAAGAACGAATCCTTGACACAACCACACGCTATCGACTATTAGTCAGGTAGGATATATGCCATCTTAAATTTCACGATCAAGGCGGGGGAGGGTTTTGAGTTTTGACAATATAGTAAATGATCCTACCATACTAACATCATCAATCTCTATGAAATCAGAAAGAAAAATTAGACTTTTGTCAATCGACTTATCTCTGGCTCCGCCCACTTATTCCGTTTCAAAATTTATGGCCAGGAGTATGCAACAAAAAAGTAGAATGGTTTGTTGGCGACCTAAACGTCGTAACTACAGTTTGTTCAAGTCGTCAAACCAATAAAAATGCTTCACATAATTGGCAGGTAATATCGGGGCGATAGTCGGACGTTTACGAGTAAACTCCTTCATACCAGAAGAAATGTATATAATTGATCAATTTCTGCAATATTTGAAAATCAAAACGAGTGATATAACGCATAAATCTTAATCAAACTACACTAGTTTGAAACCGAAACCATTATAATACTGCAATTATCGTGTTTACTGCATTTAGAAGTGTGTTCATTATTAACACCATATTCTCGTACTTCTTATATATTTATACACGAATTCGTTTTTTCAACATCATATTTTTCCCAGATGAAAGACAAATATCAAAATCAAAGGATTTATAAACCGAAATTGTCTATAGTTTTTCCGGAGTATTTTTTAGAAGAGTGACCTTTGCCAGATCTTCTGTTGAAGCAACTTCAGAGAACATCAGTACAGTAGTCAAGAATACGTAAATAAATCTGAGAAACAACGAAGCTGTGTTCTTACAATGCCGAAACCAGCATCCAGGGCGGTCCTTAAATGACCTATTAGATATATTGAGGTTTTCCTCACAGGCAAAGTAATTCAACAATAGTTACAAAACAACAACAATAACAAAAAATCGGACTTGCGAGATTGTTGAACTTTGTAGATATATCAGGTTATAACTCAATGTTTATTTGACAAATATATGAAATATCTAAATTGTTATTATCACCTGTAAAATCTTACTATACAATCAATACTAAGGCTGCCTCGATGGCCGAGTGGTATAGGTACTTGACTCGTGATCTGAAGGTCGCGGGTTGAGCCCCATCGTCACCTAGGTGTGTTCATGGGCAAAACACTTATAGTAGCCAGCCCCAGTCTACCCAGCCGTAAAATTTGTAGCAGTGGGTTTGAACTACTGCCTCTCTTTCGGGGACGTGAAAACATTGTTTGGGAGCGACTCTATAAACTTTAAAGATAACGTCGCAATAGAACTAAATATATTCGTATTAACTAATACTGAGGCAAATATTGCTATGGGCTACAAACGAATTGTTTTTTAGAAGTTCGATATCATGTCAAATCAGATCTCATAGACAGATACGTCGATTATAACATTTGTACACAATCTTTTGTATCACCCCTCGTGTATTAGAAAACTGCACTGAGTGTATAAAGTTATCCAAGGTATCCACTCACATCGTAAAATACATTGTCCGTTATTTCAGCCGAGGATGCCTGATCGTCTAACATCACTCCTCGAACATCGGCTCCAGGCACCAGTCGTAATGTGTGATGAACGATGTTAAAACGGATCTTGTTACCTCGCTGAAACACAATCAGGCTGCTTTACCCTTTTATCACAATTTTGCGCTTTGAAGAAGAAAAATAACTTTGAAAAATATTGTGAGAAAGTAACCTTTTTTGCACAGTATCTAATTATCTACAAGGCTTTCATTCTTAAAAAAAAAAAAAAAAAAAAAAAAATACCACCTGAAGTCTTTGAATTCGGATAGGTATGAATTTTTTCGCCTGTTAACGGGTTAAACTAGACCAATCGTACTTGTACTATGTCATTCTCTGTAAATTACAAGAAAAACGATACACAAACAGTGCAGAAGGGCCTCAATTTCGGATATATCCGAGATAGGTCCAACAAAGACGGGCCCGGTTATCTAAGACTGAAAGAGTTATTCCTTGCAAGTCCAAGTAGTCACTTCAGTCGAATTTAGTCGTCTGGTTACGAAGACATCGAAGCTTTCATTGCTATCGTACCCGATTATGTGGGTGTTTCTGGTGGGTTAAAATTTGCCGGCGATAAAAAGTTGCAAAAAAACATTTTTTTACTAAATAAGAAAAACATATGTTCACTTGTTTTTTCCTGCAGAGTAATTCATTATTGTTTTGAGATTTAAATCTATTGTATATCACACCTGTTCATGTCGTTTACCGTATTATCTATTTTGTCTTTAAGTCTCAAAACGTGAGTCTTGCAGAACACGATATTTATCAAGGTAAGCTTTTGTGGCCTTGCAGCGTCGTGTGTTTGCTATCGAAAACTTTCGCCTGGAAACAAAATTAGGACCCTTACTATCCGTATAATTACCGAAAGTCGTAAACTCTTTAACGTATATAGTTCTCTATATATACACAAACCTGTATGTATGTGGCCGCAATCCCTGGCATTTATACAAATTCAGTGTAAATGATTAGCTTGTACTTTCTAACGCTAGGGGTGGTGTATACGTACATAAGTCCAGTCTCGCCCCGTATGTATGGCCCCACAATCACTGGCATTCATGCATGTGTTGTATATGTGATTATACTCTATCACATGGTCGTTACCCTAAAATGAGAGTAATATTTTTGACGACCCTCGCGGATAAATTGCAATTAATAGATTGTAAAAGGGATTTGTGCGAATCAATAGTTATTTTTACGAGAAGCAAAACTTAAGCACTTCTATCTTTACGAATTATCGATTCCCTCAATCTTGAAAATGTATCACAAGACCTTAGAAAAAAATAGAATATCAAACGTTTCTACCCTACAAGGCGTAGATCTGATTACTCGGACTTTATGATTTTCATGTAAATGTGTACCCCTGGTCCTATTTGTACACTATTAATATAAAAGTTGATACATTTGAGTTTCAATGCAACACACGTTACATTTATTCTTTTACAACTATTCAGATTCCTTCCATGTTGTTGTAACGTATAAAATTTACATACACTATATCTGATGGCTGTGTATTGTCCTATGTAGATGTTATTGTATCGTAATACACTTCCAACACCATCTGTTGTGATAGCGTTCATCCCAACTGCGCCTTCTCTCGAGAATCTGTAGATTTCACAGTCCTCAACAAGATTTCCACTTCTCTCAAGTAATTTACGATTTCCACCTAAAAGATGTCACCATATGTAAATGTAAACAGATGGATATGTAGATACCTGCCAAATGTGTGACCGGTAATAAAATAACAATTTAGTAAGTAGGTTCAGAGCTTTTGTAATTAACGTCTTTTCACTTGTAACATGCGGGAGTCTACTAAACAGCTAGTTGAGGGACAAAGTTGATCTTGAGTTGCGATCGATTCAATCATTTAGTTCTCCTACTGATTATTCCATTACCAATACATTAACTTAAAAATGTGATTAGTACGTATTTCATCTACAAACATATACAGTGATGTAATGTCTTGGATGTGTAGAAGCTACAAATCTTCTCTGCAAAGAGCGCACTTAGACTAACAACACTTTATCATTTTTTTCTAAATATGTTTCCTTTGTTTGTTTGTTTGAATGGGGTTTTACGCCGCTTTCAACAATCTTTCAGTTATATCGCGGCGGCTGGAGCACCTAACAATGGATTCCTGGTATTTCTCACACCAGTACCGCCATCACATCCTTTCCTAGCCTCCAGCTGCTATCCCACATAGGTCTACGATTATCGACCCATTGGTGGGAGACAAATAGTCGGAAAGGATGAGTGCCACCGTCGGGGATCGAACCCGGGACCTCTAGATTGACAGTCCGACGCGCTACTAACTGCGCTATGACGGCGGCAAATATGTTTCCTAGGGGATATTGCGATATTTTTTCACCAAACTTTCATTCAAGAGCTCTGTTTTATCCCATCAATAAAATTGTACCATGGTTAGTCAACTTACCACCGATAGTTATTCCACCATCACAATCATGGACTCTACTTTTGGCTACGAAGCAATTCCGGGAATCTCCACTAAAATATACTCCGAAGTCCCCTTAAACGAATAAGTTCAATAGTGACATTTTATAATCTCTGGATATTAGTACAAACATAATCCACCAAGATACTGAATAGTACCGTAAATAATATGTTCAGACTAAGTAAGCATTTACATATTGAAGGAAATCATGAAGCATGGGTACACAAATTAATAGCTGCTTCTTTATGTATTTTAAATCATTTTTCTCTTTCATTTGTTTTTCTTTACAAGATGTTATTCGTTTTTGCGATTAACACACCTAAACAAGAACGCTGTAAATTTACCTCGAGTTGGTCCCATTTTAAAAGTATCTGTCACTTTTAAATGTTTTGGGGATCCAAACCTATCCGCTCTCTGATTGATTCGATAATATGTTATATACCTGTATTTTTTATTTCCATTTCTTTAACTTGAATGTTCTTCACATTGTAACCTAGAATACCACGTTCACGACAACCTTCTAATGTGAAACCGGAAAATTCAACATTGTGCAATTTATCACTCAGTCTGAAACAAACAAACAATCCCCTAAACGTGTAATAAAGTAACAATCAAACAGTTTTTAAAACAGTCAACGGAATCATCTTAACTATATTTTTCAATTTTTCATAATTACCATCTTCTAAAGATTTCAAAGAAGAAGTAAGTGGTACTAGTAACATAAGATAGATTACCCTTATTTACTCGGATGCAATTTTACATGTAACGGTTACAAGTAGAATTCTTAGCGGTTTTCCGAACTCAATATGAGTAAAGGATTCGGAAAAATATTGGTTGAAGGCAGAATGTCTGTTGGTATTGAAAAGGCATGCCGCTAAATATCAATATTCATATAAACATAAACCTAACTGCTTTAATCGTGAGCTAAGCGAGCGGTTAATGACCGTACTCTCGAAACTCGTAAGTGACTTTATTCAACTCAAATGGACCCATACAATACTGAACAATCAAGGAATGACGAGTTTTGGAAATGTCAGACAAATGTACATGTAAAATTGTATATCGTCACGTGATGGTCAAACCTTGAAAAAGATTCTAGCCAAGTTAAGTAGGTAAGTAGAATAATTCGATATTCAGTGTTGTGCTTCTTTTTATTTTCTGTGAAAATAAGGGGGTATGCTATCTCATCAACAGTCAGAGCAATGACTGGTCTAAATCTGAGTTCTATTTCGAGATTGTTCCTCTTAGGTTGGATAGTGAACATATTTTCATAAATTTATTTGTTGACTGCAGTATACAGCTCTTTTTTTACACCGTTAAAATTCTTTTTCAATTTCCTGTACGTCAAATTCAATTAATTTCATCATGGACAATTTCATGATTTCACAAACCGTATGCAAGTTTTAATCATTGAAACGTAAATGACGTCACTCGACTTCACAGATCCGTCTGGAATCGGGAACCAAGCATACAATCTGCCAGTATGTCTGTCTAAGTAATATTCACCCTGAAAAGATGATGTAAATCATTATTTCAAAATGATCGTTTTTGACGCTCTGAAGGAATATAATCATGGAAAACTTTGTTCGAAAGGAAAAATTGGTTGTAACTCTATTTGGTACTTATTTTCCTATTTTATTGTAATTTGTAATGTCGCTTGCAACTTCTTTCAATTTGGACCAGGCTAAAATTTTGTAGTCTAGCATTGGGTTTACAATAAAAAAAAGAGAAATGATTAGTTTACCGCAGACATTGATTGATCGAGACAAAATTCTAGTTTATAGTGACTATATTCGAGTCGTCGTCATACATTTTAGAATAAGATATTTTAGGCGTATATATGCAAATTGCTTCTTTTCACTTAAAGACGCCTGACCTCGGTACTCTTATAACTATCTTCGGTATACTGCTTTCGCTTGATGATTTAGAAATGTTTCCTAATGTATATATTCTTAAGTTTCTATATAAAAGCTTTTTTCTCGCCTTTCCTAGGTTTTTGAATAGCCAAGAATAGAAGGCGTCGATGAATATGTAACCGATCATTCTAAACAGGAAAGTTTCAGAAATTTCTGTTTAATTAAACTTAATATCATAAAAAATTAAATGTTTCATATAGTAGATTCTAATTTCCCTGAAGTAAACATTCAAATATATTTAGGGACAAAAGACATACCGACTCGTCCAGTTCAGATAAGATATTAATGAATCGGAAGTATCCGCCTTGTGAAGAGTAGCCTGGGAGTGGGATACGTCCCCAGCTTCCTAGGGGAAGAAATGTAAAAAATATAGAATCATTATAACTAACTTCTAGCTACGCTACAGAAAAAGTCCGAATTCGTCACACATTTATATTTTTCGGGCCTACTTCAAACAATTACAATATTTAATTTACATATTTAAGGAAGGTGTCGGGCTAGCTTCAAGCAATATAACAATACTTAATTTACATATTTAGGAAGGTGTTGGGTCTGCTTCAAGCATCAAACTATTTAATCTGCATATTTAAGAACAATGTAATGTTACATATATAGATTTATATCTTATGCTAGCCTAAAAGATTTATATAACATCTAAATCGAGATCAAAATTTCAGACTTATCGAAAAGTAGTTCTACAGCAAAATTTTTAGTCGATCGTATTTTTAAACCTTTGGATTTTTTTGTGTATTTTTTTATAGAAAACTTTATGGTTAAAGAATAAATTACTTGAAATAAGCAAACTTTTAATTTCCCACAATATTTTCCAAGTTTTTTTTTTTTTTCGAGAGGCTTAAAAAGAGTAGGATTGTATAAGAATGTTTTAAACTTTAATCTTTTCATTCATTCTTAAGATTCGTGATACGTGTATAGTATCTTACTAGATAAAACTTTTGGGTACATAAAACCGCATATTTACCAAGTTTTAAACCATAGGCTAGATTCGAATTGTTTGCGAGTGTCACCGTCATGGTTTTTGTATTAAGATGTGCGACTTTTGCTGACCGGTCTGCCCAGCTCCAGTACCTACAGTTATGTGCAATACCCAACAATATTTACAGTACAGTTTTATTTTATATCATTCTTTAATTTAAATTGTGATCAATATCAAAATCCGTAGGATATTGCTCAAATACACCACACATCAACTGAGCACAAGACTTGGATTCCTGGTATTTCTCACACCAGTACTACCACTACACCCTTTCCTAGCCTCCAGCTGCTATCCCACTTAGGTTCATGGTTATCTACCCATTGGTGAGAGACAAATGTCGGGAAGAATATGTGCCGCCGCCGGGGATCGAACCCATGACACCCCATTGACGATTATTTAGCGAGTTAGAAAAAGAGTTCAAAAATCAGAAAATCTGCAAAGAGAGATCCTTGTTACCTTGCGTAAACTGACCTGGATTGAAAACTTTCGCACTTCCTTGATTGTGCGTCTTGTCACAACTACCTTTTACGCATTTGATATCCTCGACTGTTGTTTAGCAGTCGCAAATCGTGTATTTAAGGCTTGCTATCTCACGCGATTGAAATTGACCAATCAGATTTACGGATTTCTATATTGATTGATCTTCAATGAAATTGACTTGAGGTCAACCGTATTAGTGGTAGGTAAATGAATTGAAAAAAAAGAGACGCTCATTGTTGGACACGAACTAGATTTATTGTATCAGTATTGCATGTCAAGTATAATCTTAGGTTATAGCAAATAAACTTGTGATTTTTTTTAAGACAAAAAAGCAGAACCTAGCCCGGCTGTTTATTCAAGCTGCAATAACGATGAAAAGTTCATCAACCATGGAATTCTCCCTTTTATCTTATGATAAATGTCTACTGCAAGATACTTTAAATGTATTCTTTCTGATATCCCAGAGAAGACTGTTTTGTAATAAGTTCTCCTCGAAGTGAGCGTGGCTAAGGGTCCGTTAATAGTGACTTACCAAAAACCGTAGACCCATGGATCGTCAACGCGTTTCCACGTCTGTGGTCTACTTGAGTTATATTGAAATCTGTGACCGTGTTCTCCATCAGGCAGACCAACTACATTGATGAAACCCTGTGATTATTATGTTATGTTTAATAGTGACAATAAAGATGATAAGGGTCATGATAATAATGGTAAAAATAAAAAGCAGCCCACCTTAATCAAGTTACCACCTCTCTTTATCGACCACTTTTATTATGCGAACATAGTCAAAATTCCATTCTAAAAGCAAAATTCTATACAAAAGGCCATATTTGAAAAACAAGAGTACCATGGTGGTCATATATTGCTCACCTGATCATCATAGTTCTAGATTTTAGTGTGACAGTATCCAGATTTTTTGTAGACTTACATATGACAATACCTATACTAATTTGAAAGCCCTAGGCTAACTCATGGCTTAGGAGAAGTTTAAGATTTTTACACATTAGTTCTTTACCTATATGTTATATCCAAGAACCAGCAACAAAGAGCTTATATTGATCAAAGAGTAATTATTTATGATATTTAGTAAGGTATCATAAGGCTACATTACATGCAAAATGTGAAAGTGCTTTTTGTTTTTGAGAGACGATTTCTAAAGATTTACTTCTTTATATGTTTGGATAGTCCAGGATCCTACAGTATAGGGGTTATGTTGTTCTCAAAGTAATACAATATAGGAATCTAAGTAGAAAGACATAAGGCGACTCTGAATGCAAAATTTACAAGCTCCAGCCCTTATTATTTTAGAGAACTTATTTATTTCCTTCTCTAATTATAAAAATTCTAACAAACCCACGACAATGTATTTTGGCAGAAGTTACACGTTGAATTCCAGTGCTTTAAGCCTTGTCGTTTGGAAGGGGAATATCTTAAACGTCTCCTTATTTCATCTCTAAGTAAAACCCGGAAACCCACATCATAGGGCTTACATTGATTTCAGAGTAATGAGTTCAAGTATTTTTGTAGAGTATCATAAGATGATGTTAAATGCAAATCTTGAAACGTCTAGACCCTCCAGTTAGAATGAGAATATTTTCAAAGTTTTTTTTTCATCCTGTTGCAAGCAACCAGAATTCTTTATTGTTTCCAATTCTGTAAAGTTTTTTTGAAAGAACATATCCTAAGTATCAATTCTGTAAGTTTTGGTTGCAATTCCATGATTAGTTTAGGAGGAGAAGACTGTTTACGGACGGACAAACGGACAAATGGACGCCGGACATTTACCGATCACAATAACTCAGCTTGAGCACGTTGTGTGCTTAGAAATAGAAACTGAATTCCATGTTGTCGGGATCCAGTGGATTTGTCTAAATGAGTTCGAACAATAAAGATAAGATGACCACTTTTGAAAAAACGGTATGCATTCATTCTAATTGGCCCTCCATATATGTCACAAAAAGAATATCAAAGTAATTATTCTCTTAGCCCATTACCAGACGACAAAATTTTAGACTGGCCTAAATTGAAAGAGGTTGCAGATGACAATTGAAAGTTCATAAAATTTTGGATTTTTTCAACTTTCTAGGTAGAAAACATCGTGGAAAATGAAGACATTGCTTGTAACAAGCAATGTCTTCATTTTTCACAATGTTTTTCAAAGTTTTTTTTCCTTAGAGGCGTCTAAAAGCGTCACTGAGTGGGAATGGCTTAAACGACCAATTTTAGCCGGGTGGTCGCTTAATACAAGTTTTACCATACCTGCATATTGTGAAGGTAAACATTAAGGGACATTTAAGGAAAGGGGACTTTCCTGTTCAATCCGTGCTTTTATGCCCCTGTGTTTTATACTTGAGAAAACATTGTCTAAAAGGAAGAAATTGCTTGTTACAAGCAATATCTTCTTTTTCAATAATATTTGATATCTTACTGAATGATTATTTTCAAATAAAATTGACTTTAAATTTTCGTCTGCAAAGCCTTTGAAATTGGACATGTCCAGAATTACAGTAAAGGTTTAAACTTGAACTGATCCATTAATAATGTTGCCTTCAGAACCAAAATGACACTGAAGATAGCGGTGGTAGCATATGTTGAGTTGATGAAAATCAACCTAAGATGAAAAATACTTCTCTGGAATATATGATATCTAGCTTACCAAAGTGGTTCATAGTTTTGTAAAATTAATCTGGTCAATTACCTATGAAAATGCCGTGTTTCTCAGAAAAAATATGCCATATCTAAAAATTACATTTCCTTAGCAAGGTTTGGAGGCTAGGTCCAAACCTAATACGCCCCACCCATGTAAGCTATGGTTTGAATCTGATAAAAAAAAACCTGCGAAGGAATCTGATAAACGGACACCAAAGGACCATTCCTACAAAATATGTTTAAATCCACCCACTGGCTTTTGAGAAGAAGATTTTCAAAGTTTTTATTATATACCATATGCGGAATTAAGCCCCGCCCATAAAAGATAATTTTATGGATCTGATAAAGGATCATCCAAGAACCGTTCCAGTCAAATTCGGTTGAAATATCTGCAGTACACTAACTTCTGAGGCGAAGATTTTAAAGAAAATGTTTACGCACAGACGCACGTCGAATTCGAAGCCATGTAAACTTAATTTCAAACCAGTAGAACTAAAATAGAGAAAATAATTCGGCAATTAAAAGAAATCTACGAACGCTTTCCCCCTAGAGCTTTAATTGTTTCAGATTCATTCTCTACGGTTTTCTACGGTTAGTAATGCCATTCGTATCACGACATGATGTGACGTCATAAAGTCATTTACAGGCTAAAACTATTACAGACCCTTATTCAAAGTTTATAGAAAACATTGAGACGTTTACATAGTAACTATTTTTTTTTTGTTATTGATATTGATATGTCTGTGGAACAGCGTTTTTTCCAGACAGCTGCTAGAAGCTTCTTTTCTTGGAAATATACTGAACTAACAGAAACTGGTCTGCAATTTGAACATGTAATATTCCTGCACGATTCATTGTAGAGAGTTTTAGATATTGTCTGCATGTTTCGATGAAGGATTCCATCTACATAATATAAAAATGAGAGGTTACTATAGGGTGAATCTAATTGAGCAAATCTAAATTGGATTTTGTTCAAACCAACGCTTAAGAATTTTTTTTTTCTTTGATCCAAGAAACTACACGTGGAAGTGAAATTAAAAATTGCCCTCACCTGGTTCGGCCATCTTGAAAGACGCAGTGGCTTACCATTATAAAATAATTCAAGAGGAGCCGATCTAGTTTTGTAGAATCCATATGTGTTCAGTTCGCCGAAGTCTGTTATATTGAGGGCTTTTAAGTCAACATACCTCACCTTCAACAAACAAACACCTTAAAATGACAAACAGAAAGGTAATTGTAGGGTAAATTGAATTTGGTTTCCTTTTTCAGCGTAGCGTTATGATCTAGCTTTCTGCCCTTGATTTTATTTCTACCAATGAAATGAAAATGATATAATTTCCAATTTTATATACGCAAGAAAATTTGTTAAGTGAAAAACGACCAATAAAGTGTATACAGAATCCAACTAAACAAGATAATTTATACAAACAAACAAAAAATGAAAGACAACCTTTTTACATAGTTTTTATCAGAGACATAAATATACCTATGTTATTCTATGTCTCTTTTTTATCAAGCATTTAGAAGATATCTTGAAACCACTCATTTGTGTATGTATCAACCAATACAAATTTACTTTGAATAATAATATAATTCTTTTTTATTTATAGATGTCGGAAACATCCAAAGATCTTACAACCCGGGTTTTATAAGGGGGGGGGGAAGATATCTAAATATTCATGAATATTTATTGTTTAACTTTTCATGTCTTCCACTACAATTTGATGAATATGATTACCTCTCTTCTCTATGGAAATATAAAGAAATAACAAATATTTTATTATTCTAATCTTCATATTTATAAGTCGAAGGATTCTTTTTTTTTTAAATTCTCCATAAATAGCTTAGTTACAGGTTAATGACTTAACACTTAATGAACATTCAGAAATGTCCTATGCATTTTTTCAATGAGTTAGCATGTAAAAACGCCCTAACTAGAATAATGAATGATTAACAACCTCTATTCATACCAATATTATCATAAATCTTGCCATGTATCCTAGAATTTTTTTCAAAACACTATTTAGCCCATTCACACACAATGATGTTATAGAATGGTCCAAATTGAAAGAAGCTGCAGACGACAATTTCGAGTTGATGGAATTTAAAATTCTTTTGTATTTTTGGATAGAAAACATTGTTGGTAATGAAGAAATTGTTTGTATCAAGCAATTTCTTCATTTTCAAAAATGTTTTCAAAAAAATAAAAGTTTTCTTGATGGGTGTAAAAAGGAGGGAATGTGTGGGAATGGGTTAGAAAGACACATCTGCTCATGATTTGGACCAACTTTTGCCATATTATTTTGAACTTTATCCTTGAATGTAGGAGTTGCTCCGTAAACAATTTTCTTATACATGTATTTGACATTGATCTTTGCGTTTGAAACCACCAAAATCTGTTTCGAATAAGACCTAAAGGGCCTACTTATTATGGAGAATATCATAATGAAGAATCAGGACGGACGGACAACCCTGAAAGGATACTCCTCCACATTTTTGCGAAAACACAGTGAAAAACAAAGACTTAAAGATTATTATTTTTAAAGGGAAAAAATTCAATGTTTGGTCGCAAATTGCTCAAAATGACCGGAATGTATGTGTTCTACTTACATGGGATCGTGCCGACGGATGTAAGGCGTTCAACATAACTGGATCGATGACACGGTGAAAATTAGAGAACGGGATACGCCTTCCACCAGTCTGAAAATAAACAATATAAACATGTATACTAGTAAACCATTGAAGAACTTCTGCTTACCTGTTCTTAAAATCGTCTCTAAGTTCTTATTCAATAAAATATGTTCCATGCTTTCGAAAAACTTCGATATCTAATTATAACCAAAGTTGTTCCCTGCTATATAAAAGCTTTGATTTATCGGACAACCTTTTTTTGCATTCCAAATTTTTAGATCTGTCCAAAATTCAAGGGTTTTGAAGACAACAATTTAAAGAAGATTTTATTTGAAAAATAATTATTCAGTAGGATAGAAAAAGATGGTCTTCACAATGTTTGAAAACAGTGATGTAAAAACAGGAATTGAACTGGAAAGGGATAAAACATTATTCGTTTCTAAATAATCATATTCCAGACCTGAATCAAGCAACCTTATCAAGGAGACGCTTCCACTTTTCTTCTTTATTTTTCAATATTACCTTTTTCTAAATTTTCTTAGTCTACCTGTATAAGACGATCATATTTCAATTCAACATAAGCATTCATTCGAGGCAAGCGGCTTCGATTTAATTAAGAGATGAAGAGAATATTTTTTGTTTTCATGGAGGTATGAACCGAAAAAACTAATCACACTGTATGAATACGCGAGCGAAAAATACAACAACTTTACAAATTTTGATAACTTTTTGTATTGAACTATTTTGTGCGGAAGCATACAAAATGGCTGCGTGCTCAAAATTTTGTTCATGGAGGTATGAATTAAATTTTTCGACCAATCAGATCGCTCGTTTTTGATACACGAAACTAACAATTGAAATATTGAGGGTTGGTTAACAGATCGCTTTCCGTACCAACTGACCTTCGACATAGTAGTTCGACATTATTTTGTATAATATGTGGTAATGGAGTTGAAATGAAAAGTCAACTATTCGTTTGCGACCTTAACGTCGTAACAGCTGCTTCAGTTATTTTCAGTTACGACGTTTAACTCTTCAAACCAACATAAGTTCTTAACTGAAGTGTCGGAGTTCCAAGTTCATTTCCGGTCTAAACAAATGATTTGGTTAATGGAATATTTGATTGACAGAGGCGATCCGTCAACTAAACTTACAACATGAACCTCTTGACCTTGGTAAGATCGTATTGTTAGCTGGTTACCATAGTGATGAAATATATTTAACGTCTTGTCAAGGTCGTGGTATCCAGGCAACAACTCGATATATAAATCTGAAACAGCAAGATTAAGCTTTTAGATCTTCAAGCTTTAATAGAGCTGTAGTTACGACATTTTGTTCGCGCGCGCACCGACGAATAAATCTGTAGTTACGACATTTTGCTCGCCGACCGATGTAATATATGATATTTAAAATCGTCTGAAAAGTTCAACTAACTGTCCATATTCTTTATAAATTTAGCTCTTGGAAATGAAGGCTCTTGCCACGCCTACTGTACGCCGACAAGGAAGTTTGTCTCAGACCTTAGTTGACATTAATCTGTGAAATATAGTGTCGGGGACACAAAACAAAATGCAATTCGTTGGTGGAGGACCTAAGTATCATAATTACAGCCATTTTTAGTGTATTAGAACTTTTTCCTACATTTGGTAGCTGAATAGTTAATTCAATTACATTCCAAATTTTGCTGTGAAGATAATTCTCTTATAGAAAATTTACTTGGTAGAAAAAAAGCCAGATTATAATATATCTGTTCTTTTGTCAAGTATCGATTAATTGCTCAAAGTTTTCTGTTAACCCATTACCACAAACCAAATTTCAGACTGGACCAAATTGGAAAAAGTTATAGACGATAATTTAAAGCTGTTGAAATTTTAAAAGTCTTTTTTTAGGACAGAAAACATTGTGGATAATGAAGAAATTGCTTGTAACAAGCAATTCCTTCATTATCCACGATGTTTTCTACGCAAGAGGTACAAACATTTTCTTATTTCATAAGCTTTATATTGCCGTCTGCAAATCCTTTCAATTCGGACCAGTCTAAATTTTTTCCGTATGGTGATGGTATATTTCATGCTCACAATTATTACTGTACGATGATTTTGATGCGAGTGAAACAGCCCTGGCTACACTGCGAACTGGAGAATGTATATGTAAACTGAAATTAATGTCAATACGTCTTTAACCATAGGAACATCCCTAGAAATGAAAGAGTCTGTGAGCTTTGTAACAAAAACTAATTAGAAGATGAATTTCACGTTTTACTTGTCTGTCCCGCATATAAAGAATTAAGACATACTCACTTTCGAAAATACTATTACACCAAAATAGCATGGTTAAGCTAATGGAGACGTTGAAAACAGAAACTGTTCAAATCTTAAACGCCAAAGGCATTTTTTATACTAAAGCAATGGGTAAAAAACCCCGATTAAATATAGTTTGTAATCAGTTTCCTGTTTCTCTCATAAAAAGTTAAAATCACATTCTCTACATTCAACTCCTACTGTCAATTTATATTTTCTACATATAATGTTTTGGGTAAGATTCTACACTTTCCTTTATTTACCCACTGAAAAATTCATTTTGAGAATTTCTATATTTTTGTCCATACTCATGTATGTTATTTATTATGTACGTATGTATGTACGAAGATGAACCTTATGTGTTCAAGTCGATTCTCCGAATAAAGCTATTTTATGTTTTGTCATGTTTAACCCATTCCCACACGACAAAATTTAAGACTAATCAAATTAAAAGAAGCTTCAGAAAACAATGTCAAGTTCATGCAATTTTGATTTTTTTCGTCTTTTTTTAGAAAACATTGTGGGTAATAAAAGATCGCTTGATACAAGCAATTTCTTCATTTTCCACAATAAATCCAAAGCTTTTTCTTGATTGGCGTAAAAAGGAGGGATTGTTTGGGAATGCGCTAATCAGTCCATTAACAAACGACATTTAAACTGGTAAAAAATTGACAGAAGATGCAGACGACAATTTGAAGTTCGTAAAATTTCAACTACTTTTTGTAGTATTTTGTCTTTCAGGGAGAATAAATTACTTAGAAAAAGTGCTTACAAAAAACAATTTATTCATTTTCCCTAATGTTTTCCAAAGTTTTAGCCCTTTCCTGTTTTTTTTCTCTCAAAATTTTGGACCTGTCCATACTCAAAGTTTTAGCAGATGAAAATATAACTATGTTAAATTTGAAAAAATAACAACAACAACAAAACAAAACAAAAAACAATTCAGTAGGTTAGAAAATGTTGTGGAAAAAGAAGAAATTGCTTGTTACAAGAAATTTCTTCTTTTTCTACAATATTTTCTCAATTATAAATTCATAAGGACGTAAAAAACCAGGGAGTGAACAGGAAAGGGTTAAGGAGTCGTAAATATGGCAATTGTGTGGAAATGTATTCTAGAGCTTTTTAGATCCTTTACCTACGTGTCGATGGTTTTAACTTAAAAAATGCTTATTTACGTGTCTGATCAATAGATGCTCTTAGCATAATCAAGAAGAATGTTAGTCAAACTTTATGTATCGACTTTCGGTGTCACGTTATTGTCGTAAGCCGACCAATGAAAGTCTGAAGGACTTGTGCAATTTAGTCTGAGAAATATTTGATTATTGAAGGTTTAAAGTTTTAACGACTTCCAGAATTTGATATCGTGCATTATGGTTAGAATTTTTCGGATAAGTATGTATAGACCGTTGGTCAGATATTTATAAGATACAGCTCACTGACGGATCGCTGGCCACGCTCATTGACTCCAACAGGAAGTTCCACTTCTACATCAAGCCGCTTTATTTTGCAAAAATCTATAGTCAGTACAAAAAGGTAAAATGGTTGGTTAGCGACCTGAACGTCGTTACGACGAATTGAATGGTCTCCAAACCAGCAAAATGATACACATAAATGTCGGCCAATGTCTGACTTCAAATTTAACTTACGGTCTAAATGATTGGTTTATTCGTAGATTGTTTCTTTGATTGATACACACGATCCCTCAATTAAGGAAAATGGCCCAAGTTTCGTCATAATATTCAGATTTTTCACTACAACTCCTGAAGAGTTAGTTAACTCTATGCCCATGTACTTTCATACCAGCCAAAATCAAAACTAAGTAGTAAATTTTCACCTTTTCTATTGTGAACTATCAAATTAAGCGAGGAGAAGACTTATCAATTAATTGAGTATATTTTTAGGGAAAAATGGCACTATTTTGACAATATTGAATATTTTCGAAAAAATGCAAAATAGTGCAAAATAATGCAAAATTAGATTTTTCAAAACGTTGTAGCATTCGGTTTTTTCCATTTCTTCAAAAAGAAATATTTAATGAATTAACTTCTAGCAAAAGGCTTAAAAAGTATAGGTCTCCAGATTTGTTTTCTACAAAACGGTTTTTAAATTTTGGGTGGGGCACTCTATTAAAGAGGTTGAAAAACTTTATTCATTTTAATACTCGTTTTAAGACAAAGAGAAATCACATTCCTTTCATTTCTACGTAATGGCCACCTAAAGGAGATAAATTGCACCAAGAAAACTTGAAAAGTATATATTTGTGTTGTGGACTTAATGAGTGGATAAAGTTAAGTTTTGACACTATTACCTTGTATCATTTGACACTAATACCTTGAATCATTTAAAAATCGATGACTATACAGTTAATTCATTTTGATTGAATAATCTGCATTTTAAATACCCACCGGATTTCCTAGTAAACCTTTTGTCAAATCGTGGAAATAAACTTTAGCGTTTGCACTTTTAAGTCATTTGACTTCTTCTTCTCCAGATTACGTGCCCCTTTTAAACATGGAAAGTGTATAATAGAATGCTTCCTAGAAACCGAGGTTGCACTAAAATTGACGAATTTTCATTTATCTTATTTATCCAGGCTCCAGGATTCACACATGCTAATGCTTTTAACTCATTCCCTGAAAATCCCAATTTTAATATCTCGAAAAAAGAAAAAAAGTTAAGACAACATTTCTTGACTTCTCACAATGTTTTCTTCCTTGACTGAAAGGCATTCTTTAAATATTGAATCAACTTTATATTGCCACCTAAAGCTTCTTTCTTCTATTGTCTAGTATAGTGTTAACCCATCCCCATAAAATGGCGCTTTTTAATGTCCTTCAAGAAAATGAATTGAAAAAGAAAAATGTGTAAATTGAGTGAATTGGTTGTAACAAGTAATTTCTTCATTTTCCACATTGTTTTCTATCCAGAAAGTCGAAAAAATCTGAAATTTAATATACCTTGAATTGCCATCTCCAACTCCTTTTAATTTGGACTAGTCTAATATTTTGACATGTGGTAATGGGTTAAGTTAATCTCGATGGATTCAAGAAAGCAAAACTCGTATTGTACTCAACTGACGTAACGTTGGAGGACCTTATACCTCCGATAAATAAGTTCAACTGAGATATTGACAGATCGACGCTGTCGAATGAAAGCTCAATCCAAGCGAATCCTCCATTTATAGCGGAAGTGCGAAGAGATCAGGTATATATGTAAGAGATTTCCGCTTGTGGATGACTTACGTCTATTCAATGTGTGGTTACGACGTTAAGGTCGCCTAAGAACGATTTCCTTTCGTGGTAAGTCCGATACCATATATTTCAGAAATGAAGCCATTCAAACTTCTTGTTGGAGGCCAGTGGGCGTAATAAGGGACCCATTGACCCATTACCTGACTGCAAAATTTTAGACTGGAATTGAACGGAGTTGCTGACAGTATTTTAAAATATATGAAAATTCAGATATTTTTTTATTTTATTGGTAGAAAGCACTGTGTATAGTAAAGAAATTGCTTGCGACAGGCAAACGTTATTGTGTGTAAATGGGAATAGGAGAAAACATGATAAAACTAAGGATTCTTACCCGTCATTTGTATCTAATCCATTCGGGTCCACATAGAAGTGAACTGTTTTTGTAGAATGGAGCGGTAACACGGAGCACGCCAATAACACAAGAAACATAGTCATAGTTCTGGAAGCAATGCAATAAATGATGATATAGTAGCTGACTAACATACCAGTTTCTTACATACCCGTGTCATTTTTGAACAGATTGTCATAGTATAATAGTGTCTATATGTAAGCTTGTGAACAAAGGTGGCTCGCATTTCGGTCTAATCACGACTGACGTTTGAACTCATCCAAATTACGTCAACCATTTTTTACGGGTTCTACCATTGTTAATTAACCCTTTCCTGTTCATTCCCTGGTTTTTACGTCCCTGTGATTTTATGACTGAGAGAACTAGTGGTGAAAGAAGAAATTGCTTGTAACAAGCAATTTCTTCTTTAACCACAGTATTTTCCATCCCATTGAATGGTTATATTTCAAATTAAATCCACTTATTGTCGCTTGCAAAACCTTTGAATTTGGAGAGGTCTTTTTTTTCCAAAACAGGAAAGGGTTTAGATCGCTTACTTTTACGAAACATATTTACACAAAGTTGGTTCAAATTGCTCCGAGTGTTTATGCATTGTAAAGCTCAAAGTTCAGCTTATATAGTCGCCAGGAAACACTCTTTACATGTGGCATCAATTACGCGAGTTTTTAACGGAATACAGTGGAACTGTTTTAATTGCAACCCTGATGATAGCAATGCATTGCTTAATTTACAAGTGAATATATGTGCCAACATTAGATTTTAAAAATAAAAAGCCCCTTTTCATAGCAACTTCTGTTTAACTTCAACATAGATGTTCGTTGTTGCTATAAATAGGATTCCGCTGCACCACCATTTTCGTACGTAGGTGGAGTTTGGCTTACTAAATTTTAGACTGGTCCTAATTGAACAAAGTTTTGAGTAACGATTTCATGTTAGTGAAATTGATTTTATCTTTGCCTCATCTGAAGAAAACATTTCGGGGGATAAAGAACTTACTAGTTACAAATATTTCTGGGAGCCGCCGTCATAGCGCTGTTGGTAGCGCGTCGGACTATCCATCTAGAGGTCCCGGGCTCGATCCCCGACGGCGGCACACATCCATTCCGACTATTTGTCTCTCACCAATGGGTCGATAATCGTAGACCTATGTTGGGTGGCAGCTGGAGGCTGGGAAGGGATGTAATTGTAGTAATTGTGTGAGAAATACCAGGATTCCATTGTTAGGTGCTCCAGCTGAAAGATTGTTGAAAGCGGCGTAAAACTCCATTAAAAAAAACTCCAAATATTTCTGTTGCACATTTTTAAAATCTATTTTTAATTTAGGACCGTTTAAAGCGGGATTTGAGGATGGTTCAAACAAACCCCGGTAACGGAGAATTCGTTAGGCTTTCCGAACACTGGTCAATCACATAATTCTCTGTCATAAGAAAACTAGAGTCGCTTGAGCACCTGTATCGCTCTACAGGTCTGAATGAACTGATATAAGCAGAGTTTTTAGAAATTCAATATAAACTGAATCATCTTTGCCATATATGGAAACCGAAATTTTGAAATGATTTACAAAAGTCATAGCAAGTTATGTAAAGATTCACTTTCTAAGGCAGATGAAAAGGTATAAACAAAATTTTCACTACTTATCATATATGGACATAACCCACGATCATAAAAGTCGTGTTTTTCTACCGTTCAAAATAGATAAAGGAATCTGATAAACGCCATCCGAGGATTATGCCCTTGAAATTTGGTTGAAATAAATGAACAGATCTCTAAAACAAGAGGGCCGTTGGCCCTGGGGCGCTCACCTAATATAAAGGCTCTTTTTCTTTCAACAGTCTAATTTCATGGAATTATGAAACAAGTGGGCCACAATTACATATAAAGACTATATAAAGACCTGGTGAATCAAATGTCTAAATTACAAATTCCAAGACTTTAGTGCTGATTTGAAAGAAGGAAAAAACTTTTTCCATGGGTTATAATTTCAGAATAAGAAAGAAGTCTGTGAACTGATGCTTCATGCCTATACCCCCGGCTCTGCCCCTGGAGACCCGAGGATCATGATTTTAGCTATTTTGTAAGAGATCAATATACTGATGCTTCATGCAAAATATCAAGGCTCTACGCCTTCTGGGTAAGGAGGAGAAGATTCTTAATGATTATTTTGAAATTTCACTTTTGTTGCCAAGAGTTTTAAACGGATTTTAATTCTTTTAGCTTATTTTAAGGGGGACTACCTAAGGAACATTTCTGCCAAATTTGGTTCAAATCGGCTTAGTGGTTTGGGAGGAGATGTCATTTAAAAAATCGCTCATTATTTCTATATACCCCCCCCCTGGGGCTCTGCCCCTGGGGACCCGAGGATCATGATTTTAGCTATTTTGAAAGAGGTCATTATACTGATGCTTCATTCATGGCAACCAGAGTTTTTAACGGATTTCAATTCTTTTAGCTATTTTTAAAGTGGACCACCTCAGCAACATTTCTGCCAAATTTGGTTCAAAGCAGCCCAGTGGTTTGGGAGGAGATGTCATTTAAAAAATCGTTCTTTATTTCTATACACCCCCCCTCTTGGGCTCCGCACCTGGGGACCCAAGGATCATGTTTTTAGCTATTTTGAAAGAGGTCAATATACAGATGCTTCATTCAAAATATCAAGGCTCTACGCCTTCTGAATCAGTAGGATAAGATTTTTAAAGATTATTTTAAAATTTCACTTTTGTTGCTGCCATAGCAATTAGAGATTTTAACGGATTTCAATTCTTTTAGCTATTTTTGAAGGGGACCACCTCAGCAACATTTCTTCCAAATTTGGTTCAAATCGGCCCAGTGGTTTGGGGGGAGATTTCATTTAAGAAAAATCGTTCTTTATTTCTATATACCTCCCCCCCCCTGGGGCTCCGCCCCTGGGGACCCGAGAATCATGATTTTAGCTATTTTGAAAGAGGTCAATATACTGATGCTTCATGCAAAATATCAAGGCTCTACGCCTTCTGGCTCAGGAGGAGAAGATTTTTAAAGATCATTTTAAAATTTCACTTTGACGGATTTCAATTCTTTTAGCTATTTTTTAAGGGGACCACCTAAGGAACATTTCTGCCAAATTTGGTTCAAATTGGCCCAGTGGTTTGGGAGGAGATGTCGTTTAAAGAAATTGTTGACGGACGACGGACGCCGGACGAAAGGTGATCACAATAGCTCACTTGAGCACTTCGTGCTCAGGTGAGCTAAAAAGGTAAAGTTTTAAGTACACGCCATATATGAAAATTAGCTCAACCCCCTACCCTAAAAAGGTCATGTTTTTCATACAATCAAATTCATTGAAGAAATCTGATAAAGAACCACCAAGTGACCATTTCTGTTAGATTTGGTTGAAATCAATAACTGGTTTCTGAGAAAAAGATTTCCAAAGCTTTCACCATACATGGTAATAAGCCCAGCCCATTAAAGCAATGAAGTGAGAAGAACGCAAACAGATCGGCACAAAGAAGCCGTGGGCTTTCATTTGGTATACAATCAGTAGGAAATAGCCAGAAAAAGGCCCTGTTTTCATCCGATCAAAATTCTTTAAAGGAATCTGATTAAGGATTACACAAGGGTCATTCCTGTAAAATTTGCTTGAAATCCATCTACTGGTTTCTCAGATGTTTGCAGATTTCACCATATGTGAAAATTATCCCTGCCTATTAAAGTCATGACTTACATCCGATCAGAATAATCTTAAAGAATCTGACAAAGGGTCACTCAAGCACCATAATTGTGAAATTTTATTTGAAATCCACCAACTTGCTTCTGCGATTTTCTGAGCCTTTACAATATATGAAAATTAGTCCCGCCCATTTAAGCAATGATTTTCATACGATCAAAATTGATATCAATAGCCCCTTGGCTCTCAGCTATTGCAGCTAAATATAAAGAAGCCTTGTACTGAAAAATACATAAAGGCCCATAATTTTGTAGAAGACAAAGATGGTACTAAGAAAGAGCTCCTAGTAAATAAGCTATTTCGGGCTCGAGTTAAAGTTTGTGGTAGTATTGGTGTGGAAAGCGATAGGAAGTCATGGTTAGGGTGAATCGCCCCGCCTCCTGAGATTTCTGACAAACAACCCCGCTTTTGGTACCCCTTCAAGAGAGAGGTTTGGAAAACATTGTGGAAAATGAAGCAATTGCTTGTTAAAAGCAATTATTCACTATCCAAAATGTTTTTCTATCCTAAAAGACAATGACTTTAAAAATAAATCAATTGAAAATTCTCATCCGCATCTCCTTTGAAATTCTGTAGTTTGTCAATGACTTTAAGCCGGCTATAGTCAATTGTCTTACATTTTGTGTTTCCGATTTCCCTTTGTTTAGTAGAAGACAATAGAAACAAGATATTCTCTTATCTGTACATAAGCAGTAGGAAACAGACAAGTTCACGAACCAAAAGGTCAAAAGGAGGACCTTTAGTGTCTCGTTATAGAATTAATTCTAGAATAAAGTTGCTTGCGGACATCGGCATTAACCCATTCCCACAAAATAACGCTTTTTTACGCCCCTCAAAACAAATACCTTTAGGAAAAACATGTCTCTCTACTTCACACAGTCATAGGGAGCAAGAATTCATAGAAACCTTTGAACTGAGAACGTTAATTTGAAATAGAGATTCGCAGAAGGGCACATATGCACCCGGAGGGGCTTGCTGCGAAACAACACTGTATATCTAAACTATTTAGCCAAGTCCTTGGCAGGTTATTCAATATTGATTTGAAAGATCAAATCGAGAAATAGGTTGTCCAGAGACATGTCGAATCAGACGATTTGTACAGAGAATGTGGTGCACAGAATGTTTTTTAGCTAGCAAAGCGTCAGCTTTGATAGCTTAAGTTAACAGACAAATTCTTGATGTCGTCTCAAAGTTCAACGAGTGCAAACTGCCACTGGAGGCTTAACTACTAAATCCATTGAATGCCTACGCAATAAAAAATAGTTTTTATATATTTCAGGAATATTGCAAACTTTATTCAAATTGTAGAGAACTCTGCCAAAAATATGCTATTTCACCCATACCCACTCAATTCCGCTTTTTAAGCATCTCAAGAAATAAGCTTTTGAAAACATTGTGGACAATGAAGAAATTGCTTGTAACAAGCAATTTTTTCAATGTCCACAATGTTTTCTACCTAACAAGGGAACGATTTTTAAATTCAACCATGCTTTGCTAGCTTACAGTACTTTCAGTACTTTGATTTTATAAACTGAGACCTTGAGCTTGAACGTATCACAACAAACGTTTAGCATGACACTAGCACTCATCAAGAAGAACAACTAATGCCAAGTTATTTTCAAATCCAACCATAGATGTAGAAGTTATGCTGCGGACAAGGTCTATTTTTTCATTTGACCTTCAACTGTGACCTTGACGGTATCACAACAACGTTGCACATGACACTATAGCACTCATCAAGAACAACTAAGCCAAGTTATTTTCAAATCCATTCTTAAATATAAAAGTTATGCTCCAGATAAAAATCCGGACGGACGCATGCACGCACGAACACTGAGGTGAAAATGCGACAACTATGTCTGTCTCGCTAACCGTAAGCGGGCACGATAATAATTTTTGTCTTGTGTACAACCGGACATTATATAGATTCATGTGGCAAGTTTCATTTCATTCGAATGGAAAATATAGGAGTTGCGCACACAACATTAACGCATTAAAGAGCAGATCATTTTGAAACGACCTGAAGAATCATAATAAATTTTGCTAAATGCACAAGATAATTAGAAGATTCTTTAATGTAAGTTCAGTTCATCCCGATAGAAAAAGTAGTTGTGCATAAAACACCTACTTCATATTTACGCCATTTTTTGGTGGTGACATGCACGACTAGACAGCATAAGCATTCATTGTGGCAAATTTCATATCGTTCCTATTGAAAGAGTTGGAGTTGCGCACAAAAAATTGCCAATGGACAGACGACCTTGTCACGAATTGCGGACGTTTCGTACCATTACCATTTTGTACCAGTCATTTCGTACCATGGTATCGGTCATTTCGTACCATGGTGTGACCATTTCGTACCATGTTGTAGTCACTTCGTACCATACGTCAAATATTTCGTACCATGTTTAGAAAAAAAATCATATATTATTTGAATAGTAAAATAACGCTTTCAACATTTATAAAATATTTTTATTTTCTATTTGCTTTATCTAATTTATCGATCACTAAACAAATGAAAATCAATTAAGACAGTCCATTCAGGCAAACGGAGAGTTGATGATACAGTATAAGCATATCAGCGCATTACTTTTTTTCTAACAGGGAGATTGTGTTCATTAGAAGAAAATTAGTAGGAAATCTGAACTGTATTTCCGTCAATATTGTATCATAGTTAACCGAATAATTCGACAAAGTAACCATTAGCCAATTGCCACACAATGATATTTAAGACAGGTCCAAATATACAGAAATTCGCAGACCACAATTTCATGAGGACGGAATTTTTTTTAAAAATATTTGTCTTTTGGAGAAGAAAACATTGTGATAATTATTGCTTGACTCCAGCAATGTTTCCCTAAGTATTTTTCTTGATGGATGTAAAAAAGTGGGACAGTCAAATGAAAGGCAAATACCAATGTAATCATAATTAAGCAATCAACAGTCGTTCACCTTCCACAATTAGATCTTCAATGATATTACCTAACACGTAGCAAACAATGAAAAACAATCTAATTATCAAATTCTCTGATCTTGATTGAGTGGTTTATTTGTGGTACGAGATGGTACGAAATGACTAATTATTTGGTACGAAATGACCAACGATTGGTACGAAATAACCATAGAAATTATGGTACGAAATGGTTATGGTACGAAATGACTATACACCTTGTCAACCTGTATATTTTCAAGGAGGCCTCTTTTTGCTTGACAGGTCACCTATAAATAGTCCATTCTTGTTTTTTCGAAATCAAGCCTACACTCCTAAATAATTTGATGTATCTGAACTAATTTCTATATTTGTTATAAAACGGTGTTAGAGTCCTGAAGCTTGGAATATCATGAAAACGATGTTGATAAAGCACAGAAATGACTCGTTTTGTGATATCCGACCCTGCCATGCAGTCACTTTCAATGGAAAGGACAAACAAGTTAACGCTTTCCTGTTTTGCAAAATTTCAAACCTGTCAAAATTCAAAGGTTTTGTAGACAAAAATTGAAATCGGATTTCCTTTGAAAAATAATCATTCAATATGGTAGAAATTACTTCAGAAAAAGAAGAAATTGCTTGTTACAAGCAATTTCTTCTTTTCCAAAATGTTTTCTAAATTTTAAAATTTAAAAATAACATTAAAATCGGATTTACTTTAAAAAAAAATAATCATTCAATATGGTAGAAAATACTTCAGAAAAAGAAGAAATTGCTTCTTACAAGCAATTTCTTCTTTTCCAAAATGTTTTCTAAATTTTAAAATTTAAAAATAACATTAAAATCGGATTTACTTTAAAAAAATAATCATTCAATATGGTAGAAAATATTTCAGAAAAAGAAGAAATTGCTTGTTACAAGCAATTTCTTCTTTTCCAAATGTTTTCTCAATTTCAAAATAATTGGGACGTAAAAACCAGGGATTGAACGGGAAATGGTTCTTTAGCCATTACCAGTTGAGAATTTTTTTGACTGATCCAAAATCAAAGGAGTTGAAAACGATAATATTAGGTTATGGAATCGTAGTACTCTTTGTCCTTTGGGTAGAAAACTTTTTGAAAAATAAAAGAACTGCTTTTACCGAGCAATTTCTCCATTTTCTTAAGGTTTTCCAAAGTTATCTCTGGAGGGTTGTAAAAGTCAGATTGTGTTGGAATGCATTAAATGGATAAAAAAGACAAACTACAACATCAATAATAAACATACAACCTTTGGTTGTATCACTTTAACATGTATTTTCTCAGCAACATTAGGCTTAAGAATAAAGCACATGTATTACATTATCAGCTCAATATCAAATACATCTATCTGAGAACCTCAAAACAGTACTTAACCAGGGTTAAAATGTTCCATGCATTTACAGATGACAAATTTTATAGTTATAAGCCATTGCAGACAGTAACCAAAAGCATGTGTAAACAGGTTATGACAGAGGAACAAATTTCTCCTTTTCACTAAATTATTTTTGGTACAATTTGGAGGATTTGTTTTAATTTTTCAGCTCACAAAACCCATTCACACTCCACAAATTTCAGAATGGCCCAAATTCAAAGAAATTGCAGACGACTGTTTTTAGTTTATGAAATTGTAGAAATCTTTATTTTTTTTGGGTAAGAAAACATTGTGGATAATGAAGAAATTGTTTGAAACAAGCAATTTCTTCATTTTGCCCAATGTTTTGCAAAGAATTCTTCTTGTGGTGCGTAAAAAAGCAGGATTGTTTGGAAATGGGTTAACAATTCATTTGATGAATGGCTGAAGACCAAGAATAATCTTTCATATCTTTATTTTTTTCCCATGAATTTTGTTTTCTTAAGTTACCCGTTGGCTCCTGTTAATGGATTGCCGCGGTCAATTAAAGAATAGATTGATCAAACAAATCCTTCATTTAAACCTGAAGCAAATGTAGATCTCCTACATTTATGCCAAGCAATTTTGTTGGTTTGGCAACTAGAACAAAATGAGTACAGCTCATTCAATCTGTAATTATGACATTTAGGCCACACAAAAGATTTTCTTTAATCCCTTACCACACAATCCCGCCTTTTTACGCCCCTCAAAAAAAAGGTTTGGAAAACTTTGTGTACAATAAAGAAATTGCTTTGATCAAGCTATTTCTTCATTATCCACAATGTTTTCTATTCAAAAAGCAAAAAAAAAAAAAAAAATTCATCAACCGTAAATTGTCCTCTGTAGCTTCTTTCAAGTTTGACCAGTCTAAAATTTTGTTGTGTGGGAATGGCTTTTATTTATGTCTCATTCCATATTATTTTCTAAATAAAGTTGTTATAACCTGTTGACAGATTGCTAGCTATGTTCACTGAGTCCAACAGGAAGTGGACTTGGATAGTTTACACCATTAGTTACAAAATTAATTGCCAGTCCAATCTGATAAACATGAGGGCCGTTGGCTCTGGGGCACTCACCTGAGATAAAGGCTCTTTTTCTTTCAACATTCTAATTTCATGTTAAGGTTAGGATTATGATACAAGTGGGCCATACTTTATACATATAAAGACTATGTGCCTTGGGATCCAAAAGTCTAAATAACATATTCCAAGCTTAAGGGCGCATTTTAAAGAAGAAGAATTTTTTTTCCTCTCCCTGGATCCATGGTTTATAATTTCAGAACTATGAAAGAAGTCAGTGAACTAATGCTTCATGGCTATAACCTCCCCTCCTAAGGCTCTGCCCCTGGGGACAAGAGGATCAGGATTTTAGCTATTGTGAAAGAGGTCAATTATTTTAGCTATTTTCAAAGTGGACCACCTAAGGAACATTTCTGTCAAAATTGGTTCAATTGGCCAAGTGGTTTGGAAGGAGATGTCATTTAAAAATCGATCTCTATTTCTAAAACCCCAAGCCCCATGGGGCTTGCCCCTGGGGACCCAAGGATCATGATTCTAGCTATTTGGAAAGAGGTCAATATACTGATGCTTCATGCAAAATATCAAGGCTCTAGGCCTTCTGGGTCAGGTGGAGAAGATTTTTAAAGAATATTTTTAAAAATTCACTTTTGATGCCTTGGCAACCAGAGTTTTTAACCCTTGACATGCTGAATAAAATCCTCTACAATTTTTTTTTTAAATCAAAGGACTGAAAGCACAGAAAGCACTAATTTTGGGTTGGTATTTTCTTAGGAAAAATATTGGTATAATCAATGCTGGTGTTAAAGGGACAAACAGAAGGTGTAGACAAAAGCAGAAGGTCTAGACAAAAATCAGACTGCACATATGTGCAGCCTGATCTTTGTCTAGACCTCTTGCCAAAACAGGAATATTCTGGGTTCAGCATGACAAGGTTAAACAGATTTCAATTCTTTTAGCTATTTTTAAAGGGGACCACCCAAGGAACATTTCTGCCAAATTTGGTTCAAATTGGACCAGTGGTTTGGGAGGAGATGTTGTTTAAAGAAATCATTGACAGACAACACAAAACACCGAACAAAAGGTGATCACAACAGCTCCCTTGAGCACTTCGCACTCAGATAAGCTAAAAATGGCTCCCTTTTAAATGTTGTAACTACAGCTTAACCAACTCAAGTGTTTAATTCAAATACCAGAGTTCAAAGTTCACATCCAATAGAACAGACATTTTAATTGGTCAATCCATTATTTGATTGACAGCAGGATTCATCATTAAGAAGACACAAACTTAAACATCATGAACACATGTATGACTAGTCATGAAGAAAGGGACTGTCAAGAAATGAAAACAAATGTGACCTGGCATGGAAAAGAACCTCCTCCAAACTCCATGAAGGAAAAATGCTTGAATGTGATTTAATCCTGCAGAGGACAATCACAGAGGTATTTCTTTAACCCTTTCCCGGTTTTTGAAATTTTAGACTTGTCAAAATTGAAAGAGGATGCAGAAGACAATGAAAATTGCATGCAATTCCAAATAAAACCATCCTATGTGGTAGAAAACACTGTGGCCAAAGGAGAAATTGCTTATTACAAGCAATTTTTCCTTTTTCCACGATGTTTTCTCAAGTATAAAATCACAGTGACGTAAAATCCCTGGTTAATCCAGGAAAGGGTTTAAATCAAAGGGCTGAAAGGTACTAACTGTGGGTCAATATATCTATTTAAGATGATTGCACATGTATGTGCAGACTGATCTTTGTCTATATCTCCTGCCAAACAGTTATGCACGAATAATATATATTAAGCATAATTCCAGATAGGAGGGAGTATTTCAAATATAAATCTGTTATATATAATGAAAACCCTAAGTTAAGGGTACTCAATGGAATTGACTTATCATGGCTGTTAATCAAAGAAAAAATAACAGCCAATCAAATCATTCATTTTGATCGGAAATGGACCTTGAACTCCAACATATGCCATCATTTTTGTGAGCCTTTTTGTTAGATTAGTTTCTTCAACTTTGTAACTTCAGTTATTTGACCAATCAAATCATTCATGTAGACTGAAAATGAACTTTAAACTCTAAGATTCTTTTATGTGATACATTTTTGTTGGTCTGGAGACTTGAACATCATAACTACAGCTTCTTAAAGCTGTAAATACGTCATTTAGGTAGCCAATGATTCTATTTTTTGTCACATGTTTCTGGCCACTTATTTTGCAAATATCTTTTGTAATTTATGCATTTCATTTTGTGTCACTACATACATGGCATCATCTTTAATATCAATACTATTCACAAACTTTTTATCAAATTGAGGATTACATATTTGGTTTCATGAAATTATCTACATATACATATATCACTAAGAATAAATGAACATACATATTTATTATACTGCACAGAAAATCTCTTTTAAGTAGGTTAAAACTTCTTGTTAGAAAGTCATATACACACAATAATGCAGTATATCACATGTTTTCCTTTGGAGTTGAATCAGTCCAAACAAAATCCAAGATTGTGGTCAGTCATGTCCTTCTTTGTTGGGAGTCTGGATCTGAATTTATACTGGAACACATGACCAGATGACAAAATTTCAAAATTCAAAGAAGTTGCAGACAAAAATTCTTGGTTGATGAAATCTTGAATTATTTTGTCTTTTGAGGTTAAAAACATAGTGTTACAAGCAATCTCTTCATTGTCCATAATGTTTTCCAAAGCTAGGGGGGAGGGGGTGGGGGGGAATCAAAAAGCGTTATTTGGTGGGAATGAGGTAAACATATAAAAGTTGAATGGTCCTTTTTTTAAACTATTCGGGAACAGGTCTGAATATGATCTATAAATTATCGTTACTTATTAAAAATAATGAGGGTAACTAACGTTAACTCCTGAACCAGACATCACAAGCAATTTCTTCATTTTCAACAATGTTTTCCAAAGCTTTTTGTTCTTTAAAAGCGTCACTGAGTGGGAATGAACATGCCCTTCAAGAAATTTTTTTTTGGAAAATGAAGACTTTGCTTCTTTAAAGCAAATTCTTCATTATCCACAGTGCTTTCTATCTAAAAAGAAACAGATTTTTTAAAATTCATTGAACTGAAACTTTTCTTCAGCAAATTCTTTCAATTCAGACCAGTCCAAAATTTTGCAGTCTGCTAATGGGTTTTAGCTCATAACCACTGGCCACCAATTCTCATTTATAGCATATCCTTTTGAATTAACCTACTCCCATACATTCACACATTTTCCAGCCTTTCAAGCTAAAGACATTGGAAATCATCACAGAAAATATAAAATTGCTTGTTAAAAACATTTCTTCCTTATCAACAATGTTTTCTACCACAAAAGATAAATATTTGAAATATTTCATCAACCTAAAACTGTTGTCTACATCTTCGGTATTTGGACCAGTCTTAAATAAGTTGCCTGGAAGAGATTTATAAACAGAGAGTATGTTTTGTGTTTTGTGACTTTGGAATATAGAGTTTAGAGTGTTTATACTAAGAATAAAATCAAGTATCTGCTACTATTTCGTGGAATATTTGGTGTGATGTCTGTCTAAATGTAAGCAGCTGTATTTGAGGCGCCTTTCAGGAAGTACGAATTAACCCATTACCACATGACAAAATTTTGGAGAGGTCAAAATTCAAAGAATTTGCAGAGAACAATTTCAGGTTGATAAACATTCAGGTTGTTCAAAAACCTTTGCCTTTTGAACAAAAGTAATGTGATAAAAGTAGAAATTGCTTTTGTCAAGCAATTTCTACAATTTTCACAATTTGTTCCCAAAGTATTTTCTTGAGGGATGTAAAAAGGTGGTTTGTGAGGGAATTGCTTAAAACCTTTAAGAATAGCTGTACATGGACAGAATACAAATTATGATGTAAAAAACAAAGCATACTTTGCTGTATAATAAATTTGTAATGTCATTTCTTGCCTGGATATAATCATATATCCTGGCAAGAAACATTATGATTAATAATATCACTAAATGCTATAATAAATTTAATCAATATATCCCTTTAACAAATTTTTTGAGGTCATTTTTATTGCCATAAGGCAATATTAATCAGATCCAAGGTCAAACATTCTGTTGGATATATCGAAGATTCAAGTCATGTAGAAGAGTTTTGTTCAGTACCACAAAATCCTGCATTTTGACATGATGAAGAAATATAGTTATGGAAAACATCTTGAGAAATAGGTGAAATTGCTTGCAATAAGCAATTTCACATTTTCAAAAAAAAAAAAAAAAAAGAAAAGAAAAAAAAATCCACTTTATCAATTTCAATGCACAATGAACTGTCACCTGCAACTCCTTTAATTGTGGACCAGTCTAATGCAAATACTTCGTCAGCTGGTAATGGGTCAAAGATACAATGTTCTCATTATCACATGAAGACTCCACTAATCTTGATACAATACACTTAATACGACAATATCTAAAACATAAATATTGCATAGTCATCAACAATTTACAACATCAACAAGCATGTCTGTTTACAGGTTGCTCTATTTCTAAACTTTAAATCTTAATCTAGAGCGTTTAAGCCATTAACAGACTACAAGAGCTTTGAAATAGAAAACATCGTGGATAATGAAGAAATTATAATAAGCAGTTTTTTCATTTTCCCCAATGTTATCTTCGGGGCGACTAAAAGTGTCATTGTGTGGGCATGGGTTAACCCTTTACCAGACATATTTTTGTTAAGATTAGTTTTCCTTTTTTATTTCTATGTAAAATCAGGGATTGCAGAAAAAAGGGCTAATTTTTAGAATGCGGTAATTCTTTGAAGTATTTTGGTAGAGGGTCAATAGATGAAGATTTATACTAAATATCAAAACTGGGGCCTTTTGGTTTGGGAAAAGAACATTTTCTACCCTACTGAACAGTTTTTTTTCCAAATAAAATACACTTTAAATTTCACCTTTGAATTAGGAAAGGTCTAAAATTTTATAAAACAGGAGAGGGTTAACCTATCAATGTGATGAACAATGAGTAGTCTATTTCATCACATGACTGTTGGTGCTTATTGGTTCATTTGTACTTGAACTCTAAAGACTTGAATAAACAATGGCTGGGATCTAATTAATTGCTATGATAAATGCAGCTTTCAGCATTAAATATCACTTATCATTTACACTTGATCTTTCCTAGGTTAACCCATTCCCACACAGTGTCACTTTTGAACGCCCCTCGAGAAAAAATGCATTAGAAAACATTGTGGGAAATGAAGAAATTGCTTGTTACAAGCAATTTCTTCATTTTCCACAATGTTTTCTACCCAGAAAGTTAAAAAAATCCAAAATTCTATAAACTTTAAACTGTCGTCTGCAACTCCTTTCAATTTGGACCAGTCTAAAATTTTGCCGTCTGGTAATGGGTTAAACTTTCACAAGGCAGTGGTTCTGATGTGCCTCTTCTAAGAGCCTGACCATATAGCCAACAGCTCTGCTTGGGCATCAAATCAAACACTAAACATGGTGTTGAATACCACATAAGGAAACCTTCTGCTTTAACCTATTCCCTCACAAGTCTGTTTATTTTTGCCCCTCAAGCAAAATGCTATGTAGAAAACGAAGAAAAAGCTTATTACAAGCAATTTCTTCATTATTCACTATGTTTTCTTATCAGACTTTCATATGCTCTCTCGTAATGGGTTAATGGACTAACTATTTTATGAAAAAAAAACAACACAGATCTAAAGTTATCTTTTTTTTTGCAAATGCCTGTACTTTGCAATCAAGTTGTTTTGATTGACAGATATCCACCAAAGTACATTTCATCTCTCTCTATCATCCCTTTACCACATGGTAAAATTTTAGACTGGTCTAATTTGAAAGAAGTTGCAGACACCAATTTAAAGTTTATGAAGCTTTTATTTTTCAACTTTCTTGGTAAAAATCATTGTATTGCTTGTTGCAAGCAGTTTCCTCATCTTACACAATTTTTTAAAATTATTTCTCTTGAGGGGGGTCAAAAAGTGTCATTTCGAGGGAATGAGTTACCCATGTTTTAACCATTTACTAAATGACCAAACTTTAGACAGGTCTAAATTGAAAAGAGTTTCAGACAACAATTTCAAGTTGATGGAATTCTAAATATCTCTGTAACCAGCAACTTCTTCATTCTCAAAATTGTTTTCTCTAGCATTTTCTTGACTGTTGTAAAAAAGTGGAATTTTTAGGTAATGTATTATCTCACATGAACACATTATATAATATCACCATGACATTTATGATATGAATAATGAATAATCACATATAACTTTATTGAGTTTATACATTAAACTGGTCATGTTTAGGAATTTTGCAGGCCATGAAGGGAAGCAAATTTCCTGTCATGACGTTTTATTGCAGTTGTAATACAATCAAAATGAACTAGAATTGTCACAAAGCAGACTCATACACTCCACCAGTATTTTTGTCACTCACGTAGCACAGTTGACCTTTAACCTATGTATGAAGGTTCAGGGTTATTGGTCAATTAGTTCTAGAGTTAGATCAAGAACCAAAAGCGAGCGTATAATGACAGACAGAAAGATGAAGGACAGACATGTTGAAACCAATATACTTCAAGGGTGGGAGTATAATTATGAAGCATAACACACAAATGTTGAGACTGATAACACAGGAAATGAGGTAAAATATTTGTTGCAGGTAATGAAGGGCACCCAATTTTCTATGCCAAAATTTCATGATATTCAAATGAAATATTGTGTAAAAGTAGGAAAGTAATCAAATTCAAAAGCTCTTATTTAAAAAAAACAAAGTGGTAAAAGGAGAAATGTTGAAGGTCTATGTTGCACTTCCAGTATAAATGTATGATTTGATTGGTCAGTTGAGTTGTTTGACAGCTGTGATCAATCAATCAAAATTGTCTCCACATTTTTGTCTGGTACTAGAATTAATAAATGAAATATCAATGATTTTGAAAGGAACACTTTGATCTTAAGACAGAAAATGCTGTTATAACAAGGTTTTTTCCAGTTTTGTCAAAACCATTTCAAAGCTAGGTTTTTAGAAATCTGAATTTTTTACATTCATTTATAAAACTCGAAATATATGACAAGAGCATCTTTATGCAGGTGCCCAAACTCAATTTATGGATGCTTGATAGAAATCCATATTTTTGTATTAAAAGAGCAATTATTTTTTAAAAAAAGGATGCCCATAGTGTCTGACACTCTCTACTGGCTTTATGAGCTGTATAACCTATTGCCACACAACAAAATTCAAGACTGGTCTGAATTGAAAGAAGTTGCAGACAACAATTTCAAGTTTATGAAATTTTAAAAGGGATTGTGTGGGAAAGGGTTAAGACTGCTTTCCTTTGACATCCTAAATTTTGAGGTACCCATCTATGAACACTCCATGAAAGTTTTAGAAGAATCTAAAGAAAATTGTTCATAAAATAGTGTTAACAAGAATATTTTTTCTACAACCCTGTAGCATATAATCTGAAATTGACCCCATTCCAAAAGTTGATTGAATGGGGTTCAACGCCACTTTAAACAGTATTTCAGTCAAATTGCACCGTATGGAGTACCTAACCAAAGACTCCTGGTATTTCACACACTACCACTATACCACTGTAGTACTACCTCTTCATCCTTTCCCAGCCTCCAGCCCATTCCAAAAGGAATAATCCTTATTATGATAAATTCTATGAAAATTTGAATAGAATCATATATCCAAAGGTACAACTCTATTACAAAAATACTGTTAGCCTTCAGGTATAGTGGGGCTAAAACTGCCAAATTTGTTGTCCTGACCAGGGAATTTTGATTTTCTCAATGCCCCTTTACCCGTCATACTTGACGTATATGACAGGATCAAACCCCATGATGGTACAATCACAATGTAATAGTCAGACGATAACTAGATGAAAACTGTTGACTTGAACATATTAATTGGGATATACTACATGTAGATGTATTTTAAATAGTCACTTTTCCCATTTCTTTTAATAGAAATGATCCTAATTTGAAAATGATGGTACAAACTTTCTGATTACATTTTAACCCATTCCCACATGAGCCCTCCTTTTAACAACATCCAAGAAAAACGCTTTGGAAAACATTGAGGAAAATGAAAATTGCTTGTATCAAGCAATTTCTTCATTATCCACTGTTTTCTATTCAAAGACGAAAAATTTGAAATTCCATCACCTTGAAATTGTTGTCTGCAGCTTCTTTCAATTTGGACCTGTCTTAAATTTTGTTGTGTGGGAATGGGTCATAATCAGATGAAAACTTTTGGCTTGATCATACAAACATGGTGCCTTTTCCTGTACAAGCTGACAAAATTGCTTCAATTTCAAAGGAAATATTCTTGTGATTAAATAATCTTTCTGCAAAAGTTTGACAACAATCCTGTGTAAACTATGGACTTGTCAAGTAAACAAAAATGTAAATAAATAGTTGCATATAAACAGACAGGAACCACACCATTACAAAACCTCTTCTGACCTTTGGTCGACGGAACTAAAATTATTAGAATTATCTTCCATAGTATTGCCCTTTTAACAGAGCACATTAACTTAGATTTTCAGTAAGTTTGTTTGTTTGAATGGGGTTTTACGCCGCTTTCAACAATCTTTCAGTTATATCGCGGCGGCTGGAGCACCTAACAATGGAATCCTGGTATTTCTCACACCAGTACTACCATTACATCCCTTCCTAGCCTCCAGCTGCTATCTCACATGGATCTACGATTATCGACCCATTGGTTAGAGACAAATAGTCGGAAAGGATGAGTGCCGCCGTCGATTTTCAGTAAGATAAATGCCTTTAAATAATACCAAAGATATTACAAATATTTAAATTTCTGAACGGAGCCAAAATAATGGCAATATTTCAGATATTCTCTGAAATTAAAAAAATGATGTAAGAGTGAAGATATGTCTATATACATATATAATTGATGGATCCCTGGCCACACCCACTGGACTCCGACAGGAAGTTTGACTTGGATATCAACCCTCTCCTGTTTTTAAAATTTTAGACAATTCCAAATTGAAAGAGGGTGCAGAAGACAATGAAAATTTGAAATGGAATCATCCTATGTGGTAAAAAATATTGTGGGAAAAGTAGAAATTGCTTGTTATGAGCAACTTTTTCTTTTCCACAATATTTTCTCAAGTATAAAATCAGAGTGATGTAAAATCCTGGGTTTGTACCTGAAGGGTCAAACAGCATTAAACTGCAAATCTGTGGTCGCCAAATCAAGATCAATGCTAAAATGTATACCAATATTGGGGTTCAATGTTTGATTCCAGTCTAGATTTGATTGGTCAATATATTTTTTGATTGACAGCCATGATCCGTCAATTATATAGCCACTATCAGCTACGTCGAGCTGTTGTTGAATAAACAGAAATGTAAGAGTCTGTACTCCCAGCTGCTAACTTTACCTGAAATAAACAAAAAAGTTATCTAAATGTTACCAAAAACCCCTAGGTACAAGTATAATTATATGCGAAGTTTGACTTGGACATTTCTGTTTTAAATTAAAATAGGGGAGAGTTTGAAAGTGGCTATAAGTCACTTTACCATGTTGCAACAAGTTTTGAATATTCTACCATATAAAATTGAAAACTTATTTAGGGCAATTGTAACTTAAGCCAAGAACCAGATGAAAAAATGATAGAATGGTCCAAATTGAAAGAAGTTGCAGAAGACAATTCAAATTGCACAACAAAAGAAAAATAAGAGCTACATTATGTAGAAAAAAATGTGAGAAAAGAATAAATTGCTTTTCACAAGCTATTTTCCTTTTCTTATGTTTCTTCAGGGTGTCTAAAAGTGGAATTGTGTAGAAATGGGTGTAATGATATTCGAAGTACTTCATTTATAGAGGTTGATCACATTAACTTTCTAAGGTGTAAGTGAAAAACTTTTTACATTGCCTAAAATAGTTTGAAAAATACAAGAGCTTTGTGATAAATTAATTAATTTCAATTCAGTACAACATGACTAAATTTTGGACAGGTGAGTCCCCAAACGACTTTTCAAAGTATCTAAAAATAAAGATATAAGTGTTGTAGGACAGCAGACGTTGTTTGAAAAGGAGAAATTGCTCAACACAAACTTATGACAAGCAATTTCTCCTCTTCAAAGAATGTTTTTCTACAGCATTTTCTTCATCTAGTTGTAATATGAGATTACATTGTAATAGGTTAAGTGACAGATAGAGGAACTTACTTTGTATGGATGAAATGCTAACGAGGTCACTGCACCAATTCGCTGTCCCATAAACCCATCATGATATTTGATTGTGCTCAGAGCATCACCAGACTGATTATAAATACCAATGAACTGATTTACTGAACCGCTGAAACAAAAGTAGCATCTTTCATATCACACTGACTAACCAAATCCTATTCTATATCTATATATAGAACATCAAAAGAAATATCTATCATAAATTCTTAAATTGTAATTCTATATGAGAGCTAATGTTAACTATGGCCATAACAAGATACAACCCTTTGGGCATATATAAAGAGGATCTTTTACTTTTCATTAAAATCCCTTGTAACCTTTAACTTTGACCTAAATGACTCAAAAGACTGCCTCCTTAGGTCCGGGGAAACAGCTGAATTTCATATTATTGTCTTGGTTCAAAAAGATAAAGACATAGAGAATGAAAATAATCCCACTTGGGTCATAGGTAACATATTTGTAAAGTTTCTTGGTCCAAGATCAAACTCCTTTGGAGCTAGCTAATTGAAAATACAGTGGTAATTGAAGAAATTGCTTGCCACTTGTTTTCTACCAAAAAAGACAAAGTTTTTTAAAATTCAATCAACTACAAATTGTAGTCTTCAACTTCTTTGAATTTGGACATGCATAAAATTGGATAGTAATGGGTTAAACAGTATACATTGCTTATAATGAATTTGAACTGATAGTTCCCTCCGATTCTTTATAGCAGAATAGATAATGGTTAAAAATGTATTTTGATATGAAGTTATGAGATTGAAATTTCCAGCCGTGACACATGTGCACCAAGTAAAGACTCAGACCAGCCTGTGTATCTGCAGACACAGAGATGCTTTTGAACGCCTCCCAGGAAAAACAATTGGGAAAACATTGTGTAAAATGAAGAAATTACAAGCAATTTCTTCATTTTACACTATGTTTTTACACAAAAAGTTGAAAAAATCTAAATTTCATTAATTTCAAATTGTTGTCTGCAACTCCTTGGAATTTGGGCCTGTCTAAAATTTTGGCATGTGGGAATGGGTTAATCTTTGCTCTGTAGATAAATGATAATGCAAAGCTTCTTTAGACCATCAAATTTTCTGGAAGCATGGTATGGCTGCCAAGGCTGTCCAGTGTTTAGCACCTCTCATATAAAAGAAATAGATGGAAATGTAAGGCAATATCTTGTACATATCCTTCAGTCCCCTGAACATCAGTATAATTGGTTTTCTGTAGACTTTTATGTTCTGTAAAGCTTGTAAATAAATCCTTTACATGCACATACAGAATTGCATATTCAATCTTACCATGCAAAGACATCTGCTTTAGGATGAATGTCAACACTGGTAAAGCCAGGCTGTAACTGGAGACAGCTGACACTCTCTGTAAATCTAGGATCCCAGAACCTCACATCTCCACCATTACTGAAATACATAGGAAAATCAAATCATCAATGAAGCAATACTGGCCACACCCAATCACCTCCAACATTAAAGTTCAAATAAGATATCTAACAACATAAAACTAAATCTTGTATTAAGCAACCAGTCATGGGATGACTAAAAAGTGGTCGCTTCAGAGAATGGTCATTTTTATAAAAAAATTATTGTGAAATAGGATTGATTTGTTTGTATTCATAAATAATTACAAAATTCTCGCTAAATCCTATGTTGCTCACCGAGACAATTCTAACTAGTTTCATCAACATTGGATTTAGGTATGAACTGCAAATAAGACCACTTCTTTATGAGGGCTTTTGAATTTGAAAACGGGATTTCAATTGTGGTTGCTTAATGGAAGTGGTGGCTTAATGGAAGAGGTCACTTGAGCAAGATCAACAGTACGAATTCTATATGGTCCAGACATGAAACATAAGGAAAATCATTGGTTGGTAACCTAAACATTGTAAATACAGCTTGAATAAGCGATAGATACAGTGTTAAGATCTCAACAAACTGACCAACTCTTGTTTGAAAGGGGTAAACAGGACATGTAGACTAAGATCAACCTACACTTATGTGCAGACTGGTCTTTGTCTATACCTCCTGCAAATTTTCAATGAATCTGTGGACAGACAATTGTATTGAATTAGTAATGTTGTGGTTACCTTGAGGTGATGATTTTCCCCTCAGATCCTCTCTGTAAATGAACTTTTACTATCCATCTTGTGTGTTCTCTCAATGTCATCACCCGACTGAAAACAAAAAAAACAAACAATTTTCAGGGGATAATTTTGATTGAAGTACGAAAAGAAGTACTATTGATGCAGAAGGAACTCCATTTATCCTTATATCAAATATATTAGAGTAGAATGTACCATTTATACCTCTACCTGACATAAGCAGATATTGACATTTCAAGTGATATGATAATTATAAGATGAAATTTTATGTAAAATATGCTTTAAAAGTGGAAATGATTGTGAGATAAATTAGACATGAAAACCTGAGGCAATCTCACTCGGAGACAAGAATAAATACAAACTTCATTTTGTAAAAAAAATAAAGCACTTAACCTACTGTAAATCGGGTAATTTTCACGTAGTCTTATTTTTGTGTGAGTAGGACCTGGACACTTATTAGCAAGTTCATGAATTTACAAGCAGCCATAAGCTACTTTGGTAATTTCCGTAAGTATCTCTAGAAAAAATTGATTAATAATTACATTCTGATTCCATACCGGCCTATGAATAGAATGATTACTGACAATCCATTTAAGAATATATTTACCTATTCTCTATCTTCGTAGTATAATTTTTTTTATTCTGATATTGTTGTAAGATAGCAAAGTATGCATTTAAGTTTAAGTAAAATCTATTTTTGGTAAAAGCTAAAAAGCCCTCATCAAAATGAGGTTTAAGCTTATAGCTAATAAAATGTATATGCAACCACGCTCTTCAAGCACTAAAACATCCAATTATCAATACGATTCTAGTCTTACCAAACCATAATTTGATGAAATAATTATATCCCATATTCCACATCGTCTGTTGAAAGGTTCTAAGAGTCTATGGAATAAAGAGTCAATTACAACTTTTAAGCCTTTTGTTGTCTGATTGTTGTCGCAAAGAATTTTACCACATCGTCTGCTTTGCATTGTTATGTTTCAATACACTAAGTGGATTATATAATTCTATTGTCTGCTAAGGATTTTGCAACGAAGGTGATAATTCCCATATGAATGAAATAAAGAGGGATGATGCTGAAATAGGTAAATATTTTGTCATTTGATCTTCATCAATCTCTGGCTCACTTTGGACCTCTCCATTTTTTTATGTACAAAATTGCCCAATTTAAGCGAGATTCTTGAACTTGTGAGCCTGTAATCCTGCGAATATTAGAGATATAAAACATGCGCTAATAAAACCAGATTTAGAGTATTTGTACACAAACCCATTTTTCATGACGCCAAAATAGGAAAAGGTTTTTTGATAGTTGTGGAAAATGAGGATATTTCTTATAACAAGCAATTTCTTTGTTCTTCACAATTGTTTCTTCTCTTACAGACAAAGATGTTAATATTTCACCAGCTCAAAGTTATTGTCTGCAACTTCTTTCAATTTGGACCTAAAAATTTGTATTCCATTAATTGGCAAAAAAGCAAAAATAAGCAAAAAAAGAAAACATCTTTGGGAGTTCAAAATTCCCCCCTTAAAACAAATCTTCAATGATGAGACTTTGAAAACTGATTTTTTTGCAGACTTCAACCTTTCATCATTGGAAGGGCAACAATACAAGACAATTTCAAATTGGTCTGATCGTTGTACCTAAAACCATACAAAAATAGCAAGAATTAATACTGGCCAAAGTGTTACAAGCTACAGACAAAAATCAAACTTAAAACTTAAATGATTTTTAAAATATATCAGTCATATCAAGTGGGATTAAGTGAATGGGTTTTAGGTTAAGAAGCAATGAGAAAATGTTTTAAAAGTGTTTAAGTTGTTAAAGTTTTGATCATAGACAGACAGCAACAGACCAATATGCTGAATTACACTGTTGAATCTAAAAATATTGACAACTGTTTCATTTATGAGCCCCTTGCTTTTCAAGGCAGCATGTAACAAGATCAGCCTGCCTATATGTGTAGTCTTATTTTTCAAGCCACCTGTCATTTTACTCAGTGGGAAATGACGTAACTATGAAATATTACCATGCTGCAGGAGACAATCTTCTATCAAACAATCTGACACTTCCGTCCCCACATCCAGCTATAAGGAGAGATCTGCCTGATGTATCAGAGGCCAAACATGTCACACAGCTATCTGCACCAGTTGGAATATCCTGAAGTATTCAATTGCGAATGTATTTTCATAAGTAAATCATTTCCAGCAATTAGCTGAGAAATGCCCCCTATGTTGTCAAACCACTATATGAACCCGTGAGAATATCTTTAAACTTAACTTGCCAATCTCTAATACAATGCACCAAATGCTGCTGTCAATCTAATTAATATTCGACCAATTCAATCGTCCATTTCAGGGGTTGACACTAACTTTGCTTCAGTGGGATCCCACAGGAATCCCTACCTATTACTTCAGGGGTTCCGCCAGATAACTAGGGATCCCTCCATGATAAGCATTAACCCATTCACACGCAATCCTGCCCTTCCAAGCCCAAACGAGAAAAAAAAGTCTTAGAAAACATTGTGGAAAATGAAGAAATTGCTTGTTAAAAGCAATTTCTTCATTATCCACAATATTTTTTACAAAAACAAGCAAGAAATATTGAAGGATCCTGACGTAATCCATAGCTTGAGATTGCTTGGGTTCAAACAAGCAAGAAATATTGAAGGATCCTGACATAATCCATAGCTTGAGATTGCTGGGGTTCCTTCCAATTTTGAGGGATCCTCAGGATCTCGGGACACTGTAAGTGTCGACCCCTGCATTTAGACTGGAAATTAACTATGAACTCAAACATTGGCTGCTATCTATGTGAATCATTTTTGTTGGTTTGGCAACTTAAATATTTGTCGCAACTACAGAGTATTCAAACTGCAGTTACAATATTTAAGTTGCCAGCCAACCATTCTACTTTTAAATGCAACTTGCCATAAATTTTGAAAAATAACGCCATTACAAATTGAAGCGGAACTTCCTGTCAGAGTCAATGGCCAGGGCAAACAAATAAGTGGACTGAGCAAGTGATTGGTCAATGAATTAATGTGTTTTTAGACAGATGAACAGGCATCATAGTTTTAAAGTTACTGGGAACTAAGGCACAGTGAAATTGAAAAGAAAAAGTATTTGGTTAAAAATTTTCAGGTTTGAAATTTTTCCTTTGAAAACACTTTGTTTGAAGACTTTACGAAAAAGAGTTCATTCAATGAAAAATTAATTGATTAAATGGAAGTAAGACTACTTTCAATGGTATTACTGTTTAATCACAATGGCTGGTTCATCTATTTTTTTTCTACCATTTCTAACAACAGCAAAACCATAACATTCAAATTAAGTGACCAGCTTCCCATTCTAAAGGCATACTGGTAGTGGCGCAGCGATAGCGCATAAGACTCCTAATCTCAGAGTCCCGGGTTTGATCCCCAGGCATGCCAAATATCCTTTCCAACATTTGTCTCCCACCAGTGAATGGATAATGGTACACCTAATGGGATAAGCAGCTGGGGGCTCGGAAAGGATGTTTTGGCAGTAGTGGTGTTAGAAATACCAGGAATCCATGGTTAGGTGCTCAAGCCGCGCAATATGACTGAAATACTTTTAAAAGTGGAGTTTAACCCAATTCAATAAATCATTCATAGGCACACTACTTATCAATAATTCAACCATCGATGAGAGACTAATAATGTATATCACAATAACCTTTGCCAATTGTAAGAAAGAATGTTGGCTTTAGAGTATAGCAAGTGACCAACTGAGCTAAAAAGGCATAGCTTGTTATATTTTAATCTAGATCTTAACACTTTACTGTATTGCAAAATTTCAGACCTGTCCAAATTCAAAGGTTTTGCAGATGACAATTTAAAATTGGTTTTGTTTTCAAAACAATCATTCACTTGGGTAGAAAATAGAGTGGACAAAGAAGAAATGGCTTGTTACAACACAAGAAATTGCTTAAGTATAAAAACACTGGGGACATAAAAACTAAGGCTTGAGCAGAACAGGACTGGCTTAAACAGAAGACTTTCAATAGATGAATGCTGATAAAAGTAAAAACAATTAATTCAGTATAACATCAAAAGTAAAACATTTTGAAAATAGAATGGACAAATTTTTGTGTAAAGTTATTAAAAGCAAGAAAACCTTGCAATCTTAGTAATCTGGCCTAAAACAATACATGCAATTCCTATTAGAAGCCTTCTTTTTTTTCTTCTATTGAGTCTGCAGTGCTGTGTAAACTTAAGAATACAAAAAGAGATTTTCACAAGGAGAATTTTGATTAAAAGCAAGTGTGGGGAAAAAATTTTTGTCTAGCATAACTCACCTGCACTTTCATTTCTTTTTGAGAATCCCAAATCCGTATAAACCGTACATCCCCAGAGGCTAAGAGCATACCCGAGTCTTGCTCCCAGTTTGTGACAAGACCTGACCCACGAATTAGAGGCAACATCTCATTGAGGGCTTGGAATGCAGTCACCAGTTCTCTCTCACATTCTATATCACAGCAATAATTCCTCCACAATCTAACACATCCATCATCTATAATATTTAAGTCATTTAACCCGTTACTAGACAGCAAAATCTTAAACTGGTCCAAATTGAAAGGAGTTGTAGACAACAATTTAAAGTTTATGAAGTTTTAGATTTTGATCAATTTTCTGACTAGAAAATATTGATGAAAATGAAGAAATTACTTGTTACAAGCAATATCTTCATTTTACACAATGTTTTCCATATTATTCATCTTGGGGGCATCAAAAAGCATCACTGTGTGGGAATGGATATTCCCTTTCCCATACAATTTGTCTTTTATGTCCCTGTGATATTATAATTGAGAAATATTGTGGGAAAAGAAGAAATTACTTTTAACAAGCAATTTCTTCCTTTTTCGACATTTTCTACCCTATAGGTTTGTTGCTTTTTATATTGCACTCACTTTTAATTGTCATTATCATTTTTTTTTTGAATTACGATCAGTCTAAAATTTTGAGAAACAGGAAAGGGCTAACTCTCATTATGGACAAAAAGCCCTTTCAAAACAGCCCCTTTCCAAGGTCAGAAGCACTGAAATGCAAGTTTTGAAAATTTGATTTTATAAATGGCTTTGAATTTATCCATACCCACACAATAATGCTTTTTGACGCCCTTCAATAAATACCATTGAGTAAACAATTCTTCATTTTTCACAATGATTTCCGTCTAGAAAGTTGAAAAATCTACAATCTCATAATCTATAAATTATCATCAGCAACATTTTTCAACTTTGACCTTTCTAAATTTTTGCTGGCTGGTAATTGGTTAAAATTGCCCTTTTCAGAGGGCTGAACGCACTGAAGTACAAGTTTTGAAAATTAATTTTAATAACAGCTCTGATTTAAAAAGAGACAAAGATGTGGTGTAGATTAACATCCAACTGCACTTATGTGCAGGCTGTTCTTTGTCTAGACCTCCTGCCTAAGCAGAAATACTCCATGGCATGGAATATTAGGGAACCAACTGGGAGTTGTGAAAAGAATTTACTCTGATCAGTCTGGGTGGAAGCCTTTTATGGTATTTCTGCCTTGCTCTGCATTCTTATAGGAAATAGTAATCCTAAATGACCTGTGCTATACTTGTTCTCTTTTTTCAAATAATTGTAATCCCTTTCAAGTCAAATGTCACATAAATTTGCAATTTTTTTTCTAAGATTTAAGAAATTCACATTCATTGTGCTCAGGTGAGCCAAAAAATCTTTTCTTAACTTTTCTGCTGTCTTTCTAAAAAGCATTGTTTCATGAAACATCAAGTATCATCATAATCTCATAAATCTTTTTTTCACAATTACCAGATAACACAATTTTAGACTGATCCAAATTGAAAGAAGTTGCAGACAACCTATTTTTAGTTGATGGAATTCAACAAATCTTTGTTTTTGGGAGAGGAAAACATTGTGGATAATGAAGAAATTGCTTGTGACAAAATTTCTTCATTTTCCACAATGTTTTTGATAACTTTTGGCTAGAAGGGCATCAATAAGCAGGATTTATGGGAATGGGCTAGTTTTGACAGCTTTTGCAAAAAAAAAAGACGAAGAGAGAAAGGGACTTACATAGAGCATATGACTTGATGTGCAATACTTTATTTTAATCTCTCGACAGCTGTATGATTTGTAATTGTACTGCCATCCCCAATTTGTTAAACATGATTTATTATTTTTCTTATCATATTTTATTGCAGCAACCACATATCAGATTATACACTATGCACATAGGATGTGTAAAACCACCTATCTATGCAAAAGCATAAAAATTGATGAATGGTTAACTATTTTTATAGAAATGTTGTTTTAAAAAAGAAGTTATATGACCCGGAATTCATTTTTTAACCCATTTCATGATGAACCCCGAATGTTCCTGTTTTGGCAGGGGGTATAGACAAAGATCAGCCAACACATAATGTGCAGTCGGATCTTAGTTTACACCTCTTGTTTGTTCAGATCAAGCCAGAACTGTTTATATAATAATATTTTAAAAGGAACACTGACCAATGAATAGTGTTTCCAGTCCTTTGATTTCAATGAAATTCTGAACAAGGATTTCAGTTCAGCATGACAAGGGTTAAGAGAGATATGACCAAGATTAATCTTATATCAAGCCAAAAAAAGCAATATCTAGGACTACCATATACAATTTAGAAAGCAAAACTCAAAATAATAGTCACCTGATCCACAGAATAATAGTGTGTTGTCATGTGCATTGATGTACTCAAGGGAAGTAATTCTTGAGGTTCTTGGGTTTCCATTGGTTAAATAACCTAACTTTGGACCCTGCTCCCAGTCCCAGAACCTACAAATAAATAGACAAGAGACAACTGTTTGTGCAAGCCAATTGTAATAAGAGATCTTTTAGTAAAACAATCATGCTCCCCACTACCACATTGATCATAATACATAGGAAAACATTGTTAATTAACTTAGATACTGTTTTAATATATCATCAGAGACAAGGTTTGATCTTCACTTCAATGGATTAATCTGCAAATTAATAGGGATTATCAAACACAGACACAGGTACCATGAATATCACAGTCACTGTCACCATCAACTTTTGACTGATCGCTCTCAAATTATTCAGGTCCTCCTCATTCAAATGTCTCTGCCTTGGGCTAATCTTTGTCAGATTGAAATCATAAAGTTCATGGTTACTTTATTGGATTGCTCTCAAAAAACGAGCCTCCGTCATAACACAGTCAGTTGCGCATCAGACTCCCAATATTCAATAATGGGATGTCATTGGTTCGATCCCCGGCAGGGGCAAACATCCTTTCAAACATTTGTCTCTCACCAATAGCAGCTGGAGGATAGGAAAGGATGTAGTGGTAGTATTGGTGTGAGAAATACCAGGAATCCATAGTTTGGTGCTCCAGCCACCACAATATTACTGAAGTACTTGAAATACTGTTAAAAGTGGCGTTAAACCCCATTCAATCAATCAATCTCAAAAAATGATAGACTTGATTTGAACAGGGTTACACTCAATTTTGAGAATCATGGCAAGGTTCACTTATTGATGTGTTTCCTTGGTATCACCAGTTTTAGACTGGGGCTCTAAACCTTTCCTGTTCAATCCCTGGTTTTTACGTACTGTGATTTTAAGATTGAGAAAACATTGTAGAAAGAGAAGAAATTGCTTGTGGTAAGCAATTTCTTCTTTTTCTACAATATTTTCTACCTTATTAAATGGTTGTTTTTCAATTTCAATCCACTATAAAAAAAAATCTGCAAAACCTTTAAATTTGGACAGGTCTAAAACTTTACAAAACAGGAAAGGGTTAAATGCCTTGCCCAAGGAAATACTCAAGGATAAGTAGTTCAGACAGGACTCTACTCAAATTACAAATTCGCCCCCCTTAACCTTCAAAATTGGTAGGGAACATCTACATCTCAAGATAAATGACAGCTAAATACCGACAGTGGAAGACCTAACAAATGCTGGATCATGAATATGAAATTCCAAGCAGTTCTCAAATTTGAGCTTAAGGTTGCAAAGGACATTTAAGGTGAATGTAAATTACAAAATAATTAAACATCATTAAAATTCCTATAAATAAAGACTTCTATAAGTCAAGGATAGATTATTTCTAGGACCAATGAATGAAATAAAAATAAATGTATATACAAAAAGACAACATTTAAATTCACTCTAGGCAATTTTAATTTATTCTGCCCACTCCATATAATGTAATTTTAGGCTATCCTATTAAGTTTGATTGATTGAATTGGGTTTAACGCCACTTTTAACAGTATTTCAGTCATATCGCCGCAGCTGGAGCACCTAACAATGGATTCCAGGTATCTTTCACACCGGCACTACCACTACATCCTTTCCTAGCCTCAAGCTGCTATCCCACTTAGGTTTACAAATATCCACCCAACTTTGGGAGACAAATGTCGGAAAGGATATGTGCCGTTGCCAGGGATCGAACCCACTACATCCCATGATTGAAATTTAGGAGTCCAATGCGCTACAGACTGCACTATGACGGGGGCTTTTATTCTATTAAGTCCAGGGAAGATAATTCCAAAATCACCTGTTTTTAAAATTTCAGTTCATTCCAATTGAAACTGCAGGAGGAGTTGCTCATAAAAAAAGTGCTAGCCAAGAGACAGATGAATGGATGACCAATAAAAATCTCATAACTCATTCTCGCAAAACCATGTTTTTGGATTACCCCTCCCCCCAAAAAACTTTGAAAAATATTGCTTAAAATGAAGAAATTGCTTCTTACAATATTATTCATCAGAGGCATCAAAATTGTGTGGGATAGAATTAAAGCTAAAATGTACTTACGTGACTCCATGGCTATCAGCTACAGCCATCTCTGATTCATAGGGATGGAATTTTATCACAGTAGGAATGCCTTGATTTCTATTTACAAATATTTCATTATCCATTCTATTAAACCCTACAAAAAAATATGTAACTTTATTATCATCTACATTCATTTTATCATATTAAACCCTTTCAAAAAAGAATTTAGGCAACAAGAAAGTAAATTTCATATTATAAGCAAGGTAAGAAATAATATTAGCAAAGGTATGAAACAAAGTATAATTTGAAAACTGGAGCCTGGTCTGGTAAATTAGAAACATAGGTTACATTTCAGTAAAACTAACTGTACAAGATGGCTCTAGATCACTAACCTTAGTTCTCAACTGATAGAAATACAGTAAAACCCCTCTAATACGACCACTTGCGGTACTTTCTGAAAGTGGTCGTAATAGCAGGGTGGTCGTAATACTGAGGTTTGGTCGTTTGTCGTCAAGTAATTCATGTTTATTTTACCTTCGATGCTGAATATATTGATGCTTGAAAAAAAAATTGAAATATAAAAACATGTATTAAAGCGGAATCTTATGTCATTTTCGTATTTACAACCTTTGATAAGTTCTACTTTCTCTCCTCCATTTTGATCTGATTCAGAAGTCTGACCTCATATTAATTATACGTAAGTACAGGTTCAAAGTGTCAAACTGTTGATATCATATCTTCTATAATGCGAATACCAAACATCAATTAAGTTGAAATCTAAATTTAATTGCTAATTAACTGGATTTAGTGGTCGTAATTCGGAATAGTGGGGTGCCAGTTTTAGAGGGGTTCGCGACGATTGAAATAAAGAACAAAAAGTTCCGTTCTGTTAAAATTCGGTCGTAATAGCGGGGTGCCTGTATTTCCGGGGTGGTCGTAAGGAGGGGTTTTACTGTACATGAAACGTAAAAGCAGTTTTTTTAGTGAAGCAAGTACTATGTAATGATAAGTTTTTGTTAATAACCCATTACCAAATGACACAATTTTAGACCTGTCCAAAATGAAAGGAGTTGCAGATGACAATTTAAGGCTCATGGAATTTTACATTTTTTTCTCAATTTTCTGGGTTGTTAACATCTAAGATGAGTGTTTCCAATTGTTATTCTTGAGGGGCGTCAAAAAGCGTGTGGGAACAGGTTAAGATCCCTTTTTCCCATGTCTATGAATAAAATCTTCCAATTTTCACTTTCAATATGAGCATAGCTCTGACCCAATTTCATTAAGATTGAGCCCTGGAATGTAAACAAAGAAATTGTCATTAAGCCCCCTTTCCCAGTGATTTTTCAATGGAAGCCCTAGGGTTCATCTTAATTAGCTAAATCATTCTGACAAAGTTTATCAGGATTGAGATAAAACTGTGGCCCATACAGTGTGAAGAAAGAAATTGTTGATTTTTGACAACAGACAACAGACATTCAAGTATAACAAAAGCTCATCATGAGCAAGTTATGCTCAGGTGAGCTAACAATTCATCCGTTAGAACTAACAACTATTCTGACCAAATTTCCTCAAGATTGAGCCAAAAATGAGGGTCCAAGAGTGAAAACCAGTGGCACTCCAGCGCCTGTATCATTCCACAGACCTGAATGTACTGACTAAGCAAATGGTGTTTTCAGGAATAATAATATAAACTGAATCATCTTTGCCATATCTGAAAATAAATCCAGCACTGAAAATCTTCTAGAGAAGCATTTCAAAATTTTCACTGTTTTAAAACAGTCAAGATGGATTATATGAAATTCATTTACAAAGTGAGATGGAAAGGTCATTACAAAATTTTCACAGTATACCATATATGAACATAAGCCATAACAATAAAAGCCATGTTTTCCAACCAATCAAAATCACATTAAGGAATCTGACAAAGAGACACTTTAGGATCATTCCTACGAAATTTGGTTGAAATCAATCTACAGGGAGATTTTTCAAGTTTTCAGAGTAATTCAATATATTCAACATGTTCCCCCCCCCCACTCACGAAGCCATGTATTCCACCAAATCAAAAGCATTGAAGAAATCTGAAACAGGGTCTCCAAAGGATAATTCCTGTGAAATTTGGTTGAAATCAATCTACTGGTTTCTGAGAATTTTTTTTTCAAAGGTTTCACCATACACCATATATGGAAATAAGCCCCTCCTATTTTAGACATGTTTTTCATCCGATCAAAATTCTTTGAAGACTTTTGATAAAGGGTCATCCAAGGATCATTCCTGTAGAATTTGGTTGAAACTGATCATATGGTTTCTGAGAAGAAGATTTTCAAAGCTTTCACCATACATGGAAATTAGCTACACCCATTTAAGTCATGTTTTTCATCCGACCAAAATTCTTTGAAGGAATGTGATAAAGGGTCACCAAAAGTTCATTAATTCTAAAATTTGTCTGAAATTGATAACCCAGTTTTTGAGAAGAAAATTTTTAAAGCCTTTATCGTAGATGGAAATAAGCCACGCCCATTAAAGTCATGTTTCTAATCCATGCAAAATTCTTTGAAGGAATCTGATAAAGGGTAATCAAAGAATCATTATTGTAAAATAACAGTGAAATTGATCACCTTATTTTTGAGAAGATTTTTAAAGCTTTTACCATACATGGAAATAACCCCCGCTCATTAAAGCCATGTCTTTCACCGCTAAAAATTCTTTGACGGAATATGCCTGCATGGCGGACACCATTCCATGAAAAAAGAGCCCAATGGCCTTCAGCCAGTGAAGCTAGAAAAGAAATTATCTTTAAGGCTCCTTTTCCCGTGTTTTTCAATAGAACCTTCCCATTCTCAAAAGGTTTCATTATCAAATTTTTATCATATGTTTTCAATCTTATCAATATCATTATCTTTTCACCCTCACCTGCTTTTGCCTGCTCTTCCATAGCTTCAGATCTGACTCTTGAATTTCTATCAAACTTAAATTGTCGTTCTAAATAATTTAGACTCTCTGAATCTTCCTCGTCAGACAGCCGCATGATCGGTTGTACAAACTGTTTACAACTCCACTCAAAGAATTCTGTATTCACTGACTGTGTCACCGTCTGAGATAATTCTTTATCCAAATCTCGGTCTTCTGCCTGTAACATACAATACTTTCTAAACTGAACTCCGTAGGGGTTTACTAAACATGAAGATGCCGAAAAAAAACAAGATGTGTTTTCGAAACACTATGCCCCCAAAACAGGAATTCTTTAGAAACGGGAAAAGGGTTAAAATTTTGACCTTGACCTTGATGAAATGACCTTCCCCAGTTGGGCCTTGTTGAGACCTATCTACATACCAAATATTAGCATTGTAACTCAATCAGGGTTGAAGTTATAGGAAAATATTTAGTTGGCAGGTTAAGTTTTGCAGACAGTCAGACAGACAGACAGACAGACAACAGTAAAACAATATGCCCCCGATCTTATCAATGCAGGGACATAAAAATATTGCTTGTTACAAATGATTCCTCCCCCCACCCCTTTCATCTTTCCTACATCCTGCAAATCTGAAATTTTAATATCTTGTTGAGTAAGAACATTTTTCAAACTGTCCGAAATAGTAAAATTCAACAAGAGCATGGCATGGAGATGCCATATTCTCACCTGTGAAAGGAAAAATTTAAGACAGAAGGAGGGTGTAATTTGTACAAATCGAATATAGAATTAACCTATTTCAACAGAATCCCTAACGCCAATCAATAAAAGCGCTTTAGAAAAACATTATGGACAATGAAGAAACTGCTTGTCACAAGCAATTTCTCCATGGTCAACAATGTTTTCTACCCTCAAAGACAAAAACTACCAGAATACCATCAACTGAAAATTGTCATATGTGATTACTTTAAATAGAACTAGTCTAAAATTTTGTTTTGTGGAAATGGGTTTACCCCTTTGAAAAGCTAGATAACTCTTTTAAAAGTGAACATAGTCAATGGTTCTTGAGTTAGAGCAAGGCAAGATAAATATCTACAGAGACAGAAGGGTGGACAGAAAAGGTGAAATCAATTTAGCCCCCTCTACCTTGTAGGTTGGGTGAATGACAAACATCTGCAATTCCTTTCAATTTGGACAAGTCTAAATATTTGTCATCTATTAATGATTTAACCAATTCCTACACAATCATGCTTTTAATATCCCTCATGAAAAACAAATGGGAAAGCATTGTGTAAAGAGAAGAAATTGGTTGTTACTGGTTGTAATTCCATTAACTTGTCTTTGGCTACTCCTTTGGACCAGACTAAAATTTTGCCATCTTGTAATGGGTTAAGTTTACCATATTTGGTCCTTTATCAAATGTTTTTCTAATCCGTGAAAACTGTGCAAGGTTTTGGTATGGACTAGTTGGATTACTGGTGACTCCCTGTCTGCTATAGTTAACCTGTGAGTGTTCACCTGACTCCTCATTCACACTGCTTAATTGGGGTGGTGTTCTATAATCAGAATTCAATCAAGAAAGATTATTTAGGTTAAAGAAACATCTACAGGTATTTTCATTTTTTTTTTGCTTAATGTATTTCAAACCTATTACTACACAACCCTACTTTTTATTACCCAATAGAAATAGCTTTAGAAAACATTAAGAATTTCACTCACTTAAAATTGCCATGTGCAACTTCTTTCAAAAGTTTAATCATCAATGCAATCTATATTTATTCATGTCTTTATAAGAAGAAAGAAACTTGAACAAGAGCACCACCCACGGTGTCTATGCTTGGCCGTTGGGTGCTGGATAGTGGACACAATGCATCTAGAGTTATCCCCCTTGATAGTATAGGTTGCTCTTTTGATAGTGAACTAGTGTGCCAAGTTTCAAGTGAATGCCTTTTGTAGAAACAGAGATATCACAAAATGTCAAAGTTTTCGCACCACGACGAAAACAACGACGACGGCACAAAGGCTATAGCAATACCTCGGGTTTTCTCCGAAAACAGATGAGCAAAAAATATTGAAAAAGAAAAAAGAATGTCAACAGAAATTTGTCAGAAGTATGAAATATGGCCTTACCCAACAGGAGTATTATAGAGTACCCTATTTGAAGGACTAGAAGGGGCAGAATGGGATATATTGGCTCCACCGATAACAACTTGTCTGGGTTTTGAACCATTCACAGCAACCTGCAATATGATAACTTTCATTACATACGTACCAATTTACATTATAAGTCACTATCATTGAACGCAGACAAAATCAAACTCGACAGAAAAAGAGACGAATATAGACATGTAACAACAAGATGTGTTTGTGAAACACTATGCCCCCGAAACGGGAATTCTTTAGAAACGGGTAAAGGTTTAAAATTTTGACCTTGACCTTGATGAAATGACCTTCCCCAGTTGCGCCTTGTTGAGACCTATCTACATACCAAATATTAGCATTGTAACTTAATCAGGGTTGAAATTATAGGAAAATGTTGAGTTGGCAGGTTAAGTTTTGCAGACAGACAGACAGATGGACAGATGGACAGACAGACAGACGGACACCGGTAAAACAATATGCCCTAATCTTATCGATGCGGGGGTGTAAAAAAGAGACGAAGATGCTGCTATATGCTCGCCCTATTTCTGACATGCTAAATTTTAAAATACAACCTTTAGCTGTGACCCTGACCTTGGAGCAATCTGAAAATTTGCTTCAAATGGCACATCTACTCATGATAGAGATCAATTGTGCATACATAAGATAGAGATCAATTATGCAAAGTTATTTCGAAATCCATCAGAAATTGAAGGGGCTACGCTCTGGACAAGGTCAATTATATTGTTTGATCTCGAACTGTGACATTGACCTTGGAGCTATCCAAAAGCTGGAAAAAATGTGTGTAAACAAAATCAAGAGGAATTCACAAGTGAAGTTTTATCCAATTTGACTCAAGGGTTGTGAAGATATCAAGGTAGGTAGATAGACGGAATGACAGACAGATAGACAAAGCAGTGGCTGTATGCTCGCCTTTCAGGCAAGTTTGTGAGCCTTTATCTTTTACAGTCAAATTTGTTGATAAATAATGGTTGGAATACTATGGTGTAGTAGTGACCAGCATGACCAATGTATGACAATAATAGAGTGGTTATGTGACAACATTTTAGACTGGTACAAATATGTCTTCTGGGTGTCAAACTGTAATATTGTGTGGTAATTGGGTTAACAATTCTGGTTTGCGTCTGCGGAGAAAAGCTCTTAAAAGAAGAGCATGATCCTTCCAATAATTCAGACCATTACTAAATCCCAACTAGCACTTGTACATTTAATCCATTCCAACACAATGACACTTTTGGTCGCCCCTCAAAAAAAAACAAATGGAAAAACATTGTGTAAAATGAAGAAATTGCTTGTCACAAGCAATTTCTTCATTTTACACAATGTTTTCTACCCAGAAAGTTGAAAAAATCTAAAATTTCATAAGCTTTAAACTGACGTCTGCAACTCCTTTCAACTTGGATTAGTCTAAAATTTTGCTGTGTGGTAATGGGCTAAGCTTATTAGTACATACCTTGACTTTAATGAGGTTCACTAGACTTTTAGCCATAGTTGCAACCTCAGGGTAAGGATCTGTGACCATCTGTAAAAGTGTTTTCCACACACTGGTATACACATTGTTGTACATAAAGTTTGATATTGCACTACTAGAGACAGCCCGTGGCATACGGGACTGTGGAGACATTAAATCTGATGGAGGGAAGCTATCCATGGAGGTGTTGAGTACCGGATGAGATTGAACAGCATGGAATGATGTGGTTGATGATGTGGAGTTTGAAGCTGTAATCATAGAATGGAACTCATTAGAACTCATCACTGGACGGCAGAATTTTAGCCTGGTCCAAATTGAACAGAGTTGCTGATGACAATTTATGTTATGAAATCTTAAATTTTCACCTTTTTGGGTAGAAAACATTGTGGAAAATGAAGAAATTGCTAATTTGCAATAGTTTTCCTTGAAAGGTGTCAAAAAGCATCTTTGTGTGGGAATGGGTTAATAGACAACATATCAGAAATCTAATTACAAGAATTTAAAGATCAAATTTAAATGTTTGTTAGAGAACAATGCATCTCAACAGTGTTCCTGAAAATGTCAGTTTCTTGGAAAAGGCCATAACAGATGACTAAATGAGAATATAAAAACAAGAGGACCATGATGGTTCTAAATCGCTCCCCTGAGTATGATGGTTCATTGCTTTATGATATAAACAAAATAGCAAAACCCTCTGTCTAATTATTTTGGAGAAGATGTTTAAGGATTTCTCTTTTAATCCAAGTATATTGATGATCCAACCATATAGCACTAATTTCCTGAATATGGTAATGCTTTGAAGTACAGACATCAATACATACCAAGTATAAAAGCTCTAGGCCTAATGCTTTAGGAGAAGAAGGTTTTCAAAGATATCATTATTTATTCCTAACTAAAATTAGGGATTGCATAGATAAGGGCTAATTTTTTTAAAGTAATTTGGTAGAGGGTCAATGGCTGATGATATGTACCAAATGTCAAAGCTCTAGGCTTTATGGTTCGGATGAAGAAGATTTTCAAAGATTTCCTTCTTTATTCCATTGTAAAATCAGGGGTCGCACAGAAAAGGGCTAATTTTCAGAGTATAATAATTCTTTGAAGTATTTTGGTGGAGGGTCAATAGATGATGATTTGTACCAAATATCAAAGCTCTAGGCCTTATGGTTTGGGAGAAGAAGATTTTCAAAGTTTTCCTTCTTTTATTTTATGTAAAATCAGGGATCGCCCAGAAGAGGTTTAATTTTCAGAATAAAATATTCTTTAAAGTATTTTGGTAGAAGGTCAATAGATGATGATTTGTACCAAATATCAAAGCTCTAAGCCTAATGGTTTGGGAGAAGAATATTTTAAGAGATTTCCTTCTTTATTTCATTGTAAAATCAGGGATCACAAAGAAAAGGGCTAATTTTTATAATACGGTAATTCTTTGAAGTATTTTGGTAGAGGGTCAATAGATGATGATTTGTACCAAATATCAAAGCTCTGTGCCTAAGGGTTTGGGAGAAGAAGATTTTAAGAGATTTCCTCCATTATTTATATGTAAAATCAGGGATCACAAAGAAAAGGGCTAATTTTCAGAATACTGTAATTCTTTGAAGTATTTTAGTAGAGGGTCAATAGATGATGATTTGCACCAAATATCAAAGCCTTAGGCCTTATGGTTTGGGAGAAGAAGATTTTTAAAGATTTCCTTCTTTATTTCTATGTAAAATCAGGGATCGCCCAGATAAGGGCCAATTTTCATAATATGGTAATTCTTTGAAGTATTTTGGTAGAGGGTCAATAGATGATGATTTGTACCAGATATCAAAGCTCTAGGCCTTACCGCTTGGGAGGAGAAGATTTTTTAAGTTTTTTTTACTCTGTTGCCATGGAAACCAGAGTTCTACATGGATTTCAGTTCTTTGAAGTATTTTGAAAGAGCATCACTTAAGGATCATTTCTGTAAAGTTTTGTTGAAATTCCATGGTTAGTTTAGGACTTTGTGCTCAGGTGAGCTAACAAGAAGGCTGTTGGTGCTCACCTGAGATAAAGGCTCTTTTTCTTTCAAGTTTAATTTAATGTTAAGATTAAATTTATGATATAAGTGGGCCTTACCATACTTTCTACATAAATAGGCACTGTACCCAGTCTTCCAAAAGGCAATTTTCAAGGCTTCAGAACTTAACATGACAGGAGGTGAATACTTTTTCCTCCCCTCTGGATCCATGGGTAATGATTTTAGAAATATGAAAGAAGTCAATAAACTGGTGTTTCATGCTAAATATCACAGCTGAAGGTCAACTGGATCAAGGGAAGATTTTTAAAGATTAATCTTTCATTGCAATGGCAACCAGAGTTCTTCCACTGGATTTCTATCACTTTAGCTATTGTGAAAGAGGACCACCTAAGGAACATTTCTGCCAAATTTGGTTTAAATTTGTCAATTTGAGAGGAGATGTTATTCAAAAATCTATCATTTCTATATAGGCCCTTCCCCTGGTGCTCCGCCCCTGTGGACCTGAAGGCATTGATTTTAGCAATTTTGAAAGAGGTCAATACTGATGTTTCATTCAAAATATCAAGGCTCTACAGCTTCTTTGTCATGAATAGAAGATTTTTTAAGATTATTCTAACATTTCACTTTGTTGCCATGGCGACCAGGGTTTTCAACAGATTTCAATTCTTTTAGCTATTTTTTAGATGGACAACCTAAGATACATTTCTGTCAAACTTGTTTGAAAATGGCCGAGTGGTTTTGGAGGAGATACTCTTTAAAGAATTGTTGACGGACAACTGATGACGCATGGATGCCTTATTACAGATGATCACAATGGCTCACTTGTGCACTTACTGAGGGATCTAATAGTTGGGAAACTGACATGCAAACAACTTTTTTTTTCACAAAAGCAGTCCTGAAAACAATTGTTTCTTAGTCAAGGTTGTCTCATAAGATATGACAACACAAGAGACATTTTTTGCCTATTTTTCTTTTTCCAAAATAAGCTCTTTCAGTACTTTATTTCTTACTTTGATGTTCACCTTTGCCTCTTGAGATAACCTTGATACTTAGTTTATACTAATTTATTTTAGTTCGATTGCGACGAAAGCTTTTAGCTTATTGAGTCGCTCTCGAACACACAAACCAGATGTTTTCACGTCCCTGAAAGAGAGGCAGCGGTTTAACCCCACTGCTACCCACTTCTACAGCTGGGTAGACTGGGGCTGGCTATTAAGTGTCTTGCCCATGAACACACCCCGGTGACAGTTGGACTCGAACCCGTGGCCTTCAGATCACGAGTCAAGCACCTACACCACTAGACCATCGAGGCAGTCGTAACCTTGATACTTGACCTCATTATGTGCAAAGGAAATATGCCCTTAACTCTTTCCAGTTTAATGCCTGGTTTTTACATCCCTGTTTTCATGTACTTGGAAAAACATTGTGGAAGAGAATTGCTTGTAACAAGCAGTTTCTTTTTTTTCCACAATATTTTTTACCCTTCTGGATTATCAGTTTGACAATAAAATCAACTGTAAATTGTTGTATTCAAAATATTTGAGACTAGACAGGTCTAAAATTTTGCAATACAGTAAAGGGTTAACAACACATTGCTGTAGTCTAAATTATATGAAAATTTTGTTGAAGCACAAACAGCAAATAATCAGGATACTCTATCATATGGAACTTATCTCTTGTCTGTGGGTTCGGGAAGGTAGATGGAAATATTTAAAGCTGACTACTTCATAACAAAATGAAGGAAGGTTGTGCCACTATATACATATCTTACATGATGTGAGAAGACTTTTTAGGGATCCTCTGGAGGCAGATTTCTTCATTGGTGTTGTGGAATTTGGGAAAAGTCCATCTGAAAACAGGGGATACAGGGTAAGGGATGACTATAATGGATAAGCAAAGCAAATTACAACAGTGGTACACTAGTGAACTGAACATAAAAATTCCATGAATTTTATTAGCCCTTTATCAGATGTGTAAGTAGTAGACTTGTCCAGATTCAACAATGCTGCAGTTGATAAATCAGGCTGTTTAAAAATTCTAAATTAAGTTTATTCTAGGGTAGAAAACATTGTGGCAAAAAGGTTAGTGTGAAAATAAATTAAGCTTGGTCTGACTTTGAAATATGAGCTCAAATACAGTTGTTGAGATAGAAGATTATAGTCATTAGCCTGTTACCAGACAACAAAACTTTAGATCAGCCCCATTCAAAGGTGTAGCAGACTACAATTTAAGGTCATGAAATTTTGAAAATGTGTGTCTTTTAGGGTAGAAAATAGTATGGATAACGAAAAAATTGCAAGTAAAAAGCATTTCTTCATTTTCCACTGTGGTTTCCAAAGCTTTTTCTTGAAGGTCATAAATGAAACAATGAGGATATCCCTAAAAATTGCCTGAATGATACAATTCAGTGATACAATTGGTGTACCACCAACATTTTCAACTCTTCTTTTTATCTAGATTGATTGAGTGAATAGGATTTAACACCACTTTTCAACAGTATTTCAGTAGTATTGTGGCAGTACAAAGTGGTTGCTTGATTTTCAGCCTGCACACTACAAGTCCAAAATTACACATACTTTAAGCAAGGACACTGAGCACTCTTGATACTATCAAAGGTTTTTCTATCAAAAATATCTGCTGATAATCTTCATGAATGATGAAGAATCTGTACTCCTGATCAGTCTTCACTTAACCCATTCCCATATAATCCTCTTTTTGTCAGTCATATAAAGTTGAACAAGTAATTAGTCAGCTCTCTTGAAAATTAAAAAAAAAAAAAAAATCAGTAGTATTTTTTCTAAGATACTCATGAGAGGTATCTATACACAAAATATGAACAAGAGACAAAACTGTCACAAAAAAGTTTTCAATGGATTTAATCAAAATCCTTCAAGAAATGTAGGGAGACTTAATAACAAAAGAATTTTCACAATAAGTCTCCTTTTTGCATGACACAGCAGTGAAACATATTATATAAATTATCTGCACAAAGTCTAATAAACACAAACGGTGAAAGTTTCATCAAAATTTGTCAAGAATATATTTTGACATAAAGTCTCATTTGCATGAGGTAAAGTAAAGCCCCCCCGGCCTAACTCCAAACAGCAATCCATTCACTACGGATTCTGTCAGAAAACCTGGTTTAAAAAAACAGTGTTAAATGAAGAAGTTTTTGTGTGAAAGGAGCAGTTGTGCCGGTTATCTAGGAAAAAGCAATCAAAGATATACCCAATCAAATTTGTCAAGCTATTGAAGTATAGTATCTACACAGAATATGGAGCAAAGGCCCTTGAGATATAAGAAGTTGTGGAGGTGTTAAATGATTGCCATTAACATGTTGGCAGCCATCTTGGATATTATGATTCAAATGCATTTGAATCTAAATTTGTAAAAGACATTAATGAGATTTGCACACACATAATCTGAAGCAAATATGATGAGAAATAAGTAATAAACCAGTCGCTATCACTGCCTACAGACTCCTCTGGCGACACATTGTTTTGCAAAATTTATAGCCAGTAACATGTAACAAGAAAGTAGAATGGTTAGTTGGCGACCAACACGTCTTAACTACAGCTTGAATAAGCTGAGGTTACGTTGTTTAAGTTGCCAAACCAACAAATATTCTTCACACAAATATGCGGCCAATTTCGGAGTTCAAGCTTCACTTCTGGTCTAAATGAATGATCTGATCATCTCTACAATTGACAGCCAGGATTAGTAGATTGAGTGTCAAAGCCCTGAACAGACAGACTAGATATTATTAGGCTCTGGCTTATACTCATTAGCTCGGCCCCCCCAAAAGTATAGTCTATTAAATATAGCAAGAAGCTGTAGGTAATATTCAAAAGTATATTTGAAAGGAATATCAAATGGGGCAGAATACATAGCTGAAGGGAGCAAAACCACATTAATACACTGCAGCTCCACTATAACGCTGTTGGTGGGGTCCAAGAAATGAAACCGCGGAAGAAGTGGAGTTATTATGCTATAGCGCTGTCCCCCCCCCCCCCCCCCCCCCGCCGTAACTGTAATTTTCAACCGTCGGAATCGGAACTAAACACCCGATAATCCGTGATAAAATTCCTGTAACAAGTTTAATTCTACACAAGTTACTAGTCGGGAAATGAAAAACAACTGTAGTTACGAGATTTTAGCAGAAACCGACGGAATTCAGCGTGCGGAGAATTAATTTCTAACCTTACCTTCCCGGTCTTTCAGGATTGAATAATCCGCAAATTTCTACGGGTCTATAAATTGTGGTTCTCTTTCTCCAAATATTAAGAAGCTAGAACTTTTACCCGAGACATGTTTTATTACCATGATAGTCGTCGGCATTAATCTAATTGAATTTAGTTTTACATGGACGTAAATATTTCCATCCTTAGACAAAAGGGATAAAATCTAAGTATTCCGCACAGCCACGTCTCCTTGGAGACCGACGAGTTGTTGAACACCTGGGGTTACTGAAGCGTTGAGAAAATGTCGCGTGGGTCGACCTTCGAACCTCTTTCGCGGTAATGGACTTGGTCTGATTTCTTTACCATCGTTAAAAAATACGGTAACAATAAACCGACAAAGAACTCTATCTGAACCTAGTCATTTACGAATCGGGAATTTAAACCGACCAGTTGCACGCATACAAAACTGGATTAAACTTTGTAGCGGCTAACTTTTAATCGTTAAAATGAAGGTCATAATAATCGAAATATATCCGAGACGGCGGAATGTCTGGTTTCATAACGACAAGAGTAAAAATTCGGTCAGCAAGAATTCTCACGGAGTACGCGTCTGGCACGTGTCAACTCCGGAAACTCTCCCATAAATAGCTGAACATCTGGCGGCGGCACTTTGGTCACCTTTCCTCCCTCAGAATAAAATAAACTGTACCCGAAAAACCTTGACTTCAAATTTGTCGACGAGCTTTTTGCCGTGTGTTTGATCACACAAGATGGCATTAAATTTTCGGATTATTGAAAGAAATGCGGAAAAATAACGGTATTTTATTTTAATCTACTTACATTATCTATCTCGTTTCGGATGAGAATATTCCGATATTGTGACATTTACAATTCAAATTCACGTATTTTCTTTATTTAGTGAAAACGTCGCAACTACGACTGGTTGTTTTCAAAGTACATTGTTGCGTTTTTATCTTGAAGCCACTATTCTCTATGAGCTCCGGATGCCAGCAAACAATGAAGTGATATAAATAGTAGACTCAAGTCAATTTGTCTAATTTCACGCTCGCGCATTACTGTAAGAACACGTCCTACCGGGGACTGAAGAAAATTAAGAACGCTGAGAGTGAAACAGTCTGATATTTTAATCGCACCACCTTCAAGGTTTGTAACTTAGGGATACCGAGGTGCGTGCCTATTCTCTATTGATTTAAAAAATATAAAAGACCAAAGGCATTGATCATCTCAATGTCAAACAGAAAGACCAAACAATCAAACTGATTTTGTAAATAGAAACACTACGCGTGTCATCAATCAAACAAAGCAATTACCTCTGAAGTAATGCATCAATGACCAGGTACGTCCCCCACGTAAGGTGTTAAAAACTTACCTGGCATCGGGTAATTATCGATTTTTATGTGCAACCCCTTTTCTTCGAGCGTGCCGAAGACGGGAAAAAAGTCGCGGCCACATCAGCAGTAACATCGTATCTCAGCATCTGCAACCCGAAATGCCCCCCCCCCTCCAAAATTTTGGGAGCCAAGCGGACCCCGCGTAAAAATGGAGTCAGCGCTGTGCCCGGTAGCGTTATAGAGGAGTTGCAGTGTATAAACAATCTTGTTAAAGGTCACTTAATCCAAGGAAAGAAGTTAACCAATAACAAAATGACAAATTTCTAATTCAAAGAAGATCTGGACTACAATTCAAAGGAGTTTTTCATTTGTAAACTAAGCATCTTATGGGGAAGAAAACATTGTGAGTAAAGGAGAAAATATTTGTTATAAGCAATTTCTCCTTTTCTCACCATGTTTTTTCAAGGCCTTAATTCTTCTTGTAAAAAGGTGTGATTGAGTGATGATGGATAATGATGGATATGGTCATTACTAGTATACTATAAAATTTTTAAGTGAAACAAAATACAACGTAAGCATACCACAATCAGTCCTCGGATAAAGTTATTTATAATGGAATTAAATAATCATTATTTGATTCTGTTTAATAACGAACTTTTCAATAAAACTCATCATTTCAAATATATAAGATACAAGAGATCAAAAAGGACCCAAAATTGCTCACCTGAGAATTATTGCATAATTTCTTTAAGTCCCCAAGGAACATTCTTGCAAAGTTAAGTCCAAATTTGGTCGGTGGTTTAGAGAGGGATTTCAAAGAATTATTTCATGATTTCTCTTAAGTCTTATTTATCTGGCCCTGCCATGCCCTATTTTTTTGGCTATTCAAAATTTCACAAGTTTTGAAATGTGTCACCCAAAGAACATGCCTGCCACATTTGGTTAAAATTGACCTGGTGGTTACAGAGAAGAAGTTTTTTAAAGAATTGTTCACAACTTCTGATGGAGGACTTCCAACATGATGCACAATGGATACAGGGTGATCACAATAGCTCACCTTGAGCTTGTTATGCTCAGGTTAGCTAAAATGTAATGATAAGTTTCATCCACATTTTCTTATACAGGCAATGAGTACATTTCCTTCTAAAGGGCAGGTTGGACTATATAGTTATATGAAAGGTAGGAGTAAACAGTTTATAAAGCAGTACAATTGTTTAGATCAACATGGTACCTGAGAGAATCAAAAACCTCCAAAAATGAAAATTCCAGGAAAAGCATATATGCAGTTGAGCTTTCAAATTCAAAGTACATGTCCAAGACAGGTGTTAATTACAAATACATGTATTTTATCAATCTATTGTAATGAAATACCTAACTTAAATTCTTCTACCTAGGCAACTAAATGATTTCTTAAGAGAACTGCACATTACTTCATTTGATGGTTCATTCACATGTTTTGCTCTTTCATACATTTTACAAAAACTATCAAACAACATAATTCCAGATAGGTCAAACTGAAGGAATATTTCAGTGAGATCAATGTCAATATCAAGGCAATTTCTTCTGCTCCCATCTTTTTATACTTTTTTTCTAGGGGATTTAGGAAGCCAAAACTTTGTTTGGAAAAGGCTGAATACAAACTTCTAAGAAACATGCAACTAAGATAAAGCAGAAATTGAAAGTTTATCTAAAGTTAAAATTGTCTCAAAGCAGCAGACATATACCCACAAGTACTTTGTCACTCAAGTAGTTTAGTAGATCTTTGACCTATGTTACCAAACCAGAAATGTGTCACAGACACAGATCCTCCTGCTTAACCCATTCCCACACAGTAAGATTTTAGACCAGTCCAATTTCAAAGAAGTTGCAGATGACAATTTTAAGTTGATGAAATCCATAAGATCTTTCTCTTTTGGTTGGAAAACATTGTGGATAATGAAGAAATTGCTTGTAACAAGCAATTTCTTCATTTTCCACAATTGTTTTCCAAAGCTTTCATATTGAGGGGCGTTTTAAAGCGTCACTGTGTCAGAATGGGTTATATGTTTGTCACATGATCTTCAGTTGTGACCATGAACCTGGGAGTTTTCAACAGAACTTTGCCCACAACACTTGTACTCATGAAGGAGAATAACTCTACCAGGTTATTTTGAAACCCTTCAATTAATGTAGAAGATTTGCACCTGACAAAAATCATACCATTTATTCATTTGCATAACATTTGTAATTTGAACATTTCAAGGGGTGTGTGTAGGACTGAGCTAAGTTTCTATAGAGTTTAGACATTTGGTAAAGTCTATTGCTCAACTCACATTTGGATAGCCACATCTGATTCTCAATTTGGATATCTGATTCAGTAACTGAAATCTTTTGACTAGCTCAAGCCAAACCAAATAATTTTCAAAGAAATCTTCTTGGCATAAGCTATTCTGTATGAAAAGGTAGTGCTATGTTTGAACCCTCCAGCTTGATAAAAATCATGAATAAACTAGCAAAAGAAAGTAAAATTAAAGATTTGATAAAGGTCAGAAGATAAAGATTCAAAGACTAGCAAGCATCCATAGCTCAAACCCAAACCCTTACCTAATCCAAATATATTACCAAATTACTATCTCTAAAAACATTCCATTACATACAGTGTTTAGTGTTTTACTTAGAAGAAAACAATTGCTTGAAAAACTGTCACTATAAAACACATCTTAAAAATAGTATTTTGTCATTTTGATAAATAATCTTAAATTGATATTGAAAATATATGACTTAATTTATAAATATATGCAAGGTAGCTCCCTTTGATCAGAAGTTGCTCAGAAACTATTATCTTTCCAGTTAAAATTATGTTATTTTCATTTAACTATTGAAGTTCTTTTGACATGAACTTAAGCAGAAATTTAACAAAAAAAATAACTTAATATCATATATTACGTATTTCAGCTATGTATACAACAATTATGAAAATGATGAATATACAGAAACTGAGTTTTGCAGGAATAGATATTTAATGATTGAATCTGCATTTAACATATCAAACGAGAGCTGTAGTATCCACCATCATAGCGTAGTTGGTAGCGCATCTGACTCTCAATCTTAAATCATGGGGTCCTCCCTGGCAGAGGCACATATCCTTTCTAACATTTGTATCTCACCAATGGGTGAATAATTGTAAACCCAAGTGGGATAGCAGCTACAGGCTAGGAAAGGATGTTGAGGCAGTACAGGTGTGAGTAATACTATGAATCCATGGTTAGGTACTCCAGCCTGTGCAATATGATTGAAATGTTAGAATTCAATCAATCATTCAAATATTCTAATGCACTAAATAGCCATCAAAACTTGGCACAAAAAGTGTTGGAAAAGTCACACACTAAATCATATCCTTCTTCCTTAAATTTTTGTATATCAAAGAAAGCAAATGTATATTGAACAAGAGCCATGTCGGACATGGCCATCCCCCGCCTAAAAAGCTTGATAGTTAACTGAAGCCAGTTAGATTTAGGCTTCTTGTGCACTGCATTTCTTCTCAATAAGTTCGATAATAGCTATTATACTTTCAGAGATATGCTCAGGACAAAATCTAAGTCTTTAAAACAACACAGGGCAATAACTCCAAAATTATGCAAGCAAGAGTTGTGGTTCTTGTGCACTGCACTTCTCCACAACGAGATCTATCAACCTATAAAGTTTCAAGTTAATAGCTATTATACTTTCAGACATATGCCCCAGACAAAATCTTAGTCTTTAAAACAACAAAGGGCAATAACTCCAAAATTATGCAAGCAAGAGTTGTGGTTGTGGTGCACTGCACTTCTCCTCAACTAGATCTATCCACCTATGAAGTTTAAAGTTAATAGCTATAATCTTTCAGAGATATGCCCAATACAAAATCTTAGTCTTAAAAACAACAAAGGGCAATAACTCCAAAATCATGCAAGCATAAGTTGTGGTTCTTGTGCACTGCACTTCTCCTCAATGAGATCTATCGACCTATGAAGTTTCAAGTTGATAGCAATTATACTTTCAGAGATATGCTCTGGACAAGTTTAGTGACAGAAGGACGGAATGACGTAATGACAGACAGATACCATTACTATATTCCCTTCGCCGAAACGGCAGGGATAAAAAGGTAGAGTCAAGTATTGGATATTATGCATGCTTTGCCTAAAAATAATCACCACTTCTGAGGACAAAATGAACTAGGACTGAAACTAAACACTAACCATCACATAACAAATATCTAACATAAGCAACACAACTGACTGAACAGTAATTTTGATCTCTCAGGTACCTGATGACCCTGGGGATACAAGATTCCACCCACCCGACACCTCCCCTGTTACAACTGCAGGGGTCCTCTCTCGTTGTTTCTCATCTTCCATCATCTGCTGAGCTGCTACAGCAAACTGTGTCTCAAAGTGTGAAACCAACCCTCCAAATGCAACTACTAGCTCCTTATGAAAGACATAGACAGTTTGTTAATACATGAATTTGGTTTAATGCCACTTTGAAAACCTTTCTGTTAACTATTTCACAGGCAAATGTCCAAGATTATGAAAATGACCATATGACCATAGAAACACCTCAGATTTTTTTAAAAACAGCATGGCCATAGAAAAAATCATCACAAGTTAGAAAACATTGTGAGAAAAAAAAGAAAAATTGCTTGCTGCAAGCATTTCCCCTTTTCTCAAAGTGTTTCCATGAATGTCATACTTCGGGGAATAGGGGAACTGCTTGGTATTGGGTCAAACAGATCATCTTCATTTACTAAGAGTTTAGATCCAACTTAAACTTGCTAATTGCTTTATGACATTTCATTCATCAAATATGCAAATTGTAATAGAATGAAAAAAATTCATTAAATCTTCTAGAGAAATCTGTATAATAAACTCTTCTTATTACAGTAACATTTAACTAATTCCCTCACAAAAGAAAAAGGCTTAAGAAAACACTGTGGAACATCAAGAAATAAAAAGGCTTAAGAAAACAGTGGAAAATAAAGAAACTAGTTGATACATGCGATTTCTGCATTATCCACAATCTTTTTATCCTTAAAGACAAAGATTTTCATCAACTAAAATTTTGCTGTCTGCAACTTCCTTGATTTTGAACCATTATAAGAAAAAATGTCTAGAAATGGGATAATTGCCTTACTTTTCTAACCAAAGGACTGCCATCTTGAGCTATTCCAACCAGTGTAATGCCCACTCCCAGATCTATACTGGTGGCATGATCACTCTTCTCACTAATATTACTTATAAATGAACCCAGTGCATATACAGCAGAGGCTCGGACCTGAAACATTACAATTGTATATAAAATGTAATGTCCACTCTGACATCTATACTAGTAGCACAGTCATCCGTCTTGCTCACTTCACTTATAATTGACCAACCATAGCTTTCAATTAGAGAATCAATTAACCAATCAAAGATCAAGGCTACATGGTTTTTGAGAAGATTTTTTCAAGTTTTTTCTCTTTGTAGCCATTTCAACTAGAGCGTTTAATAGATTTCAATTCTTCAGTTTTTTGAAAGAGTTGACCTCAGGAAAATTATGAAATTCGGTTGAAATCTAAAGGTTTGTGTGCGAGAACGAAAAAAAATCTATGTGACAAAGCATTTCTAAAATGACGATTAATGACATTTAGACAAACCAACTAGTTGATTTAAAGAATAATCCCTGTCTAACTTTGTACAAAAAATAGAATAAACAAGATTCTGTCAGGAACTGTACATTCCTCCCCCACTGGCATTTATAGAATTTGTTTGTTTGACCTTAAATTGTAATCTTGCTCTTAAAAAAAAGTAACTGGAAACAGCATTCTGCATCACAGTTCACAATCATATGGAAAATATGCCCTGACAAGGTGAATTTGGTCATCTAATTTTGTTGAGATCAATCCATAAACATTAAAGATATGATCCAGATACAGTAAATTTGGTCATTTAATATTAAACTGTGACACTGACCTTGAGCTATTTTAAAGTGGAATTCTGTAAATTTAAAAGTTGCCATATCAGTTTTTAAGCTGGTTACATGTACAAAATTTTGCAAAATATATGAGTTAGATTTTATCTTTCCATTTCAACAAGAAAATCAAAGTGGAAATAAGACTTTAAAAGTACATTTGTGCTGTACTTTGTTAAAAAAATTTAGCTGTATAACCTAGAACACTTGAGTCATGTAACACATCATTTTGCGTAATCAATATTTGCCCATGTTTCAGCTAGGCAACTCTTACTCTTGACTCTAAGCCATTCAGATTTATTTATTTGAACGGCAGTTAACCTGCTTTGAAAGATCTTTCCCATATATCAAAGCAAAGTCAACTTATTTGTGTGCCTCCTAGGTATCACCAGTACCATGCTAGGTGTCTGAAATGCGGAGTCAGTTAGAAGCCTATAGAGCTTTTCATGAGCACTACCATGAACATCACACCATCAAAACTGTCCTTGTTTTAGCTAGACCTTTCTTACCTCTGGCTCTGAGTCATTTAGAAGTCTATAGAGTTTCTCATGAGCACTATCACGTACACCACACCATCTAGCATTATCAAAATGTGTCCATGTTTTAGCTAGACACAATGCTAACCACTGTCTAAACAAAGAACTTTTATCTGCGAGCTGTTCTTCTGTCAAACAGATAGCTATCAAATTTCCCTGTAATGCTGCCTCCTAGAAATGAAAGAAAAATAGGATATGTTTGTGAAACGCTTCCATAGAATTTACTCATATGAGCAATGCTCCAGAAAACACATAGTTGTTACTGGGGATAGTGCAAGGATAAAGGAAAAAAAATACTTGGACCTTATCATGCTCGATGGATAGCACCATCCCAAGGGGCCTCTTTTTAATATCTCATCAAAAAAACAATTAGTTTGTTAGTTTGGTCAGCCCGGGGATTGAACCCATGATCTCATGGTTTTGAAGTCGAGGGCTCTACTAAATGAGCTAATGGGGCTAGCCTCGCATGCAAAGTTTCAAAACAAAAAAAAACTTTAAAAAGTAACTGAAATATGACATGTTTCACATGTCAAATATGAGCATTGTAACTTGAATAGCATAGATGCTAAAGGAAAATAATTTTAAGTAGAATTTAAGGATAAGGGTTAAAAATTTGACCTTGACCTTAATGATATGACCCTCATTAGTTTGGTTTTGTCAAAAGCTACTTGCATACCAATTATGAGCATTATAAATAGAATAGAATGGAAGTTGTATGAAAAAGTTTAGTTCACTGATTAAGTTTTCAGCAGACATCAGATAATCAACAGTAAAAACAATGACCCGACCTTTTGATACTATTGATGTGGGTCAAGAAAAAAATCTAAGCAAATATGAAAAAGACTTGGCTTTCAATGTTCAGTAGAAGTTGCCATTTCCTTTAAAACAATTTCACAAACCTGGCCTTGTCTGTGATCATTGACAATCATAGCTAGTACAAATGCAGCCATGGTTTTCTGCTTTGCCTGAAACCAGAAATAGTTACAAACTTATAATTTACAGATCCCTGCTGTTGATAAACAAGAGCACCCTATGCGGATACCATTGCTCATTTGTTCATATGCTTGCTAGTGGGTAAAATTTTAAGGTCAAAAATGCATTTAACCCTTTCCTGTTTTTCAAGATTTTAGACTGGTCCAATTTTAAAGCAGTTGCAGATGACAATTAAAGGTGGGTGCAATTTTGAAAAGAAACCAACTTTCTGGTTAGAAAACGTTGTGGGAAAAGAAGAAATTGCTTGTTACAAGCAATTTCTTCTTTTCCCACAATGTTTTCTCAAGTATAAAAATTCAGGGACGTAAAATCCAGGGATTAACCAGGAAAGGGTTAAAGTTATCTTCCAAGGTGGTAAAGATTATTCTTTTGATAGTGAACATAGATTCCAAGTTTAAAGTGAATATAAAGAGTAATACCACAGATTTCACATAATATTAAAACTTTTCTAACAACAACACAGAAACAGAGGAAGACTTAGCCATAGAAATACCTCGGGTTTTCTTCAAAAAGGGCCCAGCTAAAACCAAGATTAATCTTTAACCCATTACCAGATGGCGAAATTTTAGACTGGTCCAATTTGAAAGGAGTTGCAGACCCCATTTTAAAGTTTATGAAATAGATTTTTTCAACTTTTAGGGTAGAAAACATGTTGTAAAATGAAAAATTGCTTGTTACAAGCAATTTCTTCATTTTGCACCATGTTTTCTCAATTTTTTTTATCAAGGGGTCTCAAAAAGTGTCATTGTGTGGGAATGGGTTAATTTGACTGGTAGTGAATGTATCTTTGTTGGTTTGGCGTCAGAAACACTATAGGTACAGCTTATTCAAGCTTAAGTTACATAAACTTTGGTTGTAAACCAACAATATCCTTATCATTCTTTTATTTCTGAAAATAAGTTATGAAAACTAATATCATTTGCATCTCAGTCAAATTACCTTGTCAGAGTTCAGTGAGAGTGTCTAGTGACCTTTCATTTGAAAAGTTGATTGACCAGTCAAATCATTAACCCATTACCCAACAAGAAAAGTTTAGACTTGTCTAAATTGAAAAAAAAAATACTGATAACATTTCAAATAGAGAAAAAAATCTGAGAGTAAGTTCCTAATAAGGTAGAAAACATTTTCTCCTTTCCAACAAAATTTTCTAAGATCATATTGCCTTTGGGGGATAAAAAAGCATTGTGTGATGATTTGTTAATTCAAGTTCAGAAGTGAACTTTGAACTCCCACATTTATGTAAATAATCTTTGTTAATTTGGCAACTGAAAGTCAAAACTAGGGCTTATCTAAGCTGTAGTTATGATGTTTAGGTTGTCAGTCAACCATTTATTTTTTTGTTACATGTTACAGAGCATAAATTTTTAATAATAATGCCATTTAATATCCAAGTTGAATTTGGTTTAAATGAACCATAGGGATCAAGAGGGAAAACAAGCATGCTAAATAATATAAAGTCTACTACTCTATGTGCAAGTTATGATCAACTCAGTCCCTTACCATTTGACATTGACCTTAACCCATTACCACACAATGATGCTTTCTGATGCACTGAAGAAATACAATCATCGAAAACTTTGCAGGAAAAGGAGAAACTGTTTGAAACAAGTTATTCTCCTTTTTCACAATGTTTTCTACCCTGTATAGTACTTGTTTTCCAATTTTATTGCAGTTTGGAATGTCTGCAACTTCTTTAAATTTGGACTGGTCTAAAATGTTGTTGTCTGGTAATGGATAGAATAATAAAGCATCCCATTCTTTGTTCCAAGTTGGAAAACAATTTTGAAATCTATCCATAAATGTAAGATTTATCCTCTTGATAAATTTGGATGACAGGCAAAGGGATATACCCCCCCCCCTTCTCTGGATAATATCATGTATGAAATTCATCAAATTTTGTTTCAGAGTATACTTACAGGCATGTAAGGGTCAGCAAGAACTTTCAGAAAGTATTGATGACCATTATCTTTGACCAGATCTGCTTGGCAAGACTGCAAATATAATAAAAGACAAACTTTTGATGTATTTAACATAAAGCAACGAAAGCTTCTAGATAAATACACAACAAGTGATTTTAGTGGACATCAATGCTCAACCAAACAAGGGTAGGAACAGAAATTCAAAGTCAAAGCAATGAATTGTTGTCTAGTAAATAAACCATTTGTGCAAAGTCTTCCAGACTAGTTCAATCATGACCTAAGATTTTTTTTTGTTTTCATTCTTGTTTTTAGTGTAAAATAGGGTGTGCAGAGTTTGGGTCCAAACATGATATCAGTGGTATTGTATCAACAAACTGGATAAAAGTCTTCTAGGAGATGCTGCATACTTAATATCAAAGCTCTCTGCCTTCAGGTTTAACGCATTCCCAGACAGCAAGTTTTTAGACTAGTCCAAATTGAAGGGAGATGCAGATGGCAATGTAAAGCGTATGAAACTTTTAGATTTTTTCAACTTCCTGGGCAGAAAACATTGTGTATAATGACAAGCAATTTCTTCATTTTACACAATGTTTTCCAAACTGTTATTCTTGAGGGTCTTAACAAAAGCGTTATTGTGTGGGAATGGGTTAAGAGAAGAAGACCCTAGTCAGTAATGTTTGTCTCGAAATAATGAGTGTTAAGTCTTTAACAAGACACACTCTATACATTTCACAAAACAAACTAGAATCAGAATTTGCTAAGGCTACATTTTTGCACCATTGTTTCCAAAAAATCATAAATGTTCCTATGGAGACACTGTACTGTTGGTTCCAAAGCCCTGGTAGCTAGAATGCTAGTGTGATACACCAATTTATCAAAATGGTCCCATTTGTTCAGACAATGGGGGTAGAGTTCTCTTGCTTCCAAAAACTTGGTAGATCACTGTTAGAATCATCACAAAGAGGACTTTTATCCAAGCATTTTGTAAAATAAGTAGCATAGTTGACCTTTGACATGCATTACCCTTAAAAATAGGGCTCCTCCTTGGGTCAACTTCTAAAGTTTCAAGGTCAACTGGCTTGTGAGTAACAGCAAAGAAACGGTTTCAAAAAAGTTCAATTGTGACATTGACCTTTGACATGTTTGGCCAAAAACAACACAGCACTTCCTTAAAAGCACTTCCTTGGATCATTCATATCAATTGTACGGAGTTTCTTATTGGTTTAATGGTTCTAGAGTTACAGCATAAAAAAGAGAAAGTCTACGGATAGACATACAGATAAATGGAGACACAGAAGTAAACCAATATACGCCATTATACTTTGTAAGTTGGGTATTAAATTAAAATGCACTACAATTTTAAGATTATGAATGATGTGATTCTTAAATGTGATTGTACTTACACTGTCCACTGAGAGTATTTTTGCCCAAATAAATACTAATAAAGGTCTGAGTTCTCTAGCATTACTCTGAAGTAACTTCAACACATAGGGAAATATTCCAACAGACAATGCCTGCAACAAAAAAAACATACTTAACTAGACAGGCAGCAATGCAGCTGTAATACTTCATTGAAATCCCCTCTTACAAACTCATGTAGAGTAGCCTTTCAGCCAAAATAAATCCTTAACCCTTTCCTGTTTTACACAATTTAAGACCTGTCCAAATTCAGAAGTTTTGAAAATGAAAATGTGAATTGGATTTAATTTGAAAAATACAGGGTACAAAATATTGTGGAAAAAAGGAAATATTACCAGTTTCTTCTTTTTCTACAATGTTTTGTCAATTTTAAATTCATAGGGACCTAAGAAATAGGGATTGAACAGGAAAGGGTTAACTCAGATTTGTCAGTTGGGCAACAAAAATCATTTTTAAAGTGTAGAAGTATTTTTAGATCAAAGGCCTGAACAGCCTCAAATGCAGTCAAGACTGTATATTAACAATTTGTATGATAGCTAAAGTCATTCTCTGATTTGTTTGTTAAGTTTTTCCTTATCATGAAATCGCATTTGAAGACTAATATCTCCCCCCCCCCCGACAGAACCTCAACCATTTTTCTCGCCCATAACAAACTTGATCAACAGCGTAATATACAAAGGATAGTTTAAGGAGCATCCCCTCCGATATTTCGAAAGATAGCAACTGTAGTTAAGAGATTTTAACACAAACCGACGAAATTCAGCGTGTGGAGAATTATTATATTCTACCCTTACCTTCCCAGTCTATTAGAATTGAATAATCCGTAAATTTCTACAGGTGTACAAATTGTGGTCGTCTTTCAGTCCATGCCAATATTTAAAAGCTAGAATTTTCACACGAGACATGTTTAATTATTATTGATAGTTGTCAGAATTAAACTAATTGAATTTAGCTTTACACCGACGTAAATATTTCCATCCTTAGACAAAAAGGATAAAATCTAAGTATCCTGCATAGCGATGTATCCTTGGAGACTGATGAGTTGTTGAACACCTGGGGTAACTGACGCATTGAGGAAATGACAAGTGGATTGCCCTTCGAAGCTCTTTCACGGCAATGGACTTGGGCTAATTTCTTTTACCATTGTTAAAAATACGGTAACAATAAATCAACAAAGCACTCTATTTTACGAATCAGGAATTTACACCAAACAGATGCACATGTACAAAACTGGATTTAACTTTGTAGCTGGTAACTTTTAAAATCATAAGAATGAAGGTTATAATAATCGAAGAAATCCGAGACGACGGAATGTCTAGTTTCAGTTTCGACTATGTCTTAGATCGACGAATCATTGAACACCGAGGCCTACTATACCCATTTTTTGTTAAACGAAATCCATAATGATGGTAAGTTCAGGCAGTCAATTAAATGATGTCAGAGACATAAATATACATTATTCTATGTCCCTGATGATGTTAACTTTTGACATAACGACTAACCCAGAGGATTCCCTCCATCAAGTGGCCTGGATGCAATACTGTTTAAGATGGTATAAATAGAAGTACCTGTAGAGGTCATGACCTTAATCACTGCACACATCCAGTATTTCGGCTTTTTGCGGTCATTCTTTATGAATGGGCTTACATTTTCAGATAGTATACTACAGAAATTATGAATCAATTCATGCGCAGGGAAAAAATTTTTAGGTCGTTGTCAGGTTCCTAGAAGCAAAGAGCGAATTCGGGTGATTCCTAGATTACAGTCAGTATCCTGATTACAATAAAAAAATCTGTGATTAAACTTACCATACCCAATTTTTCCAATTTTCCCCTGTCACTATGAATGATGGATAAAAACCTTAACATACAGAAAATGAAAAATCAAACAAGGATTGATCTTTCGATCAAATTTCTATTTCAAAATTTGTTCCACAGTTTAATTTTAAAAGAAACATCAGATGGAGATTAACATTAGATACATTATTGTTCCGACAAGTAAATGATAAGCATTTGATTTCTTATCAGAGAAAATTATTACTGCAAATTACTGCCAGCTTACAAATATTTTTGATGACCTCAAGGTAATTTTTGTCAGTCATTTTTCGAAGGCAAGTCGCAGTGTGAAATACAATGGTCCTACAAGCAAGACATACATGTTTTTACACAAGGTTGAGCTTTTGAAAAGTCAAGGTTCAAATTCACAGTGGCAGGATCACCATACTTAAAGCCTCATTGGAATGCATCAATTGACAAAATATTTGACAGCAACAAGCCATAGCTTAGTATTTCTATCAATTTCACATGTGCATAGAGTGAATACTCAGATCAGCATGTGCATCTACAGTCTGATCAAGGTTTTCAGATTGCACTTGATTGCCGGTATTGACTAAAACTTTCTTTAGACAATTAATAAATACATTAACCCATTGCAACACAATGTCGCTTTTTGACATCTTCCATGAAAACCAAATGGGAAGCCATTGGTTAAAATGAAGAAATTGCTTGCTACAAGGTAATCGGTTAGTGAAATCATATGAATGTCAAGACCTCTCAGTTTTTGCCTAAGCACATGTGCAATTGTTTAACCCTTTCCCTCACAATCCTGCTTTTTTATGCCCCTTAACAAAAAAGATTCAGAAAACAAGGAAGAAATTGCTTGTCCCAAGCAGTGTGAAGCATAATGGTCAATATTGTTTTCTATATAAAATGAAAGAGAGTTATATCTACTTAATACTTTATTCCAAATTTTTGTTGTCTGGTCATGGCTTAAAATATCATGCAGACATAGGAAATTCCATTGCGAGCCCTGCATACTTACTAGACTAACTGCCCATGGCCCAAGATCAAGGAAGCGTCCCAACAACTCTAGTGCCCTCAATCTGTGGACTTGACTCAACAACACCTGGAGAACGATCGGTAATTGTTCTGGAGGCATACGAGTTTCAGCGCCATATTTCAACCACACATCAAATGCTGTTAGCTGTTCTGTGAAGAAAGGGCTGTGTTTGAACTCAGCGCTGTCGTCTTCAAGTAATTTTGGAAGCTGTTTAAGGCAGAGATCTAAAGCTAAATCCCATGCTTGCCTGAAAATATGGAACATCATCATCACTACTGTATCAAGGCAATCTATTCACATGATGACATTTTGCCACATAAATAATGAATCTTAAGGATAAAATCTATCATTATTGAGGAGTAACTAATCCTGGATATTGTCATTTCATTACAGTATGACATAATTCATTACCAGACAATAATTTTTTTTTTCCTTTTACCAAAATATTTCTTCTTTGTAAAATAAGCAGGCCAATAGAAATCTATTTATTTTTCTATTGTAACATTGAACTCTACATTTACTTCACACATGATAAGTCTAGGGCTTTGTCTATATTCACTCCAGTGATGGTAATCTTAAATTTCATTCATAAATATCGATGCTGAGTTTAACTTGTGTTTTGTTTTTCTATGAAACCATTGTATTTTGTGTGTCATGATAATGTCATTCATTACTATGTGACATCACTATTTATGTTTGTTTGTTTGTTTGAATGGGGTTTAACGCCGGTTTCAACAATCTTTCAGTTATATCGCAGCGGCTGGAGCAACACACCAGTACTACCAATACATCCTTTCCTAGCCTCCAGCTGCTATCCCACAGGTCTACGAATATCGACCCATTGGTGAGAGACAAATAGTCGGAAAGGACGTGTGCAGCCGTCGGGGATAGAACCCAGGACCTCTAGATTGACAGTCCGACGCCCTACCAACTGCGCTATGACAGTGGCACATTTTATGAGAATTTAGATTAGTCAGTATTAGAATTACACCGATAGGATATCTTTATTCTGTCTTTAGATTACTTTCATTTCGGCAAGTTGAAGTATACTGTTTTTATTTTTCAATTCATTACTTCTAAGGTGAAGTTTATGAGTGAAATGACGAAAGAGATACCAATCAACCTGCACGATTTTTGTATTCTCCTTTATCAAAGCTGCGACAAAAATATTCCTACGTTTAAGATAAAACTTTGCAAGTTTAGTAAAACGCACTAAGGATTTACATAAGTTTTATGAAAACCTTAGTAAAACGCTGCCCTGGTGTATACTTGTATAATCTCTAATCCTAATAATTTTACAGGATAACTTTTGATGATAGGATGGGGTATTGGTGTACAGTTGGTGTACAGTACAGAATGACTTACCACATGGGATGATGATAGGTGGGGGGCAGTTTAGGACCTGATATTGGTGTACAGTTGTATGATCTCATGATTCTTTCTGCCAGCAGAAAGTTTCTGAATAGACTAGCCACCAACAAATCCTGTCTGAACAATTTCTGAAATAAATCTGAAAATACAATTAAAAATATTTTAATACTTATCCTGTTTTTCCTGTTATATTCCAACAAAATCAAGCTGAATAGACAAAGACTAATCTTCAGGGACATGTAGTCTGATTCTTGCGAATGCTACATCATGCAAAACTACAGATTCAGGGGTATTTAGGATATAAGATTTAATTTTTTCAAGAATATTTACAAACCTGTGTTGTGGGTACTCATTAGAATGATCTCTTTGGGACCATTCAATACCCACTGGAAAGGGTATTGACAGATCATTGCTATCAACATCTAGAAAAGTGTCAAAGTAATAGATACTCCTTCATTATTGATTGTCACATGACCTTCAGTTATGAGCTTGAACTTGGGAGTAGCCAACAAAACTTGATGCATGACACTAACAAGGGGAAGAATTGGGTCATGTTATTTTGAAATCCAATAATAAATGAAGATATGCTCTGTAAAAGAATTTGATCCTCACACACGACCCAACCCCACAAACACAAATGCACATGGACAGCAGTAGCTCTATATACCCATTACAAACAAGAGGACCATGATGGTCCTACATTGCTCCCTTGAGTATATGATATATACAAAATATCAAAGCTCCACGTCTAATTATTTTGCAGAAGATTTTCAAAGATTTCCTTCTTTTTTCCTTAGTAATGTATGAGATCCCATAAAACAGAGCTATTTTTCAGAGTACAGTAATTCTTTAAAGTATTTTGGTGAGTGTATTGACACACATCAAATATCAAAGTTCTAGGCCTTATGGTTTAATATTTTAAAAGATGTCCTCCTATGTAAAATCAGGGATCACACAGAAAACGGCAAACTTTCAGTGTATAGTGATTCTTAAGTATTTTGGAAGAGAGTCAATAGGTAATAATACATACCAAAATGGTTTAGGAGAAGATTTTAAAAGATGTCCTACTTTATTCCTATGTAAAATCAGGGATCACACAGAAAATGGCAAATTTTCAGTTTACAGTAAATCTAAACTAGACATTGTCGCAAAGCGGACTAATACCCCCCAACAGCGCTTGTCCATATACAAGTGCTGTCTGCAAAAGGGCCATAACAAAAAATGGACTTTTCTAATTAAAGGGCCATAAATCCATCAAAAATCAATGGACCATAACCAAAATAGGATATGCACATGTCTGACTTAGTGTTTGTGTAAAATTTGAATCAAATCCGTCCAATGGTTGCTGAGAAAATGAGCGTACACTAAAGGCCATAACTCCTTCAAAAATCAATGGACCGTAACCAGAATAAAATTTGCACATCTCTGCTTGATACTGATTATAACAGTGAAGTTTGAATCAAATCTGTCTAATGGTTGCTGAGAAATTGAGCGGACACGAAAAAGCTACAGACCAACGGACCGACAAGCTGACTCCTATATACCCCCCTAGCAAAGTTAAGGGGGGTATAATTATTTTGGAAGAGAGTCAATAGGTTATGATACATACCAAAATTTAAAGCTCTAGAACTTATGGTTTAGGAGAAGAAGATTTTAAAAGATGTCTTACTTTATTCCTATGTAAAATCAGGGATCACACAGAAAATGGCAAATTTTCAGTGTACAGTAAATCTAAATTATTTTGGGAGAGAGTCAATAGGTAATGATACAAACCAAAAATTAAAGCTGTAGAACTTATGGTTTGGGAAAAGGAGATTTGTTAAAGATTTCCTTCTTTATTCCCATTTAAAATCAGGGATTGCATAGAACAGGGCTAATTTTCAGAGTTTGGTATTCTTTGAAATATTGCAGTAGAGGGTCAATAGACATTGATAAATACCAAATATCAAAACTCTAGACCTTATGGTTTAGATTTTCCTTCTTTATTCCTATGTAAAATTAGGGATTGTAGTGTCAATAGATGATGATTAATACCAAATATCTAACTTGTAAGCCTTATGGTATTGGAGAAGAAGTTTTTATTTTACCTTTAATTTGGATTTAATTGGAAAAATAACTTTTCAGCAGGGTAGAAAATATTGTTGAAAAAGAAGAAATTTGCTAGTTTCAACAGGGTTTTCATTAGTTCCCAAAAGTCAAGAGTCATTGACCCTTGGGCCAAAATTTCCAAGAGTCAAAATTGAAATCACAAGATGCGCAATGTTTCCCCCCCCCCCCCTGAGCAATTTAGAAAAAAAAGTTTTTAATTTTTTTTGCAAAGGTGCCTTAAAAATGTTTATATTCTTTTTAGCAATGGTGCTTAGAATAAACTCTATCTTAGATTGTTAGATTGAAACATTTCTCCAATCTGACATTACTCTATTTTTCAATACAAGGTGAATATTGGGGAAAGTTTAGTATTTATGCATACATTATTAGTTTGAATGAGTTTTAGAAAATCTCAAGAGTACTAATTGGATCAAATTATTTTTATTTGTCATAAAAAGAAGTGCCGATTTTATGCACGAAAACCAATGACATTTATTGGGCAACATTTCTTTAGTTTCATTTTACTTCTATATTATATTTTATGAGCTTTTTTATAAAAGAAATAGCAAATAAGTAAATTTCAGTAGGATTAGAACTCTGAAAATGGGTTTCATCATTAATTCCACAGGTGTCAAGTACCTGTGAATTACAATCGCTGATGCATGTCCATCACTCGAGAGTGGTAATTACTAATCAAGCTTGGTGTTATCCTTGATAAGGGTGTATATTTTCATAATCAATTAACCATTTTCCAATATTATTGGCACACTTATGATGACCCTTGACGCATGGCTGCTAGTTTTCGAGAGTCAAAATGACGCACAGTGACAAATTTTCAAGCATCAAAATTGCTTCTTTTTGAATTTCTGTGCGTCAAAACCCAAGGTCTCGGGTCAAACGAAAACCCTGTTCAAGCAATTTCTTCTTTCCACAATATTTTCTCAATTAAAAATTCAAAGGGATGTATAATCCAGGGACTGAACAGGAAAGGGTTAAATTCACACACATGTTATTATTAGTATTTTAATGGACATGTTATGTTTGAATATGTAACAAGCAATTTTTTCTTTTTCCACAGCTTTTGTGCAAATGTGTATAATCTTGACTAGCCAAAGTTACCTCTGGGTAATGTATTCCAGGCTATGGTATCTGTAATTGCTGTAAATATCCAGTTCAATTCACCTAGCATGGTTCTACGGTCATTTAGTAATCCAGGAATTCTGTAATAGATATGAATAGAATTGTCACATAGCATGCTTTCACCCACCACAAACATTTTACCACTGAAATAGTTTTTTTCTAGTTATGCTATTGATCATTTAATTACATTGGTTGAGAAAATACTTTAACAAGAGGACCATGATGGTCCTATATTGCTCCCCTGAGTATGATTGCTCAAGGCTTTATGATATAATATTCAAAATATCAAAGCACTACACCTAATCATTTAGGAGAAGAAGATTTTTTTAAAAGATTTTCTCCTTTAATCCTAGGTATAGTGAAAACCCAACCATGTTGAGCTAATTTCGAGAGAACTGTAATTCTTTGAAGCAATAAAGTAGAGGGTCAATAGGCATTATACATACAAAATATCAAAGCTCTAGGCCTGATGGTTTAGAAGGATGACTTTTTCTATGATATCATTCTTTATTCCTTTCTTGGATTGCACAGAAAAGGTCTTATTTTCAGAATACAGTAATTCTATGAAGCATTTTAGTACAGGGTGAATAGGTATTGTTACACACCAAATATCAAAGCTCTCGGCTTTATGGTTTGGGAGAAGATTTTTAAAGATTTCCTTTTTTAAATCTATGTAAAATCAGGAATCGCACAGAAAAGGGCTAATTTTCTGAATACAGTAATACTTTGAAGTATTTTGGTAGAGGGTCAAAAGATGATGATTTATACAAAATATCAAAGCTCTAGGCCTCATGGTTTGGGAGAAGAAGATTTTTGAAGTTTTCCTTCTTTATTTCTATGTAAAATCAGGGATAGCACAGAAAAGAGCTAATTATCAGAATACAGCAATTCTTTGAAGTATTTGGTAGAGAGTCAATAGATGATGATTTGTACCAAATTTCTTAGCTCTCGGCCTTATGGTTTGGGAGAAGAAGATTTTTAGAGTTTTCCTTCCTTATTAATATGTAAAATCAAGGATCGCACATAAAAGGGCTAACTATCAGAAAAGGGTAATTCTTTGAAGTTTTTTGGTAGAGAGTCAATAGATGATGATTTCTACAAAAAATCAAGTACTAGGCCTTATGGTTTGGGAAAAGATTTATAAAGATTTCCTTCTGTATTTCTATGTTAAATCAGGGATCACACAGAAAAGGGCTCATTTTCAGAATATGGTAATTCTTCGAAGTATTTTGGTATTGGGTCAATAGATGATGATGTATAACAAATATCAAAGCTCTGGGCCTTATGGTTTGGGAGAAGAAAATTATAAATTTTCCTTCTTTACTCCTATGTAAAATCAGGGATAGCACAGAAAAGAGCTAATTTTCAGAATACAGTAATTCTTTGAAGTATTTTGGTAGAGGGTCAATAGATGATGATTTGTACCAAATATTGAAGCTCTAGGCCTTACAGCTTGGGAGGAGAAGAATTTTTAAGTGTTCCTTCTTTATTTCTTTGTAAAATCAGGGATCACACAAAAAAGGGCTAATTTTCAGAATACCGTAATTCTTTTAAGTATTTTGGTATTGGGTCAATAGATGATGATTTGTACCAAATATCAAAGCTCTATGCCTTACAGCTTGGGAGGAGATGATTTTTAAGTTTTTCACTCTGTTGCCATGGCAACCAGAGTTCTTCATGGATTTCAATTCTTTGAAGTATTTTGAAAGAGAATGACCTAAGGATCATTTCTGTGAAGTTTGGTTGAAATTTTATGGTGAGTTTAGGAGGAGAAGATTTTTTTTTAATTTAGAATGGACGGACGGATGGACAGACAGCCGGACGGACAAAGGACGATGACCGATCACAATAGCTTCTCCAGAGCACTTCATGCTCAGGTGAGCTAAAAACATGTTACCAAACAGGCAAAACATGATCTTATTGATTTGATTTTTTAGTGTTGATTACCAATGCTGCTTTAATTTATTGACAACCCTATTTTCTATATGTTAAATATAATGAAATAGGAAAAAGGTCACAAACTTTTCACACACTCACAAATTTTTTTATTTTTCTTAAAAAACTATCTTTCTCAATGGATAACCTTAGCACTTAATTGACCAATTGCGGCTGTCAATCAAGGAATAAACCTACCAGTGAGATAATCTATTGTGCCCAGACCCGAGTTTTTCAACTCCCACATATGCCACCATTTTTGTTAACCATTATTGTTGGTTTGGCATCTTAAACATCGTAACTACAGCTTATTCAAGTTAGAGTTACAATGTTTAGGTCACCAACCATTTAATTTTTTTTACATGCTACTGGCCATAAATTTTACAAATTAATGCTTTAAAAAATCGAAGCAGAACTTCCTGTCAGAGTTAATGGGCGAGGCCTATGGTGTCAGTGGGTGTGGCCAGCTATATACAGGATTAATTCACGCTAGGTTCTTGTATTAATGATCTAGCTCTCTAGGGAATAAAAGCCCAAATAAACCATTGCTAGTAAACCTATTATGAAAACTTTGGTGGAAGGACATCTCCGAGGACTTGAACCCAATTTGATACAGCTAAAAGAATGAATTCTTACTTGTCAACTTGCTCTTGAGTAAGTCCTGGGACAAGACGATTTGTATTTTGTAACACATACCTGAAAAGCAAGAATTATTGTGATTAATGAACAACCTTGGTTTACCTGATAAAAAACTCTTTAAATACAAAATACTGATTAATCCACAAAAATTCTGGTTAGAGAGCATTAAGGAATTTCACAATTAAAAACAGCAAAACAGAAAATTTAACATATTTAGAATTTGAAGCAAATTTGAAATCATAAAACATAAAAAAAATCCAAAATTTCCACTCCTGTCAATGTATTGCATTGTTCTTGAATATTCCAAAATAGAGTCAAAATCACATAATACTAATGATTGAGAAAAAATGTGCAACATTTACTTCAAATCCGATAAAAATAGGAGTCAAGGCTATAACATATTGAGCGCATGCGTGACATTTCCAACCATAACACATGTGTGCCAAGTAAAGACTCAGATCAGTCTGTGCATCCGCAAAGTCTGATCAGAGTTTTCACTCTGAGCTCTGTAGATAGATTCTGACCCAAAGCTTCTTTAAACAATCAGCGAATATTCTAATTTGCCCGAATTGCTGTCCAGGGTGCTCAATGTATGCGAGTCACGCACATGCCAAATGGTTGGAAATGTCACGCATAGGTTTCACATCTATATTGATGCATGAACAGAAAGAAAGTGCAATCTGTTCAGCATGTGCAATAGATTCAGGAACAATACTTTTTGATCCTGATCACTATCAGTGCTTTTTAACCCAATACAGAAAAGTTTTAGACTGGTGCAAATTTAAAGTGTTGAAGATGACAATTGAAAATTAATGAATTTTAGATTTTTTCAACTTTCTGGGTAGAAAACATCGTGGAAATTGAAGAAATTACTTGTTGGGATTAATTTCTTCATTTTCAACAATGTCTTCCCAATTCTTTTTCATGAGGGGGGCGTCAGAAAGCCTCATATTGTATGAATGAAAATATTTATTTCAAATTGTATCTTTGATAACTTTGGATATGAGGGCCAAATTATTCTAAAAACCAAAAGTAAAGTAAATTGTAAATTACCCTCTGTACAAGCTCAATAAAGTTAATTTTCTTCATCTGACCTTGAATTGTATTTGTTTGTTTGTTTGAATGGGGTTTTACGCCGCTTTTAACAATCTTTCAGTTATATCGCGGCGGCTGGAGCACCTAACAATGGAATCCTGGTATTTCTCACACCAGTACTACCACTACATCCTTTCCTAGCCTCCAGCTGCTATCCCACATAGGTCTACGATTATCGACCCATTGGTGAGAGACAAATAGTCGGAAAGGATGAGTGCCGCCGTCGGGGATCGAACCCGGGACCTCTAGATTGACAGTCCGACGCGCTACCGCATGCGCTATGACGACGGCCCTTGAATTGTAACCTTAATCAAATTATAAACTTTGCCAAACTAATTTCAAAAGGCACATCTACACAACAAGGCAATCAACTGTGCCAAAATCATTTGGAAATCCATCAATAAATGTAAGAATAATACTCTGGACAAACCCTGGACATTTAGAATTATGGTAGAACAACGTGAAAACTGCCTAATGATGTATCATGGCTGTCATTAAATAAAATGATTTGTTTAGACCAGAAAGGGACTTTTAACCCCACATTGTCCAACATTTAAGTGAAGCATTTTTGCTGGTTTTACATTTTAAATATCTTAACCTACAGTTTATCCAAGCAGTAATTACGTCAACCAACTGTTTTATTTTCAAAAAAGTGTCATGCCATTTAAAATCTTAATCAAACTGCCTGTTAAAACCAGTGATCCCTCAATAGCCATTGATAAAACAACCAGTTTGTAGTATAAATATATACCTACAACTATATTGATGAGATTTGTAAAATACATGGTAAATACACCGACTTACCACCTGAGAGCTATTTTTATGGGTGTTGTTAAACATGAGGTAAATAAATCAGCAGGTAATTCGGGATTCATGGGCAACAGCTCATTGGCCCCACATGCTGCTAGTTGGATACAGTTTTTGACAGATGGGGTACCTGAAGTATGACCACCATTCAGACTCTGCAAAACATAATATAGAGGTTTTAAAGAGATAGTTGGTCATCTTGTTAAAGACTAACATTAATGACCATAGGTAGACAACTTAATCTCTGTTTTGTCATAAAACAGTACAGCTGATTGTTATATAAACTATTCATTTGCTTTTGGTAAGAAAATGTGTTTCATGACAAAATTTATTAAAATTAATTTTAAAAATTGCTCTTGTGTTTTCAAGTATTAAGAATTCTTCATCTTGTCTTAGGTGCCAATAACTGAAATCCTCAAAATAATCTTGATGTAAATGCAACTAGTTGAATGCATGGCTATTGGAATAAGATGATATGAGCATCTGTATGACATTTACACAAAGTAAAGTCTCGACTCAGCCTGTGCATCTTTACCGTCTAATCAAAGTCTTTACTTTGCACACTAAAAAGATAGCTACTGAATCATTTTTAGTAGAGAATGGAAACATATATTCGAATATTTCTTCAAGACAAGTTTGATATATGATTTTACTGCAAGTAAAAAAAAAACTATCACAGATTATTCTCCCCAAATATAACCCTGTCACAAAAAGTGTAAAATAAATGAAAAGGGATTGGAAAGACAGACAAGGTGGCAGCTATATGCTCACCGTTCTCCAGACATGCTTAATTTCGATGTATGACCTTGAGCTGTTACCTTGACATTTGAGCTATCTGAAAAGTTGCTTCAAATAACAAATCTACTCATGAAAGGGAGCAGTTGTGCAAAGTTATTTTGAAATCAATCTATAATTCATAAGCTGTTCTCCAGACATGCATAATCTTATGTTTGACCTTGAGCTGTGACCTTGACCTAGGAGCTATCTGATTTTTTTAAAAAAAAAAATTACATCTACTCATGATGGAAAATAATTGTGCCAAGTTGTATTGAAATCCATCCATAATTGAAGGAGCTATGCTCTGAACATGCTTTATTCTATTCAGTATTTGACCTTGAGCTGTGACCTTGATCTTAGAGCTACCGGTATCAGGTGATTTTTTTCTATTGGCACATCTACTCCTGATAGAGAACAATTAAGCAAAGTTATTTTGAAATCCATCCTTAATTGAAGGAGTTATGCTCTTGATAAGCTCAATTTAATGTTTGACTTTAAACTGTGACCTTGACCTTAGAGCTTTCCAAAAAACTTGGAAAAAATATTTGCGCAATATCATTTGGAATTCACATGTCAAGTTTCATCATATTTGGCCCAAGGGTTGTGGAGAAACTGAGGCAGATGGATGGGTGGACGGAATGATAGATGAAGTGGAGACTATATGCTTCATTTTGTTTGACCTGTGATATTGGCTATATTTATGCCCTTTGAGGACCATGAAAAATAATCAAATGTGAAAAAGTTTTATCTAAAATGTGTTTAGGTAAAAAACATCTTCAACCATTAGACTGAAGAGAGCTCAGATATAACCAATAATCTAACCAATATTCAAATATCACTTTTGCTATTTGTTTCAACTCCTAATTTTTAGATGATCATGGAATATTCCAAATGCACTGTGTTGCTGTCTATACTGCTCCATGTGTACACTTCACGCACTTGAAATTATTGAATATTCCAGCTCATCGTTCCTATCAGAATCCTATTTTATTGATACTCATTAGAATCCTTGATTGAGACAAGATTTGGTGTAAAATAATTGGTATTTTAGCCCATCACCAGACAACAAATTCTAAAATGATATAAACATGACAATTTTAAGTATTTAGAATTCAAATTCGTTGTTTGTTAAGTATTTAAACATGGAATTGAAGAAATTGCTTGTTGGCTATGGAAAGTGTGATTGAATGGAAATTGTACCTAACCAACAGGGCAATTTCTTCTTTTCCAACAATGTTTCTCAAGTATAAAATCCCAGAGGTAAAAACCAAGAGATTCTGCAGGAAAGGGTTAAACTCAGAGCCCTGAGAAAGACTATTAGATTGACTTACTGCAGCTTCTTGCTCCCTCTGCGCTGAGAACTGTTTATACAACTCCACAATAATACCTGCATGTGAACAATCATATACATAGATAGATGGGCTACCCATCCAGGTCTGTAGGTCATATATAGACAGTGGGATGTACTGGGTGTAACTCTGTTAGAAAAAAAATCATATGTAAAGCAAAGTTTGTTTGTAAAACATGTGTAACCTAAACTCTACATTATGTTCTTTAGCCCATTACCACACGGCAAAATATTAAACTGGTCCAAGTAAAAGGAGTTGCAGAAGACAATTTAAAGTTTATGTAACTTTGGATTTTTTCAACTTTATTGGTACAAAACAATGAGTAAAATGAAGAAATTGCTTGCAACAATGGTCGGTGTACAATAATTCATTGTGAGATAAAATGTCAAATAACTTATGATCGACACCTGTCAGCAGTTAGTCAGGTCGCTTGCCCGTTTAAAGAGATGTACATAAAGTGCAAATTGGACAATTAAAGGTGACCGCTGGCCACATATGACAGATTACCTCTATTCACAGTAATTTTAAAGAGCAAATTGCACGGACGGACCTGGGATGGCTGTTATACGCAGATTGGCCACTATTCTCAGGTGACCGCTAACACAGTTTTGACTGTATTTTTAATGTAAGAGGACACTGAAAAATCGTATGCAATTTCTTTCAATTTGTACCAGTCTAGATTTTAGTCGTCTAGTAATGGCTTAAGAAATGAAGAGAATATTTCTTGTTTTAATTGTGGTATGACCCTAAAAACTTGACCGATCTGTATGAATATGCAAGGCAGGTTCTTACATTAGTGTGATAAAGTTAAATAAGGTTCAAACTTCAATGAAAAAACAACAACATTCACTTCATTTCTCATAATTTAATGCCATCATGCAAAACAAAGCAAATATTTTCCTAGTTTTGAGTAAAATTTTATGGATCTACTTTGTACGCAAGCATTACATTGTGTGCTCAAAATTTTGTTCATGGAAGTCTGAAAAAAAAAGAAAAGAAATCACCCAATCAAACAGCTTTAATCATGACAAAACTAAATCAATTTAGCTAATGAAGATATGTACACATGTAGTCCGAAACTTCTCTAAATACAAGTAAAACGTTTTGTAAACTGGCAATGGCTTGATTTTAGTCAGACAGACACATAGAACAGGCAAAAAAACACTTTTTTGGCAAAATTATAAAAAAGATACTGGTAACCCATTTTTACTATGAGTTTTACCCCATATGTCTTTGCTTCACTGCTTTAGTTTGTTTTATGCTAGTGTTTTCATATTGGACACATTCAAGGTTTGCTTGGGCCACTTTCTTTAGAGCAAAATCTAAAACTCACATTGGTGGAAAACTGACACCTACAGAATCTCTACATAGAAATATTCCACAGGTTTTCAAAAGAATCTAAGATTCTTTGACTCATAAACCAGGATTTTGACCCTCAAAAACTCAAATACATGGACATCCAATTCTGACCCTAAGAAATTTCTCCCAATTGGGTTATTTTGACCCTCTGATAGAAATTTCTATAAGGTCAAAACACTTTTTTTATGCCTAAATTTATAATTATGTATTCTATGTAATACCTAAATTTTCAATTATGTATTTTATGTAATACTGAAAAGTATACGAACAAATTGACTACTTCATATCTTTGAAAGCAAAGATCAGTTCGTACTTAAACCATTACCACACAAGAAAAATTTAGGCTGGTCCAAACTGAAAAGAGTTGCAGACGCCATTTTGTAGTTAATGAAACCAAGATTTTTCGACTTTCTAGGTAGATAACATTGTGTAAAATGAAGAAATTGCTTGTGACAAGCAATTTCTTCATTTTACACAATGTTTTCTCTGTTGTTTTTCTTGAGGGGCGTCCAAAAGCGTCACTGTGTGGGACTGGGTTAGATAATAAAATACTCATGACATTTGTTTGTTTTCATGGTCAAAGACTCAATGACTCATCAATTTCAAACACTATCACAAAACCTGGTCTTACCTTAAGTTTGTACTTTAACCCATTCCACACAGTGACGCTTTTAGATGCTCCTCAAGGAAAAATGGGAAAAGATTGTGTAAATGAAGAAATTGCTTGTGACAAGCAATTTCTTCATTTCACACAATATTTTCTATCTAGACAGTTGAAAAAATCTAGAATTTAATAAACTTCAATTTGTTGTCTGCAACACCTTTAAATTTGGACCAGTCCAAATTTTTGCCATCCAGTAATGGGTTAACCCTTTCCTATACAAACCTGGAATTTTACGTTGCTGTGATTTTATACTTGAGAAATCATTGTGGAAAAAAGAGAAATTCCTTGTAACAAACAATTCTCCTTTTTCCACAATATTTTCTACCACATAGGATGGTTTCATTTCAAAATACATCCAATTTTCAGTATTGTCTGCAACCTCTTTCAATTTGGACCAGCCAAAAACTATAGAAAATAGGAAAAGGTTAGGTATTTTCAGAATAAATTTTTCTTTCTAATCTAGACATTCTTACCTTATTGAACACCCATATTTCTCCATTTATAGTTGGTTTGGGTACGCCATGACCATTGTAGTGAAATAGCACTCTCTCTTCCTGCAAATATACAAAGTAAGAATCTGTAAAAATGAATAAAATTCATTTAACAGTATCGGGCGTGAAGAATCCATAGTGGGATAAGCTATAAAATGCAAAAGAAATCTGTTAAATACCTAGTTACCACAAGCAAAATTTTAGTCAAATAGAGGCAACCTCCTAGCTTTTTCCAGAAAGTCTAATTTAATCAGTTTCAAATGTGATCCGATTCAACATTTTGTCAAAACATTCAATTTCAACCCTTTCCAGAGAATATCTTAGACTTGTCTTAATTCAAAAAAGTTGCAGACAGCAATTTCCAGCTGATGAGATTTTAAGAATTTTTTCTTGAAGGTGTCTTAAAAGAAGGATTGTGTGGGAAGATGTTGTCAAATTAACCCATTCCCACTCAATCCCTCCTTTTTACGCTGCTCAAGAAAAAAGCTTTGGAAAACATTATGGAAAATGAAGAAATTGCTTGTATCAAGCAATTTCTTCATTATCTACAATGTTTTCTATCCAAAATGATGAAACAATTTAAAATTTCATCAACTTGAAAGGGTTGTCTGCAGCTTCTTTCAATTTGGACCAGTCTAAAATTTTGCTGTGTTGGAGTGGGTTAGGCCATGCTAAAGGTAGAATATTCCTGCCTTGGAAAGAGGCATAGACAAAGATCAGCCTGTGTATATGCGCAGTCTGATCTTAGTCTAAACCACATCTTTTTCCTTTTCAAACCAGAATTGTGCATGGGAACAATTCTCAAACTAAAAATATTGACCCTGAAAACCAGGGCCTGTATTCACCAAACTTTTCTAAATTTTAGAATTGGACTTAGGCCAATTTTTCAGATTAATATCATTCTAAGAAAAGACTTAAGATTATATTAACCAACACAATTTAGAACAGTCTTAGTTTAGAACTGTCCGTATTGCACAAGGTACAGCGCACCTATGTTGGTTTCCCAACTTTTGAAAAAGCGCATAACAAAATAGAAGCCAGCATTTAGCTCCTAAACCCATCATATTGACTAATATAAGAAGATATCTCATCCCCTTTAGTCTTTAAAACAAAGACCATGACCTTTGACCTACATGACCAAAAACAATAGGGCACCTCCTTTGGTCATGGACAACATGTGTATGAAGCTTCATGGTCCTAAGTCAAATCAATTATGAGTTAGAGCTCTGAAACAGTTTTCAATCGAATGTAAATTGTGACCTTGACCTATGTGACCAAAAATGATAGGCCACCTCTTTGGGTCACAAACAACATGTGTATAAAGTTTCATGGTCCTAGGTCACATAGTTTATGAGTTCAGGGTTTTCAATAAGTATTGGGACAAGAGATATAATTTGAAAACCCACAGATTGGCCGGGTAGGGGGCCAAGGGGGGCGAAGCCCCCCGGCTGAAAAAGAATTAAGGTATTTCTCAATCCATTTGGACAGCTCTCCTTAGTGTTTTACATTGCAGATTTTCTTACATTATTAACTCATTTAATTGATAATGCTTACCAACACTGCCTAGATCTAGTCAAGAAAATTCTCAAACTACAGGATATTCATGCTTAAATAATATTCTAATATACCATTTAAAAGTTATGGTCTTTTTTATCCTGTTGAAATGAGATAGCAATTAAGTAAGACACTGTAAAGTTTCGAGGGTGAAAATATCAAGTCTATAAGGTTACTAGTCATCTCTGCCCTTCGAATAACTTGGCCCGGTCAACTCGGCCCCAATATATAATCTATAGTAAATATATCATAATTCTTAGAGTATGTTTAAGTTTTGTACAAATGAGGCAGTATAACCTTACAATGTTTATCTTAATTTTTTCAAAAAACATTATTTTGTGTTTTTATTATTATTATATCGAATTATTGTTTGAATATGTGCAATTTGAATGACTGTTAAATTTTAAATTTATTTTTTAATCTTCAGCTGATGCATACTTAAATTTCATCACAAATGAATAATGATTGAATAATTTTGTATTTGTAACAATTTTACTTAATAAATAATGAATATTAAATTGATTTTACACGAAATAAAATTGGGCCGACTTTCCGATGGGCTGAGTTAACCGGTCACCGTCTATAAGACGCATTAATTGACCCAAACTACACTATAACGCAAAACTATATGCTTAAAAGCTCAAAAATGATTATATGTCAAATAATTCTTATCGAAATCATAGTCTTTTTTAATGCAAAGTCGAAGAAACCACGATTGACCTCGGTCGAGACTTTTTTCGTTTTAGTTTGGCATCCATGTTTACCGACAAGCAAAAACAATTTCGTATCGTTGTATATGATTGGATGACTGGTTTAAAGTATCCAATGAAAGGCCTCGTATTGTGGATACGCAAATTAGACGGGTTTCGCGGTAAATAAACCGGTGGTGGGGTAAAATCTCACCGGTGTCGCAGTAAAACTTCTATCGCCTTAAAGATTTATTTTGTAAACAAAATGTGACTGACTTTTTTAAATTCTGGCGAAAACAACCGATCAAAAGTCAATTTCAACCGATGTTTTACATCGGCAATCGGTTATTAATGAAAACCCTGTGAGTTAGAGCCTAGAAACAGTTTTCAGTCAAATGCCAATTGTGACCTTGACCTTTGACCTCTGTGACCCTAAAACAAAAGGGCACTACTTTGGTCATAAGCCAAAGTTGTATGAAGTTTCAAAGATGTAGGTCTAATGGTTCTTGAGTTAGAGCACAGAAACGAAAAAGTCTACAGACAGACAGACATGGTGAAACCAATATACCCCTCTACTTTGTTGCTGGGGAGTATAAAAATAACATGAAAAACAAGATGTGATTTTTAATGTGTTTTTTTTCTTTGTTTTAGGGAAAAGTGTTAAAATTTTGACCTTGACCTTGATGAAATAACCTTCCCCAGTTGCTCCTTCTTAAGACCTATCTACATACCAAATATTAGCATTGTAACTTAATTAGGGATGAAGTTGTAGGAAAATGTTTAGTTGGCAGGTTAAGTGTTTGAGTAACGTTTTAGGAAAAGAGTAAAATTTTGACCTTGACCTTGATGAAATGACCTTCCCCAGTTGCGCCTTGTTGAGACCTATCTACATACCAAATATTAGCATTGAAACTTAATTAGGGTTGAAGTAATAGGAAAATGTTTAGTTGGAAGTTTTCCAGACAGACAGACAGACGGACACCGGTAAAACAATATGCTCCTGATCTATCAATGCGGGGGCATAAAAAAAGATATTTTTCTTTTTTTTTTTTTACTATGTTACCTAGAAACTTTTCAAATACTTTGACAGAATTGCACTTTTGTTTTATTTGATCAACAATAAACCTGTCTGGGATCATTGGTTTAAAGTAAAACAGAAGATCAAAGAGGGTTGTGCTAGTATTCATTCTGATATCTAATATCTAGAGTAAAAATAACAAAGTCAATGAAACAAACACAATTTTAGCAGAAACTTTAACTAGGCCTAACCCAGTTTCTTTCAGCTTCTTTCCAGATGGATATTTATGAGGATGTGGACTTTTCTTTGACTAGTTTTGTGTTACCTTGCAGAAAGTATCTTAAATTACGTCAGAGTATCAATGACATCATACCTGTCAGGATTAGACTGACAACCTTTATGTTTACCAAAAAAGAAAATTACCGGGGAAATAGTCCCAATCATGATTCTGTTAGCAAACAATATTTTTCTGTTACAATGAAGAAAACAGCGGCCATCTTGGATGCACACTTAGTACCGCAAGAATCAGACTTGAAATATTTTCCGAAAATTTAGTTCATTCTAAAATATAGAACAGGTTGATGAGTACAAACTTAACTCAATTTAGTCTTTTCTTGGATTTAGTGAACTAAATCAATTTAGAATGTGTTTGTGAATATGGGCCCAGATCGACAGTGCAATTTCAGAATTATGGAAGCTATTGAATACATTGAGCAGAAAGAAAATGTTTCACCTTTCACTAATTTTCTCTTACTCATGGTTTAACATTTTTAAAGTGTTGTCTTAACCATTTTTTTCAAATTGAACCAGTCTAACATTTTTGTTGTTAAACGGGAATGGGTTAAAGAACATGGTTACTGTATTTTCACCATAATTATTTTGTACTTACTTTAGCATTTCTTCTTAAGGATGTGCATAACTTCTTTACTTCATCCACAGTTGGATCAAGAGTCTGTTTATATCTAGCCCGAGGCTGCCATCTCTCATACTGCTTCTGAAGGTTAGCCCCTATTGCTTCTAGTGACTTCTGAGGGCTTTGAGCTAAAGGATCTGTAAGGATGAATATCAAATTGCATCAGAATCATCACAAACAATATATATTTACAATAAATATACGAGATACACTTTCTAAGTTTGTAGAGTAAAACTAACTTTTTAACAGGATAATGAAGTTTCATGATTTTTTACACACAACTTGTGTAATCATTGCTCTCTCAAACGGTGTCGCATATACTACCCATGAGGTCAAGGTGCATGCTTGCTAGGTGTTTTCAACACATGGTTTTATACACTATAGTAATACATAGCGTTCAACATTGATGGAATACCTCTGAACAGAGGGGATATATTGCAAGATTCGAGCACAGCTCGGGTTTCTGTGAGCAGAAATTCGTACTGACTTGCAAAAGATTTATGGAAATGGTGTTTTAAAGTATGCTTCAGTTTGCAAGTGGGTACATCATTTTAATGATGACCAGGAGTCATATGAAAATGATTTTTGATTTGGTGAGCTGGTTTCCATGTTGATGGAAAAGAACATAGCTAAAGTGATAACGTTGACTGAGGAAGACACATGTTATACTCTGTAACAGATATAAGAATTAAGTTACTACTTCATCAAATGTTTTGATTTGTTTGTTTGAATGGAGTTTTACGCCGCTTTTAACAATCTTTCAGTCATATCGCGGCGGCTGGAGCACCTAACAATGGATTCCTGGTATTTCTCACACCAGTACTACCATTACATCCTTTCCTAGCCTCCAGCTGCTATCCCACATAGGTCTACGATTATCGACCCATTGGTGGGAGACAAATAGTCGGAAAGGATGAGTGCTGCCGTCGGGAATCGAACCTGGGACCTCTAGATTGACAGTCCGACGCGCTACCAACTGCGCTATGACGGCGGCTCAAATGTTTTGAAGATCTTCTGTAAATGACTTGGGTTTCGAAAGAACTGCACACGCTGGATGCCCCATTTGCTCACTGATTAGTAAAAGAGGTGAATTAAAAGTTATAGAAAAATATGATAAATGTAACCTATTTATTTTGAAAGAGATAGTTACAGGTCATTTTCAATGTGAATGACGTTTATGCAACTTTTAGTAGTACAGTAGAACCTTGTTATTTCGAAACCCTTGGTTCGTAGGTATGCGTTTGTTTGTTTACTTTACGTGGTCCCAATCTTTTTCCTTCTTTATCTTTGTTAGAAAACTCTGTCTAATTTGAACATCAGTGGTTCATAGTTCGTAGGCCATTTCAAGTCCCGAAAGTATGATTATAGCACAAACGCCTATATTTAATTTGTAGGTGTGATCCTATCATGGACTAACAAAGTGTCACAAATCACCACCTGCCTTGATTTTCACACCTACTGATCTGTTTGCATGTAATCTGTTATTATGTACCTTTAATTAGAAGGGGTTGTTTGGTTTGAAATGTGGGTAATTAATCAAATAAAGGTTCCTGTAGTTATTGCTGAAAATTTACTTTAATTTGCTGCACCCCATTGAAGTCAGTGGTATTGTCCATTTACATATTCTTACCATTTCATTTTAATCTACAGTTGCTTTCTTCACAATTGTTGGTCCCTAATTTCATGATTTGATAATAAAATACACTGAGTGCTTTGATCCGATTTCAAAGGGAAATCACTCTGATGAAGGTAGAAATATGGAAAGAGCACTGTGTTTTTAAAAAAAATGTTGATTTTAACATGGAGATAACATCATATAAATACAAGATGAGTAATTTTTCATTCATGCTTTCATCAACTCATATCTGCGGACCACCCTACTCTACGAATTTAAAAAGGGTCATTTGTACATATTCTTTTTTTTTTTGTTAAAAAATCTGGTTAACCCTTTCCTGTTTTTAGAAATTTTAGACTAGTCCAAATTGAAAGAGGTTGCAGATGACAATGAAAACTTGATGCCATTTGAAATGAAACCATCCTATGTGGTAGAAAATATTGTGGAAAAAGGAGAAATTGCTTGTTACAAGCAATTTCTTCTTTTTCCACAATGTTTTCTCAAGTATAAAATCACAGGAACGTAAAATCCCGTATTTGAACAGGAAAGGGTTAAAGTAAACACTGGGATAAAAGTAGAAATTGCTTATCTCAAATTCTTCTTGTCTTACATTATTTCCACCTAAAATTTCCATTACTTTTTAGCTTCAATGCTTGATCATGTTTAATGCCTGATAACGTTTGGATTGTAATTGCAATCTCTTTCAGTCTGGTCCGTCTAAAAATTTATACTCTTGTAACCGGTTAAGAATTATTAAGTCCACATTATAGGGTTCAATTAAAAGAGAATTTACTAACAATTTCTTTTCTTAATTGTTACTCTACTTATTTGGAAAATATTGTGGGAAATCATGCTGCATGTCTTTCCCTAAAATGGATCCAAGGTTTATCTGTTTGGGATTGATTATCCCTTTCCTGTTTTTTCAAAATTTTAGACCTGGGCAAATTCAAAGGGTTAGCAGTCGAAAATCTCATTTCAATTTGATTTGAAAAATAAACATTCATTAAGGTAGAAAATATTGTGGAAAAGGAACAAGTTGCTTGTTACAAGCAATTTCTTTTTCTACAATATTTTCACAATTATCAATTTGACCTTGGGAATATCTAAACAAACTGTTTGCATGACACTAGTACTTGTTAGATCATACATAAATTTAGAAGATAAACTTTGGCCAAGGTCAATTTGATGGCTTTCAATTTTGACACTTGACCTTCAGCTGTGACGTTTGACTTTTGAGAGGCAAGAATGGGATAAGGGTACAGACACATGATCACACCTATAGTGGCTGCATAAAATGATTAAATGTATAAACCTATTTAAAGACAAAATTTTTAAATGGTCCAACAATTTTAGTCGATTAAATTTTAAAGAATCTTTATCTTTGTAACAAGCTATTTATTCATTTCAAACATTGTTTTCAAAAGCTTTTTCACTAGGGTATATCCAAAAGTGGCATTGAATGGGAATGGGTTAAAGCTTTGCTTTTTATTTGACAGATTTAACTCTTTTGAAAAATTTCTGGTAATACATGAACATATTTATACATACCAATCCAACATTCTAGTCTTGCACATGGAGAAGTTTTGACAACATCCGGTGGGTCAACTCCAACATTTAAACACAGCACCAAGGCAACACTTACAGTCTTCATCTGAAATTTTACCAATACATATCCTAACATAGAAGTTGATCATCTTGATCCATTTCCACACTACAGACTGGTCCGAATTGAAAGGAGTTACAGACAGTAATTTACAGTATATGAATTCTTTCTTCGTAGAAAATTTAGTGTGAAATGAAGAAATTGCTTGCTGCAAGCAACTTCTTCATTTTCCCATGTTTTCCCAATTGCTTTTCTTGAGGGGCATCAAAAAGTGTCATTGTATGGAATAAGTTAACATAGTGACAACTATGTCTTGCTCACTGCAAGCGGGCTTGACAATGAAGAGATTGATTCTTGCATTATATTCTCCTTTTCTCACCATGTTCTCTCTCCTTAAGTACTTTCATTTTCCAAATTTGGGCGCAAACATTTGGCACTGTCATTTGCATATCTCTTAGGATTTAGACAAATTTCTGATTTGCAGAATGGGAGAAGATGATTCATTTAATCTGACTCTTGTCTCCAAGTAAATACCTCATTAATATCCCTTAAGTGAAGTAAAGAAAAAGTACAGAAAGTAATGAAACTTTTAGCATCTCGTAAGAAATTCCTTGTTAAATTTCTACTAGTTGATATTAACAGAAAACATGTCTTTGAAAAGGGAGAGAACTATCGGAAACAAGCGCATTCAATCGGGTAACTTTGGTGTTACTGTGACGGACGTCATAGTTATAAAATAGAATTCTTTGCGTCTTAAATGTATACAAATGCAAAACAGGTGTGCAGTTTTGACTCTGCAATCAGTACCAACCAGTGAAGATGAGACAGCAAATGAATACCAGCCAAAGCGTAGTTTACAAAAGTTTGACCTTATGGCGATATTTGATGTAGTCTAGTCTGATGCCTACGGGCCTATTCAAATCTCAAGGTTCTTCCAAAGAATTTGTCTAAGCAATGACTCGTTTAGCAAACCGATTATAAATGAGTTTGCCCTATGAAAGTTGTCCATTGACGTCGGTCATCATGAAGATATTTCAGGAAAGTGCTTGACTGCTTGTGGATTAAATTTTACCTGGGGGAGGGGGTGGTGGTATTTTTTGATTTTGGCAAGACAGGGTTTCCATTAGTTCCCAAAAGCCAAGAGTCATTGACCCTTGGGGCAAAATTTCCAAGAGTCAAAATTGAAATCCCAAGAGTCAAAATGCGATATGTTCCCCCCCCCCCCCCCCCCCCCCGGAGAAATTTAGAAAAACTTTTTAGCAATGGTGCATTAAAAATTATTGGGGGGGGGGGGGCAAAGGTGACTTAGAATAAACTCTGTCTCAGATTAAACATTTCTCCAATCTGAAAGTATTCTATTTTCAATATAAGATAAATTTTTGGAAAAGTTTAGTATTTATTCATACATTATTTGTTTGAATCAGTTTTAGAAAATCTAAAGAGTACTAAGAGGATCAAATTGTTTTTATTTTTCATAAAAGAAGTGCCGATTTCATGCACGAAAACTGATGACATTTCTTGGGCAACATTTTCTTTGGTTTCATTTTACTTCTTGGTTATATTTTGTGAGCTTTTTATAAAAGAAATAGCAAACAAGTAACTTTCAGTAGAATTAGAACTCTGAAAATGGGTTTCATCATTAATTTCACAGGTGTCAAGTACCTGTCAATTACGATCGCCGATGCATGTCCATCACTTGAGAGTGTTAATTACCAATTAAGCTTTGTGTTATCCTTGATAGGTTTGTATAAATTCATAATCAACCATTTTCCAATAATTTTGGCACACTTATGATGACCCTTGACGCTTGGCTGCTAATTTTCGAGAGTCAAAATGACGCACAGTGACAAATTTTCGAGCGTCAAAATGGCATTTTTATGAATTTCTGTGCGTCAAAACCCGAGGTCTCGGGTCAAACGAAAACCCTGCAAGAGTATACATTCTTTTGTTTATTAAACCCTTTATCTTGTGACTTTAGAAAACATCCAAGTGATAAATTCAGAACGTTTTTATCTACTCTCGGGCATTGATTTATGTCTGGATCTGATTTTCAGGAAGATCACAGTCATTGCAGTTTTATTTCAACACAAGTCCCTGAAACATTCCTCTGTTGATGGAAAAACATAGCTGACATCATACAAATGTCTGGTCCAACTATTCAACCCTACAGGAGCCAAAGTTTATAGCATACATCAAAGAGACCTACAAGACAGACTTGAAAGTGAAGATTACTTTTTGCACTTTTCCCCAAACCCCCTCCCCATCCCAGCAGGTAGAATTTAGACACAGATTTGTAAACAAAACTCGCATAATTTGTTATCTTTAGCTAGTTTGCAGTATATCAATCAGAACTCTATCCTGGATTCATTTTCCATGAATCTGGGCTCCCTTTGCCTTAAAACACATTCACCCTAATTTCCTTTCGCCCAAATTCCAGTTTGCCAAGGGTCCGTTTGCACTAATTCCCGTTCGCACAGGGTCTGTTTGCCCTATTTATATTTATGAGATAGATGCACTGAAAATTCTGCTAATACATACATTTTTTTATTTTTGTAGATATTTCCAGGTTTTGTAAGGCAAAGATGATCTTTTTCCCCTACTTAAGTTACCAATTACCAGAAGAGAAAACTTCAGATAGATAATGTTAAGTTGACACTTTAAAGTGAGCATGAATCAAAAATAAATTAACAAGTTAGGGAATAAAACTAAACAGAGTTCCCACCAGCATGCCCACTGGGTTTTCATTTTGGGGGTACATGTACCCCTTAGGTTTTGAAATGGGGGTACAAAGGAAAATCTGAGGGTACAGTGTACCCTTTACTTTCAGAGTTAAGGGTACACCATACGGCATACGAATCTGAACCCTTTACCAAATGACAATGTTATAGTTATATCTACTTTTTAATAATCAGTAAATTAGTGCCACACGTCATCTGCCAGTTTCAGATAAATTTAGAGCGAAGGATAGCAAAGCCGATTTTTGACAACTTACTTTTCTTAGTTATTGGATTTGGGAAGGGCTGAATGGGATATGAGAGTGATGGCTAAACAACTCTAACAGGTGAATTACGAGGGCGGGGAAGGAATTTTGGAGCAGACCATACCAGGCATGTCAGCTCATTGTTAGCTCAAACTCTGGTATTGAAACAATTCTGGTACAAAAAAATCAACTGGCCTTAACACTGTCCAAAAGTCACCATTTGTGGAGAAATAGAGTAGATTTTGTTGTGACGTTTTGCAGACAGCATATTACATAGCTTAAACAAAACTACAACGTTAAATAAAAGGCTGCATTTTGTCACACCTGACTTATGTATACAACGGAACTCGCGAGAGAAACTCATTTCAAAATCAAATCCTATAGTGCGAATTATTGTCAGTTTCTCGCCCAAAACACGTAAATATCTTGCATTTTGATTGCAAAATAGCGCAACTTTGGACTTATTTCAAAACAAACTGGTCAGGCCATCAAGATCCGCATTTTACGAACTTTTCAAACTGCTGGTTCCCCTTATCTCTATGTAGAAAACATGCCAGAAAGAAGCCATGGTTTCCGTCGAATGAAAGGGAAATCACTTGCTCCTGATGTTATGAAACTATTCTTCAACCAACATTCAACTTAAACGTTTCAAAATCATAGTCCTTTTTGGCCTTTTTAAATGCAAAGTCGAATAAAGCATGATCAGTGTTGTGCCTAGGTCAGAATTTTTGGGGGACACAGGTGTCCCCCTACCTAAATTTCAAGGGGACATTGGGAAATTTTGGGGGACAAACTAAAACAACTAATTCTTACCTGTTATTGATAAATAGTCTAATTTGAATATAATTTTCTGTCCATGCTGGATTCTTTTGCAATAAAGTACACTATTTCCATAAGTTTTGTTATGGCTTCATCTTTTTCATTGAATGAGCGATCTATAGCAAGGGCCCCCTCATATTTCAAACGCAAAGCTACTACTGCACGTACATGATAAGCCCAATTTTGTTAGGGTACTTGAGCGCATATTGGTACACCAAGTGTCTGTAGCAAATGGTTTAGATAATTTTAGTTTCGATTCCAAACAGGTTTCGCATTTCTGGCTGTCATCCGATTCTCGCAGCTAAGGAAATTTTGACAACCAATTATTTTGGAAATTTCGTTCCTTCCGTTTTTTGTCTCTGAGGAAGAAGGAGATGACTGGGACATTTAGCTGTCTGCATCAGCAGATGTAGACACGGCTGGATCGCAGCCGTCTTTGTTGATTCAACATCGTCTGCTACCTTTCCACATTTTCATGACATAAAGTCAGTCAAGCGCATCTGTCGTTTAGCCATTTTTAATTTTAGTAACAATTCCGAGACCGGTTCTCGTTACTTAATATTTAAATCGGCTGAATCAAATGGCAAATTGTGGGTCACAGTCAAGTTTTTGTAGGTGCGCGACTGGTTCATAATATTTTACATCAAAATTTGCAGAATCCAAATGGTAAATTTCGGGTCACAGTCAAGTCTTTGAGGGTGCACCGTGTACGTGTAATAATATTCAATGCGTAAATAATACTGTCATAACAAATGTAAACGCCGATCGAGTAGGACTTTTTTCGTAGGCATTACGGAATATAAAAGATCGCGGAAATTTGAGCGCACCCGAAATCCCGCGATGGCTTAGATTTTAGGGGACATCGGGAATAAATTTGCGGGAATCCCGCGATGCCGCGGCCTAGGCACAACACTGCATGATTGTCTTCAGTCGAGGATTTTTTACTTTTTTGTTCGGCGTCCATGTTTACCGACATGCAAAAACAATTTAGTATGGTCATATATGATTGGATAACTGATTTAAAGTATCCAATGATAGGCCTCATAAAATTGATATGCAAATTAGACGGGTTTTGCGGTAAATAAACCGGTGGTGCAGTAAAATCTCAGCGGTGTTGCGGTAAAACTTCTTTCGAAAAGAACCAATTAATTGGCTATTAATGAAAACCCTGATAAACATGTTATCAAAAGAACGTTGCGCGATACTCTTTCAGATGGGGTTCGAGAGCGTTTATCGCCGACTTTTATACGAACTTGTAATGGTTTATTAACAAAATATTAATTTCCCCTCTAAAAAATTAGTGCATACATGCACCCGTAGTTTGGAAATTGCATGCGTGAATTATCAATTCTCTATGTGAAATATGCACATATATGTGTAAATGGGACCTCTGACTAAAGAATACACTTGGACAGAAATCAATGTGGGAAATGGAGAAAATTTGAGGCTATGTCTCTGAAAATACTTAGGGTGTGATAGAAACCCATTCAAAATATTCTTATCTGTATTTTTTACAAATACATTACAGACAGTTGAACATTTTTGATAACAAATACCATCTAATTAGATCATAAATATGATTCTAAACCACACCTAAATCATAATGTAACATGATAATATTGCATTATACGACAATATTTTGATTACATATCGTAATAGGGGCGAACAGACAACATAAGGATGAACAAACTCACTTTTGGGGCAAACGGACCCAGGGCCATGAGACCTGGGGCAAAAGTATATTTGGGGCTAAAGTATATTGAGGGCGAATGGATGTGATACCATTTTCCACCCATGAAGTAAGGTTTTCTGCATAAAAACAACTAACCAGCCTCTGAGGCATCATTTATATGGATATGTGATTCGGTAGAGACAATAAGTAGAAACACACATACATAAGGATTCAAGTTAGACAACAATGATCAGCCCAGACCTTTATCTTCTATCCGCTTATAAGTAGCTTTAATTACAAAATATAACAAGCACAAACCTAAAACATGCTGTGTAGTGTGAATTAAAGTTGGCACATTGCCAAGCCGTCCAACTAACATGAAATTAAGTCTAGATGGCATAGTTAGTAACATATAATCATGACAATAAATCGTCCACTAAATTCAGAAATGCAGTACCCTTTCCTTCATTCTCCATGTCTGCGTGACCTTTTTTGACCCTTCGATCTTCTCACGGTGTCTAAGTTCATGAAAGGCAGAAAGTAACGATGTGTCACAGAAGTCTTCTTCTTCGTCTAAGTACTTCAGATCTGAAGTAATGCTCGCGTCTTTATGATTTAATTGCATGTCAATCTTCAATCAGGCTGCAATATCTATTTAACAGTGTCACTGGAAAAAACTTTCGAAAAGAAATTCGCCAATGTGGACTCCATATTTTTTTCCAATTTGGATTACCGTTCTTGGATATAATCTCTAAGCTAATAGTAAAAATCAAATCCTGAAATTGAATTAAATATTGTTATAGACGAGATTCAATCACAAGTGAAAACAAATATGTTGGATTATCAAATAATTTTTAGAAAAAAAAAATGAATAAATATTTTGTTGATTGGGCTATAAATGAACGCCACCTTTCGGGCATCAGAAACTGACTCCCACGAAACTTACCCCAGGCTACCCAAGGACACTATGTAATTTACGTAGTAGGACAGGAATCACCTTGCGGCGCTGATCTTCACAAGTGACTCCTTTTGCTCAAAAGTGATCCATCATCAAATCTTGTTTAAGACATCAAGAACAAAACATTATTACAGAGTTTCAAGCTACTCAAGCAGCAAAATAAGAATTTATTCTTGAAAAAAGATTCAAGACAAGATCTATTTGTGATCCGCAAATAGATATTCGATTCTGCCGGGATTCAAACCAGGGACCTTTCAGCCACACCAGGGACCTTTCAGCTACCAAGCAAGCGCTCTACCACGTCGCAAACACAACGAGCTTGTACGGCAAGGCAGTATAAGTACCCCTAAAACACTACCGGCTACATACACCCCTCGATAATCAAGATTCTTCCACGAATCTTTTATATGAACATTGCCAACCTCATATCAAATACCACCATCACATGTGGAATAGTTACGGTGGGCGCCGAATGTTACCTTCGGGATTTGAACCAGGGACCTCTCTGTCCCGAAGCAGGCGCTCTACCACGTAGCTGTAAAAGCTATAAAAGGGACCTTGTACGACAAGGTAGTATAAGCACCCCTTATACACTACCCAGCAACATATTGAGCTAGTTTTTGACCCGAATTAATCCGAATTCGAACTTGGTCGAACTATCATGGAAACTATCATGCAGACCAACTATCAAGTCATTAGAGCAAACATGTGGGCTCTAGAATGCAAACAAGGTAATTCTAAGATATAACCAGGTTACCTTGTTTTCGACCTGAACTGGTCAAAATTCAAACTTCCCTGAGATATTATGGAGGCGTATATTCTGACAAAATATCAAATCATTTAACTAAAAAATGTGGCATCTATGGTGAAAAAAGGTATTTCCAAGATTTGACAAAGTGACATAGTTTTTGACTCCGTGTGACCCTAAATCGAATTTAGCCGATATATCAGAAATAGAAACATTCTGAGCAAATATCAAGTCACTTAATTAAGAAACAAGGTGGCAAATTGCCACAAAATACACCCGTAACACTTCTGGTTGTTGACTGGGGAAGGGGATTAAAATTTAAGTCTAATTTCAAGAAAGAGTAACAATTCACAATGATAACTTATGGTTCTGGTGTTTTTCTTGTTATCATGAGGTTTTGAAAACCACAGACTAACAAAGGGGAATAGTTAAGAAAATAAGCCAGGTAGAGTTATGGTTCTTGTGACCTGTACCCCCCCTTGGTAATATCTACCCACTCAAGAAGTTTCATGATCATAGCTATTACACTTTCATGATATATTCCAGACAAAATACAAGTATGAACAAAGTCTGAAAAACAGCAAAGGGCAATAACTCTAAAAAATGCTAGGAAGAGTTATAGTTCTTGTACACTGCACTTCCCCTTGATGAGATCTATCTACCCATTGAGTTTCGTTGTCATACCTTATATACTTTTAGAGGTATGCTCCGGACAAGGTCCAGGTGTGAAAAAAACAAAGGGCAATAACTCAAAAAATAAGCCAGGTAGAGTTATGGTTCTTGTGCACTGCACTTTCCCTTGATAAGATCTATCTACCCATGAAGATTCATAATTATTGCTTGAATACTTTTAAAGATATGCTCCTGACAAGATCCAAGTATGAAAAAACAACAAAGGACAATAACTTAAATTACAAGCCAGGTAGAGTTAAGGTTCTTGTGCACTGCACTTCCCCTTGATGAGATCTATCTACCATGAAGTTTCTTTATCATAGCTTATATACTTTTAGAGATAAACTTCGGACAAGATCTAGGTATGAAAAACCAACAAAGGGCAATAACTAAAATAATAAGCCAGATAGAGTAATGGTTCTTGTGCACTGCACTTCCCCTTGATGAGATCTATCTACCCATGAAGTTTCATGATCATAGCTTTGAATACTTTTAGAGACCTGCTCCGGACAAGATCTAAGTATGAAATAAAACAAAGGACAATAACTCAAAATATAAGCCAGGTAGAGTTATGGTTCTTGTGCACTGCACTTCCCCTTAATGAGATCTATCTACCCATGAAGTTTTATGATCATAGCTTATATACGTTTAGAGATATGCTCCAGTCAAAAGTGCACGCCGCCCGTCGGACGCCCAGATGTATGGATACCAAGGGTGATCCCATAATACGTCCCGTTTATCAACAGGCGCATAAAAAGCGACATCTAAGAGTGCAAAAAACGTATCAGAGACCATCATTCTGACCAAATATCAAGTCATTTGAACTATAATATGGCCTTTAAAGTGTAAATAAGGTATTTCTAAGACTTGACATCGTGACATATTTTGACCCAATATGACCAAAACTCGAACTGGCGAGATATCATGGAGACAAAACATTCTGACAAAGTTTGAAGACATTTGAGCCAAAAATGTTTCTTCTTCAGTGCATGTAAGACAAATGTGACAAACGAAGCACAACGGACAACTGACACAGCATGACCACAAAAGCCTCATGCATATTGTGCTCTGGTGAGATAAAATAGTTGACACAATATCCAAGGACAACCCTTCATTCAAACAAGTCACCACTGAACTATTACTCTCTACTCTAAAGAGTCGCAATAAAATGATTGTGAACTGTTATGCCATAGATAGGGTCTACACCCTTTATTAAGCATTTTCAATAGAAGAAAAGGGCCTACAGAAGCTTAAGCATGTGCATATACTTACTATATATATGTATATGCATCTAAGCATCGAAAAGTATATGAACTGTATGCGTTTGAATTCGGGAAATGCATAACATTTTATATCTTTGGCATGCTTTATGAAGGCCTGAAAAGGGGGGATTTCAATACTCATTAGTCTTGTTTAATTTTGGATCTAGTCTTAGGCCTCAAAAATACGTTTATCTCTCAGATATTCTCAACATCTAGGTCTCAATCGTTATGTTCTTTGATCTTAATCCCCCCGCATTCTCAAGCCCCTGTGTTTTCAGTCACCATTATAACCTCTCCTACATAAAGCATCCGAGTTCCCCAAAATCAGGTCCCTGTGATCTGTATTCTCTTTCGACCGTTGAAGTCTCCGTGATCAGATGCCTATGGTCTGTATCTATACCTTAAAGTTTCCTTGTTCGTATACAGGTATAGCCTATCTACTGTTACGTAAGAGATGTTTCGACTAGAACACATATTTAAACCAGTGGCTAGTTGCAGAGCCTTTGCCTGTTCCTTGTCCGATCCCTGTGGTCCTTGTTTTGTCCGCATTCTGCTGGAAATTGTAGGTCAACACTTGCCAGCTAGATTCTCTCAGCATGTTGCGATGCAAAAATGCCTCTTTGCAATCGTCCGATGATCAGGTAAAATTCGAGGTAGGCGTATATACCTATACTTTCAGAAAACATCGGACGTCCTCGGTAAGTAAACGAATTCACGTCTCTCCAATCGTTTGTGCTATTTACTAGGTTTCTCAGTTCTGACATGATGATGATACAGACGATGTAAGTCGTCGTTTGTTGGCACTGCCGTGCATCAGTGTCCTGTTGTGCTCTAGCGGCGAAACTGTCTATAGCTATTTTCTATTCAATCCTGGTCACGAGTTTGTATCATTCGATTCACTGCGAAGAAATCTGAAAACTCGAATCCTCAAAATAAGACATTACATGTTCAAGCAAATGACTTAGCGCACAAGGTGTTACGGGACAAAGGCTGTATAGGTTGGACTCCACCAAAATGAAAATCAATTAAGAATGCCTGAATACCTAAATGATTTACAATAAAACGAATTAAATTATAATTATAATCTATAATTAAAGTAGCAATTTATTTCCGAACACTGCGAATAATCTGAAGTAACTAAAACAATTATAAAAGTAAATAACTTGTTCTTAGTTTTAGAAATTCCAAAGATTTAAGATAATGATCTTAGATCCGATTGATTAAACTGTACTGAAATTGCTTAAAATAAGAAAAGTGAAAAAATAGCAATTTTCACCATTAAATATGGTGGAAATCAATCATGTGGTTTTTGAAAAGAATTTTCTAAAAAGTAACCAAAAGACCAAAGATGACCAAAGATGGCCTGTATTGTTTTTCTGGTATATTTATATCGAATTTAAACAATAAATGATAAAGTTTTTTGAGCAATATCTTTACATACTACTTTCTCACAATAAATAATTCATAATTTTGTGAAGTAGGTGATGTCGCTTTATGGCTTCTTTTTTTTTATAAGTATCCCCTTAAAACCCATATTTTGCCCGATCAAAATTTCTCAAAAAAAATCTGGAAGAACATGTCCAAAGGATCATTTATGTGAAATTTGACTACATTCTACCGTATAGTACCGTATAGCACTTTATTTCTGCAAGATCCAAATTCTGTGTTTTTTTTTTCACAAATCAAGGAATTTAAATTTCTGCGTAACATTTTCTGTGGTCTTAAGCCTAGCGAATCAGAGAATTAAATTTCTGCGCTATACTGCATCGCCTTTAGAAAATATTTATTCACAAAAAGATGTATTTATGAACGTACAAAATCCACGTAACTGCAGGAAAAAATGAATTTGTCTGATAGCCTTTAGAAATACCTGGTAAGACTAGCCTTAATTTGATCGCTGGTAAAGGGACATAATATATCAGTTAACTTTTTAAAGAAAACAGAACTAAATACAGGTAAGTGTGAAAGAAAGACGTGTCAAACTATCAATCAGTAAAACTTGTTAAATAATTGTTAATTGCAGAACAAAATGGCGCAATTTTAGCTGAAAGAAGGCTACAGTTACGCCACCTGTAAGATCATTGATCAACAACCTCTTTATTAAGTTTTTTTTTTCCGGATTTGAGTATTGCGGTGTCGACCGCAGATAAAGCAGAAATAAAGTCCCCACAGAAACAAAGTGCCATATAGTTTCAGAGAGGAAGACAAATGGTATGGTCAACGATAGTTTCAGATGTTCTTTTGAAAAATTGGTTTGTTTTAAGCTCAAGTTTTCTATCGTGATTACCCTCCATCCGGCGTCCGTCCGTCGTCTGTCGGCGTCCGTTCGTCGTCTGTCGCCCACCGTCCGTCCACAATATCTTTAAACATCATCTTCTCCTAAACCACTGTGCCAATTTCAACCAAATTTGGCACAAATGTTCCTTGATTATCCCCTTTAAAAACAGATAAAAGAATTGAAATCCGTTGAAAAATCCGGTTACCATGGCACTAAAAGTGAAATTAAAAGATGAATGAATAAATAAATAAAAATCTTCTCCTCCTGACCCAGATGGCAAGGAGCCGCGGTATTTGCATGGAACATCGGTATATTGACCTCTTTAAAAATACCTAAAATCATTATCCGGGGGTGTTCGTTATAGAAAAGAAGAAGGAGTTTTAAAGAACATCTCCTCCCAAACCATATGGCCATTTCAACCAAATTTGGCAGAAATGTTCTATATGTGGTACCCTCTCAATAGCTAAAGGAATAGAGATCTATTTAAAAATCTGGTTGTCATAGTGACAACAGGGAATTTAAAAAAAATATAAAAAAATAATTATCTTCACCTCCTGGGCCAGAAGGCGTATATCCTTGATATTTTGTATGAAAAATCAGTATATTGACCTCTTTCAAAATAGATAAAAATTATTACCCTCGGAACTCCACTGTCGGAGCCCGGGATATTTTATAAAGAAATAAAGAAGGACTTTAAACGGCATCTCCTTCAAAACCATATGGCCAATTTCCACTAAGTTGGCAGCAATGGTCCTCATGTAGTCTACTATCACAACAGTTGAATGATCTTTGCTAAAATCTTGACTTTTAGATCCACAGGTACAAAGCTTATATATATATACATTTTGTGGTTATACCCGCTTGTATCATAATCCTAGCATTAACATTAAATTTGGCTGTCGACAGAAAAAGAGCACCAGGGCCAACAACTCTCTTGTTTTGTCTGTTTTTATTAAGAATTTTCAAAATATAGCACGGTCCTTCGAGGTGCGACTAAGAAATTGCAAACTTATTAGCGTGAGCCGACGCCTATGCACTTAATATTAATCGTGTTACAAATTTATGCGCTTCTCCGTTAACTATACCATCAGACCACTGTAATTACTCGAAAATAAAAAAAATGTGTACGCATATCCATTACGTTCTATAATAGGTGACCGTTCTCCCATTTTACCTCAATTTATGTTTTTCTTAGGATTAGTTTTTTCTTAAAACTGCCAAACTAGATCCACTACAAAGAAACTTGTCGCCTAGAACTAGAGGAAACAACCTAAAATTGCACAAAAAATCGCTAGAACTGAAATCCGAAAGCATTCTTACACAACCGCGTCGTTGAAACATGGAATAATCTGACAAACGAAGTCGTACAATCACCGAGTATCAACACTTAAGAGTATGTTAAACAAGACCCGTCAAAGACGGATTAAGCTCTCCGAATATAGCCCTGTCACAAAAGGTATATAATAAACAGGGAAATGGTTCGGACAGACTAAAAGACGCAGATGCGGGTATATGCTCGCTATTTTCCAGACATGCTGAATTTTAACGTAGATCATCGGCTGTGACCTTTACCTCGGAGCTATCTGAAAATTTGTTTCAAACGACACGTCTGCTCACAAAAGAGAATAATTTTGCAAAGTTATTTCGAAATCAGTTCATGATTGTAAGACCTATGCTTCAGACAAGCTTAATATTAATGTTTGAGCTTAAGCTATGACCTTGAACTTTGAGCTATCCGATTTTTTTTTCGAATTACACATCCATTTATGACTGAGAACATATGTGACAAATTATATTGGAATCCATTTGTAAGGGACGGAGCTATAGTCTGGACATGCTTAATCCTAATATTCGACCTTGAGCTGTGACCTGTACCTTGGATTATATGATTTTTTTCAAATGGCACATCTACTGATGATAGACAAAAATGTGCAAAGTTATTTTGGAATCATCCGTAATAGAAGGATCTATGTTCTGGAAATACTATTTTTTACGTTTAACCTTGAACTGTGACATGCTTTGGACATATCTATTTTTAAAAGTTGTCATTGACCTGTGAGCTTGGCCTTGGAGCTATCTATTTTTTTCCAAATGACACATCTTCTCGTGACTGCGAACAATTGTGCCAAGTTATATTGAAACCCTTCTATAACTGAAGGAGCTATAATTTGGACACGCTTAGGTTTAACTTTCGACCTCGGGATTTGACCTTGACCTTTGAGCTATCTGAAAATTTCTTTCAAATTGCACATCTACTCATGATAGAAAATAATTGTGTAAAGTTATTTCGATATCCATAATTGAAGGAGTTATACTCTGGGAATGCTTAATTCCAATGTTTGACCTAAAGCTGTGTCCTTGATCTTGAAACTGATTTTTTTCAAATGAGACATCTATTCATGATAGAGAACAATTGTACCAAGTTATTTGAAATCCATCCATAATTGAAAAAGCTATGTTGTTAACAAGGTCAAATTTGACCTTAGGCCTCGAACTGTGATCTTAACTTTTGAGCTATCTGATTTTTTAACCTATTAATGATTGCGAACAATTGTGCCAAGTTATGTTGAAATCCACCCGTAATTGAAGGAACTATGCTGTGATTAGGGTCAAATTTGACCTTGGACTGTGACCTTGACCTTGGAGCTATCTGATCTTTTTTTCAAATTATTGAGAAGAATGGTGCCAAGTTATTCTGGAATCCATCCATAATTGAAGGAGCTATGCTGTGAACTAGTTCAAATATGACCCTTAACCTTGGACAATGACCTTGACCTTAGAACTATCAAAAAACCGGGAAAGTTCCTCGGCGCAATGTTATAAGGAATTCAAGTGTGAAGTTTCATCCAAATTGGCCCAATTGTTGTGGAGATATCAGGGCGGACGGACAGGTGAACGGACGGAAGACTGTTGGCTTTCATCTGTTATACACACAGTAAGAAAAAGTAAGTAAGAAAATTATTTTGATTTGAATAATTGCATTGTCATATAGATAAAAGTGGTATGCAATTCCTAGCCACAGCATACCTGCACATCTTTTCTATTCATCATGTTACCACGACCTGAACATAAAATACGTTTCCTCTTTGTTATGTATTACCATTGTTATACTATATTTGAATTCGCGCTTACTCGAGCTTTATGTGTATCATGTTTGATATTTTTACATTCGGCATTATTCGGTATTGCTCGGTCAAATATTGTTTCTGGGTTTGTCGATGCAAGCCTAAATCAAGAAATTAATAAATCAAAACGAGGCGAGTTGGATTTTTCTGTAGGCCTACTTCTGAAAAGCTAAGCGTCTGAGTAAATTACCAAGAAATCAACCCCATGACTTTAGCAGAATCAATGGTAAGTTTACCCCGATTGCCTTATTATCGTTCAGTTGTGAGATGAAAGGCTAAAGGATCCATTTCTACTAAAATGATGAATTATCGACGTATCCGCCATTTTGTTGTGAAGACCCTAGATTTTCATAGCTCATTGCCTGTGTTGTGCCCCGTATTTTTCAATAAATTTGACTTTGCTCCTTACAAACTTTTAAGAGTTGATCAAGTCTATATTTTGTTGTTTGGGTATGGGTTAAACTACTGTTGGATTGATGGGAAATGAGAGCAAGTGAGGGATTTGTATCCCTCTCAATTAGGACAAAGTCTACTGAATGTTCCATTTTGAGGGTTACCTACTAATGATTGTCTCCTACTAGGCGTGTCTTAACCCAATCCCTCCTGTTTACACCACTTTAGAAAAAAAAACTTTGGAAACCATTGTGGAAAATGAAGAAATTGCTTTATCCTTCATGTTTTCTATCCAAAACAACAAAAGGAATTAAAATTCTACCAACTTAAAATTGTCTTCTGCAGCTTCTTTCAATTTGGACCAGTCTAATATTCTGTTGAGTGGGAATGGGTTAAGTCTGTGTTGCTGCCATTTTCAGATTATCTGTATGGCTATGATACAATGTATCTTTGCTCTTTACATCAGTGCCTGGATTATAACAATTGATTGGCAAATGCTCATCTTAAAAGTCTGTTTATCATCCTGATATGACTACACACAATAAAGGTTATTAAAAGTGCTCTTTAGCTTGAATACTGTCAAGCATCTTGGTTTTTGCTTATTGAGAGTTATTCTTGAATAATATATTTCATCTTTTTCATCATTTTAACTTGATTTCTCCACTCTAAGTAGGGTTCTCCCCAGAAATTTTTGAAGGCATAGTGGTAAATGCGCAGCTAGCTGTGATATTGTAGTCCTCTTTCTGATAACCTGCTGGCGAGGGCTACGACACCCGCCTTATTTTGCAGCTGTCATAGTGCAGAGCTCCTGTTATTTTTTTGAGTCAAGGAGTATTTACCCCTCAATTTTTTCCCAGTGACTGATCAAGAACGCGCGATTGCGGGAATCCTCAGCATTTCTGAAAGATCACACATATTTTTTATCAAGCGTGGGATGGTCACGCAAAAACATCAAAAAGGAATATCAATAAAATTATAAATTATAGCCTTTGACAGCAAGTCGTGTCTAACTGTTTACCTTTTTCTTTGAGCGGTATCATAAGAGTGACTTCCCTTATTGTTTACTATGGTTGATTTCGATTGCAACTAAGATTGTGCGTCTGTAACTATAGTTATTCCTGCTATCGTATTCTTATTAGTTACTATGTAGCACTCGAAAATTGGCCGATAATTTTTACGAATCTTTATAAACAAACATTTGATTACATTCATTTATATTTTCATTGTGCGAGAAAAACATTGTCAATAAAAAAATGTGCACTTTTGAAAAAATGTAGTTTTTTCGAGTGAATTACTTACAAAGAAAGATTTGAAAATTTTTTTTGTTGACAGTAAAATTCGAATTCTATATTTGTTTTCATAGTAATGATCAAATCGTCTGCATTATCTTCAAGAAACAAAGGATCAGACAGGGAAAAAATGGCGTATTACCGATTTCTTTTGCCATAAAACAAATGTGGATGACGAAATACATCAACCAACGTAACTGATACTGAAAAGGCGCTAGAATCAAGAGTCACAAATTGACTACGCCACTGCAGAATCAGACTCCGTGTCACAAGAAAAAAAGTCAATAGATGGATTTCAAACAAATTTCACTAGAATGATCCTCTGTTGACTCTTTTTCCAGATTCCATCAATAAATTTTGATTTGCTGAAAATATGGCTTTTATGGTTTTGGCTTATGTCCATATATGGTACTCAATGATTTTTTTTGTCGAACACACTTGCAGTGAGCGAGATATAGTTGTCACTATGCGAGTCTGATATGCATTTGATCTGTTCGTCCATATGAACTTGTTCGGACAATTACTGCTAAATTTATGGATAGATTTCAAAATAACTAGGCAAAATTATTCTCCATCATGAGTAGATGTGCCATTTGAAAGAATTTTTGGAGTAGTTCTAATGTCAAGGTCACAGATCAATGTCATCACTAAAATTGTGATTGCCAAGAGCATTTTTCCTACTATTATGGATGGATTTCAAGATAAATTGGCACAATTATTCTCCATCATGAGTAAATGTGCCATTTGAAAGAATTTTTTGGATAGCTTCAAGTTCAAGTTCAAAACTTAAGGTCTTACACTAAAATTGATGGTCAAGGTCAAGTTGATGGTCTCGGAAGCAGTTGTCCTTGGACAACCATCTAGTTTTCTTTAAATTTGAGAATACCTATTTCATCTGATCTGGTAAGTGAATTGACTGTAATAAAACAATGAAAAGGTAGATACATTAAATGATTTCATAGACAAGATTTATTTTCCTCACTTAGTGAATATGATTTCTGGAAACACCATTTGCTTAATCAGTACAATTAGGCCTGTGGAGAGAAACAGGCGCTCAAGTGCCTCTAGTTTTATTTCAACTTTCAGAAAATGAGTACTGATGCAGATACACCAGTATATGAAAACCCAAACTGGGAAAATGCTAGAAAAGCATTAGAAGCTGTCTCTCCCCAAAAGAAGGACAAGGGAAAAGAAGACAGCCAAAATGTGAATAACAGTATTGGAAAAGCAGCTGAAAACTTGGGCACCGTGAATGATAAAGAGTCTGGATACAGCAATCAATTCAATAACATGAAGCAAAACCATGGACCACCAAGACCTCCGTAAGTTAAAATCGAAACACTTAAACCACTGCTAACTAATGAAATGTATGCTGATCTAAAATCAATGAAAGATATTTCAGACACTTTTAGCAGGTATTATTTCAGAGAAAGTATCTATCTATGTCCCCCATCTCCTTTTGAAAGATCAGAGATACAGTCAGGCCGCGATACACCGACCATCGTTATATAGGCAAACTCAGTTAAAGACAAAAAAACACTGGGAACAAACCTCACCTAACGTAATTTTGACCCATTTGAACGGCATATTCAAGTACCGACACCGACGGACATTTGTTGGAACAAATCTTCGAAATTTAATGAATTTTGCTTCAGTTTATCGGAATTTTCTCAGCCCATGTTTTACAGTTGTTGACATGCCGTAAAGGGTGTCGTAAAATCCTTTATCCGCAGTTGTCATAAACAATATAGGTTACACAATAGACTCGATTATCGATTTTTTACACCTTCTGATTAAAAGTGTTTAATGTAAATAAAATGCCTTTGGCAAGTTTTTCACACTTAAATTACCGGTGTTGTATGTTTTATTAAATTCGGTTGTCTTTTTTTGAGATGTTTGAGCAATTTGAGAAGTTTGAGAAATCTGAGAATTTGAGAAGTTTCCTTAATAAATGCGAGAAACAATTTTCTTCGTTATTTTTATTATCATTGTCCCAATCCGTAACGTAATACGTAAACTTCCCAGCTTTTAGCCTGTTCCTGTTTACAACTTTCACTTCCTGTCTAGTCCGTCATTTCTCGCCGACATCCCGAAAAATCTCCCGGTACCTAAAATCTCCTGCTCCATTACAATGACTGACTCAGTTACCGACAGGAATTGTGTGGGGACAAAGTATGTCGTTATAACGGGGTTTGACTGTATTACTGATACATCTAAACCCATTCACAATCAATGACGCTTTTTGACACCCCCAAAGGAAAAAGTTTTGGAAAACATTGTGGAAAATGAAGAAATTGCTTGTTACAAGAAATTTCTTCATTATCCACAATGTTTTCTACCCCTAAGGTAAAAAAAATTCCAAAATTCCATAAGCTTTAAATTGACACTTGCAACTCCTTTCAACTTGGACTAGTCTAAAATTTTGCAGTTTGGTAATGGGTTAATGAAATGATATAGGCGGAAAGATTGCTAGTCAAAGTAATGCTTCCTTTCTTCAATTGTTTATCACAAATGTTTTATCAATGGTACAAAACCCCAGACTTGCTTTGACAAAGATTATTATTTCAGTTGTAATGATAATACTTTTCAGTTTTGGATACAATTAATTTTGTGACCAAGGCTGGCCCCCAAATTAACCACATTTTGAGAAAAGAGTCATAGTGTCAGTGGTAGTGTCTCTTATTATCAGACAATAGAATTTTAGTCCGCTCCAAATAGGAAGAGGTTGTAGACAACAATTTTAACCCATTCCCACACATGATGCTTTTGGACGCCACTGAAGATAAACAATTAGGAAAACATTGTTTTCACCCCAGAAAGTTGAACAAATCCAAAATTCCATAAATTTTTAATTGTCGTCTGCAATGCCTTTCAATTTGACCAGTCTAAAATTTTGATGTCTGGTAATGGGTTATTTGATTTAAAGGAAAAATAAGTGTCATATAGGATAGACTAGATGGTGAGAAAAGGAGAACACTGCTGTAGTGCTGGTTACTGTCATTTCTTTCTTCTACTTATGTAACAGATTCTTTGGTATGCCTCCTCGTCATCATGGACCTCGTGGTGCTCCACCCCCTGAATTCGGAATGTATGGACCTTTTTCACGACCAGTAAGTAACTTTAATGCAAGATAATATGGGTTGCTGATAGTTTGTCATAAGTAGACAGTAGTAAAATTGTTGAACAGACTGTATACATGACCACTGGTATTTCTGTGCTTCCCAATAAAATACTTGTCATGTAAAATTTTTTTTTTCTCTTTTTTACAGTTACATAGTATGATAGTACAAGGCCGAGTTTATGACAGATAGTTGTTTGAAATTCTGAACATTGTCTGAACATTCTTGTGAAATATGCTTGAAATCTTAAGTGGGAAAATGAAATTTTGAGATATACTGTTATTTCCTGTTCATTTAATACTCCCTCCATTTTCAATAGCACAAAAAGACCTGAATCTAAACTCAGATTCGAATCAAACTTCACGGAAATGATCCATAGGAGATGTAGTTTCTAAGAAGTTTAAAGAATAAAATCCATGAATAACTCTTTTTTGCCATCAAAGAATAAAATCCACAAATAACGCCTGTTGCTACTACAAGCACAAGAAAAATGTGAAAAAACAACAACAAACAAACAAAAAAATAACCCCAAAAGAACCTCTCAAGCTGCAAGCCCTAGAACTTTATATTCATTATTGTCTTGTAGCCCTCTACCAAAATACTTTAAAGAATAACTTAAGGCTGAGAATGAGTGTGTTGTTTTGGGATTGCCTGTTTTACACATAAATGAAGAAGGAGATCTTGAAAATCTTCTTGTAAATAACAAGGCCTAAAGCTTTTACATGTCTCCTAGCTTAGTGAACAAATTCTCCAAGATACTCTATTTTACACAGAAAATTAGCACTATTTTGTAAATTCTGGATTTTAGATTAGGGATTATTAAGGAAATATTTAGAAATCTGTATGAATCTTCTCCCCACTGCAACATCTGATCAGCAGTCAAAATTCCTAAATCTGAAAAAAACAAAACCTTTCTGTCAATCTGAAATAAGATTGTTCATTTCCACAGCCTGGTTTTGGTGGGCCTGCACAGTACCATGGCAATGATACGGGCCCAGGTCTGAGAGGACCTCCTCCAGGATTTAACCCCAGATACATGCCACCAGGACCCAGATTTCAACCTAGAAATATGCGTAAGTAAATTGTCCTACCCTTAGTTGATAAAATATTAGACCATTTAAATTGAACAAAGTTGTAGATGCCATTTTAAAGTGGATGTGACCATGTAATACAAAACAACAGCCATGCTACTTTTATTTGATATATCAATCCTTGTCATGCTGAATAAAATCCTTATCTGAATTCGCATTAGAATCAAAGAAGTGAATGCACTGGTACTAGATAAGGGTCAAAATTTATTTTGAAAATTAATTTTATAAACTGTGGGTTGAAGAGGACAGACAGGAGGTGAAGACTAAGATCAGGCTTCACTTATGTGCAGGCTGATCTTAGTCTATACCTTAGCCAAAATAGAATTTTCCAGGTTCAGCATGACAAGGGTTAAAATCAAAATATAACACTTAGTTTCTTTTGTTTAATTAGTTACAAATTTCTAAAATTGGAAAACAGAATTTTCTGGGTTCAGCATGACAAGGGTTAAAAAATCAAAATATAACACTTAGTTTCTTTTGTTTAATTAGTTACAAATTTCTAAAATTGGAAAACAGAATTTTCTGGGTTCAGCATGACAAGGGTTAAAAAATCAAAATATAACACTTAGTTTCTTTTGTTTAATTAGTTACAAATTTCTAAAATTGGAAAAGACTGGCAAATTGAACATTTTATCTGTCTGCCTAACCTGCAAAGTCAATGATTTACTTCATTCAGAATGTTATACATTCTTATTTCATAGTAAATTGATGAAGATTAAAGTTAACCGTTTTCTCATTCATTTTGAATAGAACAACATCCAGGTGGGGGAGGGATACGGTTTAATATACCAAGGCGACAACAGAAGATGCAACAACAACAGCAACAAAATGGTGGGATGGGTAACTTTAATCCAAATATGTCACATAGACCCCCAGGCTGGTTCAGTAGAGGACCACGCCCACAACATAAACCACAGCAAAATAAAGATCAAGAACCAATGGACTTTCAGTCAAATCATTCTGAGACAGACAAGGGTCAGGAAAAAACAACTAGGTAAGGAAAACCATGAATAACAGAGTACAACTTTGGATGCACAATCCAATAAAATATGACCTTTTGCATCATATCACATTCAACATAGGGTTATGGCAATAGCAGTTAATCCTACTGAATCTTTGACAATCCTGGTTTGGCTAGCTGCATAGAATAAGATCAGCCTTCATATACATACATTCTGATCCATAACTATATATATTTTCAGTTAATTATAGTCACTACCATAGCACTTGACCAAAATATACAACACCGTCATATAAAAGTCAGTTGCTATGGGAAATTAAGCAAGGCTATGTGACAAAACCTCCAACCATTTTTATTGCAGTCGGGTAGTCATTTACTGTAATATGGCACCTGTCGCAATTCCCTCTGCTTCAAGGAACCTGACGATGATATGAAAATATGTAATATTGCATGTGAATTGATTTATAGATTCCTCGCAGTACTCTTTGAAAAAGTAAATCTATTTATGAAACTAAACACAGAAAAGCTGAATCACCATTGATATGATGATTTTTAAGTATAAGATATGTTATTGAAAAATCATCAAAAAGACATTTTGAAAATGTAGAGGGGAGTAAAAACTGAATTTAAAATCGCCGATCAGCATTTCAAATATTTCCATTGCACACTTTTTTACCCTTGAATATTATTCCCATTTCCTTAAAGTTATGGAAATCAAACACGCCACATGAATAGGCATTGTCAGTTGCTCTGATGATTCAGGAAAGTTACTGAAACACAGGCTGGGGACTTCGTAAAGTCAGTTGCCAATTGAAAAAGGTTTGTATCATTGGCAAAAGAGAATTCAAGTTATATATAGCTGCAATTCTTGATATGTATAGAATTTATTGTAAGTGCCTTTTCAAAGTATCCAGAGGCATTTAAAACTGTTTGGAGTAAAAGATAGAGGTCTTCAGATGTAATTTTGTAATGTTATAAGGATCACTTAACAGATACTTGATAGAATGGCTTTAATTTTCGTTCTAACTGTTGATATTTAGTCCTGACTGCAATTGGGACCATTCAGACCTTTGATTTAATGGTTAAATGGCATTGTCACTCATAGTCTTTGTTTAATGTCTCGTCCAAAAGACAGCTAGTTTGTTAGTTTGGTCAGTCTGGTTTCCAGCTGCTTGTCCTTTCATAAGCAGGTCAAAGGAAGAAATAATTTCAAACTTATTAACAATCTATCCTTTTAAAACAAGAATAAACATGTGTATAAGAATATTATTTCCATTCACTCTAATGGTATCTTTTTTATAAAGACAAAATGCAAACAAATTAAACTCTCAAACAACCTTCTATATTTTCATTACTCTTAAGATGAAGTTGTCTTGCAATGATTTTAGTGATTTGTTATATTTACAGGACTATCAGTGGCTCAGATACCAAAGATACAACAGGAGGTGCAGATGGAGAGTGGCCTCCTAGTTTAAAGTAAGACTCTGCTAAATGCATGTTTCAGTTACTATTATATTTAACCTGTTCCATAATGACAAAATTTTAGACTGATCCTAACTGACAGACATTGCAACCGGTCAAAGTTGTTAATGTATAAGTATATTTAATCATAGAAAGGGAAGTAACTCCTGAGGCCATAATTATATTTACCAGTACAGTTACTGGGTTTGGATACTCTTCTGGGTGGAGATTTCTGTGTGAATGGAGGCAACATGAATTCAGTGAACTGAATAAAGTTTCAACCAAATATTAGCGTCTAGTGTTCTTTATAGCGTTTTATCAATGGTAGCAGAGCGAAACAAGGTCTTATAGATGAGTTTTGAGAGCTAGAGAAGTAGATAAAGTGTCAGAATGGCTACGAAAATCAATCCACCCAGTCTGAAATCCAAAAGATATGAACTTTACAAGCAAGAATTATTGGCCTGGAAAGAAATTACAGACTTAGATAAGAAAAAGCAGGGCGTTGCAATAGCTTTATCCCTTCCAGATGACCATGAAATCAGAGAGAAAGTGTTTGACCAGCTAAGTTTAGATGAGTTAAAGCAAGAGAATGGGTTACAGACTTTGATCAATTTTTTGGATACCCATCTAGCTAAGGACGATTTGACAGATAGCTTAGAGAAATATGAGGAGTTTGATGACTGTCAGAGGCTAGAAGGTCAAAGCATGTCTGAATTTATTGCAAACTTTGATTCAAAATACCGGAAAATAGAAAAGATTGAACAATTCGATGTGAACATTGTTAACAAAGGGTTTTCTGGTGAAGCAGAAGCTGTACACCGCGCGAAAATGTCAGAACTCAACAAACTGAAAGTATTCAACACTTATGAAGAAATACCCTATAATGGACACAATACATTATCAACAAGATGGGTACTAACTCAAAAAGATGGAAATATAAAAGCAAGACTAGTAGTGCGAGGATTTGAAGAAGACAGTATTGTACAACGTGACAGTCCAACTGTTAGTAAAGCGTGTATGAGACTGTTTTTGGGCATAACTTCCATGAAAAAATGGACTGTTAAAACCACCGACATTAAGTCAGCTTTCTTGCAAGGGAAAGCTCTTGACAGAGAGGTCTATTTGAAACCACCAGTGGAGAGTGACACACCAAATGACATTATTTGGAAATTAAATCGTGGATTATATGGACTGAAAGATGGAGCAAGACAGTTTTATATAAGTGTACAAGAAGAACTGTTGAAACTTGGGTTCAAACAGTGCAAACTAGACCCTGCATTGTTTTACATACAAACTGCAAATAACTTGAGAGGTGTGATTTGTTGTCATGTTGATGACTTTTTACATGCAGGCGATGATTTTTTTGAAAATATTGTGGAAAAGTTGAGAATAAGATTTACTGCAGGAAAGATAGAAGAGAAAGATTTTCAATATATTGGGTTTCATGTATGCCAGACAGAAAATGATATCAAAATTGACCAAATTGGTTTTATGGATAAAATTGAAATAAACAGGTTAAGCTCAGAAAAAGCCCTGAATAAAACTAACCTTCTGAATCAAGCTGAACAGACTTTATTCAGAAAGCTAGTTGGAAAAATTAATTGGGCAGTGCAAGGTTCAAGGCCAGACTTGGCTTTTGAAATGATACATTTGAGCACAAAACTTAAACAAGCAAACTATGCTGATTTGATTAGAGCTGTGAAACAGATTAACAGGCTTAAAGACATACACTCAGTGATAAAGTTTCCATCTTTAAGAGAGAAGAGCTTAGATTTGAGACTGGTCCTTTACACAGACGCATCCCTGGGTAATATCAATGATGGTGTAAGCAGTATTGGAGCCTATATTGTCTGGTTAATGGACAGTAGTGGAAAATGCTTTCCAATAACCTGGCAAGCAAACAAGATCAAAAGGGTAGTCAGATCAACTATAGCAGCAGAGGCTCTTAGTTTACAGGAAGGTTTAGAAGCGAGCTATTGTTACAGGGAGATTCTGGAGGAAATTTTGTGCCTTCAACATCGTTCTGTATCAATAACTGCTTATACAGATAACAAAAGTGTGATTGAAGCAATTCGGTCAACAAAATTGGTTGATGATAAGAGGTTAAGAATTGACATTGCAGCCATAAAAGAGTCAGTTGATAGGAAAGAGGTCAAGAACATATTATGGTGTAAAGGTGCTAATCAGTTGGCAAACTGTATGACTAAACAGGGTGCTTCAGGATATCATTTGCTCAACATTCTACAGAATGGATGTATGAGTTTTGAACATTGAGTCGTTGATTGTCAGTGTCAAGTACTTTTCAGAAACTTTTGATTGTTCAGATCAATACTTTATAGTTAAAATCATTTTTTTGTTTTCAGTTTTATTACAGTCAAGGAACTGTTATAATAATAATAAAAAAAAAAAAAAGGTAGAAAGAAAAGAAAAATATATGAATGTTAATGTATAAGTATATTTAATCATAGAAAGGGAAGTAACTCCTGAGGCCATAATTATATTTACCAGTACAGTTACTGGGTTTGGATACTCTTCTGGGTGGAGATTTCTGTGTGAATGGAGGCAACATGAATTCAGTGAACTGAATAAAGTTTCAACCAAATATTAGCGTCTAGTGTTCTTTATAGCGTTTTATCAAAAGTGGCTGTAATTTGGAAAACATGCATATGCAGCAGAAAGGATTTTAGCGAATTTCATCTTTTCCCACAATATTTTTAATTGAATACAGTAGGTCTTAATTGAGAGGGAATGAGTTAAGCAATATCTTCATGGCAATTTCTCAAGTTGGTATGGTATACAAGTTTTACTTTGTCTTGTCCATTGTTGTTGTTGGTCTTCTTTGAATCATCTCAAAATATTTACAAGTGTCTAAAACATTTGGTAATGAAAGGATCATGGAAACAAATTCGCATCAGTCTTTTGTCAATTGGCCGAGATTTTTATGAGATCGAAAACTTGATAAAAGTATATTCACTTTGAAGCCAACCTGAAGAAAAATGAAAAACCCTCAGCTATCTATTAGGTTATTCTTTTATTGTAAAAAACAACAACAAAAACACCTGCACAAGGAAGTATTATGGAAAAAGTAGGAATTGAATGAAAACACGTCAATTTATCCTGAACTGTTACCATTTATTACGTTTTGTATAATTTTAGAGACTGGTGTCAGAGAGCTTTCAATAGTGCTAAAACCCAAGGCCAGAAGGATCAAATGGAGAGTAAATTAAGAGAAATTATCACTAGTGCCTTTACCTCTGGAAATGCTTTCAAAATAGACTGGGATCATGAACCACTCCCTTTGTAAGTATTGCTTTTCTCATTAGCAGAGGACAAAATATTGGACTGGTCCAAATCAGAGCATTTGCAGAGGACAAGTTAACCCGTTCCAACACAGCAAAATTTTAGACCGGTCCAAATTGAGAGAAGCTGCAGACGACAATTTCAAGTTGATGGAATTTTGAATTTTATTGTCTTTTGGATAGAAAACATTGTGGATACAAGCAATTTCTTCATTTTCCACAATGTTTTCCAAAGCTTTTTTGTTGAGGGGCATAAAAAGTAGGGATTGAGTTGGAATGGGTTAAAGTTCATGGAATTTTAGAAATCTTTGTCATTTGAGTGAGAAAACATTGTGGGTAATAAAAAAATTGCTTGTTATTGGACATGGATCATTCTGGTAGAGCACTTTTGTAAAAGGAAATGTTCCATTTGCTTAGAAACTCTGAGAGATTTTAGATTCTGATGAGAATTTTTCAGATTTTTTTTCTTTTTCAAAAACTAATCCAAACCTCTTGAAAGGTGCATTACATAAGATTTTCATGACAATTTCATAAAATGATATAATTTCTATGAAGCATGGCATGATGCATTCTCTTTCACTGGAAAGGATGCTTTTTCTTGTGAACAAAAAGTTGTATAAATTGACACAAGACTTGATTTACCATGAAAATAAAGGTATTGATATCCTATGTTCAGCCCTACTAAAGCATGGTAAAACTGAATGAACTGAAGAATAAAAAAAAATTGTCTAATATCTGTTGAAAGACACCTTTCAAGATACTGATTAAAATACTACTTTCTCTTAAATGAGAGAGATCAATGCAGAAAATGGATAAATTGGCATTCACTATATCTAGCTGTATTCAGGCTTTTGGATGCTAAAGCGGCTGCTATAACTGTTTTGTGATCAGAGGATGAAATGTTACTGAAGTATGTTTGTAGGAAAATTTACAGTTTTGATTATTATGTTATTTCACATCTTTTAATCTCGACAATAATGATAGTTCATTTTGTTATTTAAACTATCAGAGTACAACCACCCACGAAACTGAATCCATTATTCAATTAACTTGACTAGTTTCGCCAGGGGGGATACAAAGTAGTGTCGTCATCGTTGGACTTTATCTGTGACTTAGATCTATTATTTTTATATGGTGTTCCAGGACTCTTGAGTTCGTTTAAAGAACTTTTTAATTTATTACAGATTTTGGTTGGGTTTGATTAAAATTTCCTCTGTTTGGTAGGCATTATCCTTGTATTCAGCTACAGTCGACAGGAAAAAAATGTGTTTGTAGCATTACAGTCACTGCCAATGAAAATGAATAACTCCGCACAGGCTGAATCTTTCAAATGGTTAACTGCTTTCCTTTTATCTTTAAAGCGATGTGGGGAACAAGTGTATGAACTAGTACATTATGTAGATTTCTATGTTTGGAATGGACTGACTGTGACTAAAAATTTGTCTGTCAAAAAAACAGTATGCAACATTTGTTTCTATTAGGATATACTGATGTGATTTCTGGAATTCTTATGAGAGAATCTTGTGATTTGGCAGCCTAAAATGATCCCTATTTAGACCATATTTACCAAAGTTTTTTTCTTGGCTTTTTAACTCACCTGCGTATGAAGTGTTGAAGGTGAGCTTTTGTGGTTAGGTGGATGTCCGTAGTCTGTCGTCAACATTTACCTTATATTCACTCAAGAGGCTACATTTTTTGGCCAATCAACCTGAAAATTGGTCAGAATGATTCTCTTGATCAAATCTTGTACGAGTTCGAAATTTAGGTCAACTGGGGTCAAAAACTAGGTCACTGGGTCAAATCTTAGAAAAACCTTGTATGCACTCTAGAGGCTACATTTTTATTCCCAATCAACCTGAAAATTGGTCAGAAGGATTATCTTGATGAAATCTTGTACGAGTTTAAACTGGGTCCACTGGGGTCAAAAACTAGGTCACAGGGTCAAATCTTAGAAAACTTTGTTTGCCCTCCAGAGGCTACAATTTTTGCAAGATCAACCTGAAATTTGGACAGAATGATTGTCTTGATGAAATCTTGTGTGAGTTCGAAACTGGGACAACTTGGGTCAAAGACTACGTAACAGGGTCAAACCTGAGAAAAACCTAGCATGCGCTCTGGAGGCCACCTTTTTTGCCGTCTCAAACTGAAATTTGGTCAGAATGATTGTTGTGATGAAATATTGTATGAATTTTAAACTTGGTCAAATAGAGTCAAAAACTAGGTCAAATCTTAGAAAAATCCTTGTATGCACTCTAGAGGCCACATTTTTTGCCCATTCAATTGTCATCAATGAAATTGAATAAACAATTCAAGACATTCAACTCAGGTGAGCAATTTAGGGCCACCATGGCCCTCTTATTTATGAGAGGCATCATAAAGCAGGATTGTATGGGAAATGGTTTTATAAATCTTTCAGAAATTTGTTGATTCGGACGGATTTTACAGCATTTTGTTAAACCTTTTCCTGTACAATCCCTTGTTTTACGTTTCTGTGATTTTATAATTGAGAAATTTCTTCTTTTTATCCCCCGCCATTTCGGCGAAGGGGATATAGTAATGCTCTCTGTCCGTCATTCCGTCCTTCCGTCACTTAACTAGTCTGGAGCATATCTCTGAAAGCATAATTGCTATCAACTTGAAAAATCATAGGTGGATAGATCTCATTGAGGAGAAGTGCAGTGCACAAGAACCACAACTCTTGCTTGCATTATTTTGGAGTTATTGCCCTTTGTTGTTTTAAAGACTAAGATTTTGTCAAGGGCCTATCTCTGAAAGTATAATTGCTATCAATTTGAAATTTCTTAGGTGGATACATCTCATTGAGGAGAAGTGCAGTGCTCAAGAACCACAACTCTTGCTTGCATAATTTTGGAGTTATTGCCCTTTGTTGTTCAAAACACTTACATTTTGTCCGGAGCAAATCTCTTAAAGTATAATTACTATCAACTTGAAATTTTATAGGTTGATACATCTCATTGAGGAGAAGTGCAGTGTACAAAAAACACAACTCTTTCTTGCATAATTTTTGAGTTATTGCCCTTTGTTCTTTTAAACACATTTTGTCCGGAGCATATCTCTGAAAGTATAATTGCTATCAACTTGAAACTTCATAGGTGGATAGATCTTGTTGAGGAGAAGTGCATTGCACAAGAACCACAACTTTTGCTTGCATTATTTTGAAGTTAATGCCCTTTGTTGTTTTAAAGACTAAGATTTTGTTAGGGGCATATCTCTGAAAGTATAATAGCTATTGACTTGAAACTTCATAGGTGGATAGATCATGTTGAGGAGAAATGCAGTGCACAAGAACCACAACTCTTGCTTGCATTATTTTGGAGTTATTGCCCTTTGTTGTTTTAAAGACTTTCATTTTGTCCTGAGCATATCTCTGAAAGTATAATGGCTATTATCAAACTAATTGAGTAAATGCAGTGCATAAGAAGCCTAAATCTAACTGGCCTCAGTTTACTATCAAGCTTTTACGGTGGGGGATGGCCATGTCCGACATGGCTCTTGTTCCACAATGTTTTCTACCCTACTAAATGGTTGTATTTTGAATTCAATCCAATTTTCATCTGCAAAACCTTTGAAATTGGACAGATCTAAAATTTTTCTAAACAGGAAAGGATTATACTGATTCTCTTTTTCTCTTTGAAACTAAGAATAACTTCCTACAATATTTAATAATCACTTTGAGGAAACTTTACAGACACTTTGAAACTTCATGTTACAAGTAATTTCTGCTTTTCCCACATCTTACATCCTTACATACACTCTCATGTCTATTAGACTGTCTGGAGACTGTTTTTGCAACCTCAATAAATTTTTCCAAATTTATTTTTTACGTTACCTGAGAACGGAGTGGTATGGGTGAGCTAATGTGATCAGTCATCGTCCGGCATTGGGTTGTCGATCCATCTGTCCATCTGTTCACAATTACAAAAAATCTTCTCCTAAAACTAATCATGGAATTTTAACCAAATCCATGAACAACTTTTGTTACCATAAAACCAAGTGAAAAACTTTAAAAAAAACTTCTCCCAAACCATAAGGCCTATAGCTTTATTTGGTATAAATCATCATCTATTGACCCTCTACCAAATACTTCAAAGAATTGAAATAGTCTGAAAATTAGCCCTTTTCTGTGCAATTCTAGATTTACAAAGGAATAAAGTAGGAAGTCTTTGAAAATTCTATTTCTCCAAAACCATATTTCGTAGAGCATTTGTATTTGGTATAAATCGTCATCTATTGACCCTTTTACCAAAATGCTTCAAAGAATTACCGTACTCTGAAAATTAGCACTTTCCATAGTTACTCCTAACTTTAAGTTGGAATAAAGAAGGAAATCAAAATGCCTTGAGCCATCATACTCAGGGGAGCAAATATAGGACCATCATGGTCCTCTTGTTTTGTTCTTGGTGGTAGACACAAAGGTCAAGACAAGTCAACATTGAAAGAAATTGCAAAGGACAAGTCAAATTTAATGTAAATTGAAAATTAAGTAGCTTTTAGGGAAAATTTGTCGGAAAAGGAGTAATTGCTTGCAACAAGTGCTTTTTTTTCTCACAATGTTTTTCAAATCTATTTTCCTTTAGCTTGTCAAATTTCTGGATTATGTAGTATTTTGTCAGTCTAGGTAAACTTTTATTGTATTGTTACTATTTCATCTGATTGGTTCTCTTTTAGTGACAATAATGGATCAGGCAGCCCTCCTAAACCAAAGAGGAGTAGATGGGAGTCTAATGGTTCTTCATCAAATGACCAAGTGGGTAATTCTTTTGAACAAGGGGGACCCATGTATGAAGCTGGTAATATGAACACTCAAGGGAAGAATATGAGAGGGATGCGTGGAGGCTTTCCATGGGGTCGAGGTGCAATGAACTTCCAAAGAGGACGTGGAAGAATGCAACAGACAGCAAGGCATTCTAGGTCAAGATCAAGGTCACGATCATATTCAAGGTCAAGGTCCAGATCATACTCAAGGTAGCCTTTTCAACTTTTTGTCTGTATTTTTAGCTTGGCTGTTTTTTGAGAAAACCTGAGGTACTGCTATGGCCTTGGTGGCATTGTTGTCATCGTCGTGCGAAAACTTTTGACATTTTGTGATATCACTTGTTCTTCTAATGGCATTCATTTGAAACTTGGCGCACTTATTCACTATCAAAAGAGCAACCTATACTATCAAGGGGGATAACTCAAGATGCATTTTGTGCTTTTATCTGCTATCCAGCACCCAATAGCGGAGCGTAGGCACCCATAGGTGGTGCTCTTGTTAAGTCACCTGACTGAAGGTCATGGTGACCTATTGCGATTGTGTTTTGTCTGTTATTATGTATCATGCGTTAACATTTTCAACTTCTTTTTATGAACCAAATTTGGCAGGAAGCATCCCCATGGAATGGTCTCATCTCCCCTGGGTTCCCAATAAGGGACCAGAAAGGGTACATTTTTTTTTATTGGATTCTCATTCCGTATTTAGAGTCTTCAGAGCAAGGACTATAAAGTTTGTAAAAGAAAAAATCTGTCAAGAAATGGCTATGCTGGAGAGGGGGAGGGGGGGGGGTGGAGTGAGAGGGGGGTATAAGCTTACATAGTGACAACTTTTAAAAACTTTTTCTACCGAACCAAAAGACTTACAGCTCTGATATTTGGTATGTGGCATCATCTGGTGGACCTCTATCAACATTCTTTCAATTATGGTACTATGGCCATTTCCAATATGTCATAAGTTTAATATTGCTTATATACTGAAAACTTTAAAAAATCTTCTCATCCCAAACAGGAGAGCCTAGAGCTTTGATATTTGGTTTGTACTATCATTTGGTGGACCTCTATCAAGATTGTGTAAAATAGAATCAGCATTAGCCTGTTCCTGGACATCACAATTTTAACACGGGTTTATATTGTGAAAACTTTAAAAATCTTTTTTCAGAAACAGAAAGGCCTAGGGCTTTGATATTTGTTGTGAATGATCATCCAGTGGACCTCTATCAAGATTGTATAAATTATGGCCCCAGAGTCAGAATTTGCCTGTCCCTGGATGTCACAAAATTTACATAGGGCTTATATATAGAAAATTTTAATAATCTTCTACCAAACTGGAGAGCCCAGATGTTTGATATTGGTTTGCAGTATCTTCTGGTGGACTTTTATCTTTTTTTTATGCCCCCAAAGGGAGGCATATAGTAATCAAACTGTCCGTTCGTCAGTCAGTCCGTCCGTCCATCCTGCTTTCGAGTCTGTAACTTCTACATGCAATTGTGGATTTCTATATAACTTTGCACAAATGTATACGGCTATAAGATGACGTGTCGTGAAAAAGACCCAGGTTCCTATCTCAAAGATCAAGGTCACAATCTGGGGTCAAAGGTCAAAAATGGGGACTTTTTGCTGTGTCCGCTCTGTTACTTCTATAATCATGCACGCAGGTACAAATTTCTTTCATACAAATGTTAACCACATTCAGATGACGTGTCGCTAAAAAGACCCAGGTTCCTATCTCAAAGGTCAAGGTCACAATCTGGGGTCAAAGTTAAAAAAATTGGCACTTTTTGCCATGTCCGCTCTTTAACTTCTATAATTATGCACGCAGGGACAAATTTCTTTCAAACAAATGTTCACCACCTTCAGATGATGTGTCGCGAAAAAAAACCCAGGAATCTGGGTTCAAAGGTAAAAAATGGGTACTTCTTGCAGTGTCTGCTCTGTAACTTCTACAATCATGCACGCAGGTACAAATTTCTTTCATACAAATGTTCACCACCTTCAGACGTTGTGTTGCAAAAAAGACCCAGGTTCCTATCTCGAAGGTCAAGGTCACAATCTGGGGTCAAAGGGGCGTCCAGAATTGTTAAATTGCGTCCGGAATGGTTAAATTGTATTTACTCTCTTATTCTTCAATGGATTGCTTCCATATTGGGTCAGATGCTTAATTGGATGGACCACTTTACATGACCTTGATTTTGACCCGGTGATCTTGACCTTTGACCTACTTTTGACCTCAGAAAAATCCGTCCATAATGCATTTCTCGATTTCATTCTGTAATCATAGAAATTATTATATGTATTAAAATTTCATTAATTAAAACCCAGATGTATAGATCACAAATGCATGTGGTTCTGTTTACTAAACAAAACGAAGTGCCACATGCTTGACCCTGTCCTTTTGGGGCATTTGTCACATGACTGTGACCAGCTCTTGCTGTGCTCTTTGGACTCAGGTGACTGATAAGGCCCTATGTTTGTTTAGAATGCCTTTCTCTTATTTATAATCACTAATTTATCATAAACTTGATTGATTTGATAGTGTGTAGTATCTAAGGAGAGGCAAAAAGGCTTATGATAACTGAAAAAAGAGAAAAATTAAGAAAACATAAAGTGTTTATCCTAGAATTGTAGAATCGCCCTTCTTACCAAATAAGAGCATGATAAGCTTAGTGATCATTGATTTTCTTTCTGGTGTCTCCTGACGTCAACAATTTCTTAGTTTACACACTAATGGCTACAATCTAGCTCAATCTTGATAATACTTGGTCAGGATGATTGCTTGGTCATAAGATTGAATCCCATTTAAAATGGGACGGTTCCACTTGAAAACAAGGGGATTAAGGGCCTTAATGACTTTTCCTTATTTACACTCTTAGGGGCCACAATTTTGGCCCAAATTTGATGAAACTTGGCGAAAATGATTGTTAGGTCACAAGAATGAGCCCTATTGAAAACGGGCACTTCCTTCATTTTACACTGTTTTTCTACCCTGTAAGACATATTTCACCTTGGCCCTTTTGTGAAAATCACCTTGGTGCTTGTGTTGTTTGAGTCACTTTTTGGTTATTCTTATTGTAAAAATTTACTATATTCGGTTCTCTTATGTCTCTTTTATATTTACAAGTCATATTAATATAAGTGACCACAACATCTTTGTAAATCCTATGATTAACATTAGCTTTTGATAATGTAATTCTGATTCATTTTCAATAAACTTCTTTATTACAGATCTCGAAGCTGGTCATCAAGGTCTAGATCTCGATCTCGATCAAGTTCCTATGACCGCAGGCGAAAAAGAAGCCCTCCAAATAGAAGATCTCCAAGGTCAAACAGAAGAAGAGAAAGGTAATATTTTATTAACCCTTTCCTACTTTTTGAAATTTTAGACTGGCCCAAATTCAAAGAGGTTGCAGACAACAATGAAAATTTGAAAATGCAATTTGAAATGAAACCATCATTATGTGGTAAAAAATATTGGAGAAAAAAGAGAAATTGCTTGTTACAAGCAATTTCTCCTTCTTATGCCCCCACATGGATAAGATCGGAAGCATATTGTTTTACCAGTGTCCGTCTGTCTGTCTGTCCGTCTGTCTGTCTGTCTGCAAAACTTAACCTGCCAACTAAACATTTTCCTATAACTTCAACCCTGATTAAGTTACAATGCTAATATTTGGTATGTAGATAGGTCTCAACAAGGCGCAACTGGGGAAGGTCATTTCATCAAGGTCAAGGTCAAAATTTTAACCCTTTACCCGTTTCTAAAGAATTCCCGTTTCGGGGGCATAGTGTTTCACAGAAACATCTTGTTCCACAATATTTTCGTAAGTATAAAATCATAGCAACATAAAATCCCAGTTTGTAAGGAAAGGGGTAAATGCTGAAATTATAATTCAATTTTGACTAAATAAAAAAATAAAAGAATTGTGAAATCAAAAACAAGTATCTTTGAATTGTATAGAATATCATTGGAAAAGAAATTAGAAGTGATATCCCCAATCTACCCAACAGAGGTACTATATCTATCCACCTGTCCTGTAGTCCATCTGTAGACTTATGTTACAATGCTTATTGCTTTTACCATAGAGTCAATTGATGGATTGCTGGCCACATCCTAGAATTTCAAAGATATTTGGGATTTCAGCGCAAAATCTACACAATTGAGAAATATTTGTTATTTCATGCTCTTTCTTTATAGAAAAAAATCCTCCACCAAATTTGAAAGTATGGGGAAACCTTTGAAAAAAGTATGGCTATCCCCCAATCCCCCTGCCTAGAATAATACTATGCATATGTGCAGGCTGATCTTTGTACCTCCTATTCTTGGTTCAGCATCACAGAGGATATAGCTTACTAAAGATGTAGTCAGGTCATTTAGGTTGCTAACCAGTGATATGCATTTTAACCAGGTTTTCTGAAGAATGAATCAGGTTAATAGATTGGTGAAACTGGGCTGTTGGGTGGGCGATTGGCTTACTGAGCAGGACACCTTGTGTGTGCAACAACTCCTACAATTCTTGATTGATTTTGATAAAATTTTCACCAAAAATTGTCACATAAAAAGAAGACTTATTCTCAAAACTCTTGTGTGCCCAACTACTCTGCTATTCTTTATGGATATTGATTCCACTGAAAGCCTGGTTTTGTGACAACTTGACTGTTGTTATTTTACATTCATAAATTATGCAAACTAACATCATTTGATATCTTGCTGCCCTGTCAGAGATCAGTAAGCATAGTTAAGCAACCCATTAATTGGCAAACAGACAGATCATGCCACATGTAACTAAACTAATCTTTGTGATAGCTGCAATATATTTGGGTTAGCAGTGGCTTTAATTCTAGTCATGGCAATTGTAATGTTTTTGTTGTTACGACCCTGATCCTCCATTGTAAATGTAGAGCACTTACATGAAAGTAAATATCAAACACAGATATAAAACATTTCAGAAGTTACAGTCGAAGTAGAAGCAGGAGTTCTGATGAATCTAGTCTGTCTTCATATCAGAGTTATAGAGACAGAGACTACAGGGGTCAAGGTAGAGGATTTAGAGGTCGTGGAGAGGGCTCCAGGGGACGAGGTGAACGAGGTAGAAATGAAGGAAGAGGTCGTGGCCGTGGTGCTAAACAGTTTCAACATGATAAAGCCAGAAAGAAATCCGGAGATGCTCAGGATAAAGGAGATGAAAAGAAATCTCCCAAACAGCTTAAAAATACACAGAAATCAAAAACAAAGTAAATTTTGATAATCCTTGAACAAGCTTTTGTGTTAACACTTGTCTATCTGAGAATATGCTATTCATTGATATGTTAAGTTTTTTTGCATTTGACTTTATCTTTGTTACATTTTTTAACTCGGCTGTATTGCTATAGCCTTGGTGTCATCGTTGTCCTGCGAAAACTTTGACATTTTGTGATATCTCTGGTTCTACTCACGGCATTCACTTGAAACTTGTCACACTTGCTCACTATCAAAAGAGCAACCTATACTATCAAGGGGGTAGCTCTAAATGCATTTTATCCACTATCCAGCACCCAACAGCCGAGCATAGGCACCCGTAGGAGGTGCTCTTGTTTATGTCCATTATTAATACTAGAAGCCCCTATTATAAAATGATGAACAAAATTATGAAGAATATGTATTGATTCAATGCATTTTTGATATACCGGTAAATCTTAACATTTTAACTCATCAGAATATTTCCATTTGGTAACTGTATGCATTAGGTGCTCATTATAAAAGTTAATAGTGGTAGATGGTTATTAACAAAATGTTATGAAAAATAACTTAATTATTACATTAAATGTATGGTATGTATTACAGTATGAAGAAATTTAAAATGCAGTTAGAAGGAGAACAGTCTGATGAGAAATTATTAGAAAGACAGAAACGGTTTGGAAACCAAGGAGAAAGAACAGGGCCAAAAACCAAAATAAGTCTGCAGTCTACAATCAATAACTTTAACGATGTATGTCCTAAACTGTTAGTTAGCTTATTCCTTTCCTGTTTCTCGAATTTTAGTCTGGCCCAATTTGAAAAGTGTTGCAGACTACAATTCAAAGTGAGTGCAATTTTAAACAAAACCACTCTATGTGGTAGAAAAAATGGTGATAAAAAAAAGAATTTGCTTGATTCAAGCATTTTCTTTTTCCACAATATTTTCTTAAGTTTGAAATTGCATGGACGTAAAAACCAGGGATTGTACTGGAAATAGTTAAAGAGCAACTTTATTGAATGAAAAAACGTTTTCAGTTTGTAAATTGTACAAAATGAAACACTGTCTCTATATATTATTAACCAGGTTTGCCGAAAGAAAAATCTGGTTAGAAGATTGGTGAATTTTAGAGGCGGGGCGGCTGGATGAATGGGTGGTTTGTTGTTAAGTTGGCTTGGCGGATAATAACCCATTCCTACTCACACTTGCTAGTTTTTCCTGTAGTTTCTCACACAAGTACAACCACAATATTCAACCAGAGCCACTGACTGCTCATCTTACTTTAACACACTACATAACATATACCCATTGATGAGAGACAAATGACGCTTATCACGCTTTCTTAGAACAAAATTAGTGTTTTAGGTGTATACCATTACTTTTCTAGAAGCATTGAACAAAGATAGCACAAATCTTGATTGGCCAATAGTAAATCTTAAAATCTTAACCTATTCCCTGACAGTGATACTGAGGGGCACCCCTCAAGAAAATCAATTGGGAAATTCTAAAATTATAACACATGGAACCAGAGGGAGGAAAAAGTGTTCTCCTCCTTACAAATTAGTCCTAAAGCCTCAGAATATGTCATTAAGACTTTGGGATCCCCAAGTACAGAGCCTATATATGTATAAAGTATGGCCCACTTTTATCATAATCCTAACCTTAACATAAATCTAGACTGTTTAAAGAAAATGAGTCTTTATCTGAAGTGACCGCCCGCTCCCCTTTTCTTTTTCCCCTCTTGTTTACAATGTTTTTTACTGACAAAGGTGAAAAAATCTAAAATTTTATCAAATTTTAATTTTCATCTGCAACTCCTTTTAATTTGGACCAATCTAAAACTTTGTTGACTGGTAATGGATTATATATTTATGACCTGCCACATAAAATGAAACTACTTCAAATTTTGGAATACATGATTAGGCCATTTATTTTATACAAGTCCTGTACCTATTTCAGTCTGATGAAGACGATGTTGATTGGGAGGGGTATCACATCGTTGGGACCTGCCAAGATCTCGAGAAGCAGTATTTAAGGTTGTCAGGGGTATGTTATATTTTAATACTTCTTATTCTATGGTTTTATTTGAATTTATAAGTCCTCTGGAAAAGATTTCACATATATACTTGTCTTGAAATGTAGATATTTGTTGACATTGTATATCCAAATGTTGTAATGGTTGTTTGCATTACAATAGTAAGCCTGTGACATATTTCTGCTAACATACTTAAGAAGCTCTCTGCTTGATTCTCTGTACTCAACAAAAGCAATAAAATTAAGGCATGTAATTTGGAATCCCTGATTTGTTTGTCCTAAATATGTAAGTTTGTCCTAAATATATAGTTATACTCTGCAGCTACCTGATCCTAGCAAGATTCGTCCAGTTGAAGTGTTGAAGAAATCTCTTGAAATGGTGAAACAGCACTGGACTAAAAAGATGGACTATCATTATGCATGTGAGCAAATGAAAACAATTAGACAAGATCTCACTGTAAGTATACTGAAATGCCAGGTAATATTTGTGATGGAAATGTAACCTATTTTTGACACCCCTGCTTGCATTGAGCAAATCAAAGTTATTACTAAAACAAGACTGTGTATGTGCACTAGTGCATTTATGTCCAGAACCTAACTTCTATAATAAAAGGTGGATTTCAAAATAACTTAATGCAATGGTTCTCCAACTAGAGGAGATGTGCAATTCGAAACTAATTCTGTGATAGCTCAAAGGTTAAGGTCACAGCTCACGGTCAAATATTTACTGGGCTAGACTTGTTGTTCCTAGACAATATGTAGTTAGCTCGACTGATTTTGGAAAGAGTCCAAAACATTGTTATTTACTTGGCATCCTCTTTGCTAATGTTGTCAATAAACATTCATATTTTGATAAAAAATTTTGCTGAAGATACAATGTTAATAAGCCATTTGACCTAGGACTTTGAAACTATACAAATGTTATCCATGACCCAAGCAAGTGCCCTTTTTTCTTTTGGTAGGTCAAAGGTCAACTGTGCTACTTTAGTGAAAAAATGCTGGAGGGGGTATAAGTCTGCTTTCTCAATATTTTAATTGACTTTGCTGTTTTGGGAGAAAACTGGAGGTTAAAGAATAGCCTTGTAGTTGTGTTGCAAAAACTTAAGACGTTTTGTAATAGCTTTGGTATTCCTAAAGTCATTCATTTGAAACTTGGACTATATATTCACTATCAAAAGAACAACCTATACTACCAAGAGAGGTAACTCTATATTCATTTTAGATTGGCTGTTGTTAGAGAAACCTGGCTTATTGTTATAGCCAGGCTGTCATCAGTGTCATCACCAGTCGAAAACTTAAGACTTTTTTTAACATTTCCGTTATTACGGAACACATTCACCTGAAACTTGTAATATATGGTATCTATCAATGGCCCAATCTATACCAACAAAGGTGATACATAAATGCCTTTTTGAACCTACTATGCGACACAGAAGTTTAACCTTCTATTAACCCATGTCATGCTGATCCCGGAATATTCCTGCTTCAACAATAGCTTTCGCAGGTGTATAGACTAAAATCAGCCTGCACAGACGTGCAGTCTGATCATAGGCTACACTACCTACTCGTTGTTGTTTTGAGAGAAATCTCAGAATGCGAGGCTGATCAAATTATGGCAAAGTTTTCAAATATAGTGAAAATAGGAAAAATATTCAGCAAGACGAGGGTTAAGCACTTGAACAGCCAATCTTTGGTATCCACATGCTGTGTTCTTATTGTAAAATTTATAGCTTTGTATTTAAGTTTTATGTGCTTAATCCTTTCCTGTTCAACCCCTGGATTTTAGGCTCCTGTGTTTTTATACTTCAGAAAACATTGTGGAAAAAGAAGAAATTGCTTGTGACAAGCAATTTCTCCTTTTACCTCAAGATTTTCTACCTCACTGAATGAATTATTATCAAATTAAATTGACTTTAAATTGTCGTCTGAAAAACCTTTCAATTTGGACTGGTCAAAATTTTGGTAAAACAGTTATGTGTAACTGTATACATTATATAGATTTCATAGATAATGATGTAGTGTGCTCATTTATTTATTACAGGTTCAGGGGATACGTAATGAGTTTACGGTACAGGTTTATGAAACCCATGCTAGGATAGCCATGGAGAAGGTAGGTGTTTATGAAAGAATTTGCTTTACCTACAAATGTTTCAGTTAACTTATTCCTATATGATCCTGTTGTTTGATGCCCCTGTAACAAGCAATTTCTTCATTGTCCGCAATGTTTTCTACCTAAATATGAAAAGTTTTTGTAATTTTTAGCTACTTGAAATTCTTTTCTGCAACATATTTCAATTTGGACTTGTCTAAAATTGTGTCGTGTGGTTAGCAAGATATTCATTATAACTTCAACATTTTTAAGAGAATGATGGAAATGTCTATTTGATAATGGGACATATTTGAGATAAATTGATGAGATGCTATTTCTGGTTCTTTCTTCACACTGGCACCTAATAAAGATGCTGATGATTAGTTTATTTCTGAAAACATAAATTTGAGAAATTAGGTTTTCTTTGCATTTTATTAATAGAATAAGAATATTTGTCCTGCTTTGACCTTAAGGAAATTGGAATTATTATTAAATAAGTCTAATCTTAGATATTTCATGATTTTGTGAAAGCCAGAGTTCTCCAAAGGTCCCCCCCACACTTGCGAAAAAAACCTATTGTTCACTTAACAAATATTAAGTTCATAATGAAACAAACAATTATTATTTTTGTAATTTTTGCAGGGTGATCATGAAGAATTTAACCAGTGTCAAACCCAGTTGAAGACTTTGTATAAAGATGTGAAATCTGGGAACTGTGTGGAATTTACAGCCTACAGAATACTTTATTATATATTCACTAATAATTTGGGTGGTATCCTTTAATGATGTAAACTTAGGAAAGCAGCATGCCCACTGGGTTTTTATTTTTGGTGTACATGTACCCCTTAGGTTTGGAAATGGGGGTACAGAGAAAAATAGCCGCTGTCATAGCGCAGTTGGTAGCGCGCCGTACGATCAATCTAGAGGTCCCGGGTCCGATTCCCTACAGCCGCACTCATTCTTTCCGGCTATTTGTCTCTCACCAATGGGCCGATAATCCTAGACCTATGTGAGATAGCAGCTGGAGGCTAGGAAGGGATGTAATGGTAGTACTGGTGTGAGAAGTACCAGGATTCCATTGTTAGGTGCTCCAGCCGCCGCGATATAACTGAAAGTTTGTTGAAAGCGGCGTAAAGCCCCATTCAAACAAAACAAAGAAAAATCTTGGGGAACCCTATTAACCCTATTCCAAACGACATAGTTTTAGCAATATACATGATTAATTATCAATAAATAAGTGCCATATGTCTTCTGTAAGTTTTCAGATAAATTTTTAGCAAAGGATAGCAACCAAAAAGAAATTACCAAATGGCCTTATTGTTACCTTTTGTGAAGAAATGGAATAGGTTTTGTAGTGACATTTTGCAGACAGCAAATTACGTAGCTAAAACAAAAGTACATCACTAATTTAACGGCTTCATTTTGACATATGCTACTTGCAATAGAACCCAAGAAAGAGACTTATTTCTAAAACAAATTCTGTAGTATTACTTCTTGTATATGAATTCTTTTCAGATTCTCACCAAAACCACTTAAATAACTTAAGTTTAGTTTGAAAATAAGCAACTTTTTGGCTTACTTCTAAACAAAGTGGTGAGGCCATCTGGATCCACATTATATGAAATTTACAAAGAGTTGGTTCCCCACTTTGAAATAACTTTACACAATTGTTCTCCATTATGAGTAGATGTACCATTTGATTGATTTATATAGTTGAATGGTCAAGGTCACAGCTCAAGGTCGCAAATGAAATTTTGGCATTTCACTAGCATAGATCATTCAATTATGGATTGATTTCGAAATAACTTTATGCAATTGTTCAATATCATGAGTAGATATTCAATTTGAAAAGTTCATTTATATAGTGTCAAGGTCACAGCTCAAGGTCAAATATTAAAAATAACCATATTCAGAGCATTAGTACTTCGGTTTAAGATGGATTTCAATATAACTTGGCAAAATTTATCTCAGTCAAGAGTAGATGTTCTATTAAAAAAAAAAAATCAGATAGCTCTAAGGTCAAGGTCAAAGCTTAAGGTCAAACATTAGAATTGAACATTGGCTCCTAAAGGGTTGATTCCAAAATAACTTAGCACAATTGTTCTTTCTCATGAGTAGATGTGACATTTGAAACACATTTTTAGATAGCTCCAAGGTCAAGGTAATAGCTCAAGGATGTACATCAAAATTTGGCATGTCTGGAATACAGGGAGCATATACCCGCATCTGCGTCTGTAGTCCATCTGAACCATTTTCCCTGTTTATTTTATACTTTTTGTGATGAGGCTATATTGCGGAAGCATAATCTGTTTCTGACGGCATTTGTTAAAAGAATTTCACATAAATAAAGATATAGTAGTTAGACCTTAAAATTGGTCTAAAACCCTTTACCACCAAAAGGATATATCTCTAGGGCTACATATAAATAAAGCCAGTGGAGACTTCAGAATGCTTGTTCCTATCTTAGTCTGTATAATTTTGAGGTGTATTAGAATGTCCCAACACCTAACCCTTTTGTGAAAAATTGTATACAATGAAATATTATCCTTTACTTTAGTGTCAGATATAAATTTAGCTTTGACCAATTTATCCAGGGAAGAGAAGGAAGATGAATGTATAATGCATGCTCTTGAAGTCCGATCTGCATGGGCTCTCAATAACTACCATAGGTTTTTCAAGCTGTATTTGAATGCTCCGAAAATGGCTGGCTATTTGATGGACAAGTTTGTAGGCAGAATCAGAAAACAGGCATTGAAGGGAGTTATCAAAGCGTATGTATTGGAACTATACATTACCTTTATCTAAATCATTTCTACTTGTTTCAACTTTCAGGTTTTCAGACAAAAAATGGAAAAGGAAATCAAGAAACTTTGTTAGAAATAACTTATATAATGACTTTCAGAGATTGATGCTACTCGAACAATCAGAGTATTTTCCTTGATCAATTATTGCTTGCTATTGTAATTTGAAAAAAAATCTTTTATTAACGTTTTAATTTTTTTGCACTTTATGTTTGTTGTAAATTTTACAATTGATCCTTTGAAATTGACTTTGGCAGCCATCAGGAATGTGCATGAAGTAAAGACTCATATTAGCATTTGTATCCAAATAGTCTGATCGGAGTCTTCATTTTGCACTCTCTAGATAGAAAACTGTCTTAAACATTCCGTTGACAATCAGTGAATATTCCAAATTGCTTCTCTGGCTGTATAGGCTACTTAGTGCTTACATTTATACACATGTGAAATTGTTGGAAATGTCACACAGATCCATTTCTGATATTTAGCATTGAGTTAGAGAATTGAATAGAGAATTAAATTACCTTAATCCTTCCTCTGTCAATACTGAGTTTTTGGACAAAGCTTAGACAATCAGGCTGCATATAGATGTGGTTTGATCTTTCCCTAGGCCACTTCATGTCTTATTAACTAGTAGGACAAAGGCCAAGATGAGCTGTGTTTTAATTGTCCTTGTAGCTAAATACTTGGCGCATAGAAGCAAGCATGGCACTCTCATACATTGCTTTTCTATATTTATATTACTCAGGGATGTGGAAATACAGATTTTCTCTACTTGTCCATGGACAAGTAAAATGTGATTTTCTACTTGTCCAGGATCAAAATGGACTTGCCAATGAAAAGATGAAGAACAGATAAATTTTGAGAAAACAATAAATTTAAAGAAGAAAATGCTGGAATTCAGCATTTTTTTCATTAAAAACAATATTTTCTAGCCTTAGATACAAACATTACACTCATAAATCTCTTCTATCTATTTAGTACCATTCCAAGATTTGCCCTGATATTTACTTGTCCACGGACAAGTAGCCTCGAAAAATGTACTTGCCCGCAGGTAGAAAAGCCTTTGTCGGGCATGAGAATTCCACACCCCTGTATTACTGGTATTATTATTATCTTAGTGACCAGGTATTTATGATTCAAATTGCTAATGAAGTATTCAATGTCATTGTGCAAGTCTGAAATGGGACACTAACAGTCTTATATGATTTAACCATGTGTTGTTTTTCAGAAGATGGTAAATATATTTTCTAATTTTCTTACACAAAATAATACATCATAAAAAGAACTCCTACAGAAAAATGTGATCGGTAATAGTTTGTGTAATTTTAAGACTTCTATTATTGCGTTATTCTTTGATAATCTATCTTAACATTAGAAATAAATATGGCTTTTATAATGTATTTTAAATCTATACATTAAAAGTAATCCTTCAAATTTAGTATTTTCTCATAAATAGGAAAAACTAATAGATATAAGAAGTATTTAATGACTATCAAGTTAGAGTGAATTATAGAATGAATATTGAGTTGATCTTGGGTAAGTATGTGGAAACTTCATTGATATGTCATCAGATTGAAGGCAACTAAATTAAATCATTATTTGTATTTGAAATCTTGTGTTTTCCACTGTTTTGTTTAACATGTTGCTTTTCTCTCTTCTTTTTCATTGGACGTTGTTTCATCCTTGTCCCTTCCATACATCAATTGTAATCAATAGATATCGACCAACTATTCCACTACAATTTCTTGCGCCAGAGATTGGCTTCTCTGACCATACTGAATGTGTCGACTTTCTGAAAGAGATGGGCGTTACACTTACAGCAGAAGAATCCAAAATAGACTGTAAAGCTAGTTTGGCTGTTGCTAATGCATTATGAAAAGTTGTCCCAAGAAAAATATGAATAAGGGTCAGTTAGGCAGGCATTTAGAGTAAAGTATAAGTCATATGAAAGGAGTGCCACCAAGGCTGGAATCCTATTTGGAGAAGAGTGTAAGGTTGTCTACAATGCAGGGGAAAGGTTGGCATCGAGAATAGAATGTAGAAAAGGCAAATTTGGGGGTAACCTACCAACAAGATCAGATTAGAGTTCTTTTTTAATTAGAGGCATCGAAGTTGAATATGATGGTTTTCATCCAAATTTCATTCGTTAAAAGACTCAACTTAATCAAGAGCGAGGTCTGTAGGCATATGGGAAAATGGCAGGTGGATGGACATAGGAATGCTTTTGTTACTATAATTGAAAATAGGACAGTTTCAATGTTTAGAATCCAAAGTTTGAGTTTTATTTTTTATCTCCACCTAAAGCAATAAAAAGGTTTCGTGAAGAGTGGGTTTACAAAGTGAATGTGAAAGGTTTATGACGATTCAAATGCGCAGAAGGAAGGACATACAAGTAGTGATGTATGCTATTTTCAATCAATATTCTTCATATTTGCTAAATAATATTAAGACTTTCTCTAAATGAGGCTATACTGGTGTTGATGAAAGCTTTTATGTGTGTTTGGAAAATTGTAAAGTTTGGGTGGGTTTAATGGGAGATAAAATTGGGAGGTTATATTAGGACTTGCTAATATCTATAGGGGGAGGAAATCAAAGTTTAAGCTGGTGAGGTTTGAAAAGCAGTATTAATGTCAGGTTATGGTTGTGGTATAAATGGGAATCAAGAGTCACTTAGGACTGTATTTGATTGAAATACAAAAGGACAGTGAATTCTTTTACCGCAGGAATTGAAGAAGGAATGTTGCAGATATTCAAAAGTATTTCATCTCCACGTTAAGCCAACCTTTCCTCGGATAACAGAGTTGGTGATGGTATTGTTTGAAGCATGCAGATTTCTCTACAATATAGTTCAGGGGTCAAATAATTCTGGTTTCACCCAATACTCAAGGTTTTCTGATGAGATAAATGGGGGATCCTTTATACTGCTGTTGAAGAAGATATGTTCCAGTTATTGAAGAGATGAAGTTAAACCACATGTTTTTACATCCTACATGTCCATTAAATACGCCACTGCAGCTGTTTTTATTTCAGAATCTATGTTTGCAATTTTGTAAGGGGTATTATCTAGATTTACAGCACTTATATCAACCAACAACAACAATGGTAATGGTACAACGACTTTCCAGGATACGAAGGCAGATGTTCCTTGAGCTATGAGGCCAGTGAGCCGTGATGTCCACCAAGATGAAGAATGATGACCAAAACCCTGCGACAGTCCATGGTAGAAGATGAGAAGTATAACACTACCCATACAAGTCTTTCATTTGTTGGTTATGTACATGTAAATAGCTAGGTATTTCAGAGTAGTTCATGTTTATGATATGTGACTGTAATGATTTTGCTGAAGCAATATAATATATTAAATATATCCCAAAAGAAGAGGGGCATGACTGGTTTACCTCTGACCTTCCCTCTTTTTGTAACCAATTTTTCGTCTCACTTCTCTCAGTAACTACGAGACACAGAGACGTTTATTTTGATATCGTGCATCAGATATAGGTCCTAAAATTCTCTAGCTAATATGACTGCCAAGAATCCTCTTCCTGTTTTAAGACTTGGTTTATGTTCATACATAGTACAGTAAACTGTCAATTCTTTCCTTCATGTCCCTTTCCAAATTCAGGGGGTATATTCTGTGAGTATTAACTCACTAACAGTGTATTTACTGGATTACTTCTTGTTCAACTTTAGTATTGTTTAAGTTGTAATTTTTAGCTGAGTGATAAAAGTTTAAACTTTTTAATACATATAAATGTATATAGTATGTTCTTGTCATCTTTCATTCTTATATTTCTTCTCAATTGAAATGTAAGTAAAGGAATTCATGTTAGTTCATTCAAAGTTATCAAATTATTGTTGAAAAATCAAACTGATAATGAACATGATTAAACAAACCCCTTGTTTGATTACTGAATTGTGAAAGTATCTGTTGTTTTAACTATTTCAAAAATCTGGACATGTATTCAACATGACACATTCTTAACCAAATGTGTAGAAATGAGGTTGTTAAAGCCCATTACCATATAATGCAGCATTTGAGGCACAGACAAAAATAACTGAAAAACACTAGGGAAAAGGAGAAATTGCTTGTCACACATTACTTCTTGTCTGATAATGTTCTGCCTAATGATAATGAAATAAACGCATGCTTTGAAATGTCATCTGCTACTTCTTTCAATTTGGACCAGCCTAAATTGCGTTGTCTGGTACAGTACACTACTACAAATGTATATATTAAACCCTTGTCTTGCTGAACCCGGAATATTCCGGTTTTGGTAGGGGGTGTAGACCAAGATTATGTGCAGTCTAATTTTGGTCTTCACCTTCTGCTAGTGCTTTTCCTACCAGATTTGTTTATGAAATTGATTTCTAAAAGAAATAATGATTTTTGAACCACAAGTTCTTTCAGTGTTTTCAGCCCTTTGATTTTACAGCAATTCAGTAAGGTAATTTATACAGCATGACAAGGGTTAGATCAAGAAAACATAGTATGGTGCCTGTTTATCATCTGTCTTATGGAAGCCAGGACAACAAAAAATCATGTGACATTTGTTTAGCTTTGATTTCATTGGAAGTAGGCAATGTTCCTCTTTCGAGAAGTATACAATGATAATTAATTCATCCTAGTTTAATGACCAGGTCAAATTTTAGAAATGCCCTGTTTGCACTCTAGAAGCCATATTTTTGGCTTGAAAGACTTGCTATTTTGTCAGAATGTTTATCTCCTTAAAAATCTTCAAGCTGAATTTTTGTCAAGTGGGGTCAAAAATTAGTTCACAAGGTCAAATCTTAAAAAAACATTAATGTCACTCTGAAGAGCCTGTATTTTTGGCACATAAATGTTGATATTTAGCCCGAATGTGTCTCCATTAAATCTTGGTCAAGTTCAAAAGTTTGTCATATTGGGTAAAAAACGGGGTCACTAGGTTTAATCTTAAGAAATGCAATTTACATGCTACTTTTACTCAACAAAATACCTTAATACTTTGTAAGATTGTTTGTTCTTGATTTATTAGATAAGAATTGATACTAGGTCACTTTTTGACAAAATAAGTCACTTCGGCTTTTTACCTTTGCTGTCATTGACTCAGGTGAGGACTTCAGGGCCAATGGCCTGCTTGTTCAATATTGAGACAAAAGTAGAAAAGGGTTGTAACAATAGCTCCTTTATTGCATACATAATTTCACCCATGACTTGAAATAGGTGACACTTGTAATGCTAATACTTTTAACCCTTTCCTGTTTTTCAAAATTTTAGACATGTTCATATTCAAAGGTTTTGCAGACGACAATTCAAAGTAGACTTTTTATGAAAAGTAATCATTCTGAAGAGTGGAAAAAATTGTGGAAAAAGAAGAATTACTTGTTACAAGCAATTTTTCCACAATGTTTCCTCAAGTATAGAAACACAGGGAAGTAAAAACCAGGGATTGAACAGGCAATGGTTAAGCGTAACTTAAAACCATTTGTCCTAAAACTGTTTGACTTACACAAAGTCAATGTAGTAACTATAAACTAAAAGACTTCAAAGGTCAAAAAGGGGCTAACTATTTGCTTTCAATTCATAACTGTTATATTTTTTGATGGTCTGTCTAATATCTTTTTCTGAAATTTGCAAAAACCAAGTCATAATCACTTTTTGTTGTCAAGCCATCTTGTGATGAGTGCGAATTAGTTGTCACTATGACAAGTCGGTGTATATGCGTTAGTACATTAGTAAGTCCATCAGGCCGTCAGGCCGATTTTATCCGGACATTTTTGAATGGATTTAAAAATAACTTGGCACAATTATTCTCCATCATGAGAAGATGTGCCATTTGAAAGAATTTTTGGGGTAGTTCTAATGTCAAGGTCACAGCACAAGGTCAAACACTACACTTGTGATTATCAAGAGCATTTATCCTACAATTATGGATGGATTTGAAAAAAAAATGGCACTATTATTCTCCATCATGAGTAGATGTGCCATTTGAAAGATTTTTTTTGATAGCTTAAAGTTCAAGGTCAAAGCTCAAGGTCAAACACTAAAATTGTGCTTGTCCGGAGCATGATGCCTACAAAACTTTGCGGGCTCATCAGCAATTGTCCTGGGACAACCATCTAATTGGGTACAGTTCTTTAGCTCTGAATTCATCATTACACTTGAAATTGGCAAATTGATATTTAGCTTATTCATAATCAATTTGGTAAGTTCAAGACAGTAACGAGTGTATACACAATGTATTTATACTTTGTATGGTCTTGCACTTACCTCTTGGTATTTTGTAATTGAGAGATCGATGGTCCCACCCACTGCCTCCAAATGGAGGGTCGTGGATTTTAACCCATTTCCACACGATAAAATTTAGGACCAGTCCAAATTTAAAGAAGTTGTAGTTGACAATTATAAGTTGATGAAATCTTTAAATCTCTGTCTTTTGGTGTAGAAATCATTGTGGATGATGAAGAAATTGCTTGTAACAAGCAATTTCTTAATTTTCCACGATGATTTCCAAAGCTTTCATATTGAGGGGCTTTTAAAAGCGTCATTGTGTTGGAATGGGTTAAATGGCGTTTTGCAAAATTTATGATCAGTAACATGTAACAAAAATAACATGGTTGATTAGCTACCTAAAGTTTGTAACAACAGCTTGAATAAGCTTACATCTCCATCTTCAATATGATCAAGGGTAGAGCGAATCGCGCTATGACCTATAACACTAAAAGGGGTCATCTATGAATCTCCAAGATGATATGTGTTCTTTAACCCATTCCCAGACGACAAAATTTTAGACTGGTCCAAATTGGAAGAAGTTTCAGACGACAATTTCAAGTTGATGGAATTGGAAATTGTTTCGTCTATTTGGGTAGAAAACATTGTGGATAATGAAGAAATTGCTTGATCCAAGCAATTTCTTCATTTTCACAATGTTTTCTAAAGCTTCTTTTTGTCTGTCTTTTGGTGTAGAAATCATTGTGGATGATGAAGAAATTGCTTGTAACAAGCAATTTCTTAATTTTCCACGATGATTTCCAAAGCTTTCATATTGAGGGGCTTTTAAAAGCGTCATTGTGTTGGAATGGGTTAAATGGCGTTTTGCAAAATTTATGATCAGTAACATGTAACAAAAATAACATGGTTGATTAGCTACCTAAAGTTTGTAACAACAGCTTGAATAAGCTTACATCTCCATCTTCAATATGATCAAGGGTAGAGCGAATCGCGCTATGACCTATAACACTAAAAGGGGTCATCTATGAATCTCCAAGATGATATGTGTTCTTTAACCCATTCCCAGACGACAAAATTTTAGACTGGTCCAAATTGGAAGAAGTTTCAGACGACAATTTCAAGTTGATGGAATTGGAAATTGTTTCGTCTATTTGGGTAGAAAACATTGTGGATAATGAAGAAATTGCTTGATCCAAGCAATTTCTTCATTTTCACAATGTTTTCTAAAGCTTCTTTTTGAGGGGCTTAAAAAGGAGGGATTGTGTGGGAATGGGTTATATAAAGATCAGATCCAAATGAGGTCGGTCAGGGTTAGTATAAAAAATGATTCTACAATAAGGTAATAGATAAGTCTACGTTAAAAAAATCTGGAAAATGAGTAAAGTTTAAACACTATGTAGTCTGACCAGGATCAGATTTTTTGCGCTTCCTTTATAGTACCTTAAACCTGGCGGGTCATATCAATCGATTAGCGAAAGGCTACTAAATGTCGAAACAATGTTTAGACGGCTACCAGAGTCTTAGTTTCAATCTATCAATTTGTACTGTTCATAACCCAGCCATACTCGGTTAATCCGTTTACAACACAATTTTCATTTTTACGCGCTGAAGAATTAAAACTTTGAGAAAACATTGTGAGAAAGGGAGAAATTGCTTGGAATGATGTATGCTACCCGTATGGGAATGATGTATGCTACCCCTATGAAGCTTATTTTAATTATAAAAACAGCGAATTTTCGTCTGCATCTTCAATTGATTTGAACCAGTCTAAAATTTTGTCGTTTGATATGGGTTAATATCTACTAAATAAATTCTTTTTGTTCTCACTGTTGGAATGGTAAGTGTTTATATGATCTAGTTTATTAATCTGAATAAGATATAAATGATTCATTTGTATATAAACGTCTATTGCTATTTGAAAAAAGAGAGAAAAAATAAAGCAACAAAAAAGAAATAAAAGGACAAATATAACAAAATTGTTCCTTGTAAATTATACCTTATCTAATTTTATAAGTGGATGGGGTTGTAACGCTGATTTGTCATTTGCATACAAATAAAATATTATATGAACAACATAGGCACATCCTTTTTGTCGAGCCCGCTTGCGGTGTGCGAGACATAGTTGTTACTATGACAAGTTGGTGTATGTGCGTTAGCTAGTCCATTCGTCAGTCCGTCCGAATTTGTCCGGACAATTACTCCTACATTTATGGATGAATTTCAAAATATCTTGGCACAAATATTCTCCATCATGAGTAGATGTGCCATTTGAAAGAATTTTTTGGATAGCTTCAAGTTCAAGGACACAGCTCAAGGTCAAACACTAAAATTGTGCTTGTCCGGAGCATTTCTCCAAAAATATAGATGGGTTTCAAAATAACTTTGCACAATTATTCTCCATCATGAGTAGGTGTGCCATTTGAAAGAACTTTTTGGATAGCTTCAAGGTCACAGCTCAAAATCAAACACTAAAATTGTGTTTGTCCGGAGCATTTCTCCTACAATTATGGATGGATTTCAAAATAAATTCGCACAATTGTTCTCAATCGTGAGTAGATGAGCCATTTGAATTTTTTTGGGGATAGCTTCAAGGTCACAGCTCTAGGTCAAACACTAAAATTGTGCTTATCTGGAGCATGATACCTACAAAAGTTTGCGGGCTCGACAGCAGTTGTCCTGGGTAACCATCTAGTCCTTCTTAAGGTAGCATAATTCAAAGGGATTGTGCAAAACTATAGGAGCCGCCGTCATAGCGCAGTTGGTAACGCGTCGGACTGTCAATCTTGAGGTTCCGGGTTCGATCCCCGACTGTTTGTCTCTCACCAATGGGTCGATAAATGTAGGCCTATGTGGGATAGCAGCTGGAGGCTAGGAAAGGATGGAATGGTAGTACCGGTGTGAGAAATACCAGGTTTCCATTGTTAGGTGCTCCAGCCGCCGCGATATAACTGAAAGATTGTTGAAAGCGGCGTAAAACCCAATTCAAACAAACAAAGCAAAACTATAGTAAGTTAGAAAGATGTGGTATTTTATTGAGACGTTCTGTCTCTTTGACTAACCGGTAATGAATATATTTAACTTGCGTCGCCTTAGTGTAGACTAAGGTTTTTACAGAATGATAAAAGAAGATGATTAGGATATCGCAGTTTGTGTTTAATGTCCGTGCTGGGCGACCAACATGTTACTGTGGCATAAAAATGTCTAGGTCTTCTTGGTCGAACACTTTGTATTATAACCAATAAAATATACCTACGCGATCTCGATTTTTGACGTCACAAGAAAAAAACTTTTAAAAACATTATAGAAAATGAAGAAATTGCTTTTAACAAGCAATTTCTTTATTATTCACATTGTTTTATATCCAACTCCCAAAGAATTTAATAAGTATATCATGTCGTCTGCAAAATCTTTGAAATTGAATAAGTCTGAAATTTGTCGTCTGGTAATGTTTGAAGGACAACTTCAATGGTCTTGTATATTCCAATACCCACCTAACAGATGATCCAAGATCTTTATTGCTTGTATTTCAACGTTTGAAGATGCCCTCATCTTTGCGGGAGTTCTTGAAGTAAACCAAACACTTGTCTAATATCTTAGAAATGAGTCGCTTCACGATTTAGTTTTGGTGCACCAGTCCGTAGTCACATAAGCATATCGACAGATTTTCTCCTTTTTTCAAATCTTAGAAAATCCTTGTGTGCACTCTAGAAGTCTCATTTTTTGCCCATTTGTCTTGAAACTTGGTCAGAATGTTTGTCTGCATGATGTCTCGGACGAGTTCAGAGCTAGTTCAAATCTTGATATTTGGTAAAAAAATTGTTTGCTTAAGATCTCGGACGAGTTCGAAAATGGGTCACATGGGGTCAAAATCTAGGTCACTAGGTAAAATCTTAGAAAAACTTGTTAGCACTATAGGTCACTATTTTGGCGAAATGTCTTGAAACTGGGTCAGAATGTTTGTCTACACGATAGCTGGGTCTAGTTCAAAATTTGGTCGTGGGGTTAAAAACTAGGTCACAAGGTCAAATCTTGGGAAAAGAAAACCTTGTGTGCACGCTAGAGGCCACATTTCTCGCTAAAATGTCTTGATATTTGGTAAAAACGTTTGTCTGCATAAGATCTTGAAGAAGTTCGAAAATTGGTAATGTAGGGTCAAAATCTAAACCACTAGGTCAAACTTGAGATAAACCTTGTGTGGACTCTAGAGGTCATATTCTTTGCTCAAATGACTTGATATTTGGTCAGAATGCTTGTCTTCATAATATTTCGGACGAGTTCGAAAATGGGTCTCGTGGGATCAACACCTAGGTCAAACTAGAGGTCACATTTGTGGCTCAAATGTCTTGGTATGCAGTCGAAATGTTTGTCTACATAAGATCTTAGACGAGTTCGAAAATGGGTCACGTGGTCAAATTTAGAGAAACCTTGCACTATGGAGGCCGTTATGTTTGTATCAAATATGTCTTTTTATCAGAATGTTTGTTTCCATGAACTCTTTCATATTCGATATTGGGTCACATTGTTATTAAAGTAGGTCATGGGGTCAGATCCTTTCTATGAAGTCGCTAAACTTCTGACATAGATATTTTGAAACATGATATGAATGTCTTTCTAGTTTAATTTTTGAGACAAGACTTCGGTAACAAGTCTTTTTAGGACAAGATGAGATCACTTACGCTTCCAGCAAAATTTTTTCAGCTCTTTTTGGCCCACCTGAGCACGAAGTGCTCACGGTGAGGTATTTTGATCGTCCTCTGTCGATCGTGCGTCGTGTGTCAACAATTTTAAAACCACATCTCCTCCAAAACGACTGGGCCAATTTTAACCAAATTTGGCAGAAATGTTCCTTTGGTGTAACCCTTTAAACAATGCCATAAGATTTGAAAACTCTGGTTACCATTGCAACAAAACTGAAATTTTAATAAAATCTTTAAAAATGCTCTCCTCCTGACCTAGAAGGTGTAGAGCCTTGATATTTTTCTTGAAGCATCAGTACATTAACCTCTTTCAGAATTGCTAAAATCATCACTCTCAGGTCCCTAGAGGGCTTATATAAAAATAAAGAAGGATTTTTAAAACGACATCGCCTCCCAAACTACTTGGCCAAATTTAATCAAAGAATTTAAATCAGATGAGAACTCTGGTTGCTATGACAACAAGAGAGAAATTTTAAAAAAATAAAATCATTTCCCCCTGACCCAGAAGTTGAAGAGTCTTGAATTTTGCATGAAGCATCAATACATTGAACTCTTTCAAAATAACTACTATTTCAGAGCCACGGGGTGGTTAGGCTTAAATAGAAATGAAAAAGGTAATTCTTTCAAAACTATTTGGCCAATTTTTAACCAAATTTCCTTGGTTTGCGCCTTTTTAATAATTACTAAAAGATTTGAAAGCATGGATGGCATGGAAACATAAGTTGATTTAAGTTAAATTTTAAAGGAGGTCTTCTCCTGACCCAGTTAGTATTGACCTTGAAGAAAAAGAGCCTTATATCAGGTAAGCACAAGGGCCATTGGCTCTCTTGTTGGAATTAGTCGGGATGTTTGGTACTCTCGTCTTAAGTGCGACGGGAGTTGACTCGGCTTTCCGCCCGGTTATAACATTTCCAATATGAGCATTTACGTAAACGGTTTATCTCGAAAACGGATTGAACAGTGACTCTATTTAACATGTACAACTATTTGACGGATTTTTACCATGTCTTTACTACAGGTCAGGCATTTGTTGTGGTGTTGCTTTTTTGGAGGACTTTTCGCTTGAAAAAATTAGAATCGTTTACGGACAACTTTAGGTTGTAAGATCAACTGAAAGTGCAACGTTCTGATCACCCAATGCCATTTTTAACAACACTCGAGTATATAACCGCTTAGACTGTTAATAAACTGGTAGACTTACCTACTTAATGATTCTGCGCCCACCCATGTAGGGCCACCCTCATCCTATCCCATTAACATCATCACTACGAAACCGGTTCGTTATCTCTCCAACAGAGATATAACAATATGCTGTTATACTGGATCTGATTTTAATCAGATTGAGGGCCACCAAACCTCGTCGCTACGCTTTATGTAAGCTGTAGTCACAAGGATCTGGTCGCCTACCAACGTTATGTATTTTTCAAGATTTTTTTTTTCAAATTGTGAATCTGTCATGGAAAACCGGGCCTTATTATATTTCGATTTTCATCAATATCTCATACAATGAAACTTGACATTTGTGACTTACAAGGTGAAAAAAGAGCCCCTGATTTTTCTGTAAACAACTACTTAAAAATTAGATTGGATTAAGCAGAGGTCACATTCCGAAAATAAAGATAAAGTGAGGTAGAATGTTCATTTTATATTCAGAAAATCAGTATAGAGCTATAAGATTCGATTTAGTCCTTAACGCAGTCTAACTTCAAGGAATCCCCTATTCGCTTGACAGTTCACGTTTTAGCTTTAATGGCTAAAAGACGGAGAGCTATTGTCATGGCGTGGTGTCCATCCGGTCGTTCGTCCGTGAACTTTTTCTTTAAAGGTCTTTTCCTCTGACAGTATTCAGCAGAATTCAACCATATTTCACAGAAATTATCCTTAGGGGACCCTTTTACAAATTTTGATCGGATGAAAAACATGGCTTTAATGGGCGGGGCTGATTTCTATATTTTCTTGACAGAAACCAGTGGATTGATTTCAACCAAATTTTACAGGAATGATTCTTGGGTGACCCTTTATCATATTCTTTCAAAGAATTTTGATCGGATGAAAACACGGCTTTAATATGCGGGGCCAATTTCCATATATGTTGAAAGCTTTAATAATCTTCTCACAGACAATTGGGTCGATTATTACCATTTTTACAGGAATGGTCCTTTGGTGACCCTTTATCAGCTTCCTTCAAAGAATTTGATCGGATGGAAAACATAGCTTAATAGGCGGGGCTAATTCCAAATATGACGAAACCTTTAAAAATCTTCTAAAAAAATGGATTTCAACCAATTTTTACAGAAGTGATCCTTGTGTGACCCTTTATCAGATTCCTTCAAAGAATTTTGATAGGGCGAAAAACATTGCTATAATGGGCGGGGCTAATTTCTATATATGACGAAAGCTTTGAAAAGCTTCTTTTCAGAAACCAGTTGATGGATTTCAACCGCATTTCACAGGGATGATCCTTTGGTGACTCTTATGCAGATTCCATAATTTGATTTTGATTGGTTGAAAACTTGGCTTTAAAAGTCATGGTTTCTGTCCATACAAGGTATACAGTGATTTTAGCTCACCTGAGCACAATGTGCTCAAAGTGAGCTATTGTGATCGGTAATTATCCGGCGTCCGTATTTCTATCTGTCCATCCGTAACCAATTATTGAAAAATCTTCTCCTCCTAAACCATAAGGCCTAGAGCTTCGATATTTGGTACATATCATCAGCTAATAACAAGAAATAATGAACTCTTAAAATCAACCCTTTTCTGTGCGATCCCTGATTTTACAAAGGAAATCTTTGAAAATCTTCTCCTCCTAAACTATAAGGCCAAGAGCTTTGATATTTGGTACATATCATCACCTATAGACCCTCTACCAAAATGCTTCAAAGAATTATCGTACACTGAAAATTAGCCTTTTTCTGTGCGATCCCTGGTTTTACAAAGGAATAAAGTCGGAAATCTTTGAAAATCTTCTTCTCACAGATTATAATGCCTAGAGCTTTTATATTTGGTATGTATGATCATCTATTGACCCTCTACCAAAATACTTCAATTAATTACCGTATTCCGAAAATTAGCTCTTTTCTGCGCGATCCCTAATTTTAGATGGGAATAAAGATTGACATCTTTGAAAACCTTCTTTCCTAAACCATTAGGCCTAGAGCTTCAAAGCATTGTCATATTCAGGAAATTAGCGATATATGGTGGGATCATCAATATACCTAGGATAAATAGAGAAGATCTTTAAACATCTTCTCCAAATCAATTAGACAGAGGCTTTGCTATTTTGTATATATTATAAAGCCAAGCCATCATACTCGGGGGAGCGATTTAGGACCATCATGATCATCTTGTTGTTAAATGTTATTACCCTTTTCACCTGACTTAGTAAAGTTAAAAAAATGAAAGTTTGAATTAAAAGATTTCATTGACAAGATTTATAAGCCAAACATGGTGAATATGATTAGGTTGATATTGAATTCCTGGAACCACAATTCTCATAAATAGCACAATCAGGCCTGTGGAGCGATACAGGCTCTCAAGCGCCATGGGTATACAATGTTTTCAACTATCGTATTTTTTTAGGGCATCAGAAAATGTCATTGTACGATAATGGGATAACTTACCTGAGCACAGGGTGCTTTAGTCTAGCTGTTGTGATCACACTATGGGGATTGTATGTCCATAATTTATTTAGATGACATTTCCCGAACCGTATGGTCAATTTGGACCAACCTTGATAGAAATGTTCCTTGGATCCCCCCCCTTTTTTTTGAAATTGCTAACATATTTGAAATCCGATAAAAACTCCGGTAAAAACTAGTTGTTACGGCAACAAACTTGGAAAATTAGACTTTTGAAAATAGTTCCTCCTGAACTAGAAACTTGATATTTTGGATCGAGCATCAGTTCATCGACCTCTTCGACATATATTAGAATCGTTACCTTGAGATTACCAGGAAAAAAATGGTTACCGTGACAACAGAAGTGAATAATTAAGGTTAATGTATATATAGAAAAAAAGAAACAGAAAAACATTGACCAGAAGGCCTAGACACTTGGCATGAGGCATCTGTTTATACACTTCTTTTGTAATTGTTGAAATTCTGAAATCGCATAAGCTTACATAGTGACAACTTTAAAACTCTTTCTACCAAACCAAAATGCCTACAGCTCTGGTATTTGGTTTGTGGTATTATAAAGTAGACCTCTACTAAGATTGTTAAAATTTAGCTCCCGGGTCAAAATTGCTTAATTCTATCCAATAAGTTCTTTAAATGTAAACAGTTGTTGTTTTTGGGGGGAATTTAGCATCTTTTTAGTGTTTGGTTGTTACAAAGTGAAAAAATAGGTGGTTCTAGCCGACACAATCTGGCTGAGGAATCATGCCAAAAATGTATGTAGATGCCCTGACTACGGGAATAAATCAGCGAGAATTTAAAAAGAATGTGTTTGTCTGACTGAATGGCGTTACGAAAAGTGGCTGACATATGACAAGAAAGGTAATTCCATGCATTACAGTTTCTGTATTTCTACAGGAAAACATTATCCCTATGAAAAAAGATGCAAGAAATTTTGCACATTAACCCTTGATTGCCATTTACCTTCGGCTCTACTTTTTAATTCATTACTCGATTGAACATAGGATGACCATAGCAAACTGATATATGAAAAAGATCATCGTGTAAGACGATAAAAAAAAATGATAAAAAAAAAAAAAAAAACACTATATGAAATGTTAACTTTTTATACCTTGTCAGAATTGGCCCTTCACCGGGGGACCGCATGTTTTACATAGAGCTTATATAGTGAACATTTTAACAATCTTTTCTCAGAGAAAGAAATGCCTAAAGCTCTGAAAAAAATTCTTGTCATTAACCAACAGTTTGATAGGATTCACACTTTGGTATTTGGAGTATCTAGAGCGAGGAACAAGAAACAAAAGCCTTGGGTGAATTTTGAGGGGTCGTCAAATTGCTGAAGAAGAAGTAAGGTACAGATTCGCGATAAAAATCAGACAAAACAACAACAACAACAACAACAACAACAAAAAAAAAAAAAAAAAAAACACACCAGTCATCATTTTCTATAGGCATATGCAATTGAAAGGTGTAGGAAATGTAGAAAACATTCTTATAATTATTTGGTATCCGGGCCCAGAGGTCGGGCCGAAACACTAGAAATCAGTAAAATGCCATTTTACTTGAAAATCGGTCAAGTTTTGTACAAACATATGCATTTTGAACTTGTAAGGTCTGTAATAGGGTTTCTTTCGAGGATCGCTTGTTCAACGCCTTTGTGTAGAACATAAAATGTAATTTTTGTCTGATGGAACTCTTTTGTTTGTACAGAATCCGTCGGGACAAATCTTATATTTTGTCGTCTTGTAAATTGGTAAAATACTTGTTACGGACAACAGTTGAATTTCTAGTGAGAACGGACCTATAAAACGATGCTCTCTTTGACAATTTCTCCGATGATTCAAGCATAACATGACAACTTTTTACTGTATTGCAAATGGCATGTTCTGAATACAAACAAGATTGATGCCTAGGATTTATTTTTTCTTTGGGAACGCGTGCGTTCGGTCGGGACAATACTATTAATCAATCTTACTGAACAAGTTTCGGTTATAGAAACTGTCCACTCTTTTTGAACACATGTATCATTACAGATATGACATCTCATGAATATTCAGAACAGAATCGCCACGAACTTTGACTCCCTTCTAGTTAATTAATCCCCTATCAGACAGAAACAGTCGAATCTCAATCTTTTTGAAAATAAGAGGAGGGTACTTGATCGGGTACTTGTGAACCAGAAAGATAGTTTACTCTTGAACATGAAAAAGAAAACCAAAAACTTTTTTGTCGTTTATCCAATTCCCACTCAAGGACGTTTTAGACGCCCCCAAGAAAAAAAAAAAAAAAAAAAAAAAAAAAAAAAAACAACTTTGGAAAACCTTGTGGAAAATGAAGAAATTGCCAGTTACAAGCAATTTCCTCATTATCCACAATGTTTTCTATCCAAAAGGTTAAAAAAATCCAAATATCGTAGGTTTTAAATTGTCGTCTGCAACTCCATTAAATTTGGACCAGTTTAAAATTTTACTATCTGGTAATGGGTTAAGCACGTTTTCCTGAAAACAGTTTAAATGTATAGCTTTGAGTCCAGATCAGCAGTGTACGCATGCTTCAAGACGTTGCCCTCTCACCAGTCAGAATAAAAGTTTTCCGATTCCATAAGCTCTAACCATGTTAGGATGCTTTCGATAAATTTATTACCGAGTTTCTCAAAAGTAAATTAATGTTGAATCATTAAAGTTCGAACGTCTTAATAACTGAAACATGTGTTATTGAAAACATATAATTTAAAGTTTTGACAGTCAAACAGATGAATTTGGCGAAAAAACGTATTTAAGTTCTTAAAACAAGTCAATCAGAAATCCCCTTTCCCCTCGCTTGTTTGACTGTCATGGAAAACATAGAAATACATTATACTAGATATTTATCGAAGACATAAATCCAACCATATATAGCTTCACACCGAATCCTATCAAATAATACCAAAATGTATAATTTGCGTAAAATCGGAGCATTATTGCATACATATATATTGCTTTTCAAGCGTTTCTAGAAATCGATCTATTCCATGAATCACGTGGTATCTATACAAGAACTCTGTGACAAGCGCTTGCTTGCCTCGGAATCTATTCTCTGCAGTTGATACTATCGATCTGAATGGAAGCTTTCCAATTTTGTCTTTTCATAGAAACAGAATGCTTTTCTGTGATCTGAACAGTTTTTAGGTCTAGTTTGGTTGCCTCAGTGTTTCTCCCTATTTGGTGAATATTCTGCCAGAAAAAAAAGTTTTGTTATATTGAAATTGAAGGATCTATTTGATATAAACGGTAAGATGTCATAGCTAGGCAAATATATGTTGTAACGTTTTATTTGTTTTTATTGTTTTGTCTTTCGTATCTTTCAAAGTATGCACGCCAGAAAAAAAAATTCCCAATAGGGAAATAAAATTTGTTCAAAGAGAGACGTTATGCAAAGCATTGATTGGTGATAAGAGGGTTATTTTTATCGTGTATTTAAATCCCCCCCCTTTTTTAAAGTTTGATCGATTTTTCTAACTTTTGACCTGTTTAAAAGTGAAATATTTAAATTTTACAAGAGCGATTCCCTCTTAGTCAGATAAGTATACAAACTCAAAAGATATCTGCAACTTATTTATGATTTGTTTTTTTATATATATGAATTATACCAATTAATATAAAGGAATCGGTGCTTTGATAATAGTTCGGTAATAAGCACTGGTAAATACATAATATTTAGGTATATATTCAATATCTGAATAAAATTACTTCATTTTATAAAGATTGACATTTATGGATAACTATATAACATCGTTATGTAAATATAAAACTAATGGAAGGGAAGTACATGTATAGAATTTCAATTAGGGATTAAATATCAAATCTATAAGATAAGTCATCTATCACGTATAAAAACGATACATTGACTAGTTCTTATCTGTTTTAGATAAAAAAAAATGATATTCTGTTTATTACATGGCATGGATATTTGAGAAAAATCTATAGTATTTGTGGTATATATCGATTCACTATAATCCGCCACACATATAAAGCCGTTTGTAAAATGACGTCATCACATGTATTATGGCGTAATTTTCACGTAAAAAAACTCGTTCTATAAGTCTTCAGCTCATTTGCATAACTATAACACTACTGTAAGATTACACGTTTGATATAAGAAATATTCATAGGACTTTTCTCCTTTACGTCGTGTCATTTTATTAAGTCAATTTGAACCCTTTCCTGTTCAAACTCTGGTATTTACATCCCTGTGTTTTATAATTGAGAAAACATTGTAGAAAAAAAGAAGAATAGTTTGTAGCAACCAATTTCTTATTTTATCACAATCTTTTTTTAATAATAAAGGATCGTTATTTTTTTAATTGTACTCGTTTTATAATGTAGCCTGCTACTCCTTTAAATCAGGACAATGCTAAAGGGATAAATAATGATATAGGTTTTATCTATAATAATTGGAGCATATAGTTTTTCTATACAGTAAATTTAATTTTGAAACTCTCAGCCTTTTCGCGTGTTATGAAAGCTCTTATCTTATTTCACTAACAAGAAAAAGGAAATAGCTGAAATCAGTTGCAAAAAAGAATTGTCTGCAAACGATTTGAAATTTGTGAACAGGAGCGAAACAATAATTCAGCTATGTTCTTAACGTTGTATTGTAGTCTATATGCCACTGGTTAGCTCTTACTATAAACATATAAGATCTAAACACGTCAAACGAAGAAGTTTCAGCTAAATATCCAAAAATATTTGAAAACATTTTAAAATGATTTTGATAAAAAGTGGAGACAAGGAAAAGAACGAGAAAGACTCCATCCTGCTGACGAAAATTCAAATGAGTAGGATTAATGTAAGAAATCGCATTGTTTCTACTCAATTGGCCAATCAACGGCCCTGCATACTCCTTTGGCCACACCCTCTGACTCCAGCGGTAAATCAGGCTTCGCTTTTAAACGGCGTTAATTTGCAAAATTTTTGGCCAGTAGCATGTAACAAAAAGTAGAATAGTTAATTGGCGACGTAAATGTCGTAACTACAGGTTAAATAACCTGTAGCTACGACGTTGAAGTCGATAAATCAAAACAAATGGCGACCAATGTCTGTGCTCAAATCTTTATTCTGGGCTGAAAATGTGATTTGATTGGTCGATATAATCTGTAAATGACAGCAGCTTGAATAAGCTGTAGTTACGACGTTTAAGTCGCCAAAACAAAACTGTCTGTGTTCAAATTTTATTTCTGGGCTGAAAATGTGATTTGATTGGTTGATATTATCTTTGAATGTGAGCCGCGATTGGTCGATTACGGCATTGATATACTTTTCAGATCGTTATTGATATCATTGTTTTTGTTGAGATTTTGTTTGATCATGTTATACAGGTCTTTTCGTTGGTCTGCTGAAGACATTTATTTGTACAAGTAATATTCACTTTCTCAAGAAATATGGCCGCAAGATTCACCATTGAGGTCTTTAAGAGTTCTTCTCTTTACTCGGCCTGCGTTTTGGACATTTCCGTATTATATTTGTCTAAACCGTTAAACTAACATTTTGCGACAAAGAGGATATTTATTGCGTAGTCACGAAATATCGACATTATTACACGTGCCATCTTGACACATTACCAAACCGGCAAAATTTTAGATTGGTCCAAATTGAGATGAGTTGCAAACGCCAATTCAAATTTTATGAAATTTTAGATTTTCTCAACCTTCTGGATAGAAAACATTGTGTAATACTTAAGAGCAATCCCCTGACCATTTCCCGTACAACAAAATGTTAGACTAGTTCAAATTGAAAGAAGTTGCAGACGACAAGTTAAAAAAGAATCTTATATAGGATACAAAACCGTAATTGCTGACAATGCAGAAATATCTTGTTACAAGCAATTTCTGCATTGTCCACGATGCTTTTCATGACCAAACTTCTTCGAAGCGTTAAAATACGGGACTGTGTTGGAATGGGTTAATCTGCTGCCTAAATAGGAATAAAATTGAAAAAGATTAGGGAATAAATCTTTTTCATAGGTGTTTTTAAACACCCCTTATCTTAAAATCAACATCGGTGTGGGGTAATTTTCAATGAATTGGCTTTTATAAAAATCACAACAGAACTTTCGTTTATCATCGATGAATTCACCATTGCATGCCAATAAACTTTTGCAGAGTATTTGTATGAAATTCATAATTAATACGATTATTGTGACTCTTGAAAAGAAGGGTAAAGGATTTCTCCGCCTTCTTGCTGACGTCACGGCTTTTTAAAGATAATTCAAAGTACTGAAAGTACTCTAAGCTAGCAAATACAAATACAAAAAATTACAAACAAATTTAGAAAACGTTTCCTTGTTGGGTAGAAAACATTGTGGACATTGAAGAACTTGCTTATACAAGCAATTTCTTTATTGTCCACAATGTTTTCCATATCATTTTTCCCAAAGTGGAATTGATAGGAAATGGGTTAGAAAGCGTGCTTTTGAGAGAGTTCAATACAATATGAATAGAGCTTGCAATATTCCTGAAATACATGAGAACTACTTTTATTGGCGTAGGCATTTAATGGATTTAGTGGTTAAGCCTCCAATGGCAGTTTGCACTCGTTGAACTTTGAGAAGACCTCAAAATTTCATCTGTTATCTTAAGCTATCAAAGCTGTCGCTTTGCTAGCTAAAAACGGTTATATCCTTTACCGAACTACCCGGCATTTCTTCGGTAAGCTTATGTTAGCATTTGTCTTATAATAGCGCGATATTTTGTATTTTCAAATACTAAGAAATTCAAGAGTCCGTTTATAAGTTTTGCCTATTGTGTATATATATATATATGAATCTCATTTTTTTGTTTGTTTGTTCTATTGTTTTGGACCTCTAAACGCAAGTATTTGCACCTAGAAATGAAGCCAGTTATTAGGTATTTATTCAAGAAGTGCCACTTTCCCTTAAATTTACAACCTATATAGGCTTAAGGAAAAAGTGGGTTTAATTCAAAGGTCAAAGGTACGAGGTTATTTTTTTTCCCGGGCAGATATTGATGATCAATTGACGTGAGATAAAAAGCCCGCCATTCCCCGTGGATTTTTTAATGACAAGTAATTGCCATTTGCCTGTTTGATAAATGTCTGATTCAATTCTTATTTTGTATGTACAATGCTTTACAACGTAACTTTCTAACACGATATTTAGACATTTGTGCGGTTACCCCACCCCTAATTTTTTTTTAAAGAATTAATGATATATTATATTTCTGATTCGCACAAAAAAATTCTAACATCTTAAAAGCTTACAACTTTTTTGTACCTTAACCTATTTCTTAGCCTTATTCCTTTTAGAAATGATCCAGATTTAAAGAAGTTGATCAAATTCAAGAACTTTTTTATGGTAGAAACATTGTGGAAAATGGAGAAATGCTTGTAATGAGCAATTTATTCAAATCCCCTAATGTTTTCTTAAGATTTTCTTTTCTTCAGAAGCGTAATCAGAAAACTGTCGTCATCAAAATATACGAAATTTCCCGACGCCATAAAGTAACTTCATTAATGCAGGTTTTTCTGGAACAGTTTTTCCACCAAGGGAATGTACTTCGTACATAAGTAATATACACGTCTTTGCAAAATTTGGATTTTGTATCTAAACGCAAAGAATACTTGCCATGACTTGTTGTGTAATATGGTTAAAATTTGGCTTTAATTTTGGTATCACATAGCACAGTTAACCTAAATGCATGTCCGTCCTTGGTTTTCTTAGTCCATAACCGATCAACAAACCTTAAGACTAGTTTAAATTGAAAAAATCTGCAAACGACAATTTTACTATGAATTACTGAACTTTGAAAATTACTTGCCTTTTTCGGTTGAAAACGTTCTGGACACTGAAGAAATTGCTTTGCCTACAATGTTCTTGGAAGCTTTTATCTTTCGGAGCGTTAAAAAAGGGGTGAATCCACAACCAGTTATTTTGTTTTCACGTAATTCATTTTCGAACTTTATCAGGTGCAAACCAAAAAAGTTCTAGATGAGCACTGATTTCTACCCGAGCATTATGCACAGTAACTATGAAGAATCTGCCCTTTAAAGAGTTTAACCAGTTCCCACACAATGACGCTTATAAACGCCCCTCAATATGAAAGATTTGGAAAACATTGTGGAAAATGAAGAAATTGCTTGTGACAATGTTTTCTACCCCAAAAAACAAAGATCCTAAAACTTTCACCAATCTGAAATTGTCGTTTACAACTTCTTTAAGATTGAACTTGTCTAAACACTTGATCCACGTACAAATACTGTACAATAAATCTTATCTTAGCTGACAAACAAGATTCCATCACGACAACTAATCATTAAATTTCCCCGAGGGCGACATCAAAGGATGCAGTTAAAAGCACAGCTCCTACAGACATCACTTCATTGTGTAATTTGATAGGCTTAATTAGTCAGTAGTTCAACTAGTTGGCAAATCGCTGGCCCCGCCCGATCACTCCGTTGGTCAACCCTACCAACTCCGACAGAATTTCCCGCTTCAATTTTATACCGGGTTATTTTGCAACATGTCCTTTGTAACAAAAAAGAAGAATTGTTGGTTGGCGACTTAAAAGTCGTAACTACAGCTTGAATAATCTGTAATTACGACGTTTAAGTCGACAAACTAACAACAAAGGTTGACAAAAATAGCGGCTAATTACGGAGTCTAAAATTTATTTCTGGTCCAAATGAAATATTTCATTGGTCGACTGGTTTTTATAGACATCCGCAATTGGTCAATTGATGGGTCGCTTGCCTCGCCAGCTGACACCGGCAGTCACACCCACTGACATCAACATGAAGTTCAACTTCGATATTAGACAGAATTATTTTGCTAAATTCATGACCAGTAACATGCAAAAAAGGGTTAAACGGTTAGTTTGCGACCTAAACGTCGTTACTACAGCTTATTCAAGCTGTAGTTACGACGTTTAAGTCACAAAACCAACTGAAATAGTTCACCAATTTTTTTTTGCCAATGTCGGAAACAACAGTAACCTCAAAATTACGTTAAAAAGAGTTTTTCAATTCATAACATTCTGAAAACATAGAAAGGATTCAAATTCCGGGCTTGTTCTTAAACAAATAGGTTTGCTCGCGCGCTGTTGAAATAGTAATTCAATCGTAATTGGAAAACTGAGCAAATATTTACGCTAAGCATCTTTTCCGTTAAAGTTTTCTAATAATTGATCTACGAATTATCCATGATTATTTCGATGACTCAACCAAAACGTTAAAAAATATATTAGTTCATAAACTTTGAATCGTCGTCTGCAATTCCTTTCGGTTTTAACCCATTTCAACTCAAGCCCTCCTTTTTACACCCCACAAGAAAAAAGCTTTGGAAAACATTGTGGACAATGAAGAAATTGCTTGTAACAAGCAATTTCTTCATTAACCACAATGTTTTCTATCCTAAAAGACGGAAAAATTCAAAATTTCATCAACTTGAAATTGTTGTCTGCAGCTTCTTTCAATTTGGACCAGTCTAATATTTTGCTGTGTTGGAATGGGTTAACCGGTCTTAGACTTGGCCGTGGGTAATGGGTTATATTTTATCCTTTCAAATCTGCTTGTCGCAATTTTAAAACTAAACTTCCCGTGATTGGTTTTAAGCCATGACAGAAAATATCTAATTGTCTGAAGAGGTTAAGAGTTATCAAAGATAAAAGGCATCTATGCGATTTTAAAAGTATTAAACTTTAAATTATCCATTACGAGGGAACCCATGACTCGAACGCGTGGTGTATATTTTACGATGAGACGTAAATTACAGCTGTGTCAATCATACTGTATGTGATTTTCTAGAGAGATCGCAAAACGGGTCAATACCAGACTAGGTGTTCTGGGCGAAATGAATTAAATGCTAACAATAACCTACAACAATAGGCCCGGAATCGATGTACAACATACGGAATTGAACCAGGACTCTATAATGAGAAGTTTGGACATTGAAACGCCGACATGGACAAAGAAACTTGGCTGGTTTCGATGGTGAAAACTGTTGGTCCAGTTAATTCACGATAGATTTTCTTGTAAATATGACGTAAATCCATGTCTTATGATTTAATATCATCGTGGTATATATTCTAAAAACAGAGGAGGCTTTATAGAACTAATTTGTCCAAAAATGCTCAATATTCCAGTATTTTCAGGGAGGTATGAACTTTTTCATTCTGACTATCAGATCTCGCGAATCTTTATAGACACAGTATAAATTGAATCGCTGATTTATTAGCCTCAAGTGTTCCAAATATCATCAATATTTCTGTCGATAAATGTCCCAATTTTACCGGAGAAATTGTTGAATCTATGTTTGTCATGAAAACGTGCCATACATCAATGTCCGATCGATAAAGCAAAAACATGACTAGAAAAGTAGCGGTTCCCCAGTACGGATACGTTTCCGAATCTTGATTGGTTCAACTGACTTTATGCCGGTTCATTTTCAGTGACCAATGGAATTTAGTCACGTAATTATTTGTTTGCATATGATTATCCTAATTCAATGAAAATAATTTTATATGACGTTATATACTGACAAACGAAGAAAAATGACATCGGTGGATATTCCCAGAGGACATGTTCTTTCCAAAATATAACTCTATTTCACGATTAAATATCCGTTTTTCTTTATGACGCCGTTTCCTCGCTGATTATGTCTGTAGAGACGGATACCCCCATTTTGTCTTAAAAAAACTAATTCGAAATGGAGGGGTTTGTGCATAATTTTAAAGAAGATTTTAGAACTCCTTTGTGCTGTGCATAATTTTAAAGAAGATTTTAGAACTCCTTTTGTGAAAAGTTTTGTTTACACGAGAGCCGTAGAGCCTTACAGGTGTTGACAAATTCTTATTTTTTTCTTCTTCCAGTGTTGAACTCCTCTGATATACATGAGTTAAAATACCATTTCAGAAACAACAACAATAGCAATATGGCTTCCATCAGTATTTCTGTCAATGATTTACACCATTTGTAGTCGTTACGTTTTTCACTAGCCTGTTTGATTATTCCTGCCCGTTTCGTTAGTGCGTTAAAAATTCAGATTTAAAATTTGTCAGCTCCCAAATTTGAAAGCCTAGCTGAGCATACGAAAGGGCCAGTTCCAATTTATCATGACATATATCTAAAAACACCAGTGGTATAATGCCACGTGAAGTATGTAATTTTGTGTAATAAATGTTTAGGTCACGACGACTAGACGTGTTGTGATCAATCAAACGAATCATTGAAGTCCAAATCCCACAGATATACTCTATTTGACCCATTACCACTTAATCCCTCCTTTTTACTCCCTTCAACAAAAAAAAGCTTTGGAAAACATTGTGGAAAATCAAGAAATTGCTCTGATCAAGCAATTTCTTCATTATCCATAATGTTTTCTATCCAAAAAAGACGAAAAAATTAAAATTTCATCAACTTGAAATTGTCGGCTGTAGCCCCTTTCAATTTGGGCTGGTCTAAAATTCCACTGTGTTAGAATGGGTTAACAGTAGCTGAAGAATGAATGGTACCGTCAGTTTTAGCTCGGCTCTTTTCGAAGAAAAACCCGAGATATTTCTATAGCCAGGTTGTCGCCTGTCTTAGCGTCTGTCAAGTATTTTTGACCCACTACCAAGCAGTTGAACAGTCGAACGTTTTCAATGGATTCTGTAGCTGTAGGAATGCTGCATGCATAGTTAGATATCAGATAAGCGTCCACGTATTTGGAAAAAATACTTTGTTGTCAGAATATTATCGATTTTGATTCTAAAACTTTTTTACTACAGCTGAAATAATTTTTGAATGATCCGAATGGAAATAGAATACATACATCACTTTTAGTTGGTGATTTTTTTAGATATCTTTGTCACAATTTGGATAAAAAAGAAATTGATTGTATCAAGCAATTTTTTAATTTTCCATGTTTTCCAAGGCTTTTTCTAGGGGGGGGGGGAGGGCGTAAAAGAGAGGGATTTTGTGGGAATGGGTTAAATCAAGCTGAAGCTACGAGGTTTAAGATTTTATGGCAAGAAAAATGGGGAAAAATAAAATAAGCTCTAGTTACGACATTGAAGCCACCGAAAACAACGAAACTGGTTCATATTTGTTCACTTCTGGTCTAAATGTTATGCTTTGGTTGGTTTATCGATTTCTTATTGACAGCTTGGATCCGTCAATACGGTACCATGGATAAGGTCTAATTATCTCTGGATCGAAGATTCTGTCACTATGGAAGCCATGAAAATGTTGTTGACTTATGACGTATTTTTCTGGTGACCGACTGGGTCAACCTGGTTGTTATAAAATCATTCGATTGTAATTTCTTAACTCTAGAATTTTTCTTTGTGAACTGAGCAGCCAGTAATTTTGCTTAAAGGCCAAAATTGAATTTTCTAGAATTGACACGAATAGTATTTATGATTTACTGAGATAGCAAAATATTCTGTAAATAGACCAGAAAGAAAGACTCTTTGTAAAATTGTATAGATGTTTATCATTATAAACATTTCACATAGGGAAAATCGGACACGTCAAAATCCGTATCATGCTGTTAGTGTCAAATATCATGTTGTCTTAGATGACGTTATTTTAATTCTGTATGTGACGTCATGATGCCAATAAACGTAATCAGAATGGTAAAGGAGAAGGGAAATACTTGTGGGAATACATTTTTTACTCTTTCATCAAGTTCATTGAATGAAAAAAAATGTATATGACAAATGGAATATTATGTTTCGATAGAGATGCATCATCTTGTATTTGATTCTGGCTGCGGAGGAAAATTTGATATCCCACTCGACCTTTTGTTTCGTGAAACATCAAAAAAATTTCTCAGTAGAAGCTACCTCTGGATAGAATCTAGATAGTTCTTGACTTTACATTCTGACATTTTCACATATGTCTAGTCATTTCACTTAACATCCATAATTTAAGAGGTATTCCTTGCTTTTACTCTTTCGTCTTCGAATGTACAACACTTTTCAAACTAATTTCGCTGTAGGCTTTTAATCAATGTAGCTCTATGACAGACGAGTTTTGATTTAGATTCAAATAAATGAAGTTTTCAAGAAAGACTCTATTTTCAATCATAATTGCACACATTCAAATTCGCCGACCTTTATAGGAACAACAACTAGATCAACAACTGGTCATTTTACCAGATCCGTTATCGATCAAACCCTGTCCTCGTCCACTAACTCCTCATTACATTTCGATTTTGGGGTGTTATGGGTTCGATTACCGGCGGCGGTACATATCCTTTCCGACATTTGTCTCTCAACAATGGGTGGGAAATCTCGAACCTAACTGGGATAGCAGCTGGAGGCTAGGAAAGGATGTAATGGTGGTACTTGTGCGAGATATACAAGGAATCCATTGTTAGATGCTCCAGAGGCCGCGGTTTGACAGAAAATGGTGCTTCAACTAAATTAAATCAATCAATCCATTTCGATTTTTAACGGCGTTATTTTTTTTTTAAAAAAAAGTTCAATAATATGAAATAACTACATAAGCTGTAGTTACGACGTTTAAGTCGTCAACTAACAAAAATACTTCCCATAAGTAGCTGCTAATGTCGGACTTTAATTTCCATTTCCGATCGAAATGAATGATTTGATTGGACGTTTTTTTTTTGTTTTTTTTTTTTTGTTTTTTTTTTACTGACAGCTGCGATTTGTCAATTTTTTAGCATCAACTAAACTCTTGTTAATCTTTCTTTTCCGTTACCTATCTAAGCTAACGATATGAACGGTGCTTCGTCTGTTTGCTACCAGATCGCCGAAGCTACCATCGCTTGCACACAGAATCTTACAACTTATTACAGATTCTAGAAGGCAATTTACAGAGAAACCTAGCAGCTTTACAATGTCTTATGTCGGTGTAAGCTTGTGGACAAGACTAATACCTATTCATTGGATTGTCGATGTTATTTTAAATCCTGAGTGATGGCTTTAATATAGAACAGACGTTACGAGTGCAAAGCTTAGCTGGATGTTCTAGTACTGCAAATGAGACTGCTGTAACATTGTTTTTGCCGATCACAAGTATAATATCCAAAGGTGAAAGTAAAGCACCAATTGTGGCTGTATTTGTTCTAGTGTGTGTATATTTGACAATCAAAAAACTATCCCTTCTGGTGATTTACAAAATGGTCCAATTACCAGAAACAGTTTTTAGACTGTTCTACATTCAAGAAGTTGCAGTTGGAGATTTTTAGCTGATGAAAATTTAAACAGATTTGTTATTAGAGTAGAAAAATGCGTATAGTGAAGAAATAGTTGTGATGATCAATTTCTTCTTTTTCCACAATGTTTTCTAAAGTTGTTTTTTTTTTTGACGGGGTGGGCATAAAAAGAGGGTGGTGAGGGAATGGCTTAAGAAATGTTGTTGAAAATCTCTGAAATGCTTTTACAAACCAGATTAATATTATAACCCCTTACAACAAAAAAATAGAAAAATTGTACAAATTTAACAGCAGACGACATTAAAAAGACAGTACATATTTGTCTTTTAAAGAGTATAAAACACATCTGTCTTGAGAAATGGGCATATGTGTCTCTAAAAGAATAAATTATATATGTCCTCGTGAAGAATGAATTGTATATCTGTCTCGAGAAATGGGCATATATTCCTCAAAAGGAATACATTTTATCTGTCCTCGTAAAGAGTAAATTACATTTCTGTCTCGAGAAATAGGCATATATGTCTCTAAGGGAAAACATTATATCTGTTCTCGTAAAGAGTAAATCTCATTTATGTCTCGAGAAATGGGCATATATGCCTCTAAAATAATAAATCATATCAGTCTTCGTAAAGAGCAAATTACATTTCTGTCTCGAGAAATGGGCATATCAGTCTCTAAAGGTGTTCTCGTAAAGAGTAAATTACATATCTATTTCCAAAAATTGGCATATATGACTTTAAAGGAATACATTATATCTGTCCTCGAGAATGAATTACATATTTTTCTTGTGAAATTGGAATATTTGTCTCTAAAAGAATACATTATATCTGTCCTCGTAAAGAATAAATTATATTTCTGTCTCGTGAAATGGGCATATCTGTCTCAAAAAGAATAATTTACAGCTGTTCTCGTAAGGGTCAATTACATATCAATTTCTCTGAAAGAGGTAAAAGAATGCCCACCTCACACAGAAAAATCAAAGTACTGAAAGTATTGTAAGCTAGCAAAGATTGGTCTTGTTAAGTAATCTTCTTTGTCAACGTTTTCATGATAAATAAACGAGGATGAAGTAACTCAGGAGTTAACCCATTACAACTTGACAAAAATTTAGACTGGTTCAAATTGAAAGAAGTATAAGTCGACGATTTAAAGTTGGTCGAATTTAGAAAATCTTTCCCTTGTTGTGTAGAAAACATGGTGGACAATGAAGAAATAGTTTGTTACAAGCAGGGGTTTAATAAGCGGGTCAGCGATCCGTCAATTTTGCAATCCAGCATTTTCCAGACTAGTTGTCATCATTTTACGACTCAGCCGAGCCCAATATAAATTGTTATGTAAAAAGAGATTGGACAGACACTGTAAAATTCTTATATTTCTGTATTGATTTACCACTAACCTTTTACTCCGTGATAGACGTATTAACCTGATCCAAATTCAAAGAAGTTACAGACGACAATTTTTAGTTAATGGAATTAAAAAAAATATCTTTTTTGGGGTCGAAAACATTCTGAGCAATGATAAAAATGCTTGTTACAAGCAGTTTCCTCCTTTTACACAGTTTTTCCCCAAACCACCTTTATCGGGGGGGGGGGGGCAAAAAGCGTCATTGCGTGGGAATGGGTTAAATAGTGATAATAGATAGGTCGAGTTATGTTCATTCAGGCGGGAAGGGGCCATTCTGTAATTGCGTAAGGTATCAACCTTTGTTACAGCTAATTGTGAATTTTCTCATTGTAGAAAGATTTTCTTATCTTATTTCACGTTTTATTATCAGTATCCCCATCTTTTTCATTATCATAGTGAAATATTGAATTACAAACTCTATTGTCGTGATGGATCCAGCCATTTTTCTTATTTATGCAAGCAATGAAATTCTGCAAAAAAACCCTCATATTTTGAGTTCAGTAGACATTTTGATTTTCGTCTTTTGAACACATTGATCAATCGCGGCTGTCAATCCAAGAATCAATAGACCAATCAAACTAATCATTTGAACGGGAAGTGGACAATAAAATCCAACATCAGGCGACATTTTTATGAAGCATTTCTGTTAGTTTGTTGATTTGAATGTCGTAACTACAGCTTACTCAAGTTTTAGTTAAGTCGTTTTGGTCGCCAACCAACCATTCCAATTTTTTGTTACATATTGCTGTCCACAAATTTTGCCGTTAGATATCGTATAGGAGTTGGAGTCAGTGGGCGGGGCAAGCGATCCGTCAATTCGATACAAGTTCAGAAAGATTTACAGGGTCAAGGATCTGGTTAGAAAAAAGATAAGAAAACCAGGGAAGCATCACAATGATCCGAGTCTACTTTCACATCTAAGAGTTTCTAGTCGGCTCATGTTTAATGCCAGAAATGGTTGTATGGTGTATGGTTTTCTATAGTCTTAGCAAGTCACTTTTAGAACACGTGCTGATTTTTTTTTTTGGGGGGGGGTGTTTGTGCTATATCTGCGTGTGTGTTTGTGTGTGTGCAGGAAAAATTGATTTAATTGCTGGAGACAGCATGCTAAACCAAAAACGAATTATCATTTGTGTTTCAGCACTTTGATGTACCACCCAAACTTCTCGATCCTTTACCGCGGAAGTCACACCCCGCACATCCTTGGCAAACAGTCTTTCTTTTAGCGGCAGCATTGATAGCTTAAATTACCAGACGAAATTTTGAGGTCTTTTCAAAGTTCAACGTGTGCAAACTGCCACTGGAGGCTTAACAACTAAATCCATTGAATGCCTACATAATCAATGAATCAATAACCTGTTTTGTTAAAATTCATTAAAATAGTGTTTGTTATATCAAATATTGTGAAAAAGAATATATACTAAGGGAAAAAAGTTTAGCAATTTTTTTCGACCTACATTATTTTTCAACGTAAATGTATAAACCTTATAAAATCAGTCTCGTTTGCAATTTTTAAAAGCTAACTAACTAATTATGCATTAAGAGCACGTTTTCCTCGCTTCTAAAGGCTGTCTGACGCAATTTTGCTGAAACACGTTCTGCACGTGCTTCCACATGTACGTTAAGTCTTTATCCACAATATCTATCCCAGTTCATTGGTTAGCATCAATAACAAGATAACTGATTAAAACATTTAAAAAAAAATCAAATGGGACGTCGCCCAGGGCTTAACTTAGACCAACGGAACGTAGCCATCGGTATGCTGGCTGCTGGTATGATGGTAAAAGAGGTGGCTCAACATTTTGGCGTGAGCCAAATTCCATTTCAAGACTTAGAACAAAGTATCGTCAATTAGGCACCTTCAAAGACAGGCCACGTTCAGGCAGGCCACGTAAGACTACCCACGTGAGGGCAATTACATCGTGACGTGTTCACGGCGTAATCGCTTCCTCAATAGCACTCGTATAGCCGGTTTGGACCGAAATGCAACGGGAACACGGGTCTGTGCTCGTACTATAAGAAACAGACTCCGTTCGGCACGTTTATGCTCACGTCGACCTTACGTTGGCATTCCTTTGACACGTGCACACAGACATGCAAAATTGAATTGGACAAGGGTACACCGTCGATGGCCATGACGAATGTGGAATCAGGCCCTATTCACAGACGAATCCCGTTTTAATTTGATGTTTGCGGATGGCAGGGTACGTGTTTGGAGGCGTGATGGCGAAAGGATGGATCCCGCGAACGTCATTCAACATGACCGTTTTGGAGGCGGCAGCGTCATGGTCTAGGGTGGTATATCATACCATGGCAAGACTGACTTAGTAGCTATTCAGGGAAACTTAAATGCCGTTCGATACTGCGCCGAAATTGTCCAGCCAGTGGTATTGCCGTTCTTGCGTCAAGGGCTTGCTACCATTTTTGGTAATGCCCGCCCACATGTCGCTCGGCACACGTTGGACCTTTTACAGACTAATAATGTTGATGTGTTGGATTGGCCAGCCAAATCACCGGATCTGTCTCCGATTGAACAACTTTGGGACCATCTGGGAGAGATTGATTGAATGGGATTTAACGCCGCTTTTAACAGTATTTCAGTCATATCGCGGCGGCTGGAGCACCTAACAATGGATTCCTGGTATTTCTCACACCAGTACTACCACTACATCCTTTCCTAGCCTCCAGCTGCTATCCCACTTAGGTTTACGATTATCCACCCATTGGTGAGAGACAATTGTCGGAAAGAATATTTGCCGCCGCCGGGGATCGAACCCATGACACCCATGATTGAAGATTAGGAGACCTGGAACGTGTTCTGCGACAGGAATGGGGTCGTATCCCTATAGCCATTAATTGTAGGCTCATATCCAGCACGAGAAGACGCTGTGATGCCGTTATTGGCGCAAACGGTGGACACACAAGATATTAAATCTTTGTGTTAGTTATACTTCCCTACCCCTACCATGTTTGACGCTGTACAACAAACACGTATGACCTTGAAATCATCTGATTTTTTTAATACTGTGGCTAACACATAAAAGATCGATTTGTGTGAAAATATGGTTTGAATCCAAAGCTGGACACCGGAGAAATTGGCTGTAACGTACGAAATTGCTAAACTTTTTTCCCTCAGTAAATAAGTGTTTTATATCGAGACGAGTGGTCGTTAAGGTCTCTTTCCTTTTGTAGAATACATGTATTCTGATTTGTTTGGTTGTTTGTTTGTATGGGGTTTAACTCCGCTTTTACAATCTTTCAGTCATATCACGGCGGCTGGAGCACCTAAAAATGGATTCATTGTATTTCTCACACTAGTACCACCATCACATCCTTTCCTAGCCTCCAGCTGCTATCCCACATAGGTTTACGATTATCCACCCATTTGTGAGAGAAAAATGTCGGAAAGGATATGAGAATTCGCCATATATTCAGAAACTGGGAAGCAAAAGAAATAGGCGTGACAAAGAGTCGCATAATATACAGATGTAAACGTGTAAATGAATACGACAGGGTTAATGTCGTTGTATAGAGTCCTTTGATTCTATTCAAAATATCAGAAAATCGTTGAATATTGAAACATATTTGAATGAACTAGGCGATCAACTAGAGATGAATATTTTATAAGAGGACTCCATACCGGGATAGATATTGTCGTTGTCGTTCTAAAACCGCGTAACTACAGCTTGAATCAATCTGTAGTTACGAGGTTTTAGAACGACAACGACGATATGTTTTAATTCTGAGTATGGAATAACGTCGGTGATGCAAAACTGATTTATTACACGATTTATCGTGGGATTCCATTATCCTTTGTACATCAAGAATTATAGTTGGAATGAGTTGTTCTTTATCTTAAGAGTTGTTCTAATCAGCAAATTAGACCATATACATGTCGTATTTTAACCCATGTCATGCTGAACCCGGAAGATTCCGGTTTTGGCAGGAGATGTAGACCAAGATCAGCCTGCACGTAAGTGCAGTCTGATCTTGGTCTACATTGCCTGCTTGTACTTTTTTTTGTTAGATTTGTTAATGGAATTGATTTCTAAAAGAAATATTGACTTTTTAACAACAAGTTCTATCAATGCTTCCAGCACTTTGATTTTACAGTAATTCAGTAAGGTAATTTATACAGCATGACAAGGGTTAAGGGTGTAGAAGATATAAAAGCCAAAAGTAGCTTTAACCCTTTCCTGTTCAACCCCTGGTTTTTACGTCCCTGTGATTTCATAAAATTGAGATAAAATGTAGAAAAAGAAGACATTGTTTGTAACAAGCAATTTCTTCTCTTTCCGCAATATTTTCTACTCTACTGATTGGTTATTTTTAAAAATAAATTCACTTGAAGTTTTCTTCTGCAAGACCTTTGAATTTGGACAGGTCTAAAATTTTGCAAAAACAGGAAAGGGTTAATCTATGTGAACAAATATATTTAGAATATTGAGTTAGTGGTCATTGTTTTCTAAATTTAGAAGACGAGTCAACAACGAGACCTTGCCGAGTATAAAATAAAAAAACTTCGCCGGTGAAAATGAGGCTTTGTCGAGTTTTATCTTTTAAAATGGCGAGTTTGATAAAAAAGATTTATTACATGAACACAAATTTGATGTTCTGTATATAAATGATCTTAATCGGCTTTGAAATAAATCAATTAAATTGATGGAATTTATCGATTTATGATTCAGCATGTATTTAATATTTCCAATTTTCGCAATTATTAAGTCACAAGGTCGTGTAAAGCAGGGATTGAAAAGTAAAGGGTTAAAATTACCGGGTTCCATACGATTTATAAATGAGCCTATGCGTGACATTTCCAACAATTTCGCATGTGCATGACTCGCACACATTGAGCACCCTGGACAGCCATTCGGGGCAATCAGAATATTCGCTGAGTGTTTAAAGAAGCTTTGGGTCATTATCTATCTACAGAGCGCAGAGTGAAGACTCTGATCAGACTGTGCGGATGCACAGGCTGATCTGAGTCTTTACTTGGCGCACATATGTAATGGTTGGAAATACCACGCACGCGCTCAAATAATAATACATTGTACAAGAAACGATATTTCTCATACTGTAGCATGAGAGTGTGGAGTGAAACCCCTATTTCAATTAGAAATTTAACTTCGTTATCTAGCTTCAAAAATAAGTTTAACCCTTTCCTGTAAAAACCCGGGATTTTACGTCGTTTTATTTTTATACTTGAGAAAACATTGTGGAAAAAGGAGAAATTGCTTTTAACAAGCAATTTCTCCTTTTATCACAATATTTTCTACCCCATAGGAAGGTTTTATTTCAAATTGCATCCAAATTTCATTGTCATCTGCAACCTCTTTCTCTTTTGACCACTCTAAAATTTCAAAAAACAGGAAAGGGTTAAACAGTATCTGCTAGTAAACAAATCAACCTAGGAGAAAATGTTTAAATCATTCAAGTACAGGGTGTGACTGTCCAATAGTAATACATGTATTCTATTCAAACCCATTTTTACGTCATCATATATTGTTCTGTTTCAGTGTGTGTATGATGTGGTATCATTGTTATTTAAATCATTTTTCATACAGTGAATTTGTTTGTTTGAATGGGGTTTTACGCCGCTTTCAACATTCTTTCAGTTATATCGCGGCGGCTGGAGCACCTAACAATGGATTCCTGGTATTTCTCTCACCAGTACCGCCATAACATCCTTTCCTAGCCTCCAGCTGTTATCCCACATAAGTCTACGATTATCGACCCATTGGTGGGAGACAAATAGTCGGAAAGGATGAGTGCCGCCGTCGGGGATCGAACCCGGGACCTCTAGATTGACAGTCCGACGCTTCATATAGTGAAGGCAACATTATAAAACAAGATTTAATTTCAAATTGTTTAATTTGAAATGATTGTCCTATTGTTCTACCTTCATAAAATAAAGACATTATTATTATTATCCATTAACTTATTACTACTCAATAACGTCTTTTGACGCCTATGTAAAATAATTCCAAATAAAAAATTGTGAGTAAAGGAGAAATGGCTGAAAATAAGCCATTTGTCTTCCCACAATGATTTCTACCATATTCAGTAATTAGTTTTCAAATCAAACACAACTTGAAATGTCGTCTGCAACTAATTCCAACTCGGACTAATCCAAATTTTGGTCGGTTTGGAATGGGTTGAACATAATTAACAAGCGCCTGGTCTTTAGACTATGGAAGCATATCGTCGTTGTCATTGTAAAACCTCGTAACTACAGATTGAATCAAGCTGTAGTTAGAAGGTTTTAGAGTGACATTGACGATATGTAGGCTATAGCAAGTCGGTTATACAATTTCGTTTTTTTGATTATTTCTCTTTTATTACGACATAAATTTTTGTCTCAAAAGTCCGCAGCCATAGGGCAGTTGGTAGCGCGTCGGACTTTCAATCATGAGGTCCCGGGTTCGATTCCTGGTCCCGACAGATATTCTTTCCGACATTTGTCTCAAATCCATGGGTGGGTCATTGTAAGAGCAGTTTGGGGCTCGGAGAGGATGCAGTGGTAATACTGGTGTGGGAAATACTAGGAATCCATGGTTAGGTGTTCCAACCGTCGCGATATACTTGAAGGCGAGAACCCAAATACAAGCAAACAAAACTTATTCTAAAAAGATAAAATAAATAAAACCACACATACACAAAAAACGTATTTTCTCACCCAGGATGGTGGTAAGGCTTTAACGGAAGAAGTCCGCGCAGTCCATACAAGACCCGGTGAAGCGAACCAATTCAATTTGTCTGACAGAAACACGGGACGTAATCACAGCATGATTTCATCTGGTTCACTGCGTCCGGATTTGTAGTTACGCGAGAAACATCAATGGTCGATCGAAAACTGGACAAGCGGAATAATAACCTGAAACACCGATCAATCGACTGGAAATCAGTCCTGCTTTCAGGATGGCACCTCAAAGTGTTTGTGAATGCTAAACGTTAGTGAGGGATCGGCGCTGTCAATCAAAATTTCGATTGGTCCAATAAATCGTTTATGACGGAAGTGAAATATTGACCTCTGACATTTAATGTAAACCTTGTTCGTTTATGGACGTCCTAAATGGCGTAACTAGATCTTATCTTATGTTGGTCAGCTGGCTCCGTGGTTCACATATGTTTGTTCGGCTTTCCAATAAAGAGTTTACAATCGCAGTCATCTCGAACGCTTCGGTTTGTTGTGTCAAGGTGTACACCCCTCCCCTATCCCCATAAGAGCATAGTCGAATGGCGCTCTTTTGAAGAATAGGAGATCGAAAATAAACAATGTCTTAATTTTCCTGTGTAAACCTATTAACCTCGAGGTCAGGTAAATAATTGACTATACAGGAAAGGGTTAATGTCTTCACCAGTCAGATTACATATTGATGAATTCATATTCATTTTATTGGTTTAAGTTGGATGGCTAATGCTTTGCACTGATATCTGTAAACACTGCCACCGATGGTGTCCTGTGATTGGAAAAACGACGGCATAAGGGTTTAGTAAGAGATAAAAGTTCGGAATATTCCTGGGACGAACGCCACTGGAGAAAAAAGTCCAATCAATATGGCGGTGACAGTCAGGGCATTTTATTGTGTTTGTTTGTAATTGGGACTCTTGTCTTAATCAAATACCAGACGAAACAAATTCAGAATGGTCCAAATTGAAAGAAATAGCAGACGACAATTCAGATAGTATTTAAAAATGGCAAGTACAGTGAAAATTCGGATAGAAAACACTGCGAAGAAAAAAAATGCTCGTTTCTACACGCTTTTTTTTAAATTCTAAAGAAAATCTACTTCAGATCGTCAAAATACATGATTATGTTGTAATGGAAGTATTGAACTTTCGCATCACAGAAATTTCGGAATGAACCAAACTCTTTTCTTTACCATGTGACCTCTTTATTAACGCGCTAATTATTTCATAAGCTGGTTTTCGGTATGTTTTTTTCCTATATTTTTTCCTAGTAATTTCTTAAAAGCGTAAAACTGCGTGATTGTGTTATTAATGGGTTGAGAGAAAGGAACCGACCCTACCTCCGTCAAACAATGTGAACAGCCATACCAGTATCAATACTTACCGCAGTACCGTGAAGGTCCCTATTCACCAGTCAGTTCATATTTACATCAATTATTGGTATTCCGATAGCAACTGTCACTCATCAGTCATATCATTCATTTAGACCAGAAGTTAAATTTAAATTCCGACATCAGCCGACATTTAGGTGATAAATATTTGCTTATTTCAGCTGCAGTTGCGACGCTTAGATCGAAAACCAATCATTATTGTATATTTGTTACATGCTACTGGCCATACGTTTTGCGAAATAATAAAAACCAGGGATTGTACAGGAAAGGTTTAAACGGCGTAACTTCGAAAAATCAAAGGGCTGAAAGCACTGTTATAACTTACTGTTCATAAATCAATATTTCTTTTAGAAATCAACTTCATAAACAACTCTGGCATAAAAAGTACAAGCTGGAGGTGTAGACTAAGATCAGTCTGCACATTAGTGCAGTCTGATCTTAGTCTACACCTCTTGCCAAAACCGAAATATTCCGGGTTCAGCATGACAAGGGTTAAATTTCGAAAAACAGGAAAGGGTTAATATCGAAATGGAACTTCCTATTGGAGCTCAGTTGACGGGGCCAGCGTTCAATCAAAAATCAAATCATTCATTAAGACTAGAAATGAACTTTGAACTCCGACCCGTTACGTAGGAAGTTGCGTCGAACCCCATACAATCAACCAATCAATCAACCAATAATCCAATCAATCAAGTAATCAATGGGTCAATTAATCAATCGATCAATCAAAAATTTTGTCTCGTAATTTCAGACATGTTTTGAAAAATGAAGGCATACAATGTAATTCTCTCTATAAAAATCACATTCCCCTTCTAAGTATAAATCTGCAATCTATAACATATGCTTGTAAACACGCTGCGTTGCCTTGGTGAATAGAAGAACGTCATTAATAGAAGACTGAATTATATTTGATGGCCAGTTCATAGCCACTGGCCACATTCTTACTTGTTCGTTATATTGACTTGACTAGTTTCTTATTTGTCATCAACAAAACCAGCTGCCGACAAATACTTCTATGTCCGTCGACAGACTTTATTGGACCGAAAAAAAAGAGAACTATTTAAAGCGTTTTATAATTAGAAACGATTGAAAAGAGTGAAAAAGACCTTTAGAATCCGTACTTTGATTCTCGAAAACGAAAATTCACAACATGTTTTCACATTTTTTTGAGCTTTTGAATACCTGTGTATGAGGGGAATGATGACGAATAACACCTTAACTATCACCAGCCGACATGTTTTATACTGAAATTGAAAGATGTCTCAGACGACAATTAAACAAATCCCTGTATTTCTGGATAGAAAATAATATCGAAATTTGATGAAATTAAACAAATCACTGTATTTCTGGGTAGAAAATAATGTGGAAAAGATAAATTGCTTGATACAAGTAATTTGTTCATTTTCACAATGTTTTCCCAAGCATTTTTTTTCTTTAGGAACGAGATGGTGTGGCAATGGATTAATTACTTTTTTCTCTTTCTCAACGTCATACTATCTGATCGTATATTCCCATGTTTTAGAAACAGACAGAAAGAAGAATTGTGATAACCAATAAGATATAAGAAATGTTATCATAGGTAATATTTTACAGAGAACCGATTAGATATAAGAAATGTTATCCTAGGAACCGATAAGATATAAGAATAATATCGTATGAAATATTTTAAAGAGGTAGAGAAATGTCATCTTAGGTAATATTTTACAGAGGATACCAATAAGATGTAAGAAACGTTATCCTAGGAACAGATAAGATGTAAGAAATGTTGTCCTTGGAAGTATTTTACAGGGGATAACCGACGCGATATGGGAAATGCTATCCCAGAAAATGTTATACAGAGGGTAACCGATAAGACATGACCAAGTACAAAAGGTCCACTCAAGAACTAAAAGTCACGTGCACACACACTGTTTACTTATCATAAGTTTACAGGGATTCTATCGGTTTAGACGAGTAAACATAGGCTTTCGTCACTGTTAGTCTCGTTTGACCGAATGGTACTTGGTGCTGAATAGTTGCGTTAAATTCCAAGCAGAGTTGTCGTTCGTTACTCACACCAAACACCTCTGCGATGGGCTATATAACAAGATTCTTTTCAAATCAAGGAATTGAATATATTTTACTTTATTGTTGTTTGGAAAGAAATAAAACGTGTAAGTCGTAATAATTATTGTTATGCGAGAATTAAAACTAAATAGTTCTAATGATCGAAAGAAAAGAAAGAAATTCACGTTTCTTTATCTCATTAACACACGATCCATTTACGCATCTAAAGAAAAAAAAACTTTGGAAAACATTGTTGAAAATGAAGGAATTGTTTGTATCAAGCAATTTCTGCATTATCGTCAATGTTTCTATCCAAAAAGACGAAAAAAAAAAATCATCAACCTGAAATTGTCGTCTGCAGCTTCTTTCAATTTGGACCAGTCTGAAATTTTCTCAATTGGGAATATTTTCACAGTGTTAAGAAGAAACGCACAAGGATTGTGCCATTCCTTTACGATTGGTCCCAAAGGCGACGGGATGGTGAAAATCTACAACCTAGATCTGTTTTATATTACTGGGCATGTCGTTCATTACAATTATTGTCTAGTGCATTCAGACCACGCTTTATTGGCTGTCTGTGTGGAGACATACACAGAGAGATTTGTTTGCTGTTGGGGAATAGCAGACTTTGTGCAGTTCCACACATCTGACACGTTTCTGTATTCTTAAGGAAACATAAACGTAGCATTACAAGCAAACAATACAATTAAACTCATTAACAGACGACACAATTTTAGACTGGAGAAAGAAGTTGCAGACGGCATTTTAAATTGCTCTAAAAAAATTCAATTTCTCTTTTTCCCACAATTCTTTTAATGATTGTATTTCTTTAGGGCGTCATAAAGCGTCATTGTGTGGTAATCGGTTAATGTTCTACAAGAATTTAGCTCCATATTCAAGGCCTCCGTCCAAAAATACATTAAATTTAGTTTTAAAACCATTTTGCTTGACACAAATGTTAATGTTCCTGTCCAAGTCATTTGAATGGTTTATCGACCTTTCAATTTTAAATCGGTCCTCAGTAAACATCCACAAAGCGTAGAGTCAAGATCAGGATGCACGAATGCGTAGACTTAAGTGAGTCTAAATCGAAAAATAGAAATGCTAAATTGTAGAAAAATGTTAAATTGTAGAAACCACTGCGAGAAAATGAAAAATACTCGAAATATTGTACTTTAGGGTGTTTTTATTTCATAGAGTTTCCAAAATGTATTTGTTCCGCTAAGGCTTAAAGCGGCTCAGTGGGATTAAACCTGCTTGGGCCTGATCTCTTTTTCAAACATCTGTTTCTTAGAATTCGTACCGTTTCGCGCGTGACGTGTCACATAAATGCATGGAAACACTATAAAAATGTGATTTTCTTCTTTGATGTTTTCTGTCGTTTTCGAAATTTCTCTGCGGATTATCACTTGATAATTGCGTCGACCCCCCCTCCTCCTTCGGTGTATGTTGCGCTATACTGTGCGTAATGTCAACAGGGCAAAAGGAACTGAATTTGATTGCCACGTAATTTGACTCAAATGGATTCATACTGGTGCATCGTACGCTTTTTTAACTGTATGAAGGATTCCATAAGGAATCTGTCCCGATTCCACACAAGGCATCGATATTGGAGAAAGGATCAATTCTAGATTGAGAAATTCCGTGACCCTGTTTACTCATGTAATTCTAATTAGTTTGTGTCATTTTGGATGGTCTAATTAGATCATGTTTCAAAGAACGCTTCGCGTATTTGCGAGGATTGATTGATAGAATTAAGGTTATTAATTAAAAACGTGTCACTTTTGACACCCGAGAGGAAAAATAGACCAGGTCCTTGTCGAGCAAACAGTCTTACTTAAAAGCGATTTCGATATGATGCATCGATATATTGATTGGACCAGAAGTATGTTTCGATCCATCTAAATTCGTTGTATGAATCGTATATGTTTGATTGCTAAGTATGGATTCAGGGCTAGTTGACCAATCGCGGCTGTCAATCGAGGTATTAACCGACCAATCAAATCATTTATTCAGTCCGGACCTGAGCTTTCAATTCCGGTATTGGCCGCCATTTTTGTTAACCATTTTCGTTGATCTGGCGACTTAAACGTCGTAACTACAGCTTATTCAAGCTGTAGTTACGACGTTTATGTCGCCAACCAACCATTTATTTTTTGTTACATGCTACTGGCCACCAATTTTGCAAAATAACGTCGATTAAAATCGAAGCGGGACTTCCTGTAAAGATACTTAAGTATACTCGATTGTGATCAAATAAAACTTTGAAATTATCGTTACAAATCCCATTTTCCTCTATAGTTGTACCTTTTCTTTCTAATCAATTGAAATTGCTACAGAGATCGATAATTTCATGAAAGTGTTACCTTGTTAAAACACGCACCAAAATTGCACCAAAAGACGCGAAGGAACCGAAATATTAGAGTTACTACATGACAAGAACTATCTAGTCATCAGTTAACTTTCGATTTAGACAGAATTTCTATACGTTTAACTTCATGTAAAAAATGAATAGATATTATCTGTTTGTTTGTTTGAATGGGGTTTAACGCCGCTTTAACAATTTTTCAGTCATATCGCGGCGGATGGAGCACAAAGTATATTTCGCACCATTGCGTCCTTTCCTAACCCCCAGTTGCTATCCCTCTTAAGTTTACGATTATCCACCTAATTTGGTGATAGACATATTTCGGATAGAATATGTGCCACCGCGGGGGACCGAACGAATAAATATTAACTTCATACATCCAGACAAAGTATCCTTCCAAGTCCAATGTACGTTTGTAAGTCTGTGCAAGGTGAAAATGCCTGTAATCTTTATAAGTGTACCATCAACCCAGCAAGCAAAATTGAGACACATGTAGGGCTCATGTGAGAACCTATATAGATCAAATATGGGCTTCTCATCCTGGTCTCGGATGAGTGTGATACCAGAATTTATATTGGACCCATATCGACAAATTAATAAGACCCATAACGGTCGGCTAATGTTGGGATTCGAAGTTCACTTCCGGTCTAAATGAATAATTTGGTCGATTGATTTTTTTTGACAGACAGACGTGATTGGTCAATTGTTTTTGAGTTGTATGTATTTCGTGTTAGTCACGTAGTTCCGAGTTGGCAAGATTTTTGTAGGCTGGTTACAATACTGTAAAAATGATTTGCCTCTGAGCACTTAAACTCTAAATGTTGCGTCAAATATGATTTACAACCAAGGCCTGTACTAGAAATGGTATATTTTATGCCGGGCGCCTTTTCTGGTTTATTGATAGAATGAATTCCCATGACACAGATATCATGTCGTATCTGACACCAAAAAGAAATATGAGTATTATATCTGAGCGCTTTTATCTATTTTATTCTAGCCAATTGAGATCAGCAGGTTTTCTAAATGTGATGAATCTTTGTGAACATAAAACTTTACAACGTCAAAAATTACTCGCCGAACCGCACTCACACAGGGTACATATACATGTAAATGTGTATATATATATATTTTTTGTTTGTTTGTTTTTTTTAATGCCAAATCAAGTAAATGTATATATTTGATTATTTATAAATAAATGCCAAATTTAGTAAATGTACACATTGGTTTATTTTTAAATAAGTACCAAATAAAGTTACATTGGGGACAATCTTTCATAAAAAAAATCTGAATTACCGGTTCATATACTAAATCTGAAGTAATTAAGTTTATTAACCCATTCCCATACAGTGACACTTTTAGACGTCCCTAATAAAAAGAAATCGGGAAAATATTGTATAAAATGAAGAAATTGCTTGTGACAAGCAATTTCTTCATTTAAACAATATTTCTACCCAGAAAGTTGGAAAATCTGAAATGTCATAAACTTTAAATCGTAGTCTGCAACTCCTTTCAATTTAAAAAAGTCTAAAATTTTGTTGTATTGGAATGGGATAAATATTCTTCGACATGGTGTTAGACATAGTGTTAGACCAGTCCCTTAATGACTCCTCGGGAGTTTCCTAATCTCAAGAATGGAATGAATAAAAATACCATAATATATGGTAAACACAACTGTTCGGGGGGTATTTGCCATATTACGAGACAGAGAGTTTGAAAGAAGAGACTGACAGGGAGAAAGATGAGAGAGAGTGAGAGGCGAGCGAGAGAGAAAGAAAGAGAGAGGAGAGAGAGAGAGGGGAGAGAGAGAGAGAGAGAGAGAGAGAGAGAGGGAGGGAGGAGAGAGAGAGAGAGAGAGAGAGAGAGAGCGTTGTTTAAGTTGATATTCAGAAGCCTTGTTGAAAAAAAAATCTGATTATATATGTTGTGTATATATTATTTAGACAATTGTTTGAAAATATACCATCATTACTGAGAGTGACATTTCAAACAATTTTGAAAAGTTAAAAAAAAGGAGAAATGATTAGCTGATCGTAGCCTTTATTAACCAATCGCGATTGTCCATCAAAATATCAACCGATCAATCAACCGAACAATCAAATTATTTATATAAATAACACTTTTGTGAAGTATTTTAGTTGGTTTGTCGACTTAAACACCGTTACCACAGCTAGAATAAGATGAAGTTACGTCGTTTAGGTCGCGAACCAACCATTTTACTTTTTTGTTGCATGTTGCTGATATTTGGGGAGATATTTTGCAAAATAACGCCGTGAAACTTTCTGGAGTCTATAGTTGTGACCATCGGAGTCAGGGGCGTGGCTAGGGTTTCGTCCATTATCTGCTCTATAGGCAGGTGCTCTATCAAAGTGTCTTTAGACAATCAGCCAGTCGTCTGCAATTCCTTTCAATTTGGACCAGTCTAAAATTGTGCCGTCTAGTAATTGGTTAACGCACGTGCGACATTTGTGAGACGTCATGCACGGGCTCATAAAAGTTAAGGATGGCGGAGATCAGTAAACTAGCACTGGAACCAAAAGCTCTCTGTATTTCAATGCAGCGAGCTTTCGGTTACTATGCTAGTTTACTAAAATTGGAACCGTGACATTTATTTTGAAATATAACACCGCTGTTACAAAGTCGGTATTTTATTTAGATTTTTTACAGCTAGAATCATGTCGCTACTTTTCTCTACTCACATTATAATACACCATTTACTGCCTGCCAAGGCAAAGTAATTACTTGCGTCTTCAAATATCTTTTCAACTTATAGAGCTACGAACTCATAGCTCATAGCTCGTAGAATACGTTTGAAAACAGTCTGATAAAAGCAGAAAATGATCATCACATCCAGAAATATTCTGAAAGCAAAATTTAGTAAATAATTTCGACTTTTGCCGATTTGGAAAGGCCTTCTGAGGGAAAAGACTTTTGCCCATAAAAATAGGTCTCTACCTGCCTCTTATCGCATTGAAATCAAAAACTTGATCTATTATTCATCACCTGATTCTATTCCGTATTTTTACTAAATCAAAAAAGAAGCGACAAGAAACACAAGAATGATGCATTTTTATTGTTTGGGGAATATTTTTTTGTTTACATATATTTATTTTTACCACGATGCACGCATAAGTCAATATATTTTCTTGTCTTATCTATGAAGTTTGCTGGATTGAGGATGGAAAGACAACAGTCAAGTCGGGGAAGTCGTCTCTTTATTCTCAGACAATTAAATAGCAATTAGGCTCATGGTGATAACAGACATCAATAAATCATGTATTCATATCATGGCAATTAAACCGTGCTAACTTGAAATAGCTCTATATAGCTTTTGACACTTAAAATTTCCTGGCGAACAACTTCTAATAGAATTTCCGATGGCTGTTCCCGATGAAACGGAAATATGTCTACGAGACGAAGAGAAGAGAAAGGGATTCATACGGAACAATATTTAGTTCCATACCTCTCTATTCATTTCTAGTTATCAAATGAGCCTATACGTGACATTTTCAACCATTTCGCATGTGCGTGACTGCCATTCTGGGCAATTCGAATATTCGCTGATTGTTTAAAGAAGCTTTGGGTCAGTATCTATCTACAGTGCGCAGAGTGAAGACTCTAATCAGTCTGTGCGGATGCACAGGCTGATCTGAGTCTTTACTTGGCGCACATGTGTAATAGTTGGAAATGTACCGCATGCGCTCATTAATATCATTAAGACAAACGTCGTGTAAAAACATAATTCACTGGTTTGAAACGGTTTAACAATGAAATAGTTTGTGTGCAGGCATACAAATAACTTCTTTTCGTGGAGGTATGAAGCAAAATTTTTCAGCCAATTATAATGCATGAATTTTGAGAGAATTTTACTAGGCGAAACGTAAATCAAATTTTCTGGCGTTGAAGTGGAAGGATGCTCACCTATATTTCAATAAAATTGATGGTTGTGTTACGTCGAGGTAACATATTTCACACTACTGCTTTTATCAAACAGGTTTTTTTTTCTCCATTTTGATAATGGACTTTAGTTCATGTAATAGAATGCGATTGGTTTAGGTAACTAAATTGAACGTGTAGTCAAAAAAGGGGGGAAATGATTCAAAATGAGGGAATTCTCAAATGTTTCCCATAGCTATAATAGTATTTCGCTTCAAAGAAAATGTCGCAATTTGATTGGTTAATAAACACCCGACTTAAAATCATACGCACTGCAATGCACAAGGAGCCTCGCCGGCGATATGAACAAAATTTCAAATGGAGGCCAGTCGACTCTCGCTTCGTCAGTTACAAAACTGAATTTTTATACAATAAAGCGAGTAATCGTTGATATGTCCATTAATTTGTATAAAAAACATTCTTTTTGAATAAGGGACACACATTCTGTTATTGTTTTTTCCTACCTCGCGTTTTCAAATGAATGTGGTATACGAGTCCAATGTCACAAGAATCATGTTTTATTTACAAATAGAATTTGCAGATTACACAAGATCACTATCACAATTCCTTCAAACTGTTTTCGAATCTAAATTATCTTTATAATCTAAATCAAGCTGATCGTCACACTTGTAAGAACCTCTCTGCTAGGATTTGAACCCAGACATCTCACTGGTGCAGTGAGTGTTCTTAATTGGATATAAATTTATATTTTCCTATTATTTTCTATTGTTTAAAATCGAAGCGAGGCTCCCTGACGGAATCAGTGGGTGTGGCCATCTGAGTCAATGGACGGGGCCAGCGATTGGTCAGTTATAAGCTCATTGATACAGAGCGGTCAACTTTCCTTTTATAACTTTTTGATAATTATGTGATACCTTGAATAACTCTGGTGGGCGGGATGTAACGACAGTATACTTTAGAAGTTAAAGCTATGTTGTAGTACAAATGTTTTTTTACAGAATTAACTAATTAGTGTATTAAAGTACGATGAAGTTTGAAATCTTGTACTTTCATCCATTTTCAGTCTCTGTCAGAAATTGACCAATCGCTGGCCACGCCACTGGACACACCCACTGAGTTCTGACAGGAAGTTCCATTTCGATATTTAACGACATTAAGTTGCAAGTCTCGTGTAAGAATAAAAAAGCACTTACGAGTTGGTTGGGTGTCGTAACGACCTTTAATAAGCTGTAGATACGACGTATTAGTTGCCTTAAAAGTAAAAATGCTTACAAATATCGACCGATGTTGGAGTTCAAAGTTACTTCCGGCCTGAATGTCTGATTCGATAGATTGGTCGATTCTTTGATGGACAGCCGCATTTGGTCGATTCATTGGACTGAGATGACCTTTTATGGATGTCCACATATGTTTGCCGACTTGTAAACATGATTAGAGCCTTTGTATGTCCGAAAGAGAGATACATCAGCAACATGCCGGCAAGCTTAAATAATTTATAAATTTTTAAATAATTTATAGTAACACTAAAAGAAATAGATTAAACACCATTATGACATCGATCAAATAACATTATGCAACGTTTATAGTGTTTTATTATTCAGCTGCATTACATAACCTTATAAAAGGGATTATTTTTTTGAAATAGGTCAAACTGAAAAGCTGCATGTTTGAATCTGGGTCCTTTTTGTTAAATGAAGTTCCTTTAAAGCTCAAAAAATCGAATAAAAAAATCTTTGGGGTAGATATACTGACTAGGTACGTTACAGTTATCTAAATGCTACTGCTAAGACGCTTGCTAGAAACGGTTAAACTCTGAAACTACAAAGCTTTCGATCGAAAAGGAATAATTGGTTTCAAACCACTGGTTCAAATAGTTCCGAGATTTAATCCTTTCCTGTTATTTTTTAAATTTTAGACATATCCAAATTCAAAGGTTTTGGTCAATAGTGGTCCTAAAAACAACATAATTTATATACCTTTATCCTTTTAGTCCTTCTAAGTACAATAAACCTTACTTAGACTTCGAAAATGATGATATTTAGAGAATTGATAGAATATATTATAAAATGATTAAACTTTTCTCATACCCTGCTAAAAATAATATAGAATAGTAACACTCAAAATCTAAAAGGAAATTCAATCGATGCTTGAAATTGAAGACTCGAATTCTGAGGTAATACATTTTATATACAACTACCATCTAGAACTTGTAAAAACACGGAACTTTAACAACCTCCAATGATTGATAAGAATTCCTTTTTAATAGCATACCGATTGAATAATTAATATGAGTATTTTGACCTTAAATGTCTAATTGAATTAAAAGTACGTATTTTTACTGCAAGCTTGTAAGCTACTCCAGCGTTTTACGACATGACGTAAACAAACTTAGTTTTGTATTCGGTCAAAATGTCATGTACATGTGCGTCTGTTGCTGTTCTACGTTAATTTTACTTACAAAAATATTTATTATATTTATTGAAGGTGTGCAAATTTTACTAAGTTGGAGTCGGGTCTAGCGAAGACTAACTTACGGTTATTGTCCTGATTCTAGTACACCCTTAACCCATTTCCATACAACTACGCTTTTTGATGTCACCTCCTAAAAATGATGGAAATGAGTGTAAAAAGACGAAATTGCTTGCAACAAGCAATTTTTTCAAAATTAACAATATTTTCTACGTCAAAATCAGATAAAATCAAATGAAAACTGTCTTCTGCAACATCTTTGAGTTTGGACCTGTCTAAAGTTTTGTCGTCTTGTAAACGGTTACCCCCCCCCCCCCCTTAAAAAGCCCATTGTCTTCAAGCGTTCTTGAAAAAGGGTCCAGAAATCGGAAAGACAGACGGATAGAAAGAGATGAGTTGGAACTGCGGCTTTATCGGTGATGAAATAAAAAGCAAGACGGGTTGCAATTTACGAAACAATCGAAATCAAAACGCAGACCAGGCCAATTTTATTGATTTGATTATATTCGGATTGAAGCAGACGCGCTCAATTGTTCATTTTTGTTGTTATTGATAATGTCTGTGCGTGTCTGATGTCTATTGTTATAGGTCGATAATTCCAAAACTGAACGACTCTGTCATAATCCAACTGACGGAAGCGTCTGTCCATCAAAAAATCAATCGACCAATCAAAACACTCATTTAGACCGGAAGTGAATTTTTAACTTTATTTAACGATTAACGGCATCAATCTGAAATACTTTTGTTTGTTTGTTTGGCCACTTAAAGGTCGTAGCTGCAGTTTATTGTGATTCAAGCTGTAGTTACGATGTTAAGGTCACCAACCAACCAACCATTTTCTTTATTGCATGTTATATTACATGTTACTGGCCACGAATTGCAAAATAACGCCTTTAGATATGGAAGAATTGGAACCTCTTGTCGGAGTCAGGTGGTATGACCAGCAGAGTCTGTGGGCGGAGCAAGAGATTAGTCAATTACCAGTGTTCCTGTTTTCTCATCAATATTTACTGTATTATCTGCGGACAACAGTAATTTGTAAGCATAGAAAACAAAACAAAACAGGGAGATGGTACAGGGCTAGTTGAAGGCAAATATAGACAGAAAGGGGATCAAAGCAACAAAAGAAAAAATGCATAGACAAATAAATCAGCTAAAGGGGAAATCTGAGAAAAGTACTGATCATTGTATACTAGGACTCCAAGGAACAATGTCCACGCATTCCTGCGTTATTATTGATAATTTGTGTTTTCAAGAACATTATCTGGTCATAGTCATGTGATTACATTGTAAATTCATATAACATACCAGATTGTGGTTGACAAAGGTTAAACATAACCTGTTGAAATTCAAACAATAACGATCGAATGATAACCTTGACATTTTCCATAATCTGCACCCACCTATTTTCAGTTAAAAGTCTCCGTCTAGTACTGTTTTCGGGCTTAACGGCATTTCTGTCGATTGTATACTGAAGCAGCTAGGTATATCCAAATCAAAATTCTGAAAATATCGCGCTATTTTAGAAGCGTTATGAAATACCTTATACGAATTTCATTCAGTCCGTTTTCGACGAAAGCTTTAAGCTTATAGACTCGTTCTCGAACACTCACAACCCTGAAGTCCGAAGTATCACACTGCTAATCAATTTTACGGATGGTAGACAATGTCTAGCTATTAAGTCTCTTGGCTATAAACACATCTTGATGGCGTTGGGGTTCGAACCTACGACCTTCAGATCACGTGTCAAACACCCATACCACTCGGCTGTAAAGACAGTACAAAAACCCCTTGAATGTAGCATTTTGATTCTGCTCAGCCTTTTTTCCGTAAGCGCCAGACTTCAGTACATCTATATGAAAATGTCAAAATTTTCATCATAGTTTTTGATAGTGTAAATTATGTAGTTTTGAAGCTTCTGTGACTTGAAGCAAATGATTCCCACACGAGATAGGTCATATTGTAAGGTTGATTCAAATTTGTCATATGTCCTTTAATCTATATATTCCCAATGACGCTTTCTTGCGCCATGGAGTAAAAAAAGTTATGAAAAACTTTCAGGAAAAAACAGAAATTGCTTGTTACGAGCAATTTCTCCCTTTTTCACAACGTTTTCTTGTCTAATTGGGACTTATTTTCCAACTTTAGCGCAATTTAAAATATCGTCTGTAACTTCTTTCATTTTGGACTAGTCTAAAATTTTGTCGTCTGGTAATCAGTAAACTGGTTGTTTCGGAGTATAGATCATATCCTTTAACTTGAAACAAAGATACTGTGCATTTTGTTTTATTTATTCAGGCTCTATTCTATTTCTATTGTTAAAAGTTGGTTTTAGAATGCGTTTATAATATTATTTCCGCCTTTCTTATTTTTGAAGTTTTTGCAAGGAAGTGCAAGACACCTTATGTTTTTTATTTAGGGGAATAAGATAGTTCAAATACTATTTGTTATAAGTTCACAAACAAATCTATCGCTGATATTACGCGTATGTCAGATACATTGATACCCCTTCGGGACCTTCTAAGGTTATAATTACTTGTCTTGGACGGAACATTTAAATTACACATATACGATTACACAAAATACCCTTGTCCAGTTACGGAAAAAAGTAACCTAACGTAAATTATTATAATCTTTTAAATTTCTAGCTAGATTAGAAAGTAATGCCGCAAATGGATCTCACATGTCTTAGACTAATTAAGTTTCATTACTTTATAATATAATATAATAATTTAATCATAGTTTCGTCTATAAAAAACGGGCGTTCTGATTCTGTTTATTCATACCCCCAAAAACAAATTTTGAGCACGCAGCCATTTTGAATGCTTCCGCACAAAATAGTTCAATACAAAAAAAAGTATCAAAATTTGTTAAATTTTTGCTTTTTTCCGCTTGATGCTATTAAAATGTAAGAAATGAAGAGAACATTTTTTGTTTGTTTTCATGGAGGTATGAACCGAAAAAACTAATCACACTTATGTATGAATCCGCTTCGCAGATTCATCTATAAGTGTGAGTAGGTTTTTCGGTTTATACCTCCGTGAAACAAAATAATAGTCTCTTCATTTCTTCAATAAATGATCTTGTTTGAGAACAAAGAAAAACGTACTCTTACATTTCGGTTACATTTTCAGCTCCTTATTCGAGAGAAAAAAATTCAAAGTATAAAATCGAGATATCTACAGAATAATTGTTACATTTTACTTTCTTAAGTTGAGTTTGATTTCTCCAGCGTATGTTATAACATTTATTGAAGATGAAAATCATTCCAATTATGTTCCCATTAAAGGAAAATAACTCAAATTTCATAGATACAAAACTTTAGATAAGACAATCCTACTACAGATTACAGCAATTTACATCGTTTAAACCATAACTAAAAAACATACAATTGATCAAGCTAAAAACGCTTCCCTACGCGCAATACATTATGACGAGATATGAAGACATGTATACACCTTTCAACCACTTCGAATATATACAATAAAATTGATCTTTTGTGAAATAAGACTTGTATAAATCTGTGAAAGTTTTCTATTGGTGAGTTTGAAAAATATAGGAAAGGAATGTTGTTAAGGACTTTATTTTACCACAGAATATCTTAAGAAATAACTGACGACAGCTACCCACATATTCGATTAGATGTGGAAAACGCTGTAGTTTCTCTACCTTTAACCTCAGCATTTTGGGAGAATCTAACTTTTATCTCAAGATCATTGGGCTCAATATTTAAAAAGATATGAATATTTTCCGTGAAAAGAAAGAAATTTGGTCAATTTTCATATCTGGGTACTTACTTTGGCATGATTTGTTTTGTTTGTTTGAATGGGGGTTAACGTTCATCAGTATTTCAGTCATATCGCGGCGGCTGGAGCACCAAACCATGGATTGCTTGTATTTCTCACACCAGTAATACCAATACATCCTTTCTGAGCCTCCAACTACTCAACCTAGTTAGGTTTACGGTTATCAAAATAACCCAGAAATGAAGATTCATTATTTTAATCAATAATTACAATACTTCACAGGGAATCAAATATTTGCTCAAAACAAGGAAAATAATGCAGAATTGCCTTAACTTGATAACAAAATGATATTTTTTTCTATACTTTTTGTCTTTCTTTATTCATTAAGATATTATTCCCTCACTTTCAAACCTAGTGTCTATTATTTACTCGTATTTTCCTATGTTCTCTGTTGAATGTGTTCGTATTTGTTTGTCGATTTTTTGCAAAGCATATGCTCGTTATGATCAGAGTTGCACAGCCTTAACACATCAATGGTAAGAAAAAATAATTCCGACTCGTGAATAAGTATTGTTTAAAATGTATAATGATTAACGTTGAGTAATGATACTCTGTGCCTTTCTATGCTTCAGTTACAACTTTGTTAAAATCATTATATAGAGACAATTTAATTGATACTAATTTATGGCTGTTGTTAACAATAATTGTAGATGGAAATAGATGCTACAACATTATATATACCTTTTTAATTGTTCCTTACATGACAGCCGGACTTGCCTCAACAAAAAGACGCAGATGTGCTAAGTAATTTGTTCGCGCTTGGCACAAGCAATAGCTGCATTAAAAGGTATCATCCTTACGGTAGTATTTTTTTCATGACAAAAAATTGATCTTGACTTGCATGCCCCATAATAACTCTGTGTCGCAACTTTTCCCTTAGGCCAAATCCGCTTATTACCCAGAAAAGTTTATTTATAAAAAAAACATTATCTTATTCATAGAAACAAATTTTAAGTGCGCTCTACATAAAAGCTTTGAATTAAAGAAAATCTTTTTTACTAACGGTAACTGTAGTCACGAAAACAGTTTTATGGGCCATTAGCTGAAATATAATCTAACAAAACAGTTAACTTTTTTTTTTCAGTAAATGAAGTTATAGAATGACACACAAGCTTCCCAATTTAAAGTATCGCCGTTGAGCTAATCAGTTGCGAGAAAGGAAACTTTTACAAAAACAATTCTCAAATTGGTATTTGTGAAATAAAATTAATATTCTTTTCCCATGAGATGAGTATTCACATTATTGATACTCTAAAAAACTTAAAATACAATTTTGTGATAAGTCGACTTTTAAATGATGCAATTTTATATCATACGTTACAGACCGTCTGATCGTAGTTATTCTGACATTAGGTATTTTACGATACTGATAGTATTATTTTGATACTGGGGCAAGTAAACGTCATATAAAAGTAAGTATGGCCCTATTTTGTCCACTCTTAACCCTTGTCATGCTGTATAAATTACCTTACTGAATTGCTGTCAAATCAAAGGGCTGAGAGTACTGATAGATATTTTTGTTCAAAAATCAATATTTCTTTAAGAAATCAACCTCATAAACAACTTGAGAAGGAAAAGTATGAGCAGGAGGTGTAGACTAAGATCAGCCTGCACAAATGTGCAGTCTGATCTTAGTCTACACCTCCTGGTAAAACCGGAATATTCCGGGTTCAGCATGACAAGGGTTAATAAAGAAGAAATTCTAAATGTCAAACCACAATGTTGTCACAATGTGGGTGACGGATTCATTATTTGGTATTCACATCGTGAAAGACAAATTAGGCGCCTTATAATTCGTTGGCATAGCAATCGTATCGCAAACAAATAGAATTAGTTCTTTTGTCAGATAATTATATCGTAGAAGATCCGGTCGGATGCTTTCTAGTGTCCAGCTTAATTGATATTCATCAAAATGCCAAGTCTGATATAAGCGTCTAAAAGTAAAAAAAATGTAAAGTCACTGACCTTGTACCCGAGAAATTTTATACAGTGCATGAAAATCAGTGGTTTTGAAGAAATGTTTTAATTACAAATATGATATATCTCACATTGCCGTGCTCTAGGGATGGGTCCCCGTCAATTACATTCCTTTTCAAGATATTCACTGCAATTGTTGTCCGTTTATCCGTTTTTTTTGCTTTTGTTTTTTACACCTTTCATCTTATCTGAAAATGAACGAACGATCTTAAGAAATTGGCTGCATTTCACCATTGAATTACTTTCGATAAACTTTCGACTACTGTTTCACGTGGGGCGTTTGAGATACACGTATTTACACACTATCGCTTTTCGCGTGCCAAGTTGAATCAAAACACTTTTTCTGTGCATTTTTTTGGAAATGAGAAACGACAGGTAAGTACAAAAATCGTGTGGGTTGTAGGAACAACTTCGACAACCCTGCATCAAAATCTTGGAAAGAGGTAGATGTTTCAATAGTTAACCGATGTTTTTAAACGATAGTCAGGCACAATAGAGTGTGGGGGTGTAAGTCCATCTTTTATGAACAACTGTGTATTATGCTGTATCAGAGTTTTTGAATCAAAGGTTAGCATAAATTTGGTCCTGACCAGAGACACGTGACGCTTCCTGTTTACGTTGACAGTGAACAAATAGCCACGTGACTCCTGTCGTAGACTATACACCGCGATTTCATAAAGTAATGCATCCTTCGTAATTTCGAGTTTGAACTAAACTTTCTTAAAAAAAAAAGGGAGGTTACACTGTAACATGCTCTAGCTGAAAGCATGAGATGTGAGTAGATAAACCGCTACGCCTTTTTGATATGGTCTAATTGGCATAAAATACACCTTTATCAAAAGCACGAACTGCACAGAGTGTTCTAAAAGTAAAGCAACCCTAAAAGGCTTCATCAAATCGATAATTTGTAAGATGAAGAAGGATGGGGAAAGAGTTAATATACGTGACTAGAACCGTGCATACAAAAGTCTTCGAATATTCACCCATTCTCAAATTTCGTTCGTTATTTCTGAAAGAAGAGAGAGAAAATATTCTCTTCTGGAATCAGCGAATGCACTTCCAATACCAATAATATTTTGAATAGCATATACGTATAAGATCTGACTTTTAAAACTCAACTATCTCAGCAAATTGATTTTTCCTATAGATATATTGTGCTGGATTTGTGTCTCTACTAGTGATTCGGAAAGATTTTTTAAAAACGAATCTTTTCTGGTAAAATTTGCTATATATGTTGCTTAACCCATTCCCACACAATCCCTCCTTTTTACGCCCCTCAAGAATTTGGCTTTGGAAAACATAGTGGAAAATGAAGACATTGCTTGTATCAAGCAATTTCTTCATTTTTCACCGTATTTTCTATCCCAAAGCACGAAAAAAATTAAAATTCAATCAACTTGAAATTGTTGTCTGCTGCTACTTTCAATTTGAACCGGTGTAAATCTTTGTTGTGTAGGAATGGCTTAAAGTAATTATGGTTTAAATCATTCCTATCAAACTGAGTTCAAGTGATCAATTCTTCTAATTTTCAATTAAGAAATGAAGAGAATGTTTTTGTTTTTATTGAGGTATGAAACGAAAAGCTTATACACACTGCATGGATACGAGAAACGGATTCATACATTAGTGTAGTTAAGATTTCAGATTCATACCCCAATGAAAGCAAAAAAAAAACAAAAAAATTCTCTTCATTTCTTATAATTTAATGTTTTCAAGCAAAACGAAGCAAATATTCTAATACTTCTGAGTAAAATTTTATGGATCTCTAAATATACTAAAAAGTTGCGTGCTCAAAATTGTGTTCATAGAAGTGGGGAAAAGACCAGCAAATCAAAACGCTTGAATCGTAATAGACGGAGCTAGAATTGAATTATAAACATCATAAGTAAGAGTTCACTTTGCTATCTTTACAAGACTAGCAATTACAATTTCTCTAAATAATTTACGGCATGTATATGAATCCTTGAAATCGGAGCCTTTTAATTCTGACTCTTGTCATGAATTTATTTACGGTAAGACCTTCATGGTATTCTAGGTATTTGTAGAGGTGTATCACATAAATGTCGGCCAATGATGGAGTTCAAAGTTCATTTCCGGGCTAAATGAATGATTTACTTGGTCGATTGGTTCTTTGATTGCCGCGACCCATCATTATGGTTAAGATTTATTTTGTTGTAGTTGGGAAAGAGTATGTGATACAGCATTAGAAAAGAGACTTTCTTGGAGGTGCGAAAAGCATTGGTCCTCAGAGATCGCACAGGCTGATCATAATTAAAAGTGTTTCCTCATTTGTATACATTAATTTTGTTGATCTAGAAAAAAACCCATTTCACCTAACTATACGTTTATTTTAAAAGCCCTATCTCTGGTTATATATATGCTAGATCCTATATCTTTTTGCATTGATTGTTTTACCCAGTAGCTGTATGGCCGGAATTGACAAATCGCAGGCCCCGCCGACTGACTCCCTAGGCCCCGCACAATAACTCCGACAGGAAATTTTGCTTCGATTTTTAATGGTGTTATTTTGGAAAATTTATGGACAGTAGCATGTAACAAAAAAAGTAAAATGTTTGGTTGGTAACCTCAACGTCGTAAATACTGCTTGAACAAGCTGTATTTAAAACGTTTAAGTCACCAAACCAACGAAAGGTGAACAAAAATGGCGAGTTAGAGTTGAAAACTCAGGTTCGGGCTGAATAAATGATTCGATTGGTCGGTTGATTCTTTGATTGACAACCGCGATTGGTAAATTGTTACGCCTAACGAGTCACATACATCAAATGTATTGACATTAATTAAAATCAAAGCAGTAAAAGAACTTGAAAGCGAAACTTCTTAAAATTGGTTGATCTTAGAGCTAACCCATCACCCCGAGAAGTTAATTTGTAACGGATTTCGCTTAATACTTTATATAAGAAAAGAAAGTTTCGTCTAAAATTAAATCTGCAAATTCTGATGGTCGAAAAAATTTGCGGATGAACGGACCGCTTGGTTGAAATAAAGTTTAAAGGCCCTCCCTCTTTAGCAAATCCAAGTGAATTCGGGACCCTTAAACATCGGTCTTACTCCTTTTTCAAAGGCACGATTAACAACAACAACAACAACAACAAAAAGAATTCCGATGTGATAAGACGTTTTTAACCAATACCAGTCGGCAACATCTTTGACTAGCCCAAAGTGAAAGGGTTTGCTGACGACAATTTAAAGTTTATGAAATTTTAAAGTTTTTCTACTTTCTGAGAAGAAAAAATTGTGGAAAATGAAAAAAAAATGCTTGTTACATCCAATTTCTCCATTTTACACAATGTCTTCCCAGTCATTGTTCTTGGAGGGCATCAAAAAGCGCTTTGTGTGGAATGGGTTAAATAGCGCCACTGGTACAGAGATCATCAGAGTAAATGATTACAAATGTTCAAACAAGGGTTATTTTGTAGAGATTGACAAGCTGATCCTTAATGCAATATCTATGAGATTCTTATGTTGGCATCATGAGTTTAAATTATGTTTTAACAGATTTCCTTATTTATTTCTTTATGAAATTCGATTAACCAAGTATATCACTTCGTGGAAATCATATGAACAAACTTGTAAGACTTTAACAAGGAGTGCTACATATCAAAAATCGATGCTTTAAGAAAATTAGTTTTATAAGATTTCCCTCTTTGGTTCTTTACAAAAATAAGATGCCCCTACCCTGACGGTAGAGACATACTTAATGATGCTGCATTCCAAATAGCAAAGTTTTTGGCTTTCTACTTTCAGAGGAGATAATTTTTGAAGAACTTTCGGGTCCTAATTCCAAACCTTTTTATTCCGTACAAACTTCACCGGGTTTTAATTTTTGGTAAATAGCGTATTCAGATTATTTATCAGCAAGCTTAAATCCCCGAACCAATTATGAACTGCTGTCCAAGAAGAGTTGAAGTTAATTCTATCAAACAATTTGAGATGTCTTTGCATGTCGAAGTAGCTGTGTATTGAGAAAAAAACACTCGATTTAACTAACATATGCCATGATATTACAGAAGAAGCAAGAAAGGGGGGAAATAAAAACTGAGATAATTTATAACACTTTGCAGTATCTGTGAAAGTACAGGAGCGTAGAATTGCATGCTATATAAGAATTATCTGTATGTGCTTTCAGATATGAGGTGAAAATCAGAGGTATGAAAGGTAAGCAACCCTTACTAAACTGAAGTTATGAAGTTCTTCTACATGCCTCCGGTCTCGAACAGGAGTTCAGGACGACCCCGCCCCTCCTTCCCGAGGCAATATTTTTCATTTCGACGCGAAACATCATGAAAAACTCGACTATTCATTACAGTAAAATATCAGTTTCTTTTGTTTGTCTTGGAAGGGATAAATCGTTATTCCTCTTTTCAGTTTCCATGAAAAAGACAAATCTTAGTATCATATCAAGTTTCGTGGAAACGATCCAAAAAGGAAATTAACAAAAATCTATCATCCTTTGGGAACTGTAAGCCTATTGATTAAGGAAAGTTCAATTAGTCATACTCAGTCTTATGACATTTTGTACAGCCTCAGCAATTGGCTTTCAAATTAAATAGCTGCGGCTGAGATGTTATGGACAACCAGTATATTCCTTACGATTACCTTTGATGAAATATCTTTCGATTGAGCTAGAATAGTATTTAACAAGAACGTTTAAATTCTCGTTCTTATCGCCATCTTGACATTTTCAAATTGTGTTTACGGTTTAATTAACTGTTAGTCCTTTATGCCTGGGTGAATTGCGATATGTTTTAAACTTGTCTCACACGCCCAAAAAAGGTTTAGAGGTCAGGCGATATGTGTAAACTGGACAGAAAACTTTGATGTTCGGTCTATCGGAGTTGTCACTTTCTGCCCAGATCTACGGTCGATTATACGCAGATTTACCTACTTGTGCGCCAACAGACACAACTTGTCCACAAAAAGTTGAATTTTCACAAAAGTATAATGTCAGGTATTTTCTTTTAGATTTCGTACTTTTAATTAAATATGCAATAATGTTTAATACCGATGTTTGTTTTTTCAGTATCACACCCCACCCCTCTATTTTCTGTGTTATTGCCTTCCAAGTCTTCGTAGATATGTCTGTTTGGCTCTGTTTCTCTGTCTTGTGCATGGCCTCGGCGTGTGCCTTTTTCGTTCAATAATTATCAGTTTTTCCTTCAGTGAATAAATCAGTGTTTTCTTGCCTTTCTATGTCCAACTCAACCGTATATTTTAACCCTTTAGGGTTTAGTGTTGTTTTCATTTACCATTGCAAGCCTAAAGAGATCGATCTTCATTCTGGTACTTGACTGCAATTTTCATCAAGCACTTACTCGGGTAATTGAATTGTATATTGCAGTTCATACTGAACGTAGTTGGTGAAGTCACTTTAATAAAAGAAATAATCAACAATAAGGTCATTGTCTATTATGCTGATATCAAACATGTTAGCTCATTTGGTAAAGGATAATGTCCTCAATCCTTGGGAGGGTGGATGGCCTGGTTGTTTGCTTGATATAAAGATACGATCAACACAGCTTACTGCAAAACTGCTTAACCCATTACCATATAGCAACATTTTAGACTGGTCCAAGTTCAAAGGGAGGCAGACGACAGTTTCAAAATGAGAAACTTTTTGAATATCTTATTCTATTTGAGTAGAAAACAAGGTTGAAATGAAGATATTGCTCATAATAAGCAATTTCTTCATTTTCAACACTATTGAGCTGCGTTAAAGTTGGATTGTGCGGGGAAGTGTTAAAATCCCAGTAACTCTTCATCCCCAGCAGAATAATTCGATAGCTACCAGGCTCTTATAATTCACGTGTATGTGTCTTATCAACAACATTCAATCAAGATATATCTTTATTATTATTATTATTTTAAACATGAAAGTGCTACGCGCTATGCTAAAGGGGACAAGTGGAACCTTCTCGGAGGCCATATTATAAAGTGTCGTTCCTAATTACATCAGTCATAGTACCAGGCTCATACAAATCTTTTTTTTTTATTGTAGAGAGTAAAAATACATGCACAACAATCAAAATGTTTGCCGATAATTTTATGGAGCAGTTTAACATTAAAGCTCGTTGAGTTTGGTGTCGAGCTTATTACTCCGCACTGTTAGATAGGGGACACATAGTTTTTGTCCTGACCGTTTGACATGGCCTTCATAGGTTACCTGTGTATTGCTTGTGACAATACCTTTTTTTGATACAAACTTCAAGGTCACCAATCAATGTCTTGTTCAATGTTTAGTTGATGCAAAATAAAAAACTTTAAGATTGGCTTTACTTTTTGATTTGTGAAGTCTTCATATATTGTCCTTGCGGATTGGTGAATACTTTTATATAAGCTATAACTTTTGAATAATTAAAGATAGGGATTTCATATCAATATTCTTTAAGGCTAGATTGTCCTGTTGTTCTCAAATTCAAGGTCATATTTGCAGATTTAAGGACGATTTTACTCTTATAAAAATCACATTTGTTGGGTCTTTTAAGTTAATCAAACATATAGAGTTATAGCGACAAAAGTAACATACAATTAATTTCTTTACTAGAAATAGTAAAAGAAATGGTTTATGGTAGAAGAGAAATAAAAACTAATGCTTGCGTGTCTTTTTGGACATGTCTTTGTCGGAACTGATCTGTTAAAGCGTCCTTTTGACTCCTATTGACTCCTGTTGATTGTTTCTTAAAATTCTAAATTGCTGTTTTTAAGTTATAGGCCATTGGGGAAATAAATACATATATTTTGTACTCTATTTTCAAATCAATTATAACTGAAGGAATACAATATGTTTACCCCATTAACACGAGGCAAAATTTAAGACTGGTTCCAATGGAAGGACTCAGACGACATTTTACAGTTTAAGAAACTTCAGATTTCTTCAGCTCTGTGGTTAGAACACATTGCTTATTGCAAGCAATTTCTTCTTTTACACAATAGGTTCCCAAATGTTTTCCTAGGGGGCGTAAAAAAGCGTCATTGTGTCGAAATGGGTTAAAGTTACGTAATTTTAGCCAATGAAAAAAAAAAAAAAAAAAAAAAAAAAAAACACATACAGTCATCTTCCCAAAACTTCCCTAGACTGGATTCGTGCAAACGATCTATTTTCAACTATTCATCTAAGCTCAAAATTTCGACCATAATTTCTAAAAGTAGACACAGGGCATTATTCTCTGCTTGAATCAATAATGTACTTCTTCAACCAATGCCGATAATATTCTGATTAGCGGATACAGATACTGAAAAGTTTCTGAAGAAATAGAAATAATAATATTGATAAAGCGACCCCCCCAAAAAAAAAAATTAATTGGTACATAAAATAAATCGATAAATCGATTTCGATGAAACAGATCATTCATCAGAAATAAGTACGTCAGACTGGCTGTAACTTCATGATTTCAAACTCATTATTAAGAGCTGTCTTGGAAATGTAAAGTTTGAAGTGTGAAGCTTGTAGATAAACACTTGAAACTTTTGTTTTGTCCAAAGAACATGAAGAACGTGACCTGGGAAAAGGATGATTCGAGTTTTAAGTAGAAGAACGGTGTAATTGACGGATCGCCGCCCTCTCCAACTTACCTCGGATAAGATAGTTTGACTGAGACATCCAGGGGAATTTTTAGCTAGCAAAGCGTCAACTTTGATGGCTTAAGTTAAAAGACAAAATTTTGAGGTCTTCTCAGGGTTCAACGAGTGCAAACTGCCAATGAAGGCTTAACCACTGAATCAAAGGAATGTCTACACCATAAAAGTAGTTCTCGTTTTGTTCAGGAATAAGTTCATCTCCAAGGGATTTTTTGGTTCAATTGAGTGTACTGTGTTCAAAATGAGGCTTATCAGAAAAAGCTTCGGAAAACATTGTGGACAATGAAGAAATTGCTTGTAACAAGCAATTTCTTCTTTTTCAACAGCATTTTCCACCTTACTAAATGATTATTTGTCTACAAAACGTTTGAACTTGGACAGGTCTTAAATTTAGGAAACGGGAAAGGGTTTAGAGTTTTCTTTACCCTTTGCATTGTTATACGATATTACTGTTAAAAGTTTTGTACTCTTGTACGCTATTTTGTGGTGAAAATGTACGACATACACTTAACCTATCTTAAAATTTCTCGGGAAAAAAGAAAGAAAACATTTGAGATCGCTAATCAATAAGCCTTAAACAACAAACAATCAGGTCTTACCGATGATTGCTTTTTTTAAACCGAGGACATCTCTTGGGATTTCCTCGTCTGGAACTGGAATTAGACACGTGATTTGAGACTGGAAGTTCTTTACTATAAACTAGATACAGCTTTTTTAATTAGAGTTCGTTTTAACCCATTCCAAGACATTCCCCCTTTTTACGTATCTAAAGAAAAAAGCTTAAGAAAAGATTGTGGAAAATGAATAAATTGCTTGTATCTAGCAATTTCTTCCTTATCTACCATGTTTTCTGTCCAAAAAGACGAAAAAACTTAAAATTGCATAAACTTATAATTGTCGTCTGCATTGTTATTCACAAAGGTTTCCAAAGCTATTTTCGTTAAAAGGAGGGATTGTGTGGGAATGGGTTAACCTTACATTTACTGGTAAATATGGCAAATTCTAAGTGTTTGTATGAGTTTTCAAAGTTTGGTGGAAAACAATAATCCGCTCATAAGTATTGTAAAGGTCGTCGATGGGCGAGCAAAACGCCGAAAAAATAGCTTGAATAAAACTGCATTTACGACCTTTTGTTTGTCCACCAACGATGAGACTAAATAGATATTCTCTAACCTTTGTATAAGTAGAGAGTGAATGATGACATATCACCCTGGTCTATCAATTATTCATGAGCCAGCTTTTTGTAAAGTTGTGTGTTTAGAGATTAATTGACGGATCGCTGGCCCTGCCAACTGACTCCGCTATCCACGCCCATCGACTTCTCTGGCCACGCCCACTGACTCCGCTATCCACACCCATCGACTTCTCTGGCCACGCCCACTGACAGGAACTTTCACCTCGATATTAGACCGCGTTATTTTGCAAAATTTATGGCAAGTAAATATTTAGCAAAGAGGCAAAATTATTGGTTGGCGACCTAAACGTCGTAACTATATGTTGAATTAGCCGCCAAACCAACGAAATTTGCTTCATACAAAGGTTGGACAGTGTAAGAGTTCAAAGTTCACATCCGATCTAAATGAATTACTTGAGTTGTCGATTGGTTCTATGATTGACAGTCGCGATCGGTGCATAACATATAAAAGGTATGTATATAACCTTGAAGAAATCAAGTTCCACCCATGATGTATTCCAGTAGAAAGAGTTCAGATCCAATTAGTAGTCACCGAGATATAAGCATTTTTGAGATTACCATATATGTTTCAAAAAAGGCTAATAAACCCTACCCTCAAATGGAATGTTTATCTTTAGATCAAAACAGCTTGCCAATGTAACATACTTATGAAAGACTAAATCAAATAACAAATCGCTGGTCCCGCTCAATTACTCTATTTTCCCCGCTCATGGACTCCGTAAGGAAGTTCAGCTTCCATTTTATTTTTCCTTATTTTGCGAAATTTATAGACAGTAGCATGTACTATAAAGTAGAATGGCTGGTTGGCGACCTAAACGTCGTGACTATAGCTTGAATAGCTGTAGTAACGACGTTTAGGTTGCCTAACCAACAAAAATGTTTCACAAAAATAGCAGCCAATGTTGGAGTTCAAAGCTGGGTATCGGACTGAATGAATGATTTCATTGATCGTCTGATTCCTTGATTGACAGTCGATATTGGTCAATTCAGTAAAAGCTGTAGATTAAACACAGGGCCAGTAAGTTAAATGTCAGAAGAACTCTTAGGCAATACTAACCTAGAGGCTCCACTTTTGGTTCTAATGTCTTGAAACTTCGTCAGAAAGTGTGCGATGTGTGTTTGACATGTATAATAAATAATGGGTCACCTAGGGTCAAAATATCATGAAAATCCCCTGAGTGCCTTTTAAGGCTACAATAGGACTCAAATGGTCCATCTACTTTAATGAAATCCGAAAAACAAAATGAAAGCCATATCATTTCGATATTCAAAATGTGGGAATGCAAATGATAGTCTGGCGATGAATCCAAAATTTGAATTAAATCTTGTATTCGCACAGTATTTAAGGAGATTTGTAATTACTGTGTAAGCCACGTTTGATAGGTTTGGCAGAGAGACCCCCCCATGTCTGGGATAACTTGGCACTACGGCACCTAAACCTCTCCTGTGGTCAATCCTTATTATACTGTTTATGAAAAAAAAAACAAAAAAAAAAACAACAAAATAGATAACAATTGACTTTTTTCATTTTTCTGAATCAGAAGGACAGTTTTTTTTTCAATTTTTGAAACAATGAAAAAATCTGTCGGTTTTATCATTTAGGTATGTTGTCCTGATTTATGGATATAATATATGTTGCAAATACGGAAGTCCTTTTTCGTAAACTTATGTGAAGTTCTTAAACCAATTTTACATACAATCTTGCATTTTTTGCGCTGAAGAAAAATAACAAGAAAAATATTTTGGAAAAAAAAAAAGAATAAAATGCTGGTTATTACATTTTTTACCCTATCTTAAAGCTCAAAGACGAGTCCACGATTAAAATGTCGTCCGACAACCCTTTCAGTTTGAACCAGTCTAATTTTTTGTCATTTGATAACTGGTTATCGTTTCATAATGCAGGAGGATTTGTAATATAATGCAGTTGGATATTTTTAGCGTGATTGATAGGAAGAGCAAGAGGAGCAAGGTGGACTATCGCTCACCTGGTCATGATACCTCATGGTTATACTGTTTTTGAGACGTTCTTAAAAATACCCTGTGATCCCAGGGATTATTTCTATTTAAATAGATAATGAGTTTTTATGGTAGACCACAATGATGCAATACTACATGCAAAACATGAATCCGCTAGGTCTCGTGACCTGGGAAAGGGGAAACGATTTGTAATAATTACTTGTTTGTCTTTATTTTAAGTACATGTACAAGTTTAAACTACATCGGATACGGCTTCTCAAGACACGCGACAGATAAAATTTCAATCCTCAAGGCCTACTAGCTTTCTTTCTTATTTCTGTATAAAATCCAAGCACTCACAACATAGGGCTTATCAAGATCACGGAGTAATTAATTCCTGTATTTCGAGAACGGATTATAAGACAATGCTATACGTAAAAGGCTTTATTTTTATAGAAGAGAAGATTTTTACAGATTGCTTACTAGTACCTCATGCCTATATAAAATACTTTAACATAAAGCATGGGATTAAGGTTATTGCAGGGTTACTATCTGGAATATTTGGTAGAATAACATAACGTCGTCGGGCGCGCAAAATGGCGCAACTACAGCTTGAAAAAAGCTGAAGTTACGACATTTTGCACGCCTAATAACGATAAGGTATTCTGCAAAAAAGAAAAAAAGGAATGCTATCAGCCGTACAAGTAAAGTGAAGAAAATTATTGATGATTTATTTTTATCTAAATCTTATAATTAAAAAAGTAGGGCTAAGGTTGACCCAAGGGTTAGTTTTTTATTATAATTTTTTAATCATTTCAAGTATTTTGTTAAGGCATTAAAATACAATAGTGCGTGTAAAATTTGCAAGTCCTAACAATAATGATTAGGGAAGGGAAGATATTTTGAAAATGTCCTTCTCTTATTTCCTTGTAAAATCCGGTAACCCTGAATATAGGGCTTTATACAATGATCCCAATGTAATAAAATGAAGTACACTGTACTTTAGTAGAGTACCACTAGGCGATGTTGTATGCAAAACTTGAAAGTTATAAGCTTATCGGTTTGAGAGGAGAAGGTTCCCTAAGAATTTCTTCCCGTCGGCTGCTATGGCAACTATATTTCTTCATGAATTCAAATTCTTTGAAGTATTTTGATTGAATTCTTTGAAGTATTTTGAAAGAGCATGAACTAATGATAATTCGTGTGAGCTTTTGATAGACCGGTATACGACGGGCACCTTTTTCTTTGCGATTGCATGAGTGCCTATTTTGAGTCAGAGTGCTGCAATTCTTTCGACTCGTTGTTCCATTGAAAGAATATATCTGTATAAAATGTGTTTTTCCACTGAATTATATTTTGATTTGTTTGTTTGAATATGTTTAATGCAGCTTTTAACAATTTTTCGGTCATATCGCAATGGATTCCTGGTATATCTCGCACCAGTACCACCATTACAACCCTACCGCGCCTCCAGCTGCTATCCCACTTAGATTTACGATCATTTACCCATTTGTGAGAGATAGATGTCGGAAAGGATATGTGCCGCCGGGGATCGAACCCATGGCACCCCATGATTGAAGATTACGCGTCTGATGCGGTACTGAAATGCGGTATGACGGCTTTGACGGCGGTACGAATTGTATTTCGAATACGTACAAACGAGAAAAAAAGTGAGCTTTTTATTCCTGTATATAAAAATATCATCTATCCTACTCAAACACAATGCAAACTTTTTACACCTCTCAAGAAAAGGGCTTTTGAAAATATAATTAAAAACAATTTCTTCATTTCCAACAATGTTTACCACCCAAAAATACAAACATATTTAAAATTACATCAATCTGAAATTGTAACTTCTTTCAATCAAAATCTAAAATATTGTCGTCTGGTAATGGGTTAAGGTAGATGACAGACCTGTTGTTTGGTAAAATAGAGTAAGAGTTCTGTTGTTTAGATGCTTGATTAAACTAGAAATTAATCCAGAAGAACAGGACTAAAAAGAATAGTTAAAAAAGGTAATGGCTTTGACAGAACAAATAATAAGCAGGTCTTTTATCTGGTCAAATCATACAGGGGTGCTTGATTACGTTTGAAATAGTTCTTCAAAAGACCTGTTCCATATCGAGATTAATCCATTACCAGACGACAAAATTTAACACTAGTCCAAATTGAAAGAGGTTGGAGACGAATACTCGAAGAGTGCTAGTGATAAAATGTATAAAACTTTGTGAGAAAAGGAGAAATTGCTCATCAGGAGCATTTTTTCTTTAACTAGCAATGTTTTACCAAAGCTATTTTTCCAGCCCATAGTAAATGTGGGATTAAGTTGTAATGGGTAAGAGAAAGTTATGGGTTTGTCCGAACAAAATACTGGTCAAAGAGACTGGACATAGAGAATCCATTACCCCACGTTAATGCTACTTAACGAAAGATCTTAAAGGCTTCGTCCAGTTGTCAAACCAATCATATTATCCAATAGTAGAGAGCAGACGTCTGTAATTAAGCGAACAAAAATTACTGGTTACAAAAGGTCAGACGTTTGAGAAACCTATCCGTTCATGTTATGCTCCGTTAAGATAACCTTTTAATGCAATCTATGGTTTGGTTCTTCCTTTTCAAATATCACATAATAAGACTATTCTCTTATGATTCTCTCTATACACATGCGTTCCTTTTTCTCACATGTACCAGGGCAATGATAAAAAACACTTATGCGGTCACACAGAAGTAGCCATTCTACCAAATGTGCTTCAGTTTAAAATCTAGATTCAATTCATAACACAATCTAATCAAACATAAACAAAGATAATATTTCTTTGGAACCTATAAAATGTTAAACTTCCGTGTCCAAAGTTATTTTTAGAAGCTCAAACTAGATGGATATGTTCATTTCACTCCAAAGTAAGATGTAGGATTCGAACACAAAACAACCTAATTTTGGAATTTTCACACATGATCATTATGTACACAGACTTTAGATCAACCACCTTTCTGAAATTGGCGATCAACGCTGTCTTATAAAAATTTCGATTTACCTATCAAAACATCAATTTAGATTGACAGTGATTGTGGTCATTCGAATTTATGTTGATATGGCGACTTGAACGCCACCGTTATTTGTTTGTTTGAATGGGGTTTTACGCCGCTTTCAACAATCTTTCAGTTATATCGCGGCGGCTGGAGCACCTAACAATGGAATCCTGGTATTTCTCACACCAGTACTACCATTACATCCTTTCCTAGCCTCCAGCTGCTATCCCACATAGGTCTACGATTATCGACCCATTAGTGAGAGACAAACAGTCGGAAAGGATGAGTGCCGCCGTCGGGGATCGAACCCGGGACCTCTAGATTGACAGTCCGACGCGCTACCAACTGCGCTCCGTAAAATTTCGTTTTATGTACCTAACTATATAATTTGCAAACGATCGGCGTTTGTTATAAAACTGTCTTGTCGAGGGTTAGTGACCAACGAGCCGACCATTCTTGTATTCGCATGAAACACCTTAAACCATTACAAGATAATAACATTTAAGACTTGTCCAAATCAAGGAAGCTTCAGGCGATAATTTTCTAGCTGATGAATTTTACTATTTTTTGTTATTTTGGGTAGAAAACGTAAAGAATAATGAAGGCTTTTTCATTCCAAAATGGTTCCAAAAGCGTTTTTCTTGAAAGGCGTCAAAAAGCGGGATTGAAGGCCGTTTAAGAAAACATTAAGACTGCTAAATACGAACTTTACAAACAAAGTCGTACCAAAGAAACATCATTTTAGTCATGAATGTAAAACATAATAGATATAAACTGGAGGATAAGGTTATATATTCACAGATTGTTCTATCGGTCTAAACCCCGTTTAACCTATTACAAGATGACAGAGTTTTAGACTGGTCCAAATTCAGAGAAGTTGCAGACGGCATTTCAAATAGTGCAAAAAATAAAATAAATAAATAAATAAAATAAAATAATAATAAATAATTAAGTGCAATATACGGTAAAAACACTGTGAGAAAAGGAGAAGTTGATCCTTACAAACGATTTCTCCACAGTGTTTTCTACAATCATTTTCTCTAGAGCGTGAAAAGGCGGCATTGTGTGGTAATTATTAAGGTTGTCTCAGATTAGTCTAAACTAAATTATGAATCAAAGATGATACCCAAACATATTCCTTAGAGTACATTATTGTGTATTTACAGGTGATTATCATATTAACTTTCGTGGACATTGTCCAGAAAAGACATTTGCCAAAAAATGTATGATCCTGTGGGAACTGTAAGAAAGGCCATTGATTCAGAGTATTTATACTGAGCATAATCACTTTTTCATTTTTTTCTTTTGCTAACATATGCTGCTGTTTTCCCCCTAAGAATAGAATATATAGGTCTAGATGGAATTTAAATGTTTAAATCTTAACTTTATATACATGCAGATCTCCACAAGTTTTGCGAATATTTAAAAAAGCACATAGTCATTACATAAAAATATTTTGCTGTACAATCAAGAACATGAAATGTCTGGAAAAAACACACACAAAGGAATAGAAGCGAGAGTTTATGACGTAGGCAATGTGTGTCTTGCGTAAAACGTAGTACACAAATCTTAGAAGGTTCGGCTAACAATTGATTATATCTTGTTTTAGAAATAACTTTAGCTTGAACAAAATCAAAAGAAGCGAATCGATTCCATTTTCGATTCGGCTTTAAATAGATTCTTGACTTGAGTTTCCATATCTTTTATAAAAATCAAATGGTTGGACATTTTTTGTCCAACCTTTTGTAAGGTGAGGCGCTCATGCGAAAGGTTGTTTCGAATATTAGTAACACATCTCTTGAACGATCGCTACTATTTGGCCGTCTATGAAATTGATTTGTTTTAACTTTGTAAAAGCGCGGGTGTCCGTGTGTTCGTTAAAACTCAACTCGAACAAAATGCTTAACACGAGCTATTGTGATAACCCCTGTTGTGTCCTTCGTCTGTCCTTTGTGCATTATGCGTCGTCCGTTATCCACAATTATATCCTCTAAAATAATGGGAGAATCTTGGTGAAACTTGGGTTTGAAATATGACACAACTCTTCATAACATTAAAATACTTTCTTTATTCAGGTTACTAAGGCAACAACAAGGTTGAAATGCACCTTAAAACAACCGATTTCTTCCGCTCAGGTCTATGAAATTTGTATGTACTTCCTCCTTGAAGATCACTACAAAGTTTGTTCAAATGATGCTTCTGGGGTAAAATTTAGCTCCATCACCCTGTTTTAAATGAAAACAAAGAAGGTAGTCTGAAAACAAAAGTCTTCCTGTCTGAAACCAGAAGGCCTAGGAAAATTGAAAAGACATTTGGTAAAATGTATTTTCTTATTGGATGCCAATAAGATGTAATATTTGTTCTTCGCCCAGGCTCACATAGAAACAAAGAGGAGTATTTTTAAAATGTTTTTCCTCCGCAACTGGAAAGTCAAGAATCATATATGTATTGATATATTCTATATAAAGTCGATATTTGACGTTTACCCTCTCCTAGGGAACGTCAACCAAAATTATTCATGTGATACCCTTGGAAAATAATTTAGCATTGCAAAGATGGATTCCGTTTTACAAAGAAACAAAGAAGTAATTAAACAAAACTCTTCTTCTTTTAAACCAGAAGGCACAGAGCATAAATATTTGGTGCATGTCATCATTTATTTCATTTCTACCAAGTTTGTTCACATGATGGCCATTGGGTCATAGGAGTGCTGCTTCGACATGCACCCTTTTTGCATTGAATCAAAGAAGAAAATCTCCATAAATCTACTCCCATGAAACCAGTGGAAGAAGAAGAATACTTTGTGTGAAGCTTTGTCTGATTATCATGATGTCACATGGGTTAATTTTTTAACAATGCCTGGCCGCAACATGTTTTACATGGAAATAAAGTGGAGTATCTATAGAAGTTTCAATAGAAGATCTTTCTGAAACTAGATGGTCCGGGACATTGATAATTGCTATTCAGTATGTTGTAGGGCACGTCTTCCAGTTTTGTAACTTTCCTTCAGTCAGAGACACTCAGATGAGCAATATAGGGTGGTAATGGCCCACTTGTTATTGTTATTAATGAAGTCTCTTCGTGTTTCTTACATTGATTAATGCTTAATAGTCTTTTTATTTATAATGTCATCGTCAAAACTTTCTTACTTCAATATTATATCTTAGAATTTACTAGACGGTAGTTCGTATATAAAGGCTTATCCAGAGATCTACAATTTTGGCCAGAGTCGACTTTTATTTCGTGATCTCTAGATGCCGAGTCGCAGACTGTTGTGAAATTATCTTTTAAAATGAAAACAAACTCAAAGTAATGTTTCACTCAGACTTAAAGCAATGTCCACTCGACATAAATTTAGACTGAACTGAAAGAAATTACAGACGACTATTTTCAGTTGATGAAATTCTAAAAATCTTTACCTTTTTGGATAGAAAACATTGAAGATAATATTACCACAATGTTTTCCAAGTGATGTCGAACGGCTTCGCTGTGAGGGAACGGGTTAAATACTTTAGTGAACTAATAACATATGTTTGAGTAGGTCCTCCATTATGGACATCTGGAAACAGTGCTGATTTGATTTCACTTAGATTTGGACGGACACGCTGGCCATTGTTCTCTTTTCTGGCTATTGATAGTGTCTGTATCACAATCATATCTGGTGTTTTGTTTTCCGCAGGGATTTCGGATAAATAGCACGATAAAAGTCATCAGAAAAGTGACTTACAAATAAAAGTCAAGATAAAATGTGTTTAATCATCCATTCTCACACAAGCCCGCTTTTTGACAACCTTCAAGAAAAAAGATTTGGAAAATATTATGTCACAAGCAATTTCATCTCTATCCACAGCGTTTTCTTTCCAAAAAGACAAAGAGTTTTCAAACTACATCAATTAGAAATTGTCTGCAACTTCTTTGAATTTGTACTCATCTTAAAATGTCTGATAATGGGTTAGTGCATTTTAAGAACGAACACGAAATAGTGCCTCTGGAAAAATGAGCCCGTAACGAAATAGATCCAAAGCATAAAGATTCACAAATAATTTAGGACGGCTATTCAAACCAGAAGAAGACTGAACTATACTTAACGACAATTTCCAATGTATATATCTAGTTCCACTCTCGTTGCTTAATGCAGAATAGACACAAGACAATAGACATCAAAATTTGACTGGTTCAAGTTTGGTCTAAAGAGCCACAGGTTTTCCTCTACACAAACTCGGCTCAAGAAAGAGTCCTGTTACCTGGTTCGCAATATGTCGATGTTGTACGCACGTCAACTGTGTCTCCAATCTTTCCCTAGAATAGAAGATCTAAAAATGGGGAAAGTAAAATATTCCTCGATCCGTGCTTATTAATCTCCTCATATATTTATCGAAGCTCAAATTCCGCTTATAGAGTCTGAAGATAGACAGAGAGGTTCTTTTTATTAAATCAATAAATAATGTACCTTCACCAACAAGTTTTGGGTTGACGTGTAAAGAAATTGAAGGATTTACATCCGGTACACGAAGAGAATCTGACGAATACATATTTTTACACTCATTTGATTTGGCGCATGGAGACAGCTACCAACCAAGTACGATTATTAGTCCTTTTCTGCCCAATCCCTGGTTTTAACGTCCCCGGATTTTTATTATTGAGAAAATATTGTGGAAAAAGAAGAAATTGATTGTAACAAGAAATTTCTCCTTTTTCCACAATAATTTCCCCTACTGAATGTTTTTTTGTTTTTTTTTTAAATAAAATCAAGTCCAAAATGTCGTCTACAAAACCTTTGAATTTTGACAGGTGTAGATTTTTGCAAAACAGGAAAGGGTTAAAGGAAAAATCAGGTTTAATCGCTCTATCTTATGTGGACCTACTAGTATATACACCTCATAAGAACAAAAAATAGAAAACTTTTCCTCTTCTCATCGAGACGATTCAAGCTAGAACCAAAAACGAATGTGCATTATTTCAGCAATGCCATTATTTATTTATAAATTTTCAGAATAACACAAAAGACACAGATCTTTTTTTTTTTTTTTTTTTTTTTTTTTTTTTTTTTGTTTTTTTTGTTTTTTGTTTTTTCAAATTTTCAACTTCTTTGAATTTGAACTCGTCTAAATTTTTGTTATGTTGTGATGGATTGGTGCATTTTAAGAACGAACACAAAATAGTGCCTATGTAAAAATAAACCCGTAACCTGATAGAACCAAAGCATATATTTACACATTATTTATTTGTACATTTTCAGAATAACATACGCGTCTTTCTAGACCTCTTGTGCCACCTTGAAATATTAGGTATATTCGACTGGTCTGTATTATAACATAGACAGAAATCGCCTTCATTAAAAACATGACAAGAGTTAATTTGAGATCGCTAATCAATAAGACTCCTACCAACAATCACGTTTTTCTGAGGATTGCTTTTTTATAACCGAGATCATCTCTTGGGATTTTCCTCGTCTGGAACTAGAATTAGTCACGTGCTTTAAGATTGGAGATTAGTTTGTTATAATCAAAGTACTTTTGTTTAACGTATTTACCTTCACCTTTTGTATGCTTGTGTTCATCACAGTTAATTAAATACTGTTGTAAAAAAAATAAAATTAAAAAAAATAGAGAGAAACCCCCGTAGATATCGACTAGCCCTTTCTTTTTATACTTTATTAAGCAAAGTGACTGGGGATACATTATAACTGAAGACTGTGCGGTGTAAACCGTACCTACGTTTGTTTACAGCTCCAATAAGATTGTCGGTGGGTTAGCAAAATATCGTAAATAAGTATAAGAAAATAAGTATTTACGATATTTTATTCGCCCATCAATTATAATATGCACACTAATTACTTAACTTTAATAACTGTTTTATTCTGTTGTTTGCATGTGCACCATCATTTGGCGGAACACTCTTTAACCCATTCCAACACAAGCCCTCCTTTTTACGCACCTCAAGAAAAAAGCTTTGGAAAACATTGTGGAAAATGAAGAAATTGCTTGTATCAAGCAATTTCTTCATTATCCACAATGTTTTCTATCCAAAAAGACAAAGAAAATTTAAATTCCATCAACTTCAAGATATTGTCTGCAGCTCCTTTCAATTTGGACCAGTCTAAAATTTTGTTGAGTTGGAATGGGTTAAACTCTGTAACGCCATAGGTGTACTCTTTGTGCTAGTCGCCGCGATATAACTGAAATACTGTTGAAAGTGATGTCAAACCAAACATAATCAATCATTCAAGTTGAACAAAACGGCCACCAAATCAGATACCAAAGAAGTGAAACAAGTACTTTAACCCATTACCAGACGACAAATATTGAGACTCGCCGAAATTCAAAGAAGTTACAGGGGACAATTTCAGGTTGATAGATATAAATAACTATGTCTTAATGTGGATAATTTATTTGTAACATGTAATTTCTTTACTTTCTTTATTATTTTCTTTACCTCCTTCCTTCCTGGAGAGTCATATATAAAAGGTAGCAAGAGGTTAATATTATCAAGTTTATTAGATTGGGTGGTAATGGGTTAATCTTTGACAAGAAGATCGCGTAAACAAAGTTCAGACAGGTATAAGCAAGCTTATCTTTGTTGGTGTTGGCTGCCTATGCAGGTATACTCCAGGATCGGCATAATAATGATAAGTTGTAAACGAAAGGGAAAGTCCTACAATTTGCTTTGGTAAACATGAATGGGTGAACGTTTATAGAGGAATTTCAAATAATACAGAACCTAATACAAGTACATGTAGTTTTTTAGATTGTCTTCAAAGGGTTTTGTAAAAAATCTATTTCAGTACACAAATATTTTTGAAATATATTACGTCGTTGGTCCTGCAAAATGTTATATAACTACAGCTTTATTCAAGCTGTAGTTACGATATTTTGCACGCCCAGCGACGTTTTACTATTACATTTCTGCTCTTAACTGTCATTGTCATTGGATGCATGCCTTCGCTTTGCATGTTGCTTTTCGTAAAAGTTGAGAACAAAAAGAGTAAAGCATGGAATCTCAACCAAGATCTATCAAATATTCATCACCCAGTATTTTGTAAAAGCAATTAAGTCGAGTGCTTACAATTAGTTGTAAAGATTTGTTGCTAGCAATTAACATTTGATTAGGTTTCCCTCCCACAACTACGAAGAAGATTTAATGATTTCTTGATTGTCAACAAATGTTTGAATCCACGTGTTTATTAAGATGTTTAGGGAGACCGAAGGACTTTTAAAAAGTCTGGAAATAATATCACTACCTCGGGTATTTCATTCAAGAACAAGTATTGCTGTGAAGATATATTTTGACTTTCAAAAAGAAATTACATAAATGGTAACTTTATTACATAGGAAACTCTTAATAAAATCAACTTTACCTAAAGATAGATGTCAATTTGAATTTGGAACGAAAGATTTGTCCACTCAAGTGCTTAACCTTGCATACTAAAATCAGGTCAGTCACAAACAGCAGTTATCTTGCGTAGAAGAAACTTGAATTTCAACCCTTTCCTGTTTTTCAAAATTTTAGACCTGTCCAAATTAAAAGGTTTTGCAGACGAAAATTTAAAGTGAATTTAACTTGAAAAAATACCATTTAGTGAGGTACAAAATGTTCTTCTTTTTCTATAACGTTTTCTCAAGTATAAAAATCTCAGTGACGTAAAAACCAGGAACTGAACAGGAAAGGGTTAAACTGGGGAGGTCGTTAAATATTGATACAATCCTTTCTAGATTATCTTGGGTTCGATCCCTGGCGGCGGCACTATTTTCTTTCCGACATTTGTCTCTCGCCAATGGGCGGAGAATCGTAAACCTAAGTGGGATAGCAGCTGGAGGGCTAGGAAAATACTTAGTTTGTTTGTTTGAATGGGGTTTTACGCCGCTTTCAACAATCTTTCAGTTATATCGCGGCGGCTGGAGCACCTAACAATGGAATCCTGGTATTTCTCACACCAGTACTACCATTACATCCTTTCCTAGCCTCCAGCTGCTATCCCACATAGGTCTACGATTATCGACCCATTGGTGAGAGACAAATAGTCGGAAAGGATGAGTGCCGCCGTCGGGAATCGAACCCGGGACCTCTAGATTGATAGTCCGACGCGCTACCAACTGCGCTATGACGGCGGCGAAAAGAATTAGTGGTAGTACTGGTGTGAAATACTAAGAATCCATTGTTAGGTGCTTCAGCCATTGACGACTAAAATATTGTAAAAGAGGCGTTTAACCTCATTCAACCAATCAATTTACCTTTTCTTTTGACTCTTTCTATGTGATTTTTTCATGAAACAACATAGGTTTTTCCAAGATGTTAGTCATACATAAACACATACAATCATATATTTCATTGTTAATTAGTTTTATTTTCATGCGTGTGTCTGTGAATGTAATATGTTTTTTAAACAAAGGTGTGTTTTTTAGCAAAGCCGCTCAACGAAAGTAACAAACGGAATTATTTTTGTAAATTGTAGCAATGGATATAAAAGAAAAATCTCTGGGTTTTCCACCTCATCGTCGTAACTTCAGCTTGAATAAGCGGTAGTCACGACTTATAGTTCGCCAAACCAACAAAAATATGTGATATAAATGTTGGAGTTTAGACTTCACCTTTAGTCTAAATGAAGCATTTGATTGGTCAATCGTTTTTTAATAGAAGTGGCGATCTATCAAACTCTTGTGTGTTATTGCTCACAAAGCAGTTCTATTAAGGTTTGCTTTAAATCGGAAAAAATCTTTGCTTATATGGAATATTTGTTATGGTAGAGGTATTGATTTATATTGGGTTCACCCATTCTCAAACGAAATTTGTTTTAAGATCATTCCAAATTGTATGGCGTTTCAGACGACAAGTTGAAGTTTATGAAATTTGTGATATTTTCAACTTTTTGGGAAGAAAACATGGTGGAAAATGAAGAAAATTCTTGTTTCAAGCAATTTCTTCATTTTCCATTATGTTTTCCCATTTCCTTTTTATTTATTTTTATTTTTTATAGGGGTGTTAAAAGCTGGGTTGTAAGGAATGAGATAAAAGAATAACTTTTGTTCTCGGGGAGGAAAGTGATATTTTCATTGCCCAGGTAACTAGAAATATGTCATAGACACCCCCCCCACACACACATACAAATACTACCATAAGTCTGGAGGTAAAATGACGAAAAAAATTAAACAACCTACTATATCAGTTTTGATTTGCGATTTTCACCTGTGACCTCTGAACAAGAAAAATGTTGTAATTTGCCAGTTTTGTCTTTAACCCCGAAGATTACACAACAATACCATGTATATATTCTATATCTGCTCCGGTCTATGTTCTTTTTGTAACTTTACCTTCACTTGTGACTTGACCCCTTGCTTGTCCAAACAAACTTTTCACCGAAATTATATATATGTACAAGTTATAGTGAGTGATCAAAAGTTAATTTGTCTATACTTGTATAGAAAAAAATGACGTTTGGTCACTCTCTCTATAACTTGTACATCTATATTATTCATAGTGGGGAATAAATGTGCCATGTTACTCAAAAATCCACCCATAAATGTAGAAGATGACTTCAGGACAAGGTCTGTATATCACCTGATAATGATTTTGAATTCATTTTAGTGCTGCTGATATGGTCATTAACTTAGGCTAATACTCTGTGTTGACTTTCTAGACTGTAAGGTTGACATGTGTAATGTGCAATAGGTTCCGCGAAATTAACATTATATTGCACATGATTAAGTTCGTTCAAGATGTAACCGCGATATTATACTTAAATTTTATTTACAGCCAAAACTGCTTAATTGACCACCTTTTTGGGAATCCAATCTTTGGGAGAGAGCAAACTCCAGACATTTCGGTGTCAAATTTCTATATAAATATCCTTTATAAGTTTTCTTTCTGCATAACACAGATAACAGCAACTAATTTTGGGTCTACAAATGAAACAAAATCTATTGACTCGAGCCTCGAGAGCAAACAATTAACCTTTCGCGTCTGTCAATCAAAGAATCAATAGACCAATCAAACGATTCTTTTATACCGGAAGTGATTCAATCTCCAACATCGGATTTAAACAATCTGTAGTTACGACGTTAGAACGTCAAAAAACAATTCCACTCTTTTCTTTATATGTTAGTTGCCATATCTTTTTTTAAAATAACGCCATTTAGTAACGAAGTGGAACTTCCTGTTGGAGTCAGTGGTCGGGGTCATAATATTGAAAAATCAAAGCACTGAGGGTCCCGAAAGTCGCTTGATATACGCATTTATTATTGTTGTGTGTGGTGGTGGTGGTTTTGAGGATTTTTTTAATGTAGATGAATACATTTCTGGCTTAGGACAAACATTCAGGTTACGTGTTGGGATATTTGAGGAACAACTTAGCCTTAAAAGTTCAAACCACTGTTTTCTTAAGTTTGGCCAGGTAACCTATTTTTTGCCAGGTGTCCAGTATATGAATGTCTTTTATATAATATAGAGAAATTTTTCAATAAATTTTAACCTAAAATGAAGGCCTCAGAGTGTTTACAATGTTATTTATCCAAGGATTTGACACAGTAACAATCCTTTTCACCCTACATGACAGAATAATGAAATGGATCGTGAAATAACATATGCTAACCATTAAGACAAAGAACAAAGATGTGATAAGATCTTCAATTCAAGTGCCTACTATAGAGGGACTTTTTTCAGCATTATAAGGATGAATTAGATATATAAACCTCATCGGTACCCTGCCCAATGCTTATGCCAATATGTATGACTAAAAATAACCAGTCGAATATTATTTCATATTAATTTCAAACCCGGTTGCTTTGGTGGAAGAAATTACTGACCAAAGCCAGGATATGTCGTAAATGCACTACCAATATGTCGTAAATACAGCTTGAATAAAACTCTACTCACGACATTTTGGTCGCCCACAGAAGATATAATTACACAGAAAAGAGTTTTGTTCATACGAGAAGTTGTTAAAACAACGTCACCTTGGTCGACCCCAGCTTGTTATCGCCATCGATATCTCTTTATTTCTGGACTCAATCTGTTACATAGTCGATTAGCTTCCAAAACATTTTAAATATAACTATAAAAAAGTGAAGTTACGATGTTTGGGAAGACAATGGACGATGTATAAGTTCGTAAACCATTAGTTGTACGACCATATGAAGAGATAACGAGATAGGTTTATTGGTAGAGCTGACAATAGGCTATTCATATTTCGCTGGGAATTCCTTTGAATTAGCTGGGCGACTACAATAGCTCATGAGTAGATCAATAGATTTTTATATAAACAAGGGACACCGCGACAATAAAAATATCTCGAAGAGTCATATAGTGCTTTGTATTTTTGTACCACGGAAACATATATGCGAGGGAGACTTATTATTAAGGTAACATCCCCCCTTTTTTTTCATTCGATTTTCCCCCGAAAACCATATCGATGGCTTAGAGCAAAAACATAGTATGGCTCTATACATTGTATAGAGCCATACTATGTTTTTGCTCTAAGCCCTCGATTTTTTACAAACACAGAGGACGTCAGTATCGAAACTCCAACTGATTTAAGCTTCCGTTTCTACATAGAGCCATCAGGCGGAAAGGGGGGATCTGAAAAAGTTTCGATTCTTAACAGTCTGCACGGATTGCGCAGTATGACAATGGTCTAATTTTTTCACTTTTAATTGATTTTTAATGTCGGTTCTAACACACCTCATACTCGCTCGTGAAATACCATCATAATTGACCTGTGCTGGATTTGATTTTTCAAATGATTATTTTCAACCCAATCCGACACAATCTCGCTTTTACGCCCCCAAGAAAAAAAGGTTAAATAATATTGTGGAGAATAAATGAATTGCTTGTAACAAGCAGTTTTTTTCATTTCTCACATTTTTTTCTATCCAGAGAGAAAAGAGTTGATTTGTTTCGTCGCCTTGAAATTGTTGTCAGCAGCTTCTTTAGATTTGGACTAGTCTATGATTTTTGTTTCTGGTAATGGGCTAAGAATTCTCAGATTGTCTCATGGCGCATGACTGATCACACATCCACAGCGCATTGGTAGCACGTAGGACACCTATTCAAAGGGTCCAGGGTTCGATCCCGGTCACGGCAAATATCCTTTCCGACAATTAGCTTCCCTCAAAAGGTGGATAATCGTAAACATAAGTGGGGTGAATAACTGCAGGCTCGGAGAGGATGTAGTGGTAGTACTGGTATGAAAATATCGGGAATCCGTGGTCAGGTGCTCTAGTCGCGCGATATGCCTGAAATACTATTAAAAGTGGCGTTAACCCCATTCAATCATTCAACAGATCATACGTATCTGTATCCCACTGCCGAGCAATCTTGGCCGTTCATGTTAACCTGTCCTTCTTCTGTGATTAGTACAGCTGAAGATATTCTATTCTAGTTATGTAATAACGGTATTAAATATGAGATCCCCTCTTAAGTATTGCGAGTAGTGCAGTCTTAAATATACTCTATTGTGAATTCCGTTATGTTAATTCATACTCACTTAATACGATTTACGGAGCGCGGCTATCAATCTAAGAATCAAATTTTTCACATAGACCGGAAGTGAAGTGTGAAAGCCGACATTAATGGGAAGCTTTTTTTTTGGGGGGGGGGCAGCTTGTTTAAACTGTAGCTAGGTTTAGGTAGCCAACCAAAGATATTACTTTTTCGTTATATGTTATTGACGATAAATTTGATATCGATGTTGAGACAGAAAGAGAAATAAAGGAGAGAGAGAGATGGAAAGAGAGAGAGAGAAAGAGGGGGAGAGAGGGGAGAGAGAGAGTGGGGGAGAGATTTCAAACTCCTTATTTTTCAATTGTTATTTTAGCCGCGTTGTTAGTAGCCAGCAGTAAAGAAAATTTCTTTCGGTGAATTTTGACTTCAGGAAATTGATTTTTCTAACCGCATCCCAAAATCTCGTTCAAATTTTCGAGCAACAAATGCACACAGTCCTCCGACTGTTATAGGTTTGTTCCAAGTTTAGGGAAATAGCCGAGTAATGCTTCATCCAGTTCCATAGTAACGCGTATTTAAATAGATATTCCGACCAAAGTTAACCCATCACCACACAACAGAATTTTAGAATTGTCCAAATTGAAAGATGTTGCAGACGACAATTTCAGGTTGGTGAAATTTAAGACATCTTTACTTTTTAAGGTAGAAATCATTGCGGTCATTGAAGAAAGTGCTTGTAACAAGCAATTCCTCCATTGACCACAATGTTTTCCAAAGCAGAAAAATTGGGATCGTTTGGAAATGGGTTAAAGGTAGCGAAATTCCCAGACCATGATGATATACTCTAAATATAACATTACCGACTCATCATTTAGATAATTGTGTTCATTTGAGAGCAGCCGCACCAAGTTTCAAGTAAGCATTAGGAAAAAGGGTAATCAGTAATTCGTCGTTGGCGTTCTTACACCTCGTAACTACAGCTTAAATCAAACTGTAGGTACGAGGGTTAAAAATGACAAAGACGAATTATAGAATTTGCCATCTTTAATCGAACCGAACTCGAAGCACTTTCTGTTCCTCTTTCAATTCCGACCGAAAAATATCGAAATTCAAACACACAGCCTCATATGGGTGTATAGGCAAGGCATAGCGAACATAGCATTAAAAGCATTCCCATAGAGTTATTTTCATGGCCACCGTTCATGAAAGGCTGACAGAGATCCCTGTGTAAAGGATGTAGGACATAAAAACTAATCAAGGATCCAACAATAATTCCAAAATGTCGTGACTCCATTCATCGTCTTGCGTGATAATCAGAAAAGTGTTTCTACTATAATATTACTACATGTATATCTGGCCTGGCACGGATAAAGGTACGTTCTCGTAAGACGTAAATGTCATTCAGGGTTGCAAAAATGTGAAGTTAGGTAGAATTACCTTACTTTTACAAGAAAATCTACAAATTATGTCTTTTATTCATTCTGGTATGCATGGCCAAGCTAACAGCGCAGTTTTACTAGGATACTTGGGTCGTACAACACTTCGCAATTTTCAGAGTATTCCTTTAGGCGTGACAACTGACATATCGTCGTTGGGCGTACAAATGTCGTAACTACAGCTTTATTGTTACGCGAAAACGAACCGTCCGAGAATTCAGTAAAACCAACTACATATAGATGAAAAAAGAAATAGCATCTCGCACAGTTCAAAAACCCTAGTATTTTGAAAATATAAACACTTATTCCGTTATCCAGGAATATCTCTTTAATTGGCCATATTTCATGGCATTTGAAAATTCAAATATGTTGACAAGGTCACAGTTGTATGATAATTGCTTCGACCCCAGTAATGGACAATGGGGAAATTAGGAAAAGGGAAAAAAAGAGCTTGTTACTTGCATTTTCTTCACTTTCTACGCTTTCTACTCCAAAATTTCAGATATCCTAAATTTGAACGAGTGTTCTCTTCTAGCAATGGGTTAATGCACGAAAGATATAAGTTTGATGATTTTATTGACTCTTATTCATTTTGTGTGTAAGAAAGATAGTTTACCCATTTCCAGACGACAGGATTTTCGACTGGTCCAAATTAAAAAGAGTTGCAGACGACAATTTAAAGTTTATGAAATTTTAGAATTTTTTCTACTTCATAAACAGAACAGAACAAAAGTTTATTAATGGCTTGTACACATGGTTCATCATTGTAACATATACAATACAAACAATTTATGGGTAGAAAGCATTGTTTAAAATGAAGAAATTGCTTGTAACAAGAAATGTCTTCATTTTACGCAATGTTTTTTTCAAACGTTTCTCTTGGGGTGCCTCAAAAGCGTCATTGCATGGGATTGGGTTAAATCTAAAATTTGGAGAGAAAAATTAGGGATTTTTCGACGTTAAGGCAAGTTTACCTGGAAGCCGGATCATATACAAGTGCGTGTGTTGAGATACAATGATCTCCAACCATTCGAAGAATCTACAAAACGTGAAAATTGTGGCCCTTGTCAGCGTTGGCCATCAACCCAACCTGACCGGGATCGACACTTAGCCCACTGTTACACAAGAAAATTTTAGGCTGGTCCAAATTGAAAGAAATTCCAGACGACAATATCAAGTTGGTTAAATTTTACAAACATTCGTCATTTGGGTTAGAAAACATGGTGGATGAAGAAATTGCCTGTCATAAGCAATTTCTTCATTTTCCAAAATGTTTTCCAAATTGTTTTTCTTGTTTTCTTGGAGGATGTCAAAAAGCGTCACCGCGTGGGAATCGTTTAATCTGCGTCCAATATGTTTTCCCTTAGCGTGACCGTTGTATAAATGAGCACCGGTGCTTATACAACTGATCATGCTTCTAGAGTTTTGATATTTATTTACAGTCTGGATAGACTTCTTTATGGTGACCGTTGGTGGTTAGATTATCAGATACTATGTCAGCTTACGTCTACCAAAAAGACGGGGAAAAGCAAACCAGAGGATAGATCTGGTGATAGAATAAGGTGATTTTCAGTTGACAATAGACGATTTTAATCGAAATTCTTCTGACCAATCAAATTATCAAATGAGTTCGAGGCTGCAAAGACGTCCTCAGGAACTCTTTTATATAACCTTTATGCCACTGGGCGAGCAACTTTAAGATCATGGTTTCGAGCCCTGGGCTTGGTCAATTAACAAACTTATTGTCTCATGGTGGGACTTTAACCCGAAGACAGTGCTATACATCGAGCACGTCAAGGAACCAGGCGTTTTATCTTGTATTCGTGCACTATCCCGCATAACAACTAATCATCTTCTTTAGGGTACCGCTCATATGGGCAAATGCAACGGTTTTGGTGATAAACAAACGAACACACACATACATGGGACGTATTCAACCTGGTTACGTCGGTTAGGTCACCATCCAATGAATGATGTTTTTTGTTTGTCTTTGCGGTTTTAGTCAGTTGGTTGAATTGGAATTAATGCTAATTTTAATGCTATTTCAGTGGCTGGAGCACCTTACCATGGATACTAAATATTTCTCACACTAGTACTACCACAACACCCTCTCCGACCCCCCCCCCCCCCACACACACACATACACACGCCAGCTGCTCTTCCCGTGAAGGCTTAAGATTCTCCAGCAATTTTAATGATTCCCTTTTTAATGATATGCCTTCGAATAAACGCGAGGTCAGCAGTCCGTCCATTAGAAAAGAAACATTAGAAGACATGGGGTCAAAGGACATGATAACTTGTACTTGACAGATCTCATCTCTGATTATATAACAAACGTTAAGAGGTACTTGTCTGAGATAATTCCCATTACAGCATTATATTGCTATCTCAGACACATTAACGTCGCGTGTCAAAACATATAATAACTTATGATAATCTCATGATATACGTGACTATTCATTACTTACATGAATTTTCGCTAGCGCCAATCATTCTCGGTTAGCCCGAGATAGTGAGAGAAAGGCAGGAAGTTGAATACTGAATGAGAGAAACAAGAGTAGAGTAGAGATGCGAAACGAACAAAACCGGACATAGGAAAGGCTAAAAAAGGTCTAATATTTTGTATTTTCGTAGATGTTATTGTTTTTGTTGTGAAAATTTATTATATCAATTAAAAAAGAAGGACACACACACACACACACTAAACTTTTTACATCAAAACTAATTATTCAATCCAACTGCTTTCGAAGAAAGCACGAGGTTAGACGTCTATTCACTTTAAACACACAAGTAATCACCGATTTACCGGTTTTTCCACGGGAAATTTGTTCCATCCTCTTTTAGACTGGTAAATCTGTCCCATCTACCCTCAATTAATATGTCGTTAGACTAGGACAGGGCCTCCAGTCAAACATAAAGTATTATTTGGGAGTCGTTTTCGCCGCAGGCGATGTTGCTGTAGTGTTGTTCAAATCGTTATGCATGAGTTTTTCTTATAATACTGTTCGTGTTGATCTGAAGCTGTGAAAGCGCATTCGCTTTCAAGAGAGAAATTCGATGCGCCAAAGAATCTCATTCGTACGAATTATACGCCATTTTCGACTCTTTCTTTTACTAGTCTGCAACCTTTGTAGCAGGGGCGTTCTGACTCATTCTCTCGTCTAATAAAGAATTTACCGATGATATTAATGATGTCTTTATTCATAGCATATGTCAATCAATTTTTGTGTGAACCATTTTATTGGTTTGGAGGCTTAACCCTTTCCTGGTTTTCAAAATTATAGACCTGTCCAAATTCAAAGGTTTTGCAGACAACAATATGAAATTGATTTTATATGAAAAATAATCCTTCAGTTGGGTAGAAAATATTGTGGAAAAAGAAGAAATTGCTTGTTACAAGCAATTTCTTCTTTTTCCACAATGTTTTCTCAAGTATTAAGACACAGGGACGTAAAAAAACAGGGATTGAACAGGAAAGGGTTAAACGATATAACTATCGTTTTTTCAAGCTGTAGATACGACGTCTAAGTTGGCAACCAACCGTTACAGGTTACTGGCCACAAATTCAGCAGCCGCCGTCATAGCACAGTTGGTAGCGCGTCGCACTGTCAACCTAGAGGTCCCGGGTTCGATCCCCGACGAGGGCACTCATCCTTTCCGACTATTTGTCTCTCACCAATGGGTCGATAATCGTAGACCTATGTGGGATAGCAGCTGGAGGCTAGGATGCAATAGTAGTACTGGTGTGAGAAATACCAGGATTCCATTGTTAGGTGCTATAGCCGCCGCGATATAACTGAGAGATTGTTGAAAGCGGCGTAAAACCCCATTCAAACAAACAAAACAAATTCAGCACAATAACTCAAATTAATATTGAAGTGGAACTTTTAGTCGGAGCTCATTGGGATTGACCAGCGGAGTCAATTAGACTACCTTTGGTTGTCACTGATAATTACTTTAAAACTCGGGTTCATTTTTGCCTAATTGTTAACTGTCACTTTTTATTGAATATCTCGGATAACAACTATGACATTTCAGATGCTACATACGAAAGGAAAGAGAAGGGTTATAGGAAAATTAGTTGATAACAAAAAATTTCTTACTTATCACAATATTTATTCAGCCTAACGTTTTACTGTGTGAAAACCTGAGCATGCATGATAAAAAATTGTAGAGCAATGCCAGTGAATGTAAGAGCACGGGTTAATAGTATAGCAAAGGCCAATTAGTAAATAATTAACTTTCAACTGCTTGTTGCATCTTAATATACAATGATATACAGTAAAACCTCGGTAGTTCGTAGCGCAAGGGACCGGGGAAAATTTATACGAATTAAGCGTAGTACGAACAAATCGGAGGGCAAGAGGTCGGCTGTTTGAGATACGCGGAATCTGACATGGCCTTGTTCTGTCTCCCATTTAGGAATTTATTCTAAATTGGTTATTTTTTTTTAAACAAAACCTGCAGATATTAATTGAGGAATACATAAGTTAAAATTTGGCATTTTTTAAACACAGTGATTGTATCAAAGGGTAGACTCCATCAAGAGGATTTCCCTTTACAATAAATTGGATCAAATCACTCTCAGTATTCTATGAACCTGCATATAACGACATTTCATTCACTTTTTTTCTGGATATTAACCACAAAGAGAACAATCAACAACGCTTTAGGAGACGATTTGGAATGCATTTTTGTACCCGTTGGTCGAGTGCTAAGCGGGCTCGACTCACGTCCGTATGTTTGCGAGTTTAAGTATCACCGGAGGTGGGACACTTTAACGCATTCCAACACAGTGGAATTTTAGACCGGTCCAAATTGAAAGGAACTGCAGACGACAATATCAAGTTGATGAAATTTTAAATTATTCGACTTTTTGGATATAAAACATTGTGGATAATGAAGAAATTGCTTGATCAAAGCAATTTCTTCATTTTTCACAATGTTTTCCAAAGCTTTTTTGTTGAGGGGCGTAAAAACGAGCGATTCAGTGGGAATGGGTTAAAGAAAAAGACCCTGTGCACCTATCTGTAAAATAGATATGGATAGCAGTGGTTAGTATCATACCAAATGATAAGTGTTATCTAAAATTATAGAATAAAAACACATTTTCAAGGAAAGAGAAAAAATGATTTACTTGAATTTTGTAAAAAAAAAATGTGAATACGTACTTTGAAGCACATCAATATTTGTGTATTTGTGTAATTGTAACTGCAAATTGTTTACCATTATCATGTGATGTTATTTTATTAATTAGGAACAGAACCAACCAGTTTTGATAACTTTCTAAGCCAAATTTTGGGGCCAAACAATCAATATTTCTTTTGTGGCGTTTTTAATCCAAGGATAGCCAAGCTGTAGTTTCGTCTTTAAGGTCTTCAACGAACGATTTGTCTTTAGATTAATGTTCACGGTCACTTATATTACCAAACAGTGTCGTTTATTACCTCTTATTTTAGCAATCGAACTGTCACGTGGGAGGTCAGTAGGTGTGGCTAGCGTTTCATCAAGTTTTCAATGTCTGGATCAATCCAAGTACGAGTACATTCATTCTGTTTAAGAAATGGGGAGAGGTTGTCGGCAAAATAATCTTCTTTTAAATAAAATCAAAGAAAAAGACTCAGCCGTCAATAAAGATCCGAGTTTAGAAATACTAGGAGCTGAAAAAGTACTTTGTTGACTTAAAGGGATATATATCAAGCCGTCTGCCAGACCTCTTCTATATATCATCTTATAGAATGACATATGATGTTCTATTCATAGCGGCGATGTCTATTAAATCTCCGCCGGGGATTCAAATGAACGAGTTTAGTCAAAAGTATGGATGGTCAGCCATTGTTATTTTTTCCTGGACAATAGCTACTGAATACTCTGAATTACGCACACTCGCTCACTCTTAAATACTACTAACTACTACTAACTTCAATAATTGGGTGTTATGGGTTCGATCCTCGGTGGCGGCACATATCCTTTCCGACATTTATCTCTCACCAATGGGTGGATAATCATAAATATAAGTGGGATCGCAGCTGGAGGCTAGGAAAGGATGTAGTCGTAGTACTGGTGTGAGAAATACCAGGAATCCATTGTTAGGTGCTCCGGCCGCAGCGATATGATTGAAATACTGTTTAAATTGGCGTTAAACCCCATTCAATCAATCAATCTTAAAAACTACCTTACTAATTAGATGTTTTTTTCTGTTCGACGGTAAGTGTATCTTCCTAACAATCCTACTTGAAACCTGATAAGCCTATATGTTAGATAAATGTGAAATACTTGAAATAGCATCAAAGAGTGGTCAATAGAGTCAATATTGTCAAACTATATGTAAATAATGAAGACTTCCGAAAATCTACAGTGGCCATTAGAGTCAATCTTGACAAACTATATGTATAATAATGAAGACTTCCGAAAATCTACAGTGGCCATAAGAGTCAATATTGACAAACTATTTATATAATAATGTAGAATTCCGAAAATCTACAGTGGCCTTTAGAGTCAATATTGACAAACTATTTATATAATAATGTAGAATTCCGAAAATCTACAGTGGCCATTAGAGTCAATATTGTCAAACTATTTATATCATAATGCATTATTCTGAAAATCTACAGTGGCCATTAGAGTCAAAATAGTCAAACTATTTATATAATAATGCAGAATGACCATTCGAGATTCTGAAAATCTACAGTGGCCGATAAAGTCAATATTGTCAAACTATTATATAATATTGCAGAATTCTGAAAATCTACAGTTGCCATTGGAGTCAATATTGTCAAACTATTTATATAATAATATAGATGACCATTCGAGATTCTGAAAATCTACAGTGGCCAATAGAGTCAATATTGTCAAACTATTTATATAATAATGCAGAATGACCATTCGAGATTCTGAAAATCTACAGTGTCCAATAGAGTCAATATTGTCAAACTATTTATATAATAATGCAGAATTCTGAAAATCTACAGTTGCCATTGGAGTCAATATTGTAAAATTATTTATATAATAATATAGAATGACCATTCGAGATTCTTAAAATCTACAGTGGCCAAGAGAGTCAATATTGTCAAACTATTTATATAATAATATAGATGACCATTCGAGATTCTGAAAATCTACAGTGGCCATTAGAGTCAATATTGACAAACTATATGTATAATAATATAGAATGAACATTCGAGATTCTGAAAATCTACAGTTGCCATTAGAGTCAATATTGTCAAACTATTTATATAATAATGCAGAATGACCATTCGAGATTCTGAAAATCTACAGTGGCCAATAGAGTCAATATTGTCAAACTATTTATATAATAATGCAGAATTCTGAAAATCTACAGATCGCGCGGGTAAATCGAAGGTTCTGTTGACCAATCAAATCGTTTGTTTAGTCCAGTAGTAAACTTTCAACTACGACTTTGATTGACATTTATGTCTGAGTTAGTGATTATCTATATAGTTAATCATGAAGACTCTGGTCGGACTGTATAGATTTCAGGCTGATCTTAGTCTTCAATTAGCGTACACGTGTATTTGGACATTTCACACACAGGCTTAATTGACCAATCGCTGTCAATCAACGAATCAACCGACCAATCAAATCATTTATTCAGCATTTTTTTGTTAGTTTGTCGACATACACGTCGTAATTAAAGCTTATTCAAGCTGTAGTTGCGATGTTTAGGTCACCAACCAATCAATTTTACTTTTTTGTTACATGCTACATGCGATAAGTTTTGCAAAATAACGCCGTTAGAAATCGAAGCGGAACTTCCTGTCTGAACCAGTGGGCGTTACCAATGGACTGAGTGGGCGAGGCCAGCGATTAGTCAATTTCAAGCTAATCCTTATCCGGCCATGAAACATTGAACATAAAGAAAGCTAAGATGCATCTTTGCATCATCCGTAGATTTTTACGAAAATTATTTTTTTTAAGGTCTATCTTTCAAAACAACAGTAAATAGAATGACGATCGATAATAACTTGGAACGTCCGTTATCAAAATAGATGTAACATTCATGCACAAAAGACATAAATGTCACATGCCAAGTAATCCGTTACCATGGAAATGTAATTAGTCCAAAAAAGAAGTTTAATTACAAAGTAGTGATACCCTGGAGAAAAATTATTGCTTTAAGCATTGTTATTAAGACCGAATGTTTCTATTTGAAAAGAAAGGGCGTGCGCTGACTATTTTACCATATGTATTTCTGCGCTGTCGTCTTACAATTATATATATGGAGTACCATTTGGGCCAAAAGTCAAATTCAAGTCGTGCACGACAAAAAGAACGCACCAACACGAAAATAATACAGGTACGACTGTAAGCGTGCAGGCTCATATATTGAGTGTTCACGCGTAGAATTACGTTGGATAGTTAAATTTTCGAGTGCGTACACTTAAAAATAAAGACCTTCATTTTATGCGCATGCATGCACTTACAGTTGTATGCGCTCATGCACATTTTTTACGCAAGGACGCGTGTGTTTTTTTTTGTTTTGTTTTGTTTTGGTTTTTTTTTGGGGGGGGGGTGCGACTGAAGGTGAGCTTTTGCCCCATTTAGTGCGCCATATAAATATAATCATGATATATTCACCGTAATCCGAAATGTCGTCAAATTAGATTATCGATCTATAAAGAACATCAAGTGATTAAAGCTGTGGTTCTTCTATATGGTCTCTTAATAATTGACGGATCGCTGGCGACCAGTCTAAAAATTGTTTGTTTGGGAACGGGTTAAAGCTTCTTTTGTACTATAGATATTCTTCACATTCCCCATGACCCTAGCTCAACTGATTGGCCAATCGCGGCTGTTATCACAGAGTCAATCGACCAACCAAATATACATTTAGACCGGAATTGAACCTTGAACTCCAACATTGGCCGTCCTTTATGTGAAGTATTTTTGTTGAATTTGCCACTTAACATCTTTACTAAAGCTTAATCAAGCTGTAGTTATGATGTTTAGGTCGATAACTTACCATTTTTCTTTTTTGACTGTATGTAACTGGCTATGGATTTCGCAAAATAATACCGCTAATATTGAAGTAGAACTTCCAGTTTGGATCAGTGAGCGGGGCCAGCGGTTCATTATTTGAGCAATTTTAAGAAAGGACACGACAGAGACCCGTATCTATACGAATGCGTTTATGCGAACTCGAAAGAGCAACGTTTAAATTCGCATCTTTCCTCCACTTCTAGTGGCGACAAAGATGTCTTAACTTCATATTTACATAAGCTGTAGCTACACATTTTGGTCAGTCACAGGCGAAATTTTCCGCGCAAGGTCCAGGTGGTGTCCGGAAAGAGTTTCTGTCAGCAACTTATCTCTCCTATATAGATTCCAGGGAAACATTATCAGCAATATAAGTAAATGTTTGAAGTGCAGACGTAATTCTTTAAGATCTCTGCAAAAGTTGTTTTCTTAATATCTATCACCGATTTCTGCACGTTATCCGTTCGTCACCATAGAAACGGTTTTATCGTTTATAGGTTCTATCAAATTAACTACGTATTTTCTGTAATAATTACGGGTTATCAATGGGCGCGAGATCCAATCGGATTACGACCTTTATGACGTCCAATCTCAAAATTAGCTTTATCTGAATCTCAATACTTACTCTTTATATCCCTAAGATATCACGAATTGACGGGGCGCCACTGTTAACCAAACAATCATTCGGCAAATCAAATCATTCTTTCAGACCAGAAGTGATCATTCAACTCCAACATTGGTTGACACCGCGCGAAGAATTTTTGTTGGCTCTGCAACTTTAACGTTGCTATTCAATCTGTAGATACGACGTCGCCAACCCACCATTTTACTTGTTGGTTACATATTGTAAATTTTCACCGTTTGAAATCGAAGCAGAACTTTCTGTTGGAGTCTGTGGGCAGGGCCAGCGGAGCCAAGGGGCGGGTCAGCGATCCGTCAATTGGAGCCATAGATTATGCCAATAAGCAGCATATTTAACCATTTTATGCCCCTATAAACAAAATATGGTTGCTTTTTGAGGAGGGGGTGTACATCCTCTGAGGTTAATATTTACTGCATAAAAAACGGACAATACTTGCTCAAAAAAGTTATTAGATTTCACATGAGTTAAAAGAAAATCAGAGAAAGCTTTACGATATAAATTTGAATTTACGATTCAGGAAACAAAAGTGAAATAATGATAAAATGATTTTAATTTTTATCTGTAAATAAAGATAATAATGAATTGATAATAATGAAATGCTCGTACTCGGAATATGAGCTATTTCATGGAAGAGGAGATGCGCTATCTGAGCTGGGCAGAAAATAACCATCATTCAATGATACACAATCGAAACCTGCCATTTGTCATCGTAATTTCGATTTATCAAGATAAAATGTAAAAATCTTAGTCAGTTTAAATAATTGAATTTAAGCACAAACTACGTTTTGGCTTACTAGCGGTGAACCTTCATTTTGTCAATGGAATTCCTAACAATCTCTTAACCAAGCGAAATATTATGAGTATTTGTATGTTTTAGTTGATCATGTTTGCTTGAGATTCAACATTTTTCCGACTTTACTCGGGTATTACATATATTTTTACAAACAATTGGTAAGAGTTATGTCTGATTCTTTAACCCATTAGCAGACGCCAAAATTTTAGACTGGTCCAAATTTAAAGGAGACGACAAATTGAAGTTTATGGAATTTTAGATTTTTTTTACTTTAGTGGAAAACATTGTGGATAATGAAGAAATTGCTTGTAGCAAGCAATATCTTCATTGTCCACTATGTTTCTTGCGCTTTTTACTTGTGGGTGTCAAAAAGAGTCATCTTGTGGGGAATGGATTAACATACTATAACCAACATAGAATCTCTCATTAATCACATCCGAGTTACCAGAAGTTCATCTTCTGGAACAATCGAGGGGTCGAAAACACAAACTTGATGCTAGTATATTTTTTCCAAATGAGCTAAATTAGACTTAAGTCGAATAATTCATTCGTAGAATTGTAGCTCTGTTTCAAGAATACATGAATTTTTACTCGAGTTTAGATAATGTTGTCAAATGACGTCGTACGTTTCGATTAATAGCTCCCACACTGCCGGTTCAGTTGCGATTCGCATCATATTCTCGCCGAGTCAATTGTGCGGACAGACGATGAATCTCTTAACCCATTTCCACACAACATTTTAGAGTGATACATATTCAAAGCAGTTGCCGACGACAATATTGATTAGGTGATCTCTTGAAAATCTTTGTGGATACTGAAGAAAGTGAAAGTGTTTGTTATAAGCAATTTCTTCATTTTCTGTTTAATGTTTTCCAAAGTTCTTTTCTTGGGGTGCGTAAAACAGAGTGATTGTGTGGGAATGGGTTATGTGGGGGAAATGTATACCAGTAAGATGTGTGAGCTAGTTGGGTGAGTAGCTGAACGGTCGAATTGAATGTTGTGGTTGTACTGGCGAGGGAAAAGACACGGATATGTGCCCAAGTTTCCGCCTAGATATACTTAAAATGCTGTATCTTATATCTTAACATATGGTCTACATGTTGTATCATGTTTTGGGTAAACCTCTTGCGGAATCACAATGCAGTTCACTTATCCATGTTGACTTTTCGAAACTCCGATTTTAGGGGGAAATTGTCTGGTAATTCAAACTATCGGAATACATAAAGACCCCAAAGTACTTTTAGGTATATTAAAATAATATTAAAAAATGCCCCAATTTCAGGAACACCTCACAGGACTTACAGTGCTTGCTTTTTAGAATTTAGTGGCTTGTGAAGAGTCTGTAAGGGTTTTAACGACTAGAGTTGTTTCTTGGACAGTGAGTTAACCCTTGTCATACTGGACCCGGAATTTTCCGGTTTTGGCAGGAGGTGTAAACTAAGATCAGACTGCACTTATGTGCAGGCTTATCTTAGTCTACACCTCCTGCTCATACTTTTCCGTCCCATATTGTTTATGAGGTTGATTTCTAAAAGAAATATTGATTTTTGAACAATAAGTTCTATCAGTGCTTTCAGTCCTTTGATTTGACAGCAATTCAGTAAGGTAATTTATACAACATGACAAGGGTTAATAATATAAAGCGCGTTTTTTGCCATTTTCTTTTTACACGCAAAATATGTTAATACAATTGATTGAACGATTGGCCATTCAAATAATTTATGATGACCTAGAGTGAACGTTGATTTATGCTCCGCATTTTGGATGGTTTGTCGACTACACCTTATTCAATCTTTGCTTACGACGTTTAGGTCACTAACCAATATTTTGTTATAAGTAACCCACTATATCAAAATAATTAAGAGATGAAAAGAATATTTTTTGTTTTAATGGAGGTATGAACCGAAAAACCTAATCACACTGTATGAATACGCGAAGCGTATTCATACATTGTGTGATTAGGTTTTTCGGTTCATACCTCCATGAAAACAAAAAAAAAATTCTCTTCATTTCTTATAATTTAATAGCATCGAGCGAAAAATGCAACAACTTAACAAATGTTGATACCTTTTTGCATGGAACTATTTTGTGCGGAAGCATATAGAATGGCTGCGTGCTCAAAATTTTGTTCATGGAGGTATGAATTAATTTTTTCGACCAATCAGATCGCTCGTTTTTGATAGACGAAACTAATAATTAAATTTTAGCCTTTTAATATCTGAGTATAACGTCCTGTTGGAGGTCAGCTTCCAAACTGAAAGAAGCTGCAGACGACAATCTCAAGTTGATTGAATTTTATTTATTATTATTATTTTTTTTATTCATTTATTTTTTATTTTATAGGAACATTGTGAATAATAAATGCTTGATACAAGCGATTTCTTCATTTTCCACAATTTTTTCAAAAGCCTTTTTCTTGAAATGAGTTAATATATATATATTTTGATATAAAGAATATGTTTTCAAAATAAACGAATAATTCATTAGAGTCTAAAGATAATTATCATCACAAATGACGATTATTATCATTATTATTATTATCTTTTTTTTTTTTTTTTGTATACTTATCAGTTTTACGTGGAGTATTATTATCATTTACGGTTTGTCAAATTGCTTATTACGATGGGTATTTGCAAATCCGTAGTATGTGTGGATTTTTATATGTAGTAACATTAGTTTTACATAACTCTCAAATATTTGATGTATATGTAGAAGCGTACTGTTGGCAACACTTTTTTTTTCGATGCAAATTTAAAGAATAAAAGGTAGTCATGGTCGAAATTTAGCTTTGTGTGGACGAAATGTGGGTCATTTCGCTTGGTGAAGGTCCGTTCTATTTCTTTTTCAATACTACTGCGTTTTACTCGGCGACTTTTCATCAACATTAAATGAGCACTCATTCTGATAACTAATCCCTATCTCACTTATGCTTTCAGAATTTGATTACAACATGATTAGAGCAGATAGTTCAGATGCTTCGAAGACCTAGATTTATCGTCAGACATTGCACTGATCCACGACTGAAGGTAACACCACAACATCAAGATGAGGCCGGGCGTGTACGCAAGCGTTATGCGCAACCGAAAGACGAATATCCGGCGCGTGCACAGTTCCCGCCATCAGTACTCATGGCGGAAGTTTTTCCTCACGTTATTTATTGGTGCTGTTCTCTTTGTACCCGGACTGATCGTAACAATCATTGGATTAGATGCCGAAGACGTGGAAAGTCTGCCAGAAGATAGCGTGTAAGTATTGCTGTATAATGTACAAGAATCCATAATATTGGGAATAAACTCTATTCGAAACAGTGTTTAACTGAAACCATTTCAAAGCCATCTGCCAAGTTGGGTGTTTCTTTTAATAAGAACTCTTTTTAGCTCCATTTTAGTAGGTTCTGTGGATATATTTATCTAATTACATCATCACTATTATTATTATCATAACTGTTGTTATTATTTCATTATCCATTTTTGTTAAATACTTACTAGTCTACTTCATATTGACGAAGCATTATTTTACCACTTCTCATACTTATAACTATATTAACAATATAACCTACGTTCCGGGAATGAAATTAACATGGTATTTTTTTCATACTACACGGATCATGTAAGACGAGTTTGATAATAATAGAAATGAATTCGAAGCCTATGGTAACAAAGTTTTGTTACCACCAAAATAACGCCGCAAACCATGTAATGGTGACATTTTACATACGGCGTTTTATGTTTCGTTTCATATATCGACGAATTCTATTAATTTTTACCAATTCCATTGCAAAATATAGGTCATATAATAAACAGATTATCTCATTCGTGTTCACATATTCCCGAATTAATAAAGCTCGTCATCTAAAACAGATTTTAAGAATCGACAGAGACTCGTTTTTGTTTTTGATGTTGTTGTTGTCTTATTGTTTATAAATTACTCGATTAATAAATTCGGTATAACATGACCACTACTTCAAAATTCTCTATTGATTTTATGCAAGTTAAATCGTAAATGCCTTTGGTAATAAAATTTGGTTTATCTTGACTGATGGTCAACTTTGTGCGTTCGAACATGACCAGGAACATTATTACTGTTAAGAACACATTAGGTTTGGAAAATACTTCTTATTATTTCCGCTTACGGGAGTAGAATTAGGGTAATTACGGGGTAACCAGGGGATATTTTGTGCCATCTTTGTTTTAATGGATTTACTTCCAAGTATGGGAGAAAAAATGGTAGAAAAATGATAGAAAGCTTTCAGGCAAGGGACATCATTTGAAGCGTTTCAAGAGACGCATAACGCGGAAAGTCTGATGGGCATTCTTAATTCAACTTCTCTGTATACTATGGAATCGTCGTCAGCTACCTACTCGAAATTTGTCCAGATTTTCATTTGTAGTTCAACCCTTTACCAGACGGCATTATCTTAAACTACTCCAAACTCAAAGAGGTTGCTAGGAACAAAGTTGGATACTAAATATTGTTTATAAACTTGTATCAATAGGTAACAAGAAATAGCTCTGTCGTGAAAGGTTTTCATAGGGGCAATGGAGCAGAAATGAGTAAGCCTATCAACAATTTGACAAACAGGCAAATCTATACATTATAAACGTAACAATTAAACGTAATGCCTTTTTTCTTCTTCTGTGAAAATTGGATAAATTTTAGTGTGTTTTTAATTAAATCTGTTAGATCTCTTCGCTGGAAAATATTTGAAAAATATCTAATTTTGAAATGTCCGAGAGCAGTTAATGAATACGTAGACATGAGATTGTACATTGGCATTTCCCTGTAATTGTAAATAATAAATTTAATTATATACATGTACCTTTAAACGATATGAATAGAATTCTGGCTATCTAATACAACTCGTCAGAAAAACCCGTATTTGGCGCGTACAAAAAACTGTGTTGGTCCTGTACCTTTAAACACGGACTACTTTTGGTGTACTGGCTTTCGGTGTTTTCCGTAAAAGTACCGATAACGTTTGATTTCTTTTAAATCATTTTCAGCGGATTTTCTTAAAGTTAGGTCTGAAATTGTATATAGTTAAAGTAATTTTACAACAGTGTGTTTTTCTAGTTGTTGTTATCATGTTTTCGAATCGTCTGTAAAGATTTTATTCATTGGATTCGACCTTTAGTCTCACCAGATAAAAATACCTACACTCGATTCTTGAACACGAAAACAACTAGAAAACGCTCTGTAGTAATAATCACTATATATTATAACCCTTTAACAGGCTAAATATGAAAATAATCAAAGACAGTTGGCAAGTTTCCGATTAACACCAATTTAATATTGATGAACATACCGATACCGGAGCACGTCATTTATGTTAACTGACTTCATTTATGTTTTAACTGTCCGTTGAAGGTCTGCTTTTTAATCAACTTTCTCTTACTGCATTAATATCTCGATGTTAAACTCGAACATTAAGTTGTTCGTAACTTAAAGAATTTTCCTCCAACGACGTTAACTTCCTGAATGAAAAAAACCAAACAACAACAAAACAGAAAATGCAAGGAACAAACACAGATTGTCTAAGTTGCAGGACATAAAACACAGAATTATTGCATAATAAATAGATGATGTATGCTCGGTGCACACGCAGTTTTATTTGATTTGGTCTCTTAAGCGAACGGTTTTAGATTTTGTATATCTAATATTGAATTACTCCGTATGACGTCGAAATTTTCAGTGTACCTCAACCGCCAATGAACGAATAAGGTCAGAACTAGCTTTTGAGATTCTTAAAGTTTAAGTCGTGACAACGAATTCCGTCAAGACAATACTACGATATTTGAAAGTCATCAATTTAGATGGTCCTTTTTCGTACGCTTCAACAATTAAAATTCCCAATTTCTGTCAGAAATTTTGTTATAATAACTTATTATTTTTTATTTTCTTTTTAAAACAAATATTCTAACTTTTCAATTTCAGGAAAGAAATAGTCATAAATGGATCCTTTGTCAGATTTTGAGTGGTATTTAAATTCACAATTCTATTACCAAGTACTAGAAAATCGCCAATACCTATACAGTATACAGACACTTAGACCTTTAAGCACAGAGACGTAGAATTAAGTATTTTTGGACAATCATAAACCTAAGTAGGATAGCAGCTTGGGACTATAGGAAAGGATGTAGTGGTAGTGCTGTTGTGAGAAATACCAGAAATCCATTATTAGGTGCTTCAGTCGCCGCGATATGACTGAAATACTGTTAAAAGTGGCGTTAAACCCATTTCAATTAAATAACGTCGAATTAGGACCTAGTTCTAACGCGCCGAGACTTGAATGTCTTTCGGTTTTCATTCTCTAGAAAATTCTCGCGTATTTACGGATAGTGATAGTTGTCTGGCGACAACATTCCAGACTTTGTTTCTGTAGCACTGTTTAAGATACATGTGTTGTTTTTCTAAACACATTAAAATTGTCCACAACAGCTCGGATTCGGCTGAGTAGATATAGTATTCTGCTCATCTTCTGCGTGATTTCTATGTTCTTAAGATCCAGGGACCGTTCTTGAATTCCTACTGAGTAACTGCACTCAGAATATGACGGCTCATTCTGAATTAAATTTCAAAACTACTTGATGTTGCCAAAAGAAATAATTTTTAAGTTTATTTTCATTTTCTGTACGACAAACACTTCAGGTTTGACCTATTCTTAACTCTTTCCTATTCAATCCCTGGTTTTTACGTCCATGAGAATTTGTGCTTGAGAAAATATTGTGGGAAAAAAAGAAATTGCTTGTAACAAGCAATTTCTTCTTCATCCATAATATTTTCTACCCTACTGAATTATTTTTTCTTTTTTCAAATCAAATACACAAATTGTTGTCTGCAAAATCTTTGAATTTGGGCAGCTCTAAAATCTTGCGAAACAGTAAAGACTAATTAATTGGTAGAGTGGTCTGTAAACAATTTTACCTAAGTATTCAGAATTCATTTTATTGAGAATGTTTGTGCCTGTTAGAGCTAAGGTGCCTTTAAGTTTCTACTACCTTGCACATCGACCTCTTTGTACTGATCAAACGGCATACCTCAATGTTTCAAAAAAGCACTTTTCGACCACATTTCAACTAATTTGTCGTTTGACTGTCATTACATGACATTCCAATTACCGCCTGTGACATTCTGACTTTTGCCGGTCGTGAAAATGTATTTCTGGTAATTTGTTTAGTGCAGTTTCCAATTAGCGAAAGCAATTTAAATGACATCAAATAACTTGTGTTTCCTGACTTTGGACGATTTCTCCTATTGAAGACGACACTTTACGTCAGAATGCCGAAGGTTACAAAAACTCAAGCAGAGTTTTAAAAAAGCAGAAGATTTCAGGTGGTTTGTGTTTGCAAATAGCCAGTTCAAACACCAAACACCTGGGTCTTTTTCACGACACGTCGTCTGAAGGTGGTTAACATTTGTATGAAAGAAATTTGTACCTGCGTGCATGGTTATAGAAGTTACAGAGCGGACACGGCAAAAAGTCCCAATTTTTTACCTTTGACCCCAGATTGTGACCTTGATCTTTGAGATAGGAACCTGGGTCTTTTTTTGTGACACGTCGTCTTATAGCGGTGAACATTTGTGCAAAGTTATATCAAAATTCACTATTGCATGTAGAAGTTACAGAGCGGACACGAAAACGTGACAGACGGACGGACGGACAGACGGACAGTTTGATAACTATATGCCTCCCTTTGGGGGCATAAAAAACATCGAAGAATTGAATTCTTTAAGGTCGCAAAAAGAGTATGAAAATATACATTGTATCGTCGGCTCTTTGCATAAAGCGACTGACCAATCGCGGCTGCCAATCAAAGAAACAATCGGCCAATCAAATCATTCATTTAGACCAGGTGTGAAGTTGGAACTCCAATATTACCCGCGATTTATGTGAAGACATTTGTTTGGCGGCTTAGACGTCGTAACTACAGCTTATTGAAGCTGCGTTACGGTGTTTAGGTCAACAACCAACAGTTCTACTATTTTGTTGCATGCTTCTGACCATAAAGTTTGCAAAATTAATGCCGTTTTAAATCGAAGTGGATCTTTCTGTTAAAGTCAATGGGCGGGGCTAACGGAGTAAGTTGACAATCACTAAATCGCGCGCCTTACAGCAGTGACGAAACAAAATATTCGAGAAAAGAAAACGTGTACAAGCAGTATTTTTTCCTTACCCAACAACGAATTTTTGAAAACATTTATATGCTTGTCTGCTACACCTGTCCTGTGTCAATGTCTATCGTGTACATCAATCTGGGTAATGGCAAATCTGGCTTAAGAGGGTATGGAAGATCCTACAAGTCTACTTCTAGTTTTACGACCCAGTTTATTTTTTGACATTGTCTAAAAAAGTGGTATTGTTTCGTGGGAATTTCCTCGGTAACTATTAATATCATCAACTTGAAGGTTCAAGTGGAGGTTCAACTAGAGGTCTTACAAGGTGTTTCCTGAAATTAGGCCCACAAGTTATCTACTTCCTGTTTTACTACTTAGTTTTGCGTTTGACATTGCCTAGCATAGTGGTCTACTTTCGTTGCGTTTTTCTCAGCATTTTTTTTCCCATAGAGAATTAGATGCTACATGGTGATTACAGAATTTGTTAGATTGCGTGAGAATTCCATTTTCACTATAGTTTGATTTGTAGTGCAAGTGGGGTATTCTCTGTAAGTTTTTACTCACAGATTTATTGTTAAAACACGACTCATTTATCTGTCGATTCATATCGCTATCGAGGTCGATACTAATTACAGTTTGATAAATCCTGTATATTCCAAAATGAATTGATTGATTGATCGATTGAATGATTGATTGATTGATTGATTGATTTATTGAATAAATGGGGTTTAACGCCTCTAACAGTATTTCAGTCATATCACGGTAGCTGGAGGGCCTAACAATGGATTCCTGGTATTTCTCACACCAGTATACCACTACATCCTTTCCTAGCCTCCAGCGGCTATCCCACTGAGGTTTACGGTTATCCACCCATTGGTGAGAGACAATTGGTGGAAAGAATATGTGCCGCCGAAATCGGAAATCGAAGTTTCTAAAGAGAATTAAGAGGCCGGCTTTAAGAAGTTGTTCGTGCACTTAAAGTATAAGATAATGAATTCATATTGTAAAAAAAGAGATAAAAGAATATTGCAGCTTTTACCGGAACTAAGAATACCTAGACTAGTATCTGGCTAGACGAGTCACATATCGTCGGCTCATGAGTAAAATGTCGTAGGTACGCTTTAATAAAGCTGTAGTTATGACATTTTGCTAGCGCACCTACGATATACTTTTTCTTATGTATAGTCACGCTGTATTAAGATGCATGTATGGTATATTTTTTCAGTAAGAAGGGTTTGCTTGTGATATTATGTGGTTAATAAGAATATAGATTACATCGAAATTAGTTCTTTTATATCAGAAATGAGTCCACAGTATACCGGACCTATATATATCACATTAATAAGTTCTTTGTTGATTTATTACTGCTAATCCCTTTTCACAGACTCCAGTTATAGTAACGAGGTTTCACAGGTAAATCAGTGGAAAAAAGATTCTGTGTAGATAGTGTGAATAAATACTAGATGTTGGTCGAATATTTTAAAATCAGTTTAGAAATATAAATCCTTGGAAATAAACCCTAAGTCGCAAAATAAAACAGGACGCGTCATGCGAAAATGTCCTGCCTTTAGGTTGCGAAAAGAATCGACTTAGGTCTGGGCAGGTTGACTAGAGTCGAAACTTTTCGGTTTACTCAGATATCCCGAAAGAGAAGTGATCTTTCAAAAAAACTTTACTGTAGAATTGTATTAGGCGATCATCTATGGGACCTGCAAAAGTGAACGCTTACGGAGAATGGTCACTTAACACACTTTTTCGAAGATATATGAAGGATCAATTTGATGAAAAATCACTGCCTAATTCTTACTAAATCATCTGTTGTTTGATCTCATTAGAATCGTCTCATTGCGACGATTCTTATGAGATCAATCATTATAGGATTAAATTACGATAAATTTTAGATCAAAGATCGACTTACTGTTTTATCATAACATTATTACAACTAACTGCTATACGGGCGGTGTCCAAGACGTCTTCCTTTAGCATATTATTATCTAGTGACATTCGTGAAACCCTTGAACAGGGTAGGGTATGGTTTGGCCCATTTCAAGACGGCCGGCCCAAATTCAAGTTATAGACAAGAATCTAATATTTACTGTATTTAGTAATTGAGTTCCAATGTTGTCCTGAAATGAGAATTCGCTTGATACAAACAAGTCTTATTTTCAAACAATGCTTTCCATAATCTATTTGCTTCAAAAGGTCAAAATTCAGAATTGCATGGTAATGATAAACCCATTACCGCTAATTCACGCTTTTTCATTGCCCCCAATAAAAAGAATTAGGAAAACATTGTGGACAATGTAGATTACTTGTCATGAACAATTTCTTCATTGTCCACATTTTTTTCTGACCTAACAAAGCGCTTATTTTCAAATATCACAAACTTATAATTGTGTAACTCTTTTAAATTTCGACATTTGAAAAACTATAGCGTCTGGTAATGGATGAATGATTTATTCCAAGAAGGATAATACTGTCTGTAGTTATTACTTTTTTTTAATGATTAAAAGAAAATGTCTTTGAATACGTTTTAATACTAAAGGTATCTATTGAATTACTTGAATGATATCATGCTTTATAGAAGATGAAACAAGAAACTACATTTATATTATTTCAAAACACGAAAATCAAATAATGTTATCTATATAATAATTAAACGATGATATTTTACTACAAAGCAAACTAGATTTTCATGAAAGTGTTGCAGTTGCAGTAAGGGTATTCCTAATAACAAATAGCTGTACACGCCCTCTAGTCTCATTCTGCTAGAAAACTAGCCGTCAGGGGTCGACGTAAGGTGACGGTGTTTCGCCATTAGCTTCATTTCCAATTACATTGTTAGCTCGGCTGGAAATTGGATTTTGTAGGTCCTTATACAGAATACTAATTTTAGGTGAAATTTCTTTGTTGTAACTACTTCCGTAGTAGAGTGATTAGAGTGTCCGCTTTGGAAACGAGAGGTCGAAGGCTCGAATCCCATAAGAAGCCGACCAACGGGGTAAGAACTGACACGACTGGTTGGTGAGCTGCCACCTAATCAAACGAATGGTAACCGTTGGCCCATCTCTATCTGGCTCATGGAAAGACAGGGAAGGGATTCGAGAGATAAAGCGCCCACAAGAAAATGTGTCTCGGTCAAAACTACCTATCCCTTTAATTATAGGAGAGACAACTTTATAAAAAAAAAAAGAAAAACACACACACACACACAAAAAAAAAGAAAAACTCTTTATCCCATATCCCAGATATCCCATAAAATGGGTCTTCTCAGAATCAATGGTAATATCGTCGGTGCACGAGAAAATGTCGTAACCATAGCTTTAATAAAGCTTTAATTTCAACATTTTGCTCACGCACCGACGATAAAATCCTGAAATCGTTAGATAGAAGTAAGGTATGATTAAACGATTTTCATTTTCCCCATGAATGGTTCCGTATGAAAAACCCCAATTAGCAGTACATTTTACAGATAAGGCTGCTACCAAGGCAACCATAATTAAGAATCATCGTTAATGGCCCGTAAGCTTTTTTGAATATTTGACTACACTTCAACTATCCTTCTCTAGTTTTTATTTTACATACAAACACGACCCGTCATGAAACAAACAAGGTGTCAAAGAGAGCCTGTGCCGCCCTACTGGTATTTTCCCCTTTCCTGTTTTACGAAATTTTAGATTCGTCCAATTTTAAAGAGGTCGCAGATTACAAGCTTTTAAAAAAAAGCTTGAAATATTGTGGGAAAATATAAAATTGCTTTTGACAAGCAATTTCTTTTCTGTCCCACAATATTTTTCTAGTATAAAAAATCAAGAAGACATAAAAATCACTCATTTTACGGAAAATGGTTAATGGAATTGGGATAAGACCTACTCTAGGGGTACTAATGCCAAAGATTATCCCAATCTAATGAACAATTTCCGCGAAAAATATATTTTGAAATAAAAGAATGAAGATGCCGTCCTATATTTTCTTTTTCCAGACTGTACAAAGTGATTGGTCCTGCAGCTTTAGCAATTGGTATAGCGTTAATCTGTTCATCCGGTATCTATTATTGTTGTTGGGGATTCCAAAGTCCCGTACCACGACGCCATGTTCACGTAAGTTAGAAATTAAGAAATGTCAAACTGTTTGTTGTGGGATTCCAAGGTCTCGTACCACGACGCGATGGTTGCGTAAGTTGGAAATCAAGTTATCAATGTCTAACTGTTTGTTATGGATTCCACAGTCCCGCACCACGACGCCTTGTTCATGTAAGTTTGAAATTCAGTTATGTCAAACTGTTTGTCGTTTGGGATTCCAAAGTCTCGTACCACGACGCAATGTTCATTTAAGTTGGAAAATTCGGATTCCAAAGACCGGTAACACGACGCCATGTTCACTAAAGTTGGAAATTCAGTTATGTCTAACTGTTTGTTGTTGGGGATTCCAAGGTCCCCTACCAAGACATCATGTTCACGTTCAGTTATGCCGAATTGTTTGTTGTTACGGATTCCAAAGTCCTGTAACACGACGCCAAGTTCGCGTAAATTTGAAATTCAGTTATGTGTAACTGTTTATTGTTGGGGATTCCACAGTCCCGCACCACGAGGTCATGTTCACGTAAGTTGGCTATTCAGTTATGTCAAATTGTTTGTTGTTGAGGATTCCAAAGTCCTGTTACACGACGCCAAGTTCACGTAAATTGGAAATTCAGTTATTTCAAACTGTTTGTCGTTGGGGATTCCAAAGTCCCCTACCACGACATCAAGTTAACGTAAATTGGAAATTCAGTTATGCCTAATTGCTTGTTGTTAGGGATTCCAAAAGCCTGTACCATGACGCCATGTTCACGTAAGTTGGAAATTCAGTTATGTCAAACTTTTTTTGTTGTGGATTCCACAGTCCCGCACTTCGACGCCATGTTCATGTAAATTGGAAATTCAGTTTTTTGTAACTGTTTGTTGTTGAGGATTCCAAAGTCTCGTTTCACGACGCTATGTTCATGTAAGTTCGAAATTCAGTTATGTCAAACTGTTTGTTTTGGGGGATTCCAAAGTCCTGTAACACGACGCCATGTTCACGTAAGGTGGAAATTCAGTTATGGCTTACTGTTTGTTGTTGGGGATTCCAAAGTCCCCTACCGTGACATCATGTTCACGTAAGTTGGAAATTGTGAAATTGTTTGTTGTTGGGGATTCCAAAGTCCTGTAACACGACGCCAAGTTCACGTAAATTGGAAATTTAGTTATGTGTAACTGTTTGTTGTTGGGGATTTCAAAGACCCCTAGCACGACGCCATGTTCATGTAAGTTGGAAATTCAGTTATGTTAAATTGTTTGTTGTTGGGGATTCCAAAGTCCTGTAACAAAGAAGGCAAATGTTTGGTTTGGCGCCTGAAGGTCGAAAACACAGATTGAATAAGCTGTAGCATTGACACTTAAAACCAACACAGAATGCTACATATAAATGTCGACCAAAATCGGAGTTCAATTCCGGTCTAAATTAATGATTTGGTTGGTCCATTGGTTCTTTGATTGATAGCCGTGATCCATCTAGGCCAATATAACTTCTAGCCTTCTATAGACAATCTAAAATACGGGTGGGGAAATGAAAGCATTTCTGGTACTTCATCACCAGCGTTACTAATAATTACTTTATTAGGCATTTCTTCAAATTCAAATCTAGATAAAATATCAAGAGTATTTTGAATTACGATGCTTTATGTATTTATAGAAACACAAAAAGAGCACAGAACATAAAGAACAGCACGATCCGTTACAGGTAGGGTTTTATCATCTCTAATGATGTATTGATTTTACAACATGAATTATGGATCTTCACTAATAAATTGTTGTTAAAAAAGAGGAGAAATGTGATCTCCTCTTATTTCATCAGTTTGGTGTCTGATAGCTAACCGTCACTATTAGCTTATCCCTTTCCTGTTTTGCAAAATCTTAGACCAGTCCAAATTCAAAGGTTTTGCAGACGAAAATTTAAAGTTGATTTTATTTGAAAATTAACCATTTAGTAGGGTAGAAAATATTTTGGAAAAAGATGAAATTGCTTGTCACAAACAATTTCTTCTTTTTCCACAATGTTTTCTCAATTATAAAATCACGGGGACGTAAAAACCAGGGATTAACCTGGTAAGGGTTATGCTAATTTATTGTAATTTGATTGCAACGAATCTTTAAGCTAGTATAGTCGCTCTTGAACATTCAATCCCAATAGAGAGGGAGTGGCTTAAACCCACTGCTACCCAATTTTGAAACTGGGTAAACTGGGATTGGCTATTAAGTGTCTTTTCCATGTTAACTTTTTTTATTCACACGGTGAGGCCAATGTTAAGGAAAAAAATCTATAATTAGCCTTAGGAAAGGTGACGTCAAACTGTCTCTGATAACAAAAATGGCGACGGTTTATTAGAACAAGTATTGAACTTCTAAACATTTCATACACTTTTGATAACGTGATAAGCTTTAAGCTGTCGTGTTTTTAAAGCTTATCACTGTATCTTATGGTGTATTGTGACGGTCGTGTCTCGTGTGTACGCTGTGTCGATGAAACGTATAACGCTTTTATCAAGAGGGAAATTTTTCATCACAATTAAAATAAATTATTTTTTTACCGTCTGAGATAGATGTTTGGGTCGTTGTTTGTATCTAGCAATAAAAACCGCAAGATTTCTAATCCAGGTGGAGGGTTTTAAAAGGTTTTTCAAAGACGTCAAAAGAAACGCGATCGACGGTGTCGATAGGGTAGAAATGCCTCTATTTGATACAGGTTCATTGTGATGATATACGGTAGCAATAACATGGGACGGTTAGCTATGAGATATAATTTTCATTATTAGTTTTACTATAAAGCGTGTAAATAATTCTAAATTGTGACTTTAAGGCATTCATCTTTGTGGTGTTTTTTTTTTTTAGATATTTATTATTATTATCATTTTTATCATTATTTCATCATTATCTATACGTGTGCTTTCTCCTCATGGGATAATGTGATATTTAGACACCAGGTCGAGTTTCGAGAAAACTAAAGGTTGTGTAAGTCTTTTATTTTGTTGTACACTAAAATACTAGTTTTGAAACATTTGTTTGTAACACATTAAAAAGTACCTTTGATCTGAAAAGGAATTGATCAGTTATTTACTTCATTACCGTCCATATAAGCTATATTTTTCGTCCGTTCAATTTCCCAAAATAATCTGATATAAGAAGACCCTATGCCCAATTATGTCAAATTTTATTGAAATCCATTTGACAGTTTCTGAGGAGAATATCTTATCATTTTCACTATATAACATTTATCAAAATAAGACCCGTCCATAAAATCCATAAATTGCATCGAATCAAATTTTCTGAAAGGTTCACCTAAAACCACACCTGTAAGATTGTTTGAAATAATATCCAGTAATCTGGGGGGGGGGGGGGTTTCAAAGTTGACACCGTATATGGTATTAGCGCCGCCCTGAAAGCCACCATTGACATCAGATCAAAATTTCTTCGTGGAATCTGAAAGGGGTCACTAAGGATCATTCTAGTGAAATATGTTTGAAATTCACAAAAAATTTTCTCAGGGGAACATTTTAAAGAGAAAGTATGTACTAACCAACTGATGCTCAACGCACATATTGTCATGACAATAGCCCTCTGGTTTTTGGCAAAATGAGTTAAAAACAAAAAACAATGTCTTACCATTATTTAAGTAATGGAATCAGTAATTGATCAATCGTGATTTAGCAACCTATGCAAATTCCATTATTTGTAAATATATTGCAGACATCTCAAGTCAACATGAGTCAATGTTTCCGTTAGAATCGGAGAAATAGAGCCAATAGTATTGGAATATGGTTGAACATGTCGATTTTTAGTTAGTACCCAATTTTGAGCGACATTGTACAAAAATGTCCCGGTACACAGCCCGTGAATCTACTTTAAACAGAAATAAGGATGGTTGAAAAGGCTGTTGTCGTATCACCTCTATTTCTCTGCAAATTATTTATACTATTGAATCGCTGTTTATAATGATGGTGTCTTGTTCTCGTATTTTCTTCTACAAAGGTCCATAAAAGTAAGTATACTCGCTTTGGGTGGATAGTGTTGCAAATAATTTTGAATGAATTTATGGGAAATATTAAAGTTTCATACAAACCTCTTAAATAAATCACGGTAACGTATTCTGACTGAAAATAAGGAAAAATTTCTAACTTTCGAAAACCTACTTGCTCGTAGATCCATATCTCGCTTAGCAGAACAATTTCTTCAATAGCTTGTCTCTGAAGATGTCAATCATTTGCCCTGGTACTGTTTCAAAAGAATGTTTTAAAAATGATATATTAGTCCACAATGAAATAAAAAAAATCTTACACAATTTTTGATAGTGCTTAGGAAAATCCGATCCGCGGTGTAGAAGTACTTTCCGGTGTCCACACACCATGTTATCCCCTGTGAAACTCAGGGTGTATTAATGTGCATTTATTTAACTTTAAGTATCTCGAAACATGTGATAAACATTTCATTTCGATTTATAAAAAAAGCTAATAAGAATCAAAACTAAAATATCTTTAATTGATTTATTGATCATCAAAGGTGTAATGCACTTGGTATGATAAAGTGTGGATGATTGCACTTAACTTTTGTACTTATATATACATTACTCGTTCACATTTTAAACGCTTTCGTGTAACTTAAAACGATCTTGGCTTAAATGGTGGGTCGCTGATGTCAATAAAAAATCGATTAACCTATCAAATCATTCATTAGACCGAAAGGTAATGATGAAGTCAAACATTGAGGTCAGGCAAATTTTGGTTTGGCGACTTAAACGTCGTAACTTAAACTTATTCGAGCGGTAGTTACGACGTCTAGGTGGATTTGCTTTCTGTTTTATGCTTCGTACATCAATTCATGCAAACTAACGTTGCTGTTCCGATCTCGGCTAAACTAACTTCTCGGAGGTCAGTGAGCGTCGTCAGCGATCCATCTATTTATTTTGTATTTTTGTATTATTTCACTTATCTGTTAACCCATTCCAACTCAATCCCTCCTTTTTACGCCCCTCAAGAAAAAAGCTTTGGAAAACATTGTGGAAAATGAAGAAATTGCTTGTATCAAGCAATTTCTTCATTATCCACAATGTTTTCTGTAAAAAAAAACACTACAAAAAATCAAAATTCCATCAACTTGAAAATATCGTCTGCAGATTCTTTCAATTTGGACCAGTCTAAAATTTTGTTGAGTTGGAATGGGTTAAACCTATCATGTAACGAGTGTATCTCTCAATAATCTAATTTCTGTCTAAACAATACATGTATTTAGAAAATTATTCGTTAACCTGTAAAGGTTCATTATTTTCTGAGACTCTGACAGAAAAATGTCTTGCTTTCCATTTGTACACAGCACGTAGAATATGAACAAATTAGCAATATTTCATGATCAAGTATGCTGTCTGGCAATTAAATATGCTTCATTAGACCTAGAATATCCAATCGTCAGTACGCTAAATTACAGGCGTACGTGCCAAACTATGTATCCTTGAAGACTAAGTCTCATTGGATTTACATTCATAGTAAATTTCACTTCTTTGTCGATCAGAAGACGAAATTCGCCTAGTAACAGCCGCTGAAAGTGACAAAAAGTCGTTTGACCTATACGCCTGTGGCGCGCTATATTAGTGTTGAGCTGCATGTACCTAGAGCTTTATGGTCCGCTGGGGAGGATGGAAGGTGAAACTAGCATCTGAACCTTGAAATCGACAAAAACAATATTTATATCGTCGTCGGGCTATCAAATCGGACGAACTTTTTTAAATATGTACTTTGAAGTAGAAAAGATTATTGATGATAAACAAATTGCTTGTAACACGCATTTCCCCATTTCCACAATCTTTACCAAAGTCGTTTTAATGGGCGTGAAAGCGTTAAAAGTGGGATTGTGTGGTAATGGGTGAAGAGTCAGAATCTACAAACAAATTCTGATTTTTTTTTCAACAATTTATGTAACATTGGTGCAAGTGCATGACAATTAATTGATAAAAATACCGCTTGGCTTTCCTGGTATTTCATAGGGAAAATTCATTTTACGTAAATACAGATTTTCCGCAATATTGACCAAAAATGGCCGTATAACATTAGATTATGAGAATATATGAAATCATGTCGACATATATCAATCAGTGCAAGAACCAGAAGAATATGCACTTCTTTTACAAAGAACATTTATTTTTGAACGTTAATATTTTAGTAATCCTGCAATAGAATATTAGCTGGACAATAACAGGTGTAGTAAATATAACAGAAACTATGTATCCGGACAACCTTGACCATTTAAGTGATTTAAACATCAACAATCGCGTCGAAATGAAACTTATAATCCATTTATCTAAGATTCGATGGGTGATATTTCAGGCACGAAGGGAATAATAGTAATTAAAGAAAAAAAGGAGAACAGACTTATTTTCTCTGGTAGATTTTTTTTTAAAACAAATTGATATTCAATTTCTTTATCTATCAAAATTTTATTTAAAGAAATTTGGAAGGATTACAACAACCTTCATTCCCGCGAGAATGTAAATGCAAGAAATATTTGATTGTCCCAATTCGTAAGCTCAATTATGTATTGAAACATTGTTTACCTTTATTTAGTATAGACCTTCATGTATTCGACTCATCTCTTAGAAATTCCTTTAATATCTTAGAATGAACACAGAAGACATTAATGAATGGAATGTAATTGAAGAGAATTCGTTTGTTTGAATGGGTTTAGAGAAAGTCACCAATCGAAAATATTTGTAACAAGAAACTAGAGCTGTCAATAAACGTGACTAGACACCTCAACCCGCCCACACATACAAAAACGTTCCTTGTCGCCAAATGCTACATAGTTCAGCATATTAGACCTAAAATAAAGATATAAAATGTAGGGGAAATACTGGCATATGTACAAAACTTAGACGAAGTTTCAAAATCCTATATTGAAAAGCTGTTTAGTTAGTGCAAGTAAATGACTTTCAAAACTAAGTAAATCTAAGACATTGAAAAATTAATAAAAACAATACAGGAGTTTTTTTCTTGGCCAAAATACTTCAGTGAAATTTACAACAGTCGTAAAGGGGTATTCATTAATCCAGTGACAGTATTGTTGGTAAAATTGTACTGAAATAACAGTACCATTGCGTGTTACGGGCTATACTGCAGGTGTATTTCTCCGGACAGCAACATATCAATTTCGTATTTGAAACATTGCTTGTGAAACGTTAATTCCTCTTTTTTCTGAGAAGGTTTTCAAAAACTTGGCTTTAATCGTTATTCTAATTAAAGACTAGAACACAAAAAACAAACACCGACAGAACATCTACAAAGATATTCAGAATATACATCGTCCTTTTCATCTTCAGAAATGAAGGGATGTATTTTATATCACTTTTCTGCGGAAGGAGTGAATCTTTTGACTTGTTCAAGACTTATTTTAACTGCAAATAAAAGATTTTTACACCAATCATTATTTCAATTCTCTCATGTGTAGCAAAGGCAAACTTAATGATAGTCAGTCATCAATGTAAGTTAAACAGAAAATAACCCTCAGCATGAAACAAACAGCTTTGATTACAAATACAAAAGCACGTGAGGAAACGACATGTCTGATTTCAAGCAGGTACTTCTCTATCTATAGCATTGCCAGTCCCATTTAATGATAACAAGATTTACACTGTCTGGTTGATATTGAAAAAAGATCATTGGACTAACTCGATAGAATCGTCAAAAGTATTGGTAGTGATTGGCCGATAATAGATGTTGACCAATTTTGTAATTTCTGTCTGTACGTGTGTGTGTGTATGTGTGTGTGTGTGACGATGTGGTTGCCATGGCAACAAATGAGATTTTTTTTCAAAATATCGAAAAATCATCTTCTCCTGATATATACGACGAAGATCCTTGATATTTTAAAAGAAGCAACAGAACATCGGCAATCTTCAAAAATGCTAAAATCATTAATATCATGTCCAAAGGGACGGAGCCCAGGGGAGGGGCTCTATGAAAATATTGAATGATTTTTTAAACGGCAACTTCTCCAAAAACCAAGGGTCAATTTCAACCACAAAAAAAGGAATCAATTTCAGCCGAATTCGGCAGGCATGTTCCTTAGATGGCTCCTTCAAAAATTGCAATAGAACTGAAATCCGCTGGAAACGTTCATTGCTATGTCAACTAAATTGAAACTTAAAGAATTCTTCAAAACGTATCGTCTCCTGACCGAGAAGGCGTAGAGCATTGATATTTTGCATCAAGTATCAGTACGTTGACCTTTATCAAAAATACTTGTATTGAGTCTCAAGGGGCAGAGCCATTTGGATAGGGTCTAAGTAGAAATAATAAAGGAAATTTTTCAAAAGACAATTTCTCCAAAACTATTTTGGCAAATTGTAACCAAATTCGACTGAAATGTTCCTAAGTTGGTCCTTTTCGAATAGCTCTAAGAATTGGAATCTGTTGAAAACTCTTTTTTTATGGCAACGGTAAAAGTGAATTTTTTTTCAAAATAATGTTAAAAATTCTTCTCCTCTTAACTTAGAATGCATAGAGCGTTTATTTCAGGACAGCGTGCCTGGGCCAGTGGACCTCTTATTGTAAATGGCGTTACATTTTGTGCCAGATTTGAAATAAATTACTTGGTATTGAAATATATTTTCTGAAAAAAGTGCAAGACATTCTGTTGGCTTTATATACATACTAGGGAAAGGGTTCCTTCAGCAGCCAAATCGCCGTAACTTCAATAATAATATGAACGTCTTTATTCTACCAGAACTGTCCGTATTTTATGACGATGCAAATGTCATAACCCTTTCAAACTAGTTTTTCCATGTGCTGGTTATATTTAGTCATTGGAAAAGTTAGCTGAAGTATAACAATCGAGATTTCAATTTGGGACTACTTTACGGTACAAAAAATAAAAGTTATTTCTAGTGAAGTTATGACGGTGAGAACATATGTATCATTTTGCAATGTATACACTTTGATCGACAAGCTTATCGACAAGATAATGTTTAGAAAACTAAAAAGTCCTCTGTAACAAAGGCAGACAGTAAACTGAGAGCATCAGACATTAAGACAATAACTTAAAAAGCCTAGTTTTAAATTACCTTTGAAACTTCGAGACTCGCATAATTGCTTTCTACTGCACAAATATTTACTGTAGCAATCAGCGTTACGAGTATAGGTCACGCTTCCATTAGCCATATTTTAGAACAACAGAAATATTAGACTCCAAATCAATCGGGCTACTTCATATCGACAAAGTTACTGTTTTTACGGACATCTGGTGGTTTGTATTGATATGTGTCACAAAGGGTAGTGTATTTTCAAATTCCTAGTTACTAGTACATATTAAAGATATGAATTCAACAAATCGCTGTTGGGCATGCAAAATGACGTAACTACAGCTAGAATAAAGTTGCAGTTACAACATTTCGTAAGCCCAACGACAAATTGGTTCTTTTTTTAGCGCGAGGGGTCCGCGTTGTGGGTTAAGGGGTACAAATTTCACTTTAATACTCGTATAATGCGTTCATTTGTATAGTTTTCCTATTCATTGTTCCATCGGTGGGGCAAAAAAAGGTCATGTCGGGAACTTCAAGAAAAATATTTGAAAAAGAGATACGACCAATCAGAGGACAATCAGACAGAGTGTTACGAAAATAAACAAATATCGAGGGGTTAGATCAACCCCTCGATATGAAGAATTATTCTACAACGAGCGACATGCTTCAACCATTGTTAGTCTGCACAAGCCCTGCAGTCTGATAAGGATTAAAACTTTTCACATATTGTCGGAGATTCCTCCTTTTCGATTAACGGGGAACACTTTGAAGCAATGTTACAGCACTAGAAAAGATACAATGTTGTGTGTAAACATAAAAATTTGCGCAATATTGAAAATGCGTAAAGGTATATTGCCCACATTTCAGAATGAATAGAAGAACGATTGTGTCTATAAGACAGATTAATTGTTCATAACAAGACATTTCTAATGTTAAAATTTTGTTGATTTGCCTGTTGTCTTGTGGCTTTTGATCAAATATATCGAACAATACACACTATTTACAAACAAGCTTTTTTCTTATAACTGGAAAGACAAATTTGTTCGATACTTTACCTACCGGCTTATTCTTATCTTTTTATGAGAGAAATTTAATCCATGGATTGATAATCGCCTAAGTGGGATGATCCGCTTGAGGCTAGTATAGTATGTTGTAGTAGTTCTGGTGTGAGAAATACCAGGTACAAAGGTAAAGATGACTAAAATAATGTTGGGAGAAGTGTTCAAACATATACATTTATAATTATAAATAATGAAGCAGTTAAACTGAAATAATTCATCGAACTTTTTTCAAAAGTCTATCGCTTAAATGGACGTCTATGAAGGAGCAATAGCCATAACTATGGTTGAATTTTAACTGTTAACTGTTATAAAAGAGTCGACTTCATTATAAAGTATATGCTCGATTCTAGATTAAACATACACGAGAAAAAAAAACGCATTTAGATCGAATATTTCAATACACAGAACACATTAAACCCTAATATTATTATGAATAGACAACTTGGCCAGCCAGTTCTTTTCTCTCTGTCTCCAAATAATAAATTTTACTATTGGTCCCTAATTAAATTTTATAGATTGGGATAAACTTAATTTCGGGCTTGGGTATTTTCTCAAACATTGTTTGGAAGACATAAAGATTGATGTTTCAATAACATAATTTCTTTCAAAATTATTCAAATCCCCCCCCTCTCCCTATTTATTACAGGCCTGCACTGATTCACTGATCGCATGAGATATTACTATGTGGGAAATGCAAAAAGGACATGACAACGAATGACAGACGAGCTTTCCGTTACCAATTAAGAAATGAGGAGATTATATTTTTGTTTCATTGAGGTTTGAATTTAAAAGCTTAATCACGTTGTATTAATACTTGAAGCGAAGCGGAATCATACAATAATTTGATTGAGTTCTTATGTTCAAAAATCAATGAAAAGAAAAATATTATCTACATTTCTTATAATTTAATGCTATCAAGCAAATTAAAACAAATATTTTACTAATTTTGCGTGATTTTATGGATTTACTTTTTGCTCTAACATACAAAATAGTTGCGCGCTCAATAATTCAGTTCGTGGAGGTATATGAAAAGATCATTTAGCCAGTCAGAATGCTTGAATCATGATGGGCGATATTAATATTAAATCATTGTTTTATGATGAGGCCGATCATTCAAACTTTAGTTTCATTTTAGATGTGTGCATTTTCTACGCTACTTATATACGCATGCTACGTTCACTTTACCACTATTTCTTATTTAATTTATTTGTTTTCTTCTTACACTTTCTACAGCCTTACATATACAAGACGTGCACGTGTCACAAGGTAACTGTATTTTTTCTTTACATTCTGTATTTTTTATGAGAATGTGTATTATTATATACTCTTTCACTAGAAATCTAAAGCAGTGGAGTGTACAATTGTGCCTATTTTTAATATGTTACAGAAATAGGGGGTTTGCTGTTGTCACGAAATTTATAATGAATGGATTTAAAACTGTAGCCTATAAATATAAAAGAACTGTAAAGAATTTCTGCCCCTCTTCCCCTTTTAACAGAAACGAAACCTCACATTTTAGTTGTGTATTAAGCACGCAGCATCCTATTAACGGCTATATCTCTTAGCCAAAGAACTCTCTGTTCATACGATGTATTTATGGACTCCTTTTTATCGAATTTTTTTTCATTCCAGCCCATTTAAAACGATGATGTTAAGCATACGTGGTATAAAACACGCAAAATCTCAATACTCCCGATGTAAATCACGCACGTAAAAATGTCGTGGCAGATAAATTGACGGAAATATATATTCTGCGATGCTAAGGCTATATATTCTGCGATGCTAAGGCTTTGAAATTGTTTGAGCGTTTTTGGGCTTGTATCTTCAGCACTACCAAGTAACGTCATCTGGAGTTTTGACCATTTTTGATTCTGGAAAATTGTTTCATCTTCAGAGTGCACATTCTTAAAAGATCACCTATCTAGTCGAAAGCGTGCACACAATTTTCATGTGCGTATGATTTCCGAAATACTGGGAAATACCCGGGACTCAATTTGATTCTGTTATGTAAGTATTAGTTATAGTTCATTTCTGATAATCTAAGCGATGTAACCTAAGCAAGCATAAAGATATTTCCTGTTAATTGTCGAAAAATGAAACATAATTGTTTTACTGACATTCTTATCGAATGACCCTGTATCCATTAAGTTTGTGTCAAAAGTTCTTCAATCAAAGCGAACACCTGCTCCGATCCGTCACGTTAAAAAGAATTATTTTGCATATCGAAACTGGTCAGATTGCATTAGCCTTACATGACACGAATCGATGTTTTTGTATTATCTTCTAATCATCAAGCACTGCCGTCATAGCGCAGTTTGTAGCGTTTCAGACTCCCAATCTTTAATTATGGGCTGTCATTGGTTCGATCCCCGGCGGCGACACATATCCTTTCCGACGTTTGTCTCTCACCAATGGTCGGATGATCGTAAAACTAAGTGAGATAGCAACTGGTGGCTAGGAAAGGGTGTAATGGCGGTACTGCTGCAAGATATACTAGGAATCCATTGTTACGTGCTCTAGCCGCCACGATATGACTGAAAAATTGTTAAAAGCGGCGTTAAAACACACCCAACATTCTATTCACCAAACTTTCCACGATTTTCCGTTTGTAATAGTAAATTCTAACATGCTTTGGTTCCTCTTATTTTTTCTCGCGTGATTTGTCACGAATACACACGATCTATAAATCACGAACCCTTTTCAGAACAAAACATTGCATTGCACTTTTCAACAACATTGTAGAATAATTTGATTCAAATAGTTTTCAAAAGATCCAAAAGTATTAACCACACAATCGCCCATTTCTCTCGTCTCCCCAACTCTCTCGTCTTCCCTTTTTAAAACCTCATCGCCATGAGATGTGTCATACCTTTGACTAAGGAACATAATGGTCCTTATCAGTGAGGATTGGCCAAAGAAATCAATTAAAATGTTGGTATGTAGGTCTATTAGGATGAAAATACAAAATTCAACAGAACAAAGAATCTATAAAAATAAATGTAGGCCTATATGGGACTTGACATTATGTCAGGCAGTATCATTCATGCTTACGTTTTTCAATGCTCAACAGAAGAAGCTCTGCATAGAGGGGATGCATATGATCTTCTCAGAATGTCTGTTTTCACTTTCTCTTGGTCCCAGTAACCCTTTGTCTCTGCATAGCGATATTTTACTTTCGTCTCTGTACGGTTAGCCGAAACTTCTTACGGGCCACCTAAAAACAAGATAAAAGACTATTATATAAACCAAATGCAATTAAATGGGTTTAATTAATTCGTGCAGTCTTTGAACTCTTTTTTGATAATTCGTGATAGACACGGACAGGTTTGTTTTCAAAAAGCCTATTACTATGATTTACCTAGTGTGTGTATAACATCATGTGCACTGCGATTTGGCGTGTCAGACACCACGTGTGCTTAACATCATTTTCGTGAATATAATCAACCAAGAAATCTTGGGCGTTTTAAATGGGCTTGAATGAAAATATATCGATAAAAAGGAGTCCAGAATATACCGTATGAACAGAGAGTTCTATTGCTAAAAACGATAGCCGTAACTATGATGCGACGTGCTTAACACCCAACTGAAATTTCCGTCACTTCGAAAATATTCAAGTGTTCTCTATATACAGCGATCAGAAAAGCAAAAGATGGGTATCAAACTTTAGTCGCTGTCAATAAAAAGAACGATTGACTAATCCAATCCTGAATTTATACCAGAAGAGATCTTTCAACTCCGACATTGGTGTTAAGCTTTTCGTCGGTACGGAAACATAAAAGTCGTAGCTGTTGTTAAAACTTTTAGGTAGCCAACCAACCATTTTATTTTTGTAAGTGAGCTTGGCAAACGATCAATATTTTTATCCTATCATACTTCATCTATCATGATAGACACAACTAAAATAAAATAATTCAGCAGAACAGGGGTAAACAATTCTTATTCATTTTTTCAGCATCCAAATTCGGTACCAACCATTTCCAACCAAAGTAACGCGGCAGCTCACGGAAGCGTCAGATCAAACGACAGTCCATCACGGACCAGACACAGGATGGAGGATCTAGATCATATAAACAGTAATCCAACATCACCGGACTTCAGGTCTTGTCGCCATGGCAACCACAGTCACCATAGTAACCATGGTCACCACCATCATCACGGGCACCATTACCCCAATCACCATGTACACCCTAGCTCCCCTAAACCCCCAATAGGGGACGGTGTGTCACATAGATGCCATTCACGACACCGCAGTAGATCCCACTCCCCGCCCCACAGTCATCACAAACACCCCCACCCACAACCCACGTATAATCACCAGTCCGATACAGACAATCAAGTGCCCTTTATTAATACAGATGCACCTTTAGCAGAAGGGGAATCCGGGTAAGTTTACCATAATGAATGGCTTTCAAGTCATATTGCTGGAGCTTTTGCATTTAATCATAGATTTCTGTCGTTTCTCGCGTCAGTACAATAGAAACAGCTATCTACTCACCTTGCTTGTTCATACTACATGTACTTATCATTCAGCAGTTGATGGATTGCAGATGTCAATCCATGAATCAGTCGACCAATCAAATCATTCAGTTGGAACGAAGGTAAACTTTGAACTCCAACATTGGCCGACATTTTTTATAAATCCTTTTGTTGGTTTGGCGACGTCGTAACTAGAGCTTATTCAAGACATAGTTACGACGTGCAATGTAAGTGGAAGGTTGACAACTAACCATCGTAGCTACAGCTTGAATAAGCTGTATTCACTACGTTTAGGTTGTCAATCCACCATTTTTCCTTTTTTGTCACATGCTACTAGCCACAAATTTTGCAGAATAATGCCGTTTGATGTCGTAGTGGAATTTCCAGTTGGAGTCAGTGGGCTAGACCTTCGGTCTGTCAATTGAGGAGAGAAAGGCGGGGCATTTCGCGATGTCATTGTTGAATGGTGAAAAGATTGGCAAGTTGGGGCTCGACCTCACCACTCTAGAATGTTTACCTAAAAGCGTTAAATGGTGAAAAGATTGGCAAGTCGGGACTCGACCTCACCACCCGAGAATGTTTACGTAAAAGTGTTACTCTATGAAACAAACTGGGTAATAATTGGTACAAAACATTAAGAGAACACACAATGCTAAAGGGAAATAATTCTTCTAAATCATTAGTCTACATATTGCATGGATTATATATCTCTATATATGGTTAGCCACCACCGGATTTTTGGCCTTCTTTGTTCTAAATAAAATTACACGTGTTTATGATGCTGTTGCAGATTATAAAACATTCGTTTACATTAAGAGAACACACAATGCTAAAGGGAAATAATTCTTCTAAATCATTAGTCTACATATTGCATGGATTATATATCTCTATATATGGTTAGCCACCACCGGATTTTTGGCCTTCTTTGTTCTAAATAAAATTACACGTGTTTATGATGCTGTTGCAGATTATAAAACATTCGTTTACATATGACCTCTTTAGTACTGCTCCTCATATTCAGACCAAAATTCTTACGTCATTAATGATGAAATATTTTGCTATTCTAGCCATTGTAGAGGTACTGTCTTTTTTCCACCTATGAAAAGGTCGATTATTTTGGGTACGCCTTCATCCTTTTGCCGTCCACTGGAATATGAAGTCAAGGACGGAGACGGTTATGTCAAGCGTAAAATTATAGAATACATGCAGGACTCTTGAAATGTAAACATTTGAGCATGTCTATTTATACTGTGCACTTCAATTAATGTTTTCGTATTGGACTAGTGTTTGTAAAAGAACTACAACGACCTCCGGAAGTAACGACCTCCGGAAGTTAATTCCATTGAGGTCACTCCATATTAAAAAGCTGGAATCGTTTCAGAGATATAATTTCATTCGTGCACATAAATGCACATAAATGTTTTCTAGGAAAGTCCATGATGAAAAAGCGTAAACAATGGAGATTGCCAAAGAATCACGAAACATAATTGTCTGGGATCAATATCAATTGATATTAATCTAAGTGAATTCAAATAATTGACCGTTTAGAAACGCCAAACTAAATGAAATGTCTACCAAACCCTTGCTTTATACGTAAACTCCATCGTGCCTTTTCAGGAATATAATTCAATACTTTAACCCTTTCCTGTACAATCCCTGGTTTTTACGTTCCTGTGTTTAACTACTCGATAAAACATTGTGGAAAAGAAGAAGTAATTTCTTCCTTATCACAATATTTCTACCCTACTGCATGATTATTTTTTTCAAATTAAATCCTATTTAAATTTTCGTCTACAAGCCCTTTGAATTTCGACAGCCTAAAATTTTGCAAAACAGGAGAGGGTTAATTATTTTTCTCAAGAACGGGTAAATTTAACATACGGTTAACTTTCGGTCTCTGGATCAATGGTAAGCTTGTAGCTTTTTGGGATCCTCCATTTTCTATATTCTCCGAACTGTTTGTATTGTGCGGTGTAAATGTGTACATTGTTCTCCATGGTTTTGCATTTTACTCCTGAATTCAAAGAACACTGTAAACCAACTTTTGATAGAGAACTCACGCACGTGAACCCTTTGTATCTGATGCAGAATTTTATTTCAGATTTCATCTTATTGAGTTGTCTTTTAACCCTTTCCTGTTTTTCAAAATTTTAGACTTGTCCAATTTCAAAGAAGTTGCAAACGACAATTAAAAGTGAGTGCAGGTTGAAAAGTAATCAACCTATATGGTAGAAAATATTGTGGGATAAGAAAAAATTGCTTGTTACAAGCAATTTCTTCTTATCTCACAATATTTTCTCAAGTATAAAAACTCAGGGACGTAATATCAAGGGATTAACCAGGAAAGGGTTAACTTGATTATACCTTATCGACCCTCAAGATACGAGGGACGTTGAGTAAGCCTATTCGTAGAGTGAGCCTTTAACTTTTAAACGCGATTGTGAAGTTGCACGAGTTTTTATACTTAACTTGCGTTATCATTCCTCTCTCGAACGATGTCCCGGTATGCGGCGCACGAGGTCACGTTGCGCTGGGTATTTTAAACACGTCCTTACATACAATATACAATACATACAATATGAAATAGGCCTTTGAACAAAAAAAAAAAAAAAAACTTATGTGCCAGTCGAACAAGTAAAGCAGCTACCAATATGACGTCATCTTACCTTTATCCCATTGTAATCTATAATTTGATTCGTAGAATTGATCGAGGGGATCCGATTGAATCTTCTATAGTAGGAACGTTATCACCAGCCGAAAAAGGCCGTAGTAAAATATAGCGTTCAATATGTAAGGAAAAATGTCTGAACAGTGGGTATATTGTAAGTATAGTTTCCGAAAAAATATCGAGTGGGTAGGCCGGTCTCCGTTATACGGAAAAGAACTTTGCTACTAAGGCAACCTTAATTGAGTGAGTAAGGGAGAAAAAAAACTAGGTGACATTCATTCGTCAAGGGTTTTGAAGATATTACGTGGACGACTTGGGCTACGAAAGATATGAGCCGCCGTCATAGCGCAGTTGGTAGCGCGTCGGACTGTCAATCTAGAGGTCCCGGGTTCGATCCCCGACGGCGGCACTCATCCTTTCCGACTAATTGTCTCTCACCAATGGGTCGATAATCGTAGACCTAAGTGAGATAGCAGCTTGAGGCTAGGAAAGGATGTAATGGTAGTACTGGTGTGAAAAATACCAGGATTCCATTGTAAGGTGCTCCAGCCGCCGCGATATAACTGAAAGATTGTTGAAAGCGGCGTAAAACCCCATTCAAACAAAACAAACAAATGAAAGATATGCGATAGATGTCCAATTTGCTCACTGACGAGCAGAAACAAAGTGAGAAACCTGCAACTACCATTCCCAAGTCGATTCTTAGACGTTTTGGCTAATCATACCGAAAGGTCTGAACTATTTCGTTATGTAAATGAGAACTTTGTATAAACCCAATACCAGACTGGAAAATGCTTGAATGAACTGTAGTGACGCCGTTAAAGTCGACAAAGCAACAAAAATGCTCAGCATATGTATGGGCGTATAAATTTTATTTTCGGACCAAATAAATTGTTTTATTGGGCTATCGATGTTTCAGAGCGACAGTCGTCATGGTCGTGATCCGCCATTTGTAAAATTGATAGAATACACATATCTTTGATGTTCTTAAACTTAAATATAAAGAAAATAAGGATTTTGAATACTGTAAAATGTAGCGTTCTTTTCAATTCTTTATACAATTATATATTTACATACAAAAAATTCAAAATAGAAAGAAATAAATTGAATTCAATATTCTATCAAAATATCCTATTTGGTAACAAGAACTTTTATGAATGGTATAATAGCAATTTCTTCTTTTTTTACACAATGTTTTCTTACTCATGCAGTCCTTACTTTTCTTTTTAACCAAACTTCGTTTTGCAACTTATTTCAATTTGGACAAGTCTTAATATGGAGTCTTAAACATCGTAACTAGAGCTTATTTAACCTGTGGTTACGACCTTAAGGTCGACACCAAACAATTTTACTGTTTAGATACCAATCATAAATTTTGCTAAATAACGCCGTCTAACATCTAAGTGGAATTTCCTTTCGGAGCTCAATAGGCATGACCAGTGATGCCTCAATTAAATGAACTCATCACCACTTTAGTGCAAACTGAATAAATCAAACAGAAACAGTGAGTAAATCATTTTGATCATTTTACCCGGCTATCAGTGGATTAATCAAATGCTTAATCAATGAGAAATCTCGATGATTCACTGAATATCATCAAAGAAAATACATACATTTTCATAAACTTCTGTTGTTTTTTTTCAGTTCGATGGATATCTCTATAGATCTAAGTACAGAAGTACCGGCGAAAGGACTCAAATACTGAGCTTTAAACTATTCGTCATCAGTGACTTTCGTGGTTATAATGGACCATACATTGCTCAAGTGATATTTGGGGATTTCGTATCTTATGCCGAGCTATGTCGTGTAAAATAGGGCCTTAACACCATTCGGTATATATGCCAGTCTGACGTTTCTCTGTATTAACCCTTTTACTGTTTTACAAAATTTTGGACTGGTCCAAATTCAAAGGTTTTGCAGACGATAAATTAATTTTCATTTTATTTGAAAAATAACCATTCAGTAAGGAAGTAAATATTGTGGAAAAAGTAGAAATGGTTTGTCAAAAGCAATTTCTACTTCTTCCACAATCTTTTCTCAAGTAAAGAAATACAGGGACGTAAAACCAGTAATTGAACAGGAAAGGGTTAAATGGTTAAACCCTCAACAACAGATTGGCAGGTAACGTGTACATGACTCGGACAAAACAAAGGTACCGACCTGTGGTATCTTACAAACAATTTCTGGACAACAAAAGGGGAGTATTGTCAAAATAACATTTACAAGGAATCAGGTGAACTATGTTATGTGATGTGATGGATGTGATAAGCAATGTTTAAGATGACGTCTGTGACAAGATTATATGCCGGACACCACATGACGAGGGTGATATCGTATAGAGGTTGTTGACTTTAATATCGTCGGATTACTTCCCAGTCAGTTGCAAATCAGATCTACGAACTCCGTAAAGACCTTAGATTTTACAATATTTACCTGTAAACGTTGGTGACCCTTGTTTTTCCCATCTCGTACGTCTATGTATAGACCAATTACTGCGTGATTTCCCTTTATAACACCCTTTTTTATGACATACATATCGTGCGAGGAAAAAAGACAAAATTGACGAGTACATCACAAACAAAAGGGGTTTTTAGTTATAAGCGACTTTGACCAGAATCGGCCAATAAAACTTGCAGTAAGTATCAATAACTCGAAGTCGACCATTTTTTTAAAAAAATTGCCTAGACAAAAAATTGTGTTACACACTATTTCCAGTATTTAATTAAGTTTATCAATTCTTCGTTGAGCGATAAAAATGTCGTAACTACAGCTTTATTCAAGATGTAGTCTCGACATTCTGATCGCTCAACGACGAATTACTCTATCTAATTTTTAGAGTCCAAATCATAGACAAAGAAGATTGTTACTAATGTGTTTGTGCCTACAAAAATTGACAAGAATAGAATGATTTACTTTTAATTTGGCTTCACTGTTTCCATTTCTTTTTACCAATCTACTACTTGTTTTCACGCCATCGACTTTTTGATGTTAAAAGGAAAATATTATTAAGAAATCATGAAAGAAAAAATCACAGATATTTGTATATGTATACTTTCTTTTGTCATGAAGATGTCTATCCCTTATTTACGTGATGATAAACGCTTCAGCCAAATAATTAATTTCGTAACCCATTCCCACACAACGACGCTTTTTGACGTTCAAGAAAAAACAAAGTTAGAAAACATTCTGGAAAGTGAAGAAATTGCTTGCAACAAGCAATTTCTTCATTTTCCACAATGTTTTCTACCCAGAAATTTCGAGAATTTTAAGTTGTCGTCTGCAACTTCTTTCAATTTGGACCAGTCTAAAATTTCGTCGTCTGGTAATGAGTTAACGAATCCATTAGAGATGTCAGAAATAATTCAAATTCGTAGTGCGGATGGACTGCTCACAGTTTCAATTGAAAAAAAATCGAGCGACTAAGGTTCCAACCTTTCCAACTGCAATAAATTCGCCTTGCAGTTTCAACAAGGTTTTATTTCGTAGAATTATTATTGTAGATTGACACCGTTACAATTGGGAAAGGGGGGGGGGGTAAAGATACTACCTCTTTTAAAAGCACAACAGTATATACAAGTTACTTAAGTTGCCTGCAAACTCTATCATTTCGGTTCGTCTGTTTTCTTTAGGGGGGGGGGCGTTTCAGCTGATATATTAGAATAAACGGACAACTTTAAAACTTCGTTTTGGCATTGGTCCGATAAAATTGTGAAAAGTTACCTGTTAAAGAGGCATAGCTTTATATGTATCAATAATCCGTTCCTAGTTCATTTTACACTCTTAATGTCGGCTGGCGGATTGCATGTTGTATTTTTGTGTAACTCAACCTATTTTGACCGAGTGATCACAGAAAGATTGCCATCATGTGAATAATTTAGGTGTTTTGTGATTATTGAGTTGTCAAAGACAAGGGGGCGGCGGACCACATGTATGAATTGCCTGACCCAAATTGGAGTCAGTTTGCGTGGCCAAAGGAGTAGGTGGGCCGGACCAGCAATTGGTCAATACTGGGACCCTAAAGAAGGAAACATTGAAAATATAGTTTGTAAAATGTAGAAATGGCTAGTTAGCTTCCTCTTAGAGTTAGTTGTACACCACGATTCCGTGTGACCATAGGGGTAGAGATCAAATTTCCTTAACAAAAGCTATTTCGTAAGTGACGTTATTAGGTTTTAAAGTTTTATTTACTGACGTCACATGTTGTGAATTATGTCGATGAATATCGGACCAGTACGCTGACAAACAGTTGACACGATTTTGAAAAAAAAAACAAAAAAAAACAGCTTCCAATTATGCCAAAAACACGAGTTAGTTTGTCATCAATTTGTCCATGGTGGTTGTTTTTTCAAACATTTGTTTTGATATCTTTATTCACAATCCATTACCCTAGACAAGTATGTAATTCTAATCGATACAATTGCTTGAGGATTTTGAATCTCAACGTACTGGCAAGACTGTGCCATGAGCCGTGGGGGTAGCATATTTTACCCATCCCCAAATGATCGCACTGGTAGACAAGCTCAATAAAAAATATATAAACAAATTTGAAAATGAAGAAATTGCTCGTAACAAGCCATTCCTTCATTAACCACAATATTTTCTACACGAAAAGACAACGATTTTTTAACATTCCATCTACAAAAAATTGTCGTCTGCGTTTTTTTTTGTTTTTTTTTTTTTTTTTTGAAATTAGAACATTTTAAAATTGCGTCGTCTTGTGATGGGTTCTGAAAGGTCATTAAGCGACCACAATATCTATGAAAAGTGAAAAATCGGACTTTGTTTTGCTCTGAACGGGATAGATGCTTGTCGCAGTTTTCAGAAGGACCCTTTTCGAGTGATGAGACACATATTCACCGTACCTTAACACATTACGTTTAAGGACGCCCGAAGAAAAAAAACCTTTGAAAAAACATTGCGGTAAATGAAGAAATTGTTGTTACAAACATTTTCTTCATTATCCACAATATTTTACCTTAAAGAGAAAGGATTTTTTTTAACTCTCTTCAAACGAAAATTGTCGTCTGCATTTTTTTTCCAAATTGGACCTGGTAATGGGATAAGCTGCGGTATTCATCGGCCTGAATTCAGAGTTCTCTCTTTTCTTACCAAGACCATATATCCGATAAAAATATCTTACCCCATTTTTTTTCCTAATTTCATCTGTATTGATTGAAAGATTTGACTCTACAATCTTTTTACATTTTGAATAGGTGTGGATGATTCTGGAATGGAAATAATTGATTTCCCAGGTATGCGACTGACCAATCGAGGCTGTCAATCAAATCATCCATCGACCAATCAAATTAATCGTTTAGACCGGGAGTGAAATTTGAATTCCGATATTGGAAGACATTTATGTGAAGCATTTTTGATTAGTTTTGTGACTTAAATGTCGTAACTACAGCTTATTCAAACTGTAGTAACGACGTCTAGGTACCACCAAACCATTCTCCCTTTTTGTTACATACTATAAACCATAAATTGAAGTGGAACTTCCTGTTGGAGTCAATGGGTGGGGCCAACAAAGTTAGTGGGCGGGGCCAGCAATCAATCAATTGTCCATTTGTTAAAATATTTTTCTGATTTATAGAAAATCTTGAACAATGCCAATATTTTTAAAATTGACAGATTTTTAAATGCGTTTGTAAATTAACCCGTTCTCATACGACAATATTTAAGTTTGGTCAAAATTCAAAGAAATAGTAGGAGAGAATTTGAGTATTAATTTCTTAAATCTGTATTTTGGGATAGAAAATATTGTGGATTGTGAAGAAATTGCTTGTAACAACCAATTTCTTCATTTATAACAATGATTTTGAAGTGTCTTTATCAAGAATTGAAGTGTAATAATCAGACAATTGAGACTTCACCATAATCAAAACATTGTGATTGCCCAACGTCACTGAGGCGGCTTTTCCTGAATTACGGATCAGATTTCGAATACACCTAATTTAGCATATGTCATAACCCATTACCACACAAGAAACATTTAGATTGGTCCAAACCGAAAGAAGTTGCAGACGACATTTTTTAAAATTTGTGAAATTTAAAAAAGTTCAAGTCTTTGAGTAGAAAACATTGCGTAAAATGAAGAAATTGTTTTTTTGCAAGCAATTTCTTCATTTTAAACAATGTTTTCCCAATTGTTTTCCTTTAGGGGCTTCTAAAAGCGTCACTGTGGGGGAATGTCTTAAACCCTTTCCTGATTTTCGAAATATTAGATTTGTCTAATTTGAAAGAAATTATAGAAATTATAAAAAAAAAAGTTACTGGGTAGAAAAAGGTGTTTCTTCTTTGCCCACAATGATTTCTCAAGTATGAAATGGCTTGGACGTAAAAACCAGGGATTGTACATGACAGGGTTAAAGGTTCTTATTCTGAAGTTAATGTAAGCCTGTAGGTGACATTTCAAACGATTTCACCTGAGCGCTAAGTTAAGGTTCGGATCAGCATATGTACCACAAACACTGATCAGGATCTACAGATAGTTTCTTGAGACGATCAGTGTGTATTGTGTGACTGTCCAGGCTATTCAATATCTGCCCTTCACGCAATTGTTTGAAATATCACCCACAAGCTCTTCCTTGGTCAATCTACACTATCTTAGAAAAACTGCAAAAAGCGAAAAGTAGCGATCCTGATCAGCCTTTGTGATTGACCAGCCGCTATCTCCGACCAATGACTCCAAAGAGAAGTTACGCTTCGATATCTAACGGCGTTATTTTGCAAAATGTTTGGCCGTTAGCATGTAACAAGAAAGTAGGATGGTTGATTGCCGACCTTAACATCATAACTACAGCTTACATACGCTGTAGTTACGACGTTTAAGCCGCCAAACCAAACAAAGGGCTTAAAAATGGCGCCCAAATGTTGGACTTCAAAACTTACTTCTGGTCAAAATGAATGATTTCATTGGTCGACTGATTATTTGATTGACAGTCGCGGTTGGTGAATTCGACGAGGAGGCTGACCAGGTCTGATATTGTTCGTACTTTCGAGGTGGTCCCTTTTCGCTCGCTGGGAAAGAAATGTTAAAGTTTCTCGTTATCTTGTAAATAATTCTATAAAATGTAAAGTGCTGGTAACGTTACTTGTTTCTGTTTCTCCTCGGTTTTTGTTATATATACCAATTTGTACAATCATCCTGAAATGTAAATGTATGAATAAATAAGTAACAGAACTTTTTGACTTCTTGATTATTTTATTCAATTTCCGGTGTACTGTATTAATAATTTTCCTTAAAAACTAATGGGTTTACATCTCTCAGATAAGATCGTAACGCTTAACCCACTACCAGACGATCAATATTAGACTGGTCCAATTTGAAAGAAGTTGCAGACGATATTTTTCCGCTTGTGAAATTCTTTGTCTTTTCCGGATGAAAAACATTGTGGATAATGACGAAAATCCTTGTGAAAAGCAATTGCTTCATAAGAGTTTTATTTTAGGGGTGTCAAAAAGCGTGATTCTGTAAGAATGGGTTAAGAGAGCATCATATAAAAGAAGAAGGACGGCTTTCTTCACCATTTCTACCTAATTGTTTAATCAACACCCTATTTTTTTTCTTCTGCAACCAGTTTCGATTTGGACAAGCACATTTTTGTCGATTCAAAAATGGTTCGGTATGAATTATGTGACGACTGGAATCAGTCTCCATTGACGGTCTTCTTGATCTGCAACCTTCAATTGGAACACACTCAAACCAAGTTGGAATCAGACTGTCGGAGATCCGATAATGCAGCTGTGTCGGAGTACAGAGTTTGTCATAGAAATACATGGCGCCTTTATATAGTGCTTTATCCTCATGACAATTGACAGATCGCTGGTCAAGCCCACTGACTCCAGTAGCAACACCAGCAAAGGGAAGTCCCACTTCGATATTAAATGGCGTTATTTTTCAAAATTGGTAGCCAGTAACATGCAACAAAAAGGTTAAATGGTTGGTTGGCGACCTGAACATTGTAACTACAGCTTAAAATGCACAAAAACATCAACCAAAATCGGAGTTCAAGATTCACTTTCGGTCTAAATCAATTATTTGATTGGTCTCATGATTCTTTCATTGACCTACGAAATCGGTCAATTGCCGTCAAGTCACAGATGAGCTATTTTTCTTTATCATATTTAGAATCATAACTCAACTCGGAACACACACTGTGTACAACCAATTCAACGTTAAAATAATTCCTTGTCACATCTACTAAATCATCCACATATTTGACAGTTTTAAACAGAAGTTACTTGCACCATTCATCATTTCACGTAAAATATTAGCCCTTCAAAGCAAACTGTTTTCATACCATCTCTTATTGGGTTAGAATATTGTTTTATTGGAACCAATTAACAACGTGTATTGTTTCTCGTTCAAATTATTTGGACGCCTAGAACACATTTTGACTACAGTTGCGTATAAAGGGTTATCTCCCGTGAATTCGCCATGCATGGTCGCTCTAGATAAATTTATATCGAATTTCGAAGCAAAATTTCATTTTTCCCGTTCTGAAAGTAAATGTCAAAAAAGTTAAGTCTGTAAACTATGGGGAGATGTTGCGTCGTTCTTCTTAAGTATATCTGAGGCTTATTTAGCATTTTGAGACGGGGCAGGTTCGGCATTAAAACAAACTTGACCTATAGGAGAAGATTCGGTCCCAATCCGAACTTTATGCAAGCCTGCATTACATGTCCGGGTGTTTTTGACGATGTATTGGGATTTTCCTATCTTCAGATGTATGTCGCCCCCTCCACCTGCCCAACCCCCTCAAAAAAAATTCTTAGATACGGTTTTTAATTAGAACCGATATTTTTTAACCCGAACACAAGCCACTGACGCGAATTTTGGAAATGCGCGGAAACTTGTTTAAGGGTGATCGATTTGAAATACCGGTTTAGACTTGGGAAAAAAGAATATTTAAAGCGTTGTGAGTAAAATTCAAAAGAAAAAAAAAGAAGTTAACGTTATTGTAACGTTACTGTTTGCACATGGTAGTTTTGCCCTTTTCCTAAAAATTCCTACAATATGATGAAGATAGTATCAATATTTCTTTAATGCTTTCATGTGGATTATCAAGAAATAACGGTAGATTATCATTTGGTAAACTCACCGCCTATCCAGTGAAATATCAAAAACTTATGCCCCGCTTTCGTTCATTTCACCCATCTGACGTTTTCTAAGCAGAGCCAAATAAATGACGTCATCATAAGCGTTTCATAGCAGTCACGTGCAAAATGACGCGCTTTAAGAAAATTTGTCATATGATTTTCGCATTTTGTCTAATTTTTGCATTAAAGAAATAAAACAATCGTTTGATTTTCGAGTAAGATCGATTGATATTTCGTTTCGTGAACAACAAAAGCTTTATTTTCACGAGTGGCGACGCCACTCGTGAAAATGAAGCTTTTGTTTTTCACTCAATGAAATATCAATCGATCTTACACTGAAACAAACGATTATCCTCTATATCTTCGGCGCCCTGTAGTCGCGCGATTTCCTTATTCGTTATTCGGCTTTAGAACCGTAAAAGATCTTAAGTAAAAAGGACCAAGCTGAAAGCTAGATGGCATTTGTTAAAGGTTTGATGTGTTATTATTGAATTAAACTTGTAAATAACGATATAATAAAGCGTAATTATTTAGTAAATAAGTAGAAACCGGAAGTTGATATGTTTACATTCTAATTTTCAAAATCTTCTACTTTCGTTTTGCATCAATTTGATTTTTATTGAGTAAAAGTTGTAAATACCACAATGATCGCGTTTGCTTGATGCCTACGACCCCCCTTAATCGCTCTAGAATGTTTTAAAGCACTGGGCGGCGTTATTATTGTAAAAATGCATTTGCGACCTGAGCCATATTTGTAAACATTGCCTATCTACGGTCACATGACTACCACATGTCCCTTGAGATCACGTGATTACCAAACACGGTACGGCGAATCACAAAAACAAATCACTGTGCTGATTATTACCTTATTTTTCAATAATTTAAAGCAAACCAAAGCATGTTTAGAAGTCTCTAAACGAATTTTTATATCATCCTTTACATGTGCCATATTATTGTCTTCGGCTACAACTTACTGATTGTCCGTGGCAAGTTGAGATGAGAAGTAACCCGAGGTGTACTCATATCTAAGAGATCACGTGATATGTGTTATCAAAAAACCCGAAATGAAATTGTCTTGTGTCCATTTTGCGGTTTTGTTAAATCTAAGTTGGAATTGCTCCGCATTCCAACTTAAACATGATATAAATGACTTTTGGTACAACGAATTTTCATAGCAGCCAGGTAAATGAATAAGGGTAATAAAATAGACAAACAAGGAATGTAAAAAAAAAAACGGTGATAGAAGGGTTCGAACCTAAGGCCTTACACTCTTACCATTGCGCTAAGCGGGCACCCGTACGTCGATAATGATAACCATTATTTGTAATACGTTGAAAGTACTCTCCTTTGTTTTACATTACTCTAAATCCCATATATCTACACTACCCTTCGATATGTCGGTATATTATGAAAGGCTGGCCTATTCCTGAATATTTTCCCCGAATTTAACTTATGACTGGAAGCAGCAGCATCCATTATTAAGATTTGTTTTCTACTTACTCTTTACATCTTGATATAATTTGGCGAATGAGTTGGTCACATGACTTGACAAGCGGTCATCACAAGTGGAAAATCAAATATCTGACCGTCCTGTTTTCCTTTACTGTCTTTTGATAATTATCAAATTGTAAAATGCAACGGTATTTTGCTGTTTATCCGCCAGCATTGAGTGTTCAACCCTTTATCGAACACCCGAAAGATGACACTTTGATCCTCAAAGAAATTCTGATAGTAGCAATAATCGAAGGTGTTTGTTTACAAATTTGTATATTGTATATGCGTCAAGTTGGGCTAAAGGCAGTTTTTTGTAAAATGCAGCGACTCCAGTTTGTGGTTATACAAATTGGTCTCCGACCAATTATAAAGATAATATTCCTAAAACAGCCGCATGTTATTCTGGCTTTTAATCAGAATATCATTACCTATTATTCTACAGCTCTGTAAACACATGAAAATATTCAATAGTGAAAGCAAATGCAATACAGTACTTATTTGCAGTATTTTTAACCCATTCCCACACAACAAATATCTAGACTGGTCCAAATTGAAAGCATGTGCAGGTGACAATTTCAAGTTGATGGAATTTAAAGATTTTTCGTCTATTGAGACGGAAACATTGTGGATAATGAAGAAATTGTTTGATACAAGCAATTTCTTCATTTTGCACAATGTTTTCAGGGTTTTTTTTCTTGAGGTGCGTATAAAGGAGGGCTTGTGTGGGAACGGGTTAATTCATATGCTAGACATGGGCTCTGAAGTATTTAAGTCTAGGACATGTCCACATGAAAACCATTCTGGTTCAACTTCAAGTTCAATGGTGATACTCGACAAAATCCAGCATGTAGACATTTACGTCGAGGGGAGGAGATATGTACAGCAATGTGGAGTGAAGTGTTCCGACAAAAACTATCTACACTAAAGTGTCCACAAAGAAAGTTATTTGCACTGATTCTTCACTCCAGTGATTAAAAAAAGTCTTATGACTAACATGTATTTACACTGTACATGATGGTATCCATTACATACAAGGGGGGGTGAAACTAGCTGGATTGATGACTTGAAGGCACCCAGGGTCACAGATGTGATGCAGGATTCCGGCATAGTATTCCAAGTGATGACGGTCCTTGAAAAAAGGAAAATCTGTAAAAGTCCAGTCTTGTGTGATAAGTCATGAATTTCATACTGTGAAACTGGTGTAGGATGATAGATCACTGGTACTGCTATAAGGGAGTTAACTTCTTTGTACATCAAGATGTTGTCTGCCCAGGATCTTCGTTGTTGTAGGGTTGGCCATTTCAGATCAGTCAGAAGTTCACTTACCCTTGTTGGATTGTTTGGGTTGTTTGGCTTATTTTTTACCCATCTTGATGCATTCCTTTGCACTTGTTCGATTTGTATGATTTGAGTAGTTTGGTGAGGATTCAATATCGAGAAAGCATATTCCATCTTTGGTCGAACTAAGCTTGTGTATGCTCTTTCTTTTACTTTGGGAGGGGTGTACCTCAGGTTTCGTTTCAGGAATCCAAGGACAGATGAGGCTTTCTTTGTGATGGAATCAATATGTTTGTAGTACTTTAGATTGTCACTTAATTCAACGCCCAAGTATGGGTGATGATGCACTATCTCGATGGTTTCGCCTTTCACCTTGTAGTCAAACTTGAGATTATCTTTCTTTTTGAACTGCATGATAGCACATTTTTTAACGTTAAAATGCATGCATTTGCCAGGTGATTCCCCATTGCTCAAGTGTCTGTAGACTTTTTGAAGTTCTAACTTATCAGCTATAGTTTTGATGGATCGGTATATCACGCAATCGTCAGCAAATAGTCGAATTGTTGATGTTATGTTGTCAGGGATGTCATTGGTGTAGATTAAGAATAATGTCGGCCCGAGTACTGTGGTACGCCTAATGTTACTGGGGCTATATCCGATGGTGCATTGTCTACTACTACTTGTTGAGTGCGATCTGTTAAGAAAGGGTCAATCCATTTTTGAGAAAGGCCAGTGATTCCATAGTAACTTAGTTTGAGAGAGAGAGACGCTTGTGTGAAACTTTGTCGAAGGCCTTTGAAAAGTCTAAAATTGCCATATCAAGTTGGTTTCCGTGTTCATATTTTTCAGGCCGGTTCATGATTGTTGTCATTAATAACTGCGACTCACAAGAGCGTTTGGAGCGAAATCCGTGTTGGTTTTCCAGTAGAATTTTTTGAGAGTCGAGATGGTTCATGACTAGTGAGACTACAATGTGTTCAAGCATTTTTGAGATCACAACGGTTAATGATACAGGGCGATAGTTTTCTGGTTTGGCACGGTTTCCTTTCTCAAAGATCGGCACTACATTTGCATGTTTCCATGGTTGTTTCCCTGTTGATAGTGATTGTCTAAATAAGTTGGATAAAATCGGTGTAATTTCCATTGCACATTTTTAAGCTCTTTTATGGGTATTTTGTCTGGGCCACTCACTTTGGATTCATTTAGACGGTCTAAACACTTCCTAACTCCATTATCCGTAATCACAATATCTGGCATAGGTTTAAAGGACGATTTACCTTTACATCGTATGTCTGTTGTATCCTCTTTTGGTTATGTATAGATAACTTATTACTCTGTCTTCCACTGGGTTCAAATGACCACATAGTCTCATTTCAAAACAGGCACAAATTCAAACTTTAAACAGTTCTTTAGACTGTAACGTTATTGACCTGTGCCCCTAGGTTTATCTACGCTAGACCATGCTAGCTGATACAGCTCCTTCACCACCATGAATAGCAGAGCCGGAGCCTGAACGATATTTTCCTACCGTAACCGACCATACCCGCGTTCGAAGATGACACGTCCCTCCTGCAACTTGTGATTTGTTCTTCTTCTTATCCAAGACTTTTCTGAAATAGTTCGTCCTTGGTCACATTGATATGTCCTAGAGCAAGACATTTCGGAGCTCCTTTCTAGAATATTGACTGTAAATAACCAATAAGCACGACTATAAAGGAACCTCGGTCTCGATGTAATCAGAAAAATACTTAAACGGGATAAACATTAACAAAACATATGCGCCGCCCGGGAATCGAACCCGGGTCGCAAGAATGGGAATCTTGCATGATACCACTACACCAGCGGCGCTTGGCAATTATAGCCGGTCCTTTAATTTTATATTCTTAATTACATTTGTAAATTATTATTTATAACAAACAATTTTATAGTTTGTTTTATGCGTAATTAAATCTAGTAGGAAAGGGTTCAGAACTGTAACGACTGGCAAACTAATCAAATAGATCTAAACGGTTTGTTGTTACAACTGGTTTGTTTTGACCGGAAACAGCACATGCGTAAATCTAATGCGCATGTACACAAATGGGACGGGGAATGTATGCGCTGCCGAGTCGACCCAGTAAAATCGTCGCAAATGCCAGATTTGGTAAATAATTTTCCGTTTATCTCTCTTGATATAAAACCGTTGTAAATGTCCAATATGCCGTTTTAAAGGTTATAGTTTTGTCTTTTATTTTGACAATGTTCTGTGTCTTTTAGGTCCTCCAAAGGCATTGAACAACCTTGAGACACGAGAGCCAGACAAACAACAGCAAGACGCTGTTGGGATGAGGTTAGTTCACACATTTACTTTAAGTTGAAATGTGTTTTTTTGCTTTCTTGAATCGTGCTTTACGGGTTAGACGTAAATAAGAGGTTTATTTGTATACCTTAAAAATTGGTTACACAATGTTGAAGGGTCATAGTCTGATAGTAGCAATGTGACCCCGCTGGTAAAGGTTATAAACAGGTGTGAATAAACTTTTGACAGCACGTTGAATAAAGGCCAATCTAATGAGAGTAATCTTGTAAAGACATTTATAAATTCCAGTCCCGGTAGTTACTAAGACCATATAGATTATTGAATATAACTAAAACCCAAAGGCTTATTGCATCAGAACAATTTTAGACTAAGGGTGGATTGACTTGTTTACATCTAGATATTCATGGCCTTCAATAAGAAAGGATGTCAACTAAAATAAAATGGTGAATATTTTTTGCACTGAATAAGTCACTCTTATTCCAAAATGAAATTCATTAAAAAAAAAAAAAATGGTTTCATAGGACATCCTCACCATGATAAGTCTAAAGCAATAATAATGAATCAAAAAATATATCTGTCAATTATCCCACTGTAATTACATTATTCCTTTCCTGGTTTAGAAATTGTAGACTCGCCTAATTTGCCAATAAGGACTAAAAGTGAGTACGATTTGAAACAAAACCAACCTATGTGATGGACAATATTGTGAGAAATAAGCAATTTCTTCTTTTAGCCCAATATTTTCTTAAGTATACAATCACATGGACATAAAACCAGGGACTATTCTGAGGAGGGCTATTGAAAAGTTAAGTTTAATGAACAAAATTGATATATGGATATCCTTAAGGAGTTTTTTTTTTTTTTTTTCAGGAGATTGATTAACCAACACAATTTAATTTTTTCCACAGGGACTTGTCACAATTGATATTTTTAAATACTGTATCAATACTATATAAATAAATATGGACAAGGGATTGAACTTGACAAAGAGTACCTTGTATGAACGAAGTCACCATTCTGATGTCAAAGTCAGAGATTTAATGGTTAACAATACTCAAATGTAAACGTAAATGAATAATCTCACAGGAAAAGTATGATTTTGAGCAAAAATGATATCAAACATGAATTACAGACAGGATTGTAAAGCAAATCGATGTCATTATCCTTAGTCGGACAAAAGTGTGCACATTGACCTCTTAACTTTTGTCTTGCAGCCTATTTCATTGGCCATTTACGGTTGCGCTGTTTTGAGGTTTATGTCAAATCGATTTTCCACCAATCAAATGGCTTCTTTCAAATGAAATGAAAGTGTGACGTAATTGTGACTTAACCCTTGTCATGCTGCATATATTTTTCTTTTACAGAATTACACTAAAATCAAAGGTCTGAAAGCATTGATAGAACATGTTGTTTGATCATCATTACTTCTTTAGAAAATTAATTCCATAAACATTTTTTGAAATGGATAGACAGGAGATGTAGACTAAGATCAGACTGCACATATCTGCAGGCTGATCTTTGTCTATGCCTCCTGCCAAAACCTGAATATCCTGGGTTCAGCATGACAAGGGTTAAGATTCGTACATTTCAACAATCTTTATAATATTCAGCTGTGTGCCCTAGATTGTTGATTTTTTATGCAGTGTTTGTTATCAAATGCATATTCTAAACGCAAGTGGTGTGAAACAGGTCGATATTAGATTTGACAGTGATACTTAGCCTTGTAAGGTGAGTGAAACCCCATATGGAGCTGTGCACAGTTTTGTGTGACTAACAAAATTACACTCGATTCGCCCGATATTCCAGTTTGTATTTCAATATATATATCAAAAATGTTTAATTATCGTGTAGATTATTCTCTTTCCTTCACATTTATGCATCATTCAACACAAAATGACAGAAATCGACGTCAGAGAGGGGACTTCATTTGTACAAGGCACTTTCATACTTTTTGTCAAGTTCAACCCCTTGTCTATATTTATGTATATAGTATTTAAAAAAATCAGTTGTGACAAGTCCCTGTGATTTTTTCACCCCTTTCAATGAAAGAGCCTTAGAAAGAATTGTGAAAAACATAGAAATTGCATAAGCAATTTTTTCACAATCCACAATGGTTTTTACTCTTTAAGATTTTTGAAATTCCACAAACTTAAAATTGTCATCTGCAACTTCTTTGATACTGGACCAGTCTAAATTTTTATTTTGTGGGAATGAGTTAATTCTGTTGATCATTGTAGCTCTCCAAAGCCTGTCTTCAATGGCAACAGGGCTAGACATAATCAGAATGTAAGACAGTCCGCATCTCCACAGTCTCCTGTCTACAGTTCACAGCATGAAGAAATAGTCAGATATCTCAGTGATGGTAAGGGAACATTGCAGTTAAAAGTCAAGGGTTTATAGTCTGTTTCTATGCCTTTGCATAATTAAGCAACTTCACACTTCACTCTTGATTATATCTAAACCCTTGTCATGCTGAATAAAAAGTCCTGTTTAGAATTGCACAAAAATGAAAGAACTGAAGTCTCTAGAAGCACTAGTTGCACATCAATATTTAATTTGAAATCTGATGTTATGAACAATTCTGGTTTGAATTGGACAAACAGGCGGTGTAGACTAAGATTAGACTGCACATATGTCAGCATGACAAGGGTTAACAAAACTCATGAGTACAATCCTAGAATGGAATTGTTAAAGAAAAACAATGATTTGAAATAAGATGGTCCTTCTCTACTCAATTACAAGACTATAAATGATCATCATATGAAGGACCTTTACCATAGGTGAATGAACAAGAGCAGGTAGCTTTGTTTAGCCCATTACCACACGATAAGATATTAGACCAGTCAAAATTCAAAGAAGTTGTAGACAACAATTTTAAGTTGATGAAATCTCTAGGATCTTTGTCTTTTTGGGTAGAAAACATTGTGGATAATGAAGAAATTGCTTGCCACAAGCATTTTCTTCATTTCCCACAATTGTTTTCTAAAGCTTTCCTATTGAGGGGCGTTTAAAAGTGTCATTGTTTGGAAATGGGTTAAAACAAAGTACAGCAGTAGTATACTGGTTCTGTTATTTTATGGTAATGAACATACAGATATATGATTTGCTTATGTTTATCAGGGATGGCTGTTGAATTGTACAGATTTTGAAAGATATTAACCCATTCCCTCACAATTCCTCTTTTGGAAATGCACAAACACACACTTGCACAGAAAAAAAGTTTTAGAAAACAAAAGAAGAAATTGATGAAATTGCTTTTCAAAAACAAAAGACCAAGACTTTAGTAATGTTATCAAATAAAAACTGTTGTCTACAACTTATTTGAATTTTGACCAGTCTAAAATGTTGACATCTGGTAATTGGTTTAAACATTTAAAAAAATTTATCCATCATGTGTGAATTAAAAACATTCTAAGGTGATATATAGAGTATATTGAATAAGTGGTCTAAGAATACTAAATTTATGAACCCATTCCCAAGCAATTCTGCTTTTGACACCCCTTAAGAAAAAGGTTTTGGAATTTACCAGAAAACATTGTGTAAAATGAATAAATAGCTTGCAACAAACAATTTCTTCATTTTTATACGCCTGAAGGGTCATATTATGTTATGGCCCTGGTCGTCCATCTGTCTGTCTGCCTGTCCATCCTTTAGCAATTTTTGTGTGTGCAACTCCCTTTAAACTATCAATTGGAATGAGCTGAAACTTGGCACAATCACTCCCTATGATGTCTGTTTGTACATAAGACCTTTAAAGTTCAAATCGCTTTAGTCTTTCTTGAGTTATCTTGAATTATCTGCCCTTGAATTGATTGGAAAAACCCTTTATTCTTGTGAGCTCACTTTCTCCTACATTTAGAATGGGAATGAAACTTGCCACAATGACTATGATTTCTAGTTGTGCTTAGGACTAAAATTTGTTTGATATGTCAAGTGTTTCCTGAATTATCTGCCCTTTACTTAACCCTTGTCATGCTGAACCCAGAATATTCCTGTTGTGGCAGGAGGTAAGACAAAGATCAGCCTGCACATATGTGCAGTCTGATCTTAGTCTACGCCATCTGCTTGTCCAGTTCTAACCAGAATTGTTTATAAAATCAGTTTTGGAATGAAATATTGGCAAACAACTAGTGCTTCCAGTGATTTCAGTCCTTTCATTTTAATGCATTTCCAAACAGGATTACATTCAGCATGACAAGGGTTAACAATATAGCTTAAAATTACAGTTTTTGTTTTGTGTGTGTGCACAACTTCTACGAATTCTATTGGATTGAACTGAATCTTGCCACAATGTATCTGATATTTAATTGAGCATAAGACTTCAAAAATTCAAAACGCTCGCGTCTTTCTTGAATTATCTGCCCTTCAATTGATTGAATTAAAATGTCAAGGTCATTTTGAGCTCTGAAAAACCTAAACTGAACCATTGTAATAGTATATTTGTCAAGATAGGTTTTTCAAGAACATATTTTTATTGCTTGTGGTGAGTACTTTCTGTTGAAACTCGTTTCAAGGTCAATGGTCAAGGTCATTTTTTCATGTCAATTGTATTAAAACCATAGAATTTAACCATTGTACATAATGTTGAATGATAAGTTATTATTAAGCTGTCTTGTTTCTCAAGTGAAAACAATATTATTCAGGTGATAAGATCTTTCTTCTGACAAAAATCATTAGCTATCATTCAAGCCAAAGTTACTGACAAGCCCCTTCGGGCGTAAATGCAACGCTCTGCAAGCTCTTGTTAAAATTTTTTCTACCCAGAAAGACGAAAAATCTAAAATTTTCTAAATTCTAAATTGTCGTCTGCAATTCCTTTGAATTCGAACTATTTGCCTTCTGTTAAAGGGTAAAACAAGTCATTGTTGAACAGAAAGAAATGATATTTTATCTGTTTTAGATGATAATTATAATGACTATATATTTCTCAAACTCAAATTTGATTTCGCATTCATAGTATAATGAGTATGACCTTAATTTTGCATTGATAAGATAATCTTCTTGAAATTTATCAACTTGTGATAGTCTGCAAACCACATGTAAAATGATGTCATAAATGCATTATGACGTCACTTTCACAGTAAACAAAAGATGTTACTATGAATTATGGAGACTAGAATATTTTTATTGTGCATCAGATGTCTAACATATCACTTACGAAATTCAGGTCTTAAATGTTGCTTACCAATTTCAGGTTTGCTAAGTATCTACTTCCTGATATGCAACTGGATACCTTTTACCAATGAAAGGTTTAAGTTTACCACTTGGATTACTATCATAAAAAGTAACATTGAACATGTAATATGACATGGTTAAGTACAAAATTAATGTCGCACTTAGGTTAACATCTAATTTCAGCTCATCTTTGAAAAAATGAATTGGCATGGAGGGATATACTTTGTTGAAAAAGGGGGGCTGGGCTTTACTCACTGTGTATTAACTCCCAGATTTCTTGTTACATTAGTGTAATATCATCTGTGTAATATCAATAATAATCAACAGATTTGTTTTACTCTCACACATGGTTCATATAATAATTCAAATTAATGCTTATTTGCAATAATTTGAATAAATGGAAATTGTTTCATTGAGGTGATACTAATAGCAAAAATAATACAGGGCCATGTTGAGAAAAAAATGATGGATTGTATGGGGTTTCAACACCAGTGATGTCCAAGAGACTTGCACTTCTTAACAAGTGTACACCAGTACAACAATTTTATCTTAGACACCTGCTGGCACCTCCAACTTAGGTCCACTAATTAATTAAATCATTCTTCCATAAGTGAGAGACAAATTACTTTTGATTACTTCAAAATAAATTTGAACTGTTGTTGAATCATTGTTTGTTTTTTTCTTACAGCATGGTCAAGAGTTAATCATGAAATGGAAAAGAAAGTTGAGAGAGAAGGTAGATATTATTGAGTCTATTTACTCACTGAAAAGAATAAATAATAAAGTTTTACACTAGTTCAAAACAAAGCCTGCAGATGACATAATCAAATGAATTTATTAATGGACACTCTGTCTTGTAGAGTAAAATATGTATTTGGGAATTGCGAAATCATTGTCATTATTATGAACTGATATTCCACTTGGAGGAAGTATAATTGAACTCCTCAGTTGAAATTAAAATATTCTTCAACTAATAAATCGGACATAAAATTACTGCCCTTTGTAATTTCTTGTTATGAGTCTCATCATCTTAGTCTATCTTTACTAGACTACAACATTTAGATGGAATTGAATTGAAAAAGGATTTGATAAATGCACGTTGAAAATAATACATTATGTCCTGATTTTTCAAGAAAACTTGGCAATCTGTTAGTAAGCGTCTTGGATATGCACACTTTGCAAATCTTAAAAAAAGAGAGATGATTTTGTAATAGAAGTTGCCTTGTTTCATCTCAGTTTCTATTGAAAGGGAAATCAAGGTTGCCTTTAAAATATGGGAAGTTTTCTGGTAGGCTAGAATCTATCAATAAGGGATAATAAATCACACCAACTGCCAATTAAAAGCCTGAATTTTGTTGTCTATCTTGCCCAATTAGCACAACAAAAATTTAGACTGGTCAGAATTTAAAGAAGCTGCAGACAACTATTCAATTTCATAAGATTTAAGAATCTTTGTCTTTCTGGATAGAAAACATAATGGGCAATAAATGAATTGCTAGTTTCAAGCAATTTCTTTATTTCCACAATTTTTTCTCACACATTTTTCTTCAGGGGCATAAAAAGGTGGGATTGTGTAGGAACGGGTTATAAGAAGACATTATTTTAAATTTGTCTTACTCACAATTTCAATTTGATGAAATCTTATCAATTTTGGGTAGAAAAGTTTTGGGGAAATGAAACTGCTTGTCACAAGCAATTTCTTCATTTCAACAATGTTTTCCTAACAATTCCTGTTTTGAAGGGTGTGAAAAAGGGTCATTGTGTGGGAATGGATTAACAACAAATATGAAGTGATATCCATGATGGTTGAATTTTACTTTAAAGCTCTTATGGGTAACATATTTTGAATGTGAACTACATATTTATTATAAGGGGGTTTGCCAGATTTTGTGGATTGTACAGACTTTCCAGAGTTGTTTTGTATTTTTTATTCCCCTGCATCGATAAGATCGGGGGTATATTGTTTTCCAGTGTCCGTCTGTCTGTCCATCCATCCGTCTGTCTGCAAAACTTAACCTGCCAACTAAAAATTTCCTATAACTTAAACCCTGATTAAGTTACAATGCTAATATTTGGTATGTAGATAGGTCTCAACAAGGCGCGACTGGGGAAGGTCATTTCATCAAGGTCAAGGTAAAAATTTTCAATCATTTTCCCTAAAACAAAGAAAAAAAACAATAAGATTCACCCTTTCTAAAGAATTCCCGTTTTGGGGGCATAGTGTTCCACAAATACATCTTGTATCTGCATGTAGATTTGTTATTCTACCTTACTCATCATTTTTATTTTATTTTTTTTTTTGGAGAAATACATGTATTAATATGCATTAGCAAGAAATGGATCAAATTTCGCTCATATATTCTTTTAATCATATATTAATTTAATGGAATTTCATTACAATTTTACACCTTTATATGTGACATCAGAAACAACCTGTTGTACATGTAATAATGTTTCAAGTTCGTATTCTTTGTTGTAGGAGGGCCTGTGATATATAAAGAAAAGAACCCTAACCCCAAACTCAATGGTAAGTAACTTAGTAGTAGTAGTAGTTTATCTTCAGCAATACAGCATTTACCCATATGATCTAAGACCACAGAAGACGGTTAATTGTCACAGGGAAAGTGCAAGGATATAGGATGAATGTACTTTGAACTTTTCCTGGTTCTGTAACATACCCTGTGTATAGCTGCTTCACTAGGAGGATTTAACCCTTTCCTGTTGTTTGGAAATTTTAGAGAGGTCCAAAGTGAAGGAGGTTGCAGAGGACAATGAAAATTGGATGCAATTTGAAATTAAACTGTCCGATGTGGAAGAAATTATTATGGAAAAAGAAGAAATTGCTTGTGACAAGCAATTTCTTCTTTTTATACGCCCGTCGAAGATGGGATGTATTATGGAATAACCTGTGGCGTCCGGTTGTCCGGGCAGTGTTCACTTTGTCCGGAGCATAACTCTGTCACAGTAAGTCCGATTGACTTTAAACCTGGCAGTTATATTCTTCTCATCAATACAGAGTGCAGTGCTCAATAACCATAACTCTACCTGGCCTATTTTTTTGAGTTATTGCCCTTTGTTGTTTTTCATACTTGAATCTTGTCCAGAGTATATCTCTAAAAGTATAATAGCTAGGATCATGAAATTTCATGGGTGTATAGATCTCACCAAGGGGGAGTGCAGTGCATAAGAACCATAACTCTACCTTTCCTATTTTTTTCGCTGAGTGCCCTTTGTTGTTTTTCATACTTGAATCTTGTCCAGAGTATATCTCTAAAAGTATAATAGCTAGAATCATGAAATTTCATGGATGGATAGAGCTCACCAAGTAGGAGTGCAGTGTACAATAACCATAACTCTTCCTAGCCTATTTTTTCGCTGAGTGCCCTTTGTTGTTTTTCATACTTGAATCTTGTCCAGAGTATATCTCTAAAAGTATTATAGCTAGGATCATGAAACTTCTTGGGTGTATAGATCTCACCAAGGGGGAGTGCAGTGCACAAGAACCATAACTCTACCTAGCCTATTTTTTGAGTTATTTCCCTTTGTTGTTTTTCAAACTTGAATATTGTCCGGAGTATATCTCTAAAAGTATAATAGCTAGAATCATGAAATTTCATGGATGGATAGAGCTCACCATGTTGGAGTGCAGTGTACAAGAACCATAACTCTACCTAGCCTATTTTTTGAGTTATTGCCCTTTGTTGTTTTTCATACTTGAATCTTGTCCGGAGTATATCTCTAAAAGTATAATAGCTAGAATCATGAATCTTCATGGATGGATAGAGCTCACCAAGTGGGAGTGCAGTGTACAAAAACCATAACTCTACCTAGCGTATATTTTGAGTTATTGTCCTTTGTTGTTTTTCATACTTTGTTTGACAAAAATATTCATTCAAAATAACCTCAGTTCTATTTAAACCCCCAGTAAATATTAAGCCGTGTGACGGGCGTATCTTGTGACAATTTGGCACCTCATTCATAATTAGCTCCACTGGCCTTTTCAGTCAGATCATTGCAATTGTGTTCTGTCATGTGGGTGAAAGCTTTTCCTTTTAAAATTTTCTCAGAAATTACAGAGTAGAATTAAATCAAATTCACCGAATTTTTCTTGGGTGGTCCTCTTTCAAAGTAATTTTAAAGACAATTTGACATACAAATGTGAGGGAAACTTGAAAAATAAGGTAAAAGTCAGGGAAATGCAAGGAAAATTTCAAGATATTGTCAGGTAAGTCAGAGTTGTTTTCAAGGCTAAGCAGTTTCTTCCGGTGTTGACTTACATTGCTAAAACTGAATTGTGTTCAACATTGTTAGAATATTAAGAAAGTGATCATGCTAGATATTGTGATGGGGCTCTATGGTGTACACTTGGGGTAAGAAGTCTTTGATAAAAATGTTAAGGAAGAGAGAAACATCAGATTAATTTTGTATTGTTTGTCAAGATTGGTTTTAAACACTTGACAAAAATTTAAGGTGGCGACTTGTCGGGCTTCTGTTTCAAACATCAGTAATTTTATTCCTTTGCTAATTTTTAGCTCTACAGGCCTCGGCCAGTAGAGCTATAGCAAAGGCTTTTTCCCGTCCGGCGTCCATCTGTCCGTCCGTTAAAGTTTTCCTTGTTTACGCGATAGAGTCCACAGTTTTCATCGGATTCTCTTCAAACTTTCACAGGATGATTGAACCATCATAAGGATCGTTCCTTTCGAAAATGGGTATCATCCGTCAAGAAACACGGGAAAAGGGGCCTTATTAAAACTTAATTAAAAAATCTTCGTTTATGCGATAAAGTCCACAGTTTTCATCGGATTCTCTTCAAACTTTCACAGAATGATTGTACCATCATAAGGATCGTTCCTTTCGAAAATGGGTATGATCCGTCAAGAAACACGGGAAAAGGGGCCTTATGAAATGTTTAATTAAAAATTCAATTAAAAATCCTCGTTTACGCAATTAAGTCCGCAGTTTTCATTGGATTCTCTTCAAACTTTCTCAGAATGATTGAACCATCATAAGGATCGTTCCTTTCGAAAATGGGTATGATCCGTCAAGAAACAGTGGAAAAGGGGCCTTATGAAAATTTAATTAAAAAATCCACGTTTACGTGATAGAGTCCACAGTTCTAATCAGATTCTCTTCAAACTATCACAGAATGATTGTACCAACTTAAGGATCGTTCAGTTTGAAAATGGGTATGATCCGCCAAGAAACACGGGAAAAGGGGCCTTATGAAAATTTAGTTAAAAATTCAATTAAAAATCCTCGTTTACGCGATAAAGTCCACAGTTTTCATTGAATTCTCTTCAAACTTTCTCAGAATGATTGAACCATCATAAGGATCGTTCCTTTCGAAATTTGGTATGATCCGTCAAGAAACACGGGAAAAGGGGCCTTATGAAAATTTAATTAAAAAATCCTCATTTACGAGATAGAGTCCACAAGTCTCATCAGATTCTCTTCAAACTATCACAGAATGATTGTACCAACATAAGGATCGTTCCTTTCGAAAATGGGCATGATCTGTCAAGAAACACAGGAAAAGGGGCCTTATGAAATTTCATTAAAAATTCAATTAAAAATCCTCGTTTACGCAATAAAGTCCACAGTTTTCATCTGATTCTCTTCAAACTTTCTCAGAATGACTGTTCCAACATAAGGAACATTCCTTTGGAAAATGGGTCTGATCTGTCAAGGAACACGGGAAAAGGGGCCTTAAGAAAAATTCAATTAAAAATCCTTGTTTATGAGATAGAGTCCACAGTTTTCATCGGATTCTCTTCAAACTTTCTCAGAATGATTGTACCAACATAAGGATTGTTCCTTTCGAAAATGGGTCTGATCCGTCAAGAAACACGGGAAAAGGGGCCTTATGAAAATTTAATTAAAAAATCCTCATTTACGAGATAGAGTCCCCAGTTTCAATTGGATTCTCTTCAAACTTTCAAAGAATGATTGTACCAACATAAGGATCGTTCGTTTCGAAATTTGGTATGATCCGTCAAGAAACACGGGAAAAGGGCCTTATGAAAATTCAATTAAAAAATTCAATTAAAAATCCTTGTTTACGCGATAGAGTCCACAGTTTTCATTGGATTCTCTTCAAACTTTCACAGAATGATTGTTCCAATATAAGGATCGTTCCTTTCGAAAATGGGTCTGATCCGTCAAGAAACACGGGAAAAGGGGCCTTATGAAAATTCAATTAAAAAATTCTTGTTAACACTCTGGAGTCAATAGTTTTCATCGGATTCCCTTCAAACTTTCACAGAATGATTGTACTATCATAAGGATTATTCCTTTTGAAATTTGGTATGATCATTCAAGAAACACAGGAAAAAAGGGCCTTATGAAATGTTTAATAAAAAATTCTCATTAATAATCTAGAGCCAATAATTTACAAGGGATTCTCTTCAAACTTTCACAGAATGATTGTACCATCATAAGGATTGTTCCTTTTGGAATCAGATATGATTCCTCAAGGACCACGGGAAAAAGGGGCCCGATTAAAACTGGATTATCATTAGGATTGTTCCTTTGTACATTGGGTCTGATTTGTTAAGTTTCACAGAAAAAGGGGCCTTATGAAAATTTAGTTACAAAAATTCTTGACACAATTCAGTCCACTGTTTTCATTGGTTCTCTTTAACTTTTAAAGAATGATTCTACCTTCATTAGAATTGTTCCTTTTGAAATTTGGTTTGTTCTGTAAAGTATCATGAAAAAAGGGGCCCTATGAATATTTCACTATAAACTCATTAACACAATAAATTCCACAGATTAAACAGATTGATTGTACCATCATTCCAATTGTTGATTTTGACAGTGGATCTGACTATAGCAAGGGTCACATAAAAAGGGGCCTTATGAAAAACTTTTTTAAATATTCGGGTTAACACAATGATGTCCCTTGATTTCACCGGATTCACTTCAAAATTTCACAGAATGATTGTACAAATACTCAGATGGTTCTTTTCAGAACTGGGTACAATCCATCAAGTATCATGTAAAAAGGGGCCATATGATTTTTTTTTTTTTTTAAATATTCTACTAAACATAATGAATTTCCAATATTTCATTGGATTCATTTTTAACTTTCATAGAATGATATAACAAACAGTAAAATATCACGGGAAAAGGGGCCCTATAAGAACTTGAATTTAATATCTTTGTTAACACAATAAAGTCAACAGTTTTATTGGATTCTCTTCAAAGATGCATGGAATAATTGTGGCATTTGAAACACAGGAAAAGGGGCCTTACAGATTATCATTCAAAACATTCTTGTGTATGTGATGAAGATCACAATCATTATCAAGTTGTCTTTTAAATTTCACAGGACAATTGTCGGGTTGTAAGGAAAGTTCCTTTTGGAATGAAATTGATCCATCAGAAAACACAGGAAAAGGGGCCTTATTGATTTTCATTCAAAACAATCCTGTTTATGTGATTAAGTCCACAATTATTGTCAGATTCTGATGAAATATTCACAGAATGATTGTAGGGTCATAAGGTAACTTTCTTTTGGAAATGGAGTGGATCCGTCATGAAACATGGGAAAAGAGGCCTTGAGGATTGTTGCTTAAAATGATAAAGGGGATAAAGCCCCTTTTTTTTTCTTTATGCATTCTTCTTTGAGCAATTAACTTCCTTAAATATCAGATTTTTTTAATGGAAAACTTGATAACCAGTAGAGCGTCTCAGGCCCTCATGGGCCTCTTGTTAAGACTCATTTTACTGAACTCATTGCTTGATGACAAACTTAAAGAGGTGTAAAGTGACAATTTAAAGTTACTGTTGATGATAAAATGAGTATCAAGTAAGGAAATACTGTGGGAAATGAAATGACTGCTTTAAACCCTTTAATGTTCAAACTCGGGATTTTAGGACGCTGTGATTTTATATTTTAGAAAGCATTGTGGAAAAAGAAGAAATTGCTTGTAACAAGCAAGTTCTTCTCTTCCCACAATAGTTTCTACCACATGCAATGTTTTCCCATTTATTACTATAGATTGGTAAAAAGCAATGCATGTTTTTTTCAGAATTTAAGCCTTTTGACTTGGAGGACTACTGGGGAAAAAGATATCTGCACCACATACATGCAACAGGACCTGACAGTTGACTTGTGAATTGACTGGAAAATCAACCCTGTGATTGCAATTCTCATCTTCATAGCTGATCTGCCTTTCTCATTACACAGTCATTGTATCATATGTACATAGAGATTGAAACAGTATTGTTTTTATTGTAAATGAAATGTAAATTAAATGTATACCCACAAATTTTCGTGTGAATTTATCATTTTGTCAACAGGACAATAGCCCCTTCCCACAGGGTAAAATTTTAGACTTGTCCATATTAAAAGAAGTTGCAGACGACAATTAATAGTAAATGAAATCTTTCGAATCTTTGTAATTTAGGGTAGAAAACGTTGTGGATAATGAAGAAATTACTTGTAACCAGCAATTTCTTCATTTTCCACAACGTTTTCCAATGATTTTATATTTAAGGGCATTTAAAAAGCATTGTGTTGGAATGGGATATAGTCTCTTAATACCTTTGAAACTGTTGCATGTTTCACAGCAAAACAATTAAAACAAGTGACTACTATAGCTATTGTCATGGCATTGTGCCTGTCTTGCATCCATCTGTCTGTATACTTTTAACTCACCAGAGCACTTCCATGCTCAAGATGAGCTATTGTGATTGCCCAATGTACAGCATCAGGTGTCGTGCATCTGTCAACAATCTCTTCTCGCCGCCGTCATAGTACGGCTGGTAGGGCATAAGACTCCAATCATGGGATGTCATGGGTTCAATCGGCAGCACATATCCTTTCTCTCAACAATGGATAGGTAATCGTAAACCTAAATGGGAAAGCAGCTGGGGGCTAGGAAAGGATGTAGTGTTAGAACTGGTCTGAGAAATACCAGGAATCCATTGTTAAGTCCTCCAGCCGCCGCAACAATACATTTAATAGTGGCCTTAAGCCCAAAACAATCAACCTCTTCCCCTCCTGAACCAGTGAGCCTGTCCTAATAAAACTTGACTGGAATGTTCCTTAATTGCTCAAATATTTGAAATCCATCCGTAACTATAGTTGCCATGGCAAAAAAAAGCGGAAAATAATGAAATCTTTAAAAACCATTTTCTCTGAAACAGAAGACTAAGAGCTTTGATATTTTGTATGCAGCACTCCCAAGGGGACATGTATCAAGTTTGTTCAATGCCCCTTGAGTCGTATTTGGGCTCATCCTATTTACATTGAAACAAAGAAGGAAAACTTTAAAAATCATTTTCTCTGAAACCAGACAACAGAGAGCTGTGTCCTAGGGGAGATCTGTCAAGTTTGGTTTAAATGATGCCCTAGAGTTATATTTGGGCTTCGTCCGGTCTCTTCCCATTTTACATTGAAACAAAGAAGGAAAACTATAAAGATCTTTTTCTCTGAATTCAGACGAGTGAGAGCTTTGATATTTTATATGCAGCACCTCCTTATGGACATCTATTAAGTTTGTTTAAATGAGACTCATTAGGTCATATTTGAGCTTGGTCCTGGCACAACCCATTTTACATAGAAACAAAGAAGGAAAACTTTAAAATTCTTATTCACTGAAAATAGAAGGCCTAGAGCATTGAAATTTGGTATGTAGAGCCTCCAAGTGAAAGGTGGTCCATGTGGTGACCCTTCAGACATATTCTTGCTCTGCCTGGGCACAGCCTAGAATATTGTGTAATTTGGTAAGCATAATCTCAAAGGGGACCTCTATTTAGTTTGTTCATATGAAGTCTGGGGTTATTTTTGGGCCCCGCCCTGGTAACAGAAACAGGGAAGGAAATCTTTAAAAATCTTCTGAAATCAGAAAGCCTATAAATATTGAATTTTAGCTCAACTGGCTGAAGGCCAGGGAGCTATTGTCATGGCATTGTCCGTCATGCGTCCGTCCGTTTGTGAGTAAACTTTTCTTTAAATATCTTCTCCTCCTAAACCAATGGGCAGATTTTAATTAAACTTGGCAGAAATGTTCCTTGGGTCACCCTCTTCGTAAATTACCCCCCAAATACGGGCGTGGCATATTTTCATTTTAAAATCTTTAAAAATCTTCTCCTCTCAAACCATTTGGCCGATTTAAATGAAACTTGGCATGGATGTTCCTTGAGTGACCCTCTACTTAAATTGTTCAAGAAATTTTGATTCACCCCCAAATATGGGCGTGGCAGGGTGGGGCTTATTTTCATCTTAAAATTTTTAAAAATCTCCTCCCAAACCATTTGGCCAATTTAAATGAAACTTAGCATGGTTATTCCTTGACTGACCTTCTACTTAAATTGTTCAAGAAAAATCTTTTTTGACCCCCAAAATATGGGCGTGGAAAGGTGGGGCTTGTTTTCACTTTAAAATCCTTAAATCTTCTCCTCTCAAACCATTTGGCCGACTTACATGAAACTTGGCATGGATGTTCCTTGACTGACCCTCTACTTAAATTGTTCAAGAAATTTTGATTGACCCCTAAATATGGGCGTGGCAGGGCGGGGGCTTAATTTCTCTATAAAATCTTTAAAAATCTTCTCCACCCAAAACATTTGACCATTTAAATGAAACTTGGCATGGATGTTCCTTGACTGACCCTCTGATTAAATTGTTAAAAAATTTTGATTCAACCCCAAATATGAGCGTGGCAGGGTGTTGCATATTTTCATTTAAAAATCTTTTCAAACCATTTGGCCGATTTAAATGAAACTTGGCATGGATATTCCTTGAGTGATCCTTTACTTAAATTGTTCAAGAAATTTTGATTGACCCCCAAATATTGGCATGGCAGGGTGGGGCTTATTTTCACTTTAAAATCTTAAAAAATCTTCTCCTCCAAAACCAGGGTTCGATCCCTGACGGCGGCACTCATCCTTTCCGACTATTTGTCTCCCACCAATGAGTAGATAATCATAGACATATGTGGGATAGCAGCTTGAGGCTAGGAAAGGATGTGATGGCGGTACTGGTGTGAGAAATACCAGGAATCCGTTGTTAGGTGCTCCAACCGCCGTGATATAACTGAAGGATATCAAAAAAGCGGCGTAAAACCCCATTCAAACGAACAAAAAAACCTCCCAAACCATTTGGCCGATTTAAATGAAACTTGGCATGGATGTTCCTTGACTGACCCTCTACTTAAATTGTTCAAGAAATTTTGATTCACCCCCAAAAATGGGCGTTGCAGGTCGGGGCTGACTTTCAAATCTTAAAATCTTCTCCTTAACCATTTGGCCGATTTAAATGAAACTTTGCATGGATTTTCCTTGACTGACCCTGTACTTAAATTGTTTAAAAAAACATTGATTCACCCCCAGATATGGGCTTGTCAGGGCATGGCATATTTTCATTTTAAAATCCTTAAAAATCTTCTCCTCTCAAAACATTTGGCCGATTTAAATGAAACTTAGCATGGATGTTCCTTGAGAGACCCTCTACTTAAATTGTTCAAGAAATTTAGATTGACCCCCAAAAATGGGCGTTGCAGGGCGGGGCTTATTTTCACTTTAATATCTTTAAAAGTCTTCTCATCTCAAACCATTCGGCCGATTTAATTGAAACTTGGCATGGATGTTCCTTGAGAGACCCTCTACTTTAATTGTTTAAAATTTTTTGATTTACCCCCAAATTATTGGCGTGTCAGGGCATTGCATATTTTCACTTTAAAAATCTTTAAAAATCTTCGCGTCCCAAACCATTTGACCAGTCTCGGCAATACTTGCCATGAATGTTCCTTGGGTGACCCTTTTCTTGAATTGATCATTGAATTTTGTTTGCAACCTTAATTTTGGCATGGCAGGGCGGGCCTTTTTTTTACTCTAAAATCTAAAAAAATCTACTTCCAACTCATTTACCAAATTTCAATGAAACTTGGTATCAATATTCCTTAGGTGACCCTTTACTCGAATTGTTCATGGAATTTTGATGGGCCCATAGATATGGGCGTGGCAAGGCATGGCCAATTTTGACTTTGAAAACTTGGATGTCCCTTTACTTAAATTGTTCCTGGAAATGTGTTTAAAATAGTTTAGTTGTTGCAATCACCTAAATGTTGGTATTGTTCGTAAAGGGTATGTGGGTTAGAAGTAATTAAATATCTTGGTAGAACCAGTAAATCATCACAAAATAGTTGTAAAGGGACCTCAAAATGCTGTTTTCAGTCAGAATGAGCTTTATTAGCTCACCTGAGCACAAAGTGCGAGGTGAGCTATTGTGATCGGTCGTTGTCCGTCGTCCGTCCGTCCGTCTGTCCGTCTGTCCGTCCGTCCACAATTTCTTTAAAAATCTTCTCCTCCTAGACCAGTTGGCCAATCAAGCTGAAACTTTGCAGGGATGTTCCTTGGGTGAAGTTCCTCAAAAGTTGTTAAAAGAATTTAATTCCGTCAAAAACTCTGGTTGCCGCGGCATTTGAAAATGGGAATCTTTAGTAATTCTTTAAATATCTTTAAAAATCTTCTCCTCCTAAACCAGTAGGCCAATCAAGCTGAAACTTTGCAGGGATGTTCATTGGGTGAAGTTCTTCAAAAGTTGTTAAAAGAATTTAATTTTGTCAAAAACTCTGGTTGCCGCGGCATAAGAAAATGGGAATCTTTAGTAATTATTTAAATATCTTTAAAAATCTTCTTCTCCTAAACCAGTAGGCCAGTCAAGCTGAAACTTTGCAGAGATGTTCATTGGGTGAAGTTCTTCAAAAGTTGTTAAAAGAATTTAATTCCGTCAAAAACTCTGGTTGCCGCGGCATTTGAAAATGGGAATCTTTAGTTATTCTTTAAATATCTTTAAAAATCTTCTCCTCCTTAACCAGTAAGCCAATCAAACTGAAACTTTGCAGGGATGTTCATTGGGTGAAGCTCTTCAAAAGTTGTTAAAAGAATTTAAATCCGTCAAAAACTCTTGTAACCGCGGCATATGAAAATTGGAAATTTTAGTTAATCTTTGATGTTGTTTTTTTCATAGACTACAAGGCCAAAGGCCTTTATATTTTGTAAAGAGCTTAATCATATGGTTCTCTACCAAGTTTTTAAACATTTAATCTCTGGGGTAAAAAATGGCCCCGCCCCTGAGGTCCGAAGTTTGGAAAAATTCTTAATAAGAGCAATTTCAAAAGGCTTCTCCTCTTAAACTATAAGGTCTAGGATATTCATATTTGGTATGTAGCATAACTAGATGGTTTTGTACTATATCACAAAAAGTTTTCATCCAAGGGTCAAAAAACAGCCTTGACTAGGGGTCCAAAAATTTGGAAAAACGCAAAATTTGAGTATGTTGAAAAAAAATCTTCATTTTAAGGCGGAGGGCATTTATATTTTGAGTGTAGCATAGCCTGGCTGTTATCTATCAATTTTGATTAAATTATGTCTGTAGGTTAAAAAACACCCCTTCCCTGGGTGTCCAAAGTTCGTAAAAATGCTCAATTAGACCATGTTCAACAGTCTTCTCCTCACAATCTACAAAGTCTAAGGCATTCATATTTGATTTATAGCATAACCAGATGGTTCTCTACTATGTTAGCTAAAATCTTAGCCATGGGATAAAACATGGCACTGCCCAAGAGGTCAAAAATTTTGGAAAACACCCAATTAGAGCAACTTCAAAGTCTTCTCCTTCTGAAATATAAGATGAAGGGCATTCATATTTGGTATGTAGCATGACTAAATAATTTTGTACTATGTTACAGGAAAATATGCTCTTAGGATAAAAAATGTCTCTGCTCCTTGGATTGAAAATTGCATAATCACATTAAAGGATTCTTCTTAAATAGAAATGGAGAAATTACTTGCTTTCTCAAAATGCTTTTTTAAACCTTTTTCCCTGAGGGTGACAAATTCTGGGATAGTTTGGTAATCAATTAAACTATGAAGCCAAAGGCATTCATTTTCATTTTAAAGCATTACTGGAATGTTTTGTACAAAGCCAAAATCTTATATTTGTTTTATTTATTTTGCTCAAGTTGTGTCTTTTTTATACAAATAAGTACTGTAATTTGCAGATGCCTCAGGTGAGCGATTTAGGACCATCATGGTCCTCTTGTTTAGTAGAAATATTGATTTGTCACTTTTAAACATGTAAAAGCAAAGACATGTAAACATTGTGTAAGTTTACATGTGTAGGAATATCTGAATAAATACATTTTCTAGAACATTGATAAAAAGGAGATAAATGCATCTTATGAAGCTATAGAATTATTTCTTATTACTTCCCACACAGATTTGTATATGCCAAAGACCTAACAAAGTAATTTTGATGTACTGACAATAAGTTATGAAAAACATTGTAGCTAAAATTAGTCTGCTATAATTTGTTGGAATTCAGATTAAACAAAACAAAAATTTTCAGGTTATGGGAGAAATATATCTATTTTACAATTTTTAGTTGTGAGAGTGCTATTGTCATGGCGTTGTCTGTCACACGTATTTCGTGCGTGTGTCTGTCCGTCCATGCGTAAACTTTTTCTTTAAACATCGTCTTCTGCCAAACTAATGTACCGATTCAACCATTCTTCTTGCATTGTAAATTGAATTCAGACAAAAGAATGCTACAAGACCAAATATTATATGGGTTTTCTTTAATGAAAATAAGATCGGAACATCATGTCGTTCAAAGTACAGACATTTGTATCATAATGCTATTGATATATCATGGACACCCATCTTTGATTGCGAAAGAAACTTTGTATATTTGAGAAAAACTTTTGTTAGAATACAAATCCCTCTGAGCTTATATTTGACATGATCTCATGTTTACGATTGCGTAAATATCAAAGTAATGTGACAAGATCAAAGTCATCTTTCAAGGTCAAAACTTGGCATTTGTGATTAAAAACACAACTTGTTTTATGATATACACCCTTTCTTAGCTCACCTGAACACTTCATCATATGATCTATTGTGATCAGCCTTTGTCCAGCATCTACAAGCATTGTTCTGAAATTACAGACTTCAAACTGGAGATGTTAAAGCCAGTGGAGCGATACAGGCCATCTTTGGCCTCTTGTTGGTTTCTAGAATCTCCGAGTGAACATGTACTTAGTTTGTGCATGTTATACCCCTTGGGTCATATTTGGGTTCCGCCCAGTCACACCCTATTTAACATAAAAACAAAGAGGGATTTTTTTTAAAAATGTTCCCTGAAATATGAAGGCATAGAGCATTGATATTTGGTATGAGGAACCTCCAAGTGAAACTCTAAAAGGTGGTTCATGTGATGATCCTTCAGACATATTCTTGCTTTGCCTGGGTGCACGCTATTTGTATACATAGAAACATAGCAAATCTTAAAAACACAACCAACCCCACACCATATTTTACATTGAAAAGACAGAAGGAAATCTCCAAAACAAGAAACTTCAGAACATTGTAAATGGCTTTGCAGAATTTTACAAAATTTCATATTATACCCCTTTAGTCACAATTAGACTCCACATGTGGACCGCATCCTTCCTGTTTACATAGAAATTAGGAGGGAAATCGAACTTTGGACTCGTCCAGAGCACTCATCAAATCATATAGAGACAAAGAAGAAACTATTTTACAACAGGTCAAAGAATCTGGGATAATGTACATATAGGATTTCCATCTGCTAACTCTCTTCGATTATTACCTTGTGTTTAATACTCCAAAACCTATGTCCCTCTTGTTTAGCTCAACTGAGCACGAAGAGCTCTTGGGAGTTATCGTGATCTGTTGTTGTCCGTCCGTCTGTGAACAAATTTTTAAAAAATCTCCCAAACTTATCATCATATTATAATGAAACTTTGCAGAAATGATCCCTGGTGATAGCCTTTCAAAATACTTCAAGGAATCATGATCGGTTTATAGCTCTGGTTGCTATGGCAACCGAAATAAATAAGGATTACTTTTAAAATCTTCTCCTCCTAAACCATGAGACATAATGCTTTCAAATTTGGAACAAACTCTTTAAAAACCATCTCTTAAACTAGCCATCAGATGTAGATTTAACTTTCTGCAATTGGTCTTGGGTGATAATCTTTCAAACGACTTCAGAAAATAGGAATCCATGAAAAGCTCTGGTTGCTATGGCAACCAAAGGGAATTCCTTATGAATACTTTGAAAACCTTCTAAACCAATAAGCCTAGAGCTTTCAAGTTTCGCATATAGTATTTATGTCCTGTACCTAATTACTTGAGGTTATAATGATGTGATTTATATAAGCTATATGTTGTGAGCAGCTTTGTGGATTTCGGGGAAAAAAGATACCTACATTAGTTCTTTCAGAAATGTTTTTGTGTACTGTGCCTAATTCCAGTAGGAAGGTGTGTTTAATGAAAAGAGAACAATGTTAAAAATTGCCAATACATGGACTTTTGCAGTATCTCAGGTGAACGATCAATGACCTGTTAAAAATCTCAGAATGAAAATCGACCAAATTTCACCAGAATGATCCTTGGATGACCCTCTATCAGATTCCTTCAAAGAATTTTGATCAGATAAAAAAACATGGCTTTCGTGAGTGGAGGCTTTTTCTATATATTATATTATAAACTTTGAAAATCATTTTTTTCAAAACTTGCTACCAGATTTCACAAGAATGCTCATCGGACTATTCTATAACAGATTGCTGGAAGAAAGATCCATAGGATAGAGAATATGGCTTTCATTGACGGGGCTAACTTTCATATTTCGTGTATAGTGAAAACTTTCAAATCTTATTCTTAGAATTGTTTTGCTTGATTCCAACCAAAAAATTACAGGAAAGATCCTTTTGTGACCCTTTACCAAAACCCTTCAAAAGAAATTTTGATCAGTTTTAAACATTAATGTGAAGGGATGGGCCACTTTTAATATACGGTATGTAGAGAAAACCTTGTCAGAAAATGATGCTGGATTTCATCCAGAATTCACACATATGATCCATTGCTGATAATTTTTAAGATTTTCTAGCAATTTTGATCAAATGAATAGCATAGCTCTATTAGCGAGACTTTTTTCCATATATTGAATGAATTGATTGGCCGTTTTAATTGGTCGGACACCATCAAAAGTAAAAATCGTTTGCCCCAATCTCCCTCAACTGCCTTTAGCCCACCTTGACGCATACAATAGACAAATTTGTAGACTCTATTAGCGAGACTTTTTTCCATATATGGTACAAAATTTATTCTCAGACACACTTGCCGGAATTTCAATCAAATTCAACTGTATGATCCTACGATGATGCTTGACCAGATTTCTCCCAGAAATTTTGATCTGAAGAGAAATATCATCGGACTATTTTCAATATTTGCCAATTAGCGAAAACGTTGAAAACCTTCTCGGAAAATATTGAGCAATCGCTGGCCCCACTCACTCCGCTGGCTTCGTCCTGTGACTCCAACAGGAAATTCCAGTTCGATTTTAAACGGCGTTATTTATGGCCAGTAACATGTAACAAAAAAGTACAATTTGGTTGGCGATCTAAACGTCGTAACTTCAGCTTGAAAAGATGAAATTACGACGCGTAAGTCGACAAATAAAAAAAAACGCCTCGCATAGATGGCGGCCAATGTTCTGATCGAAAATGAATGAATTAATTGGCCGTTTTAATTGGTCGGACACCATTAAAAGGAGAAAGCGTCTGCCCCAATCTCCCTCAACTGCCTTTAGCCCACCTTGACGCATACAGTAGACAAATTTGTAGACAAACTGTTTCGATTATTGCTTCTTTCTTAAATTTTCTTTTTGAAGATTTAGTCAAAGTTTCATCTTCAGCGTGTTCGATTAAGGGCTAAACAGTCGATGCTGACGGGTGAACAGTAAAATATTGCGTTCACGTGATTTAAACACGCTATAAGTATTTTTCATTAGTGATGTACGCGTCGACAAGTCATGTGACCAACACATTCGCCGAATCATATCAGGGTGTCAACAAGAAAGTAGAGAACGAATCTTTATAATGGATGATACTGTTCCAGAATACCATCAATGGGTCGATAATCGTAGACCTATGTGAGATAGCAGCTGGAGGCTAGGAAGGGATGTAATGGTAGTACTGGTGTGAGAAATACCAGGATTCCATTGTTAGGTGCTCCAGCCGCCGCGATATGACTGAAATACTGTTAAAAGCGGCGTTAAACCCCATTCAATCAATCAATCAATCCAGAATACCATCGTTGGGTAAAAGATTAATTAGGAATATGTCAGTTTGTCCTAATCTTTCTATCGCCTGTTCTTTTAAAATATCACTTTGAATATACTCTTGTTTGTTGTGTTTGTTTTGTAACTGAAATATTGGAGAACAGCTATGGTTATTTTTGCAAACAAAGCTCTAAAAGTATGACATTTCAAAATAAAAAAAAGAAAAAAGCCAAACATTAAAAAGAATGAAGGATTTATGAGGAATGATTTAAGACAAGATAATAATGATGTCCCTATTGTCGCCTTAATAACATACGTGCTGTTACGGTTGTTCAATCGGATGGAATTACAGATATGTTGATGGTGGGAACTTTTATACTATTACCTCGATAAAGACACAGAGTCTCACAGACCTTGTTGTTACCATCCCAAATCTGATTTACATTGAGATAAAGTGTGAGATTTGGCACAAAGATGCAGCCTTGAGTTTCAAGGATACCAGTCGTATATCTCTTAAAATATATGGTCCTCATCTATGACCCAGCATTAGACAAAGGCAGAGGTACTATGCGTGATTTCGCCAAAGTGACTTGATGGCAAGATTGTAGAAAGTAAAGAATTTGTTAACTGCACGAACTGTCATAATCCGGTGGAGAAATATATTGTTCATTGTCATGGAGATTTAAAAGGAGACGAACGACATAGAACGGTCTATTTTCATATGGGATGACGAACCTTGAGTCCCATAAGATCGTGATCGTGAGAAATCTGGCACTTTGTGACGATCGAAATCAGGGGGCGTAATAGCGGCGTTCACAAACATTAATGTTCGTTGATCTCTCATTGACCTTAGTAAACTACAAAATGCTGTCCTGAAAATTGTTTTTGTGAACTCCAGTATGATTCGATATTTTTAAGTTCAGTTATCTTTAGAATGTCGAATATATCGGTGCTTTATTATAGAATTAGAAAACTGTTCTGAAACTGTTAGACTTACCCCTTAACCCACCAAGACTTCAAAACTTCTAGTTGGTCCAAGTTGAAATGGTTCACAGAATCGCGGCTGTCAATCAAGAAATCTATCGACCATTCAAATAATTCATTCAGCCCAGAATTGAGCTTTGAACTCCTAAATTGGCAGCCATTTTGTAAAACGTTTCTATTGGTTTGGCGACCTAAAGGTCGTAACTACAGCTTATTCAAGCTGTAGTTACGACGTTTAGGTCGCCAACAAACCATTTTCTTTTTTATTACTTGCTGCTGGTCATATGTTTTCCAAAATAACGTCATTAAAAACCGAAGAGGAACTTCCTGTCGGAGTAAATGGGGGGGGGGGGGGGCTGTGGAGTAAGTAGGCGAAGCTAGTGATTGGTCAATTTATAGTGTGAATAAAGAAGAAGCAGTACATAGAGGAGAAAGGAAGCTTTTCCTTCTATTTTGCGTCGAGGGCGTCGAAACGAGGTAATGTGTGGTAGTTGAATCAACCAATTAACGGATCGTGATTCTCAATCAAAGAATCAATCAACCAATCAAATTATTGATTTAAACTTGATTTAAACGGGAAATGAACTTTGAACTCCAATATTTGCCAACATTTGTGTGAAGCATATTTGTTAGAATGGCGACTTGGGTCGCCAACCATTATCTTTACTGTTTTATTACATGTTACTGACCATAATTATTGCAAAATAACGCCGTTTAAGTGGCAATTCCTGTTGGGGTCAATAGACGGGGCCAGCGATCGGTCAATTGCAAAGGATTCTCGTGACAATCATTTCAAAGAATTCAAATGACTACCGATGAAATGGGGTTGAAAGCGGTAAAATCAAAATTGTCTAACTTGATGTCAAAGCTTCAACACATATCTAGAGCTGGTCTCGTCTTTTTTCGGGGGAAAGTAAACTTGGAAGTAAACTAATGAATTCTCCGTATCGTCGGAGCGCGAGAAAAATGTCATGACACCTTTATTAAAGTTGCAGTTCTGATATTTTGCTCGCGCACCGACGACATATCATTATGGTTGACTAAAAAGGGTTACGAATCATATCTCATCAGTACGGTACAATTTATTTACAACCGAAACCCGACATTACCAAACCGGAAAAAAATTAGACTGGTGAAGACAAAAGAACTTGCAGACGACGATTATAAGTTTTAAAAGTCTGACTTTCTGGGTGAATACATGGATAATGAAGAAATTGCTTGTAACCTTGTTTTACCTATAGCTTTGAGACGAAATGACTGACGGTTACTTCTCCGACTAATCGTGATTCACGAATAAAATTACTAAAACCCCTTAACCCTTTCCTGTTCAAACCCTGGATTTTACGTCACTGTGATTTTATACTTGAGAAAATATTGTGGAAAAGGAAGAAATTGCTTGTAACAAGCAATTTCTTCTTTTCCCACAGTTTTTCTACCACATAGGAAGATTCCATTTCAAATTGCATCCAATTTTCTTTGTCGTCAGCAACCTCTTTCAATTTGGACCAGTCTAAAATTTAAAAAAAAAAAAAAAACAGGAAATATATTGAGCTTGGCAGATTTCGTAATGGTTAAACAGGACATCTACTTAGCTGTGGGCGTCAAAAACCTCGTAACTACAGCTTAGATTAGTCCAGATATTTGATACCCCTGATAAGTAATCAGGCTTAATCTTAATAGATCAAATATTTGTACATTAACTGATTTATTTCTCTTTTTTCCTTCCTCTTCTTCTTCTTATGGTCGCTAATTGTTCTAAAGATGCTGTCATGTGCAAAAGTTTTTGTTTTATCCTGTAACTTATTAATACACATGATTTATATCGATAAAGACCCATACTGTTTTCAAAATCTTTGGTGGATTTTTTTCTAATAGGTGGGTTAGGTTTTGATTTACTCGTCGATCTGGTTGACGGATCACGACTTCCAATTTAAAAAAGAACGTTAGACCAATCAAATCAAACATTCAGAACATTTAACTCCAAGAGCGATCGAAATTTATCTGAATCGTTTTTGTTGGTTTGGCGACTTAAACGTTGTAACAATATGTAAAGTTTATTCAAACTGTAGTTACGATGTTTAAATAGCAAACTGACAACTCTATTTCTTGTTACACAGAGGTGACCGTAAATGTACAAAATAATGCCTTTAAAATCATTCCCTCACAATAAAATTTTAGACCGGTCCAAATTGAAAGAAGCTACAGACCACAATTTCAAATAAATGGAATTTTAAATATTTTCGTCTTTTTATATAGAAAGCATTGAGGTAAATGAAGAAATTGCTTGATACAAGCAATTTCTTCATTTTCCACAATGTTTTCAAAAGCCTTTTATTTTGGGACGTAAAAAAGAGGGATTCGGTGGAAATGGGTTAATATCTACGTCAAACTTCTTGTTGGACGCAGTAGCCAGTTATCCCAGAAGTCATATTAGCCTGTCTGTTTTTAACAAAAGTCAATGTCTTGTCATCACCGTTGTGCCGTTAATGCTGGCGCCGTCGGCGTTAACGTAGGCGTTGTGTTGACGTACTATTTGGGTTCACTATCCCAAGAGCAATCTATACTACCATGAGAAAAAGTCTGAGTGTGTGTTTATTAGAATAACACCTCTTTTTTAGCAACGCTGAGGGTGAACTTTTAGGATACTTGAATATTGTGCGTCAACAAATTGCTCACACTAAAGAGACTACAATTTTAACATATCTTCCTCTAAATTGTTCATGATATTTATCTTGATAAGGTCTTGAACCCTTTTGAAAATTCGCGTGATCGAGTAAAAAGTAGGTTACTAGGTTATATCCAAGAGAAAAGTGTTTACGCGCTAGGGGCCACAATTCTTTTTAACAATCCTCACCAAACATTATCAGCGTAATGATATTGATGATCTCGTGGATCTTTTAGAAAATTAGTATGGTCGGGCCAAAAAGCTGCTCACTAGGTCACATCTTAGAAAACATTGTCTGGGTGGATATTTCGAATTCTAAAAGGAGGGACACCGAAAGGGGAAATTTTAGATTGAATGGGGTTTAACACCGCTTTTAACTGTATTCAGTCAAATCGCGGCGGCTGGAGTACCTAAAGATGGATTCCTGGTATTTCTAACACTAGTACTACCACTACATTCTTTCCTAGCCTCTATCTGCTATCCCACTTAGGTTTATGATTATCCACCCATTGGAGACGAATGTCGGAAAGAATATGTGCTGCCGCCAGGGATCGAACCCATGACATCCCATAATTGAAGATCAGGAGTCTAACGCGCTACCGACTTCGCTATGACGGCGGCTGGATATTTTAGAATATACGGGGAATTTTCATTATTTTCTTACCTTTCTCTTATTCAATTACATGTATATGCAGTGATCAGTGAAATGACGTAACCATTGATATAGACTCATTATCGGGAAATATTTCTAGTTTAATTGAAAAAGAAAAACATGCTTTTGGCAAAATCAGTTTTAAATGAAACTTGGTCAGAATGATTGTTAAGTAATAGAATGAACCCTGTTGAAAATCGGAAGATTCCATTGGAAAAAAGACGAGAAAGGCAACCGAAATGACTTATTCTTTGTTTACACTGTAGTGACCACAATATGTGCTCATATTTTCCAAAAAAGTAGGACTGGGTGGGAATCGTTTAACCCATACCATACCACCTTTGACCGCCCCGGCAAGTGAAAGATTTGGAATACATGATGAATAATGAAACATTGATTGTTACAAGCAATTTCTTCATTTTCTGCTCTGTTTTATATCAAAGAGGACAATTTCTTTACAAAGTTATCATCTTGAACATATATTCAGGGCTTTTTTGTTTGCTTGCTTGTTTGTTTGTTTGTTTGTTTGTTTGATTGATTGTGTGTTGTTTTTTTGGTTTTTTTTTTTTTTTTTTTTTTTTTTTTTTTTTTTTTCTTAAATTTGGACCAGACTAAAGTTTGTTCATGTGTTAAAGGTAAAGAATACATGGGTTTGCGGGAAGACACCCCGTACACTTTGTTGACGTTTTACCACTACAGACTATCTGATAATAATGTTTGAGCTTTCTTTCTCAAATCCTTCACTGATTAATACAGATTTTACAGGGGCTTAAAGATAATGGCCATTGTTTACAAATTCTTGCCATTCCATAACTTCAAAATCGACAACAGCTTCAACCCTGTCTGAGATAGCTATACGGTAAAACATTTATTGTGTGTGGCAACTCAAGGGACCATAAAAGACCGGTCGCTTTATTAAACTGTAACACTTTGTGTTCGCTCATTCAAATTCGGATCATATTCTAAGCGTCAGTTTGTTGTTAGGTCTGTCTGTATGTATGTTTGTCCACAAGTCTTCTGTTCGTCTCTTTGTCTTAAAAATGATCTGAAAATTTACTTCAAACTTATTCAAGGTACAATATTCGTATCGTCAATAGGCGAACAATAGAGAGCAAATACAACTGAACCCACAGACAATACAATTTAGACTGGTCCAAATTGAAATAAGTTGCAATATTGATGAAAATTAATGAATCTTTATTTTGGTGTAAGAAAACATTGTTGATAATGAAGAAATTGCTTGTGACAAGCAATTTCTTCATTTTCAAAATGTTTTCTAAGGTTTCTTCTTGGAGGGGGTAAAAAGGGGGGAGTGTATGAGAATGGGTTTAAAAAAACTGTGATATTTTGATCGCCTTTTGACGATTCATCAGTAAGAACCTGCTAGTTGCAAAGGTCAAGATTACTTACTAGTATCAAGAATATTTTTTAGTAAATGGCTTTTGCGGCGACATACATGTTTCTGTATCCAACAGGTTGTACATAATGAAGTATTTATTGGAATTTTCTTTTAGGGGTTTAATCGAGATTATTTTAAATGCAACAATAAGCTTATAATATTGACATTTAAATTCATATTGATATTCGAACATGATACTGGATAAAATCATTCAATGAAAAGCAAAAAATTGTAACGCACAGAGAAAACCGAGGATCAAACATATATTAGCACAAAACATTTGCAACACATTGCCATAAATAACGTTGAAGTTTTCTCTAGAAGTTTGTGCTGGTGGTGTAGGTGTTGGTGGTGAGCGTTGTTGTTGTTTGTGTTGGTGGTGTAGGTGTTGGTGGTGTAGGTGTTGGTGGTGAGCGTTGTTGTTGTTTGTGTTGGTGGTGTAGGTGTTGGTGGTGTAGGTGTTGGTGGTGTAGGTGTTGTTGTTGTTTGTGTTGGTGGTGTAGGTGTTGGTGGTGTAGGTGTTGGTGGTGAAGGTGTTGGTGGTGAGCGTTGTTGTTGTTTGTGTTGGTGGTGTAGGTGTTGGTGGTGTAGGTGTTGGTGGTGTAGGTGTTGTTGTTGTTTGTGTTGGTGGTTTAGGTGTTGGTGGTGTAGGTGTTGGTGGTGGTGGTGAGCGTTGTTGTTGTTTGTGTTGGTGGTGTAGGTGTTGTTGGTGTAGGTGTTGGTGGTGTAGGTGTTGTTGGTGTAGGTGTTGGTGGTGTAGGTGTTGTTGTTGTTTGTGATGGTGGCATGGTGTTGGTAGTGAGCGTTGTTGTTGTTTGTGTTGGTGGTGTAGGTGTTGGTGGTGGTGGTGGGTGTTGTTGTTGTTTGTGTTGGTGGTGTAGGTGTTGGTGGGTGTAGGTATTGGTGGTGTAGGTGTTGGTGGTGTAGGTGTTGGTGGTGGGTGTTGTTGTTGTTTGTGTTGGTGGTGTAGGTGTTGGTGTTGTAGGTGTTGGTGGTGTAGGTGTTTGTGGTGTAGGTGTTGGTGGTGTAGGTTTTGAAGGTGTAGGTGTTGGTGGTGTAGGTGTTGGTGGTGGGTGTTGTTGTTTGTGTTGGTGGTGTAGGTGTTGGTGGTGTAGGTGTTTGTGGTGTAGGTGTTGGTGGTGGGTGTTGTTGTTGTTTGTGTTGGTGGTGATGATGGTGATGGCGATGATGACACTAATAATGATGATAATGAAGATGATGACGATTGTGGTGACGGTGATTATGATGATGATGTTGATGGTGATAATCATCATTATTAACATCATCATTATCTCCAGTAATACCATTAAATAATTACTCATATCGTCGGTGTGCAATCTAAAACGTCGATTCAACAAATTTAGTCAAACGGTAGTTCTGACCATTTGAACACCCCATGAGAATATCATCGACATTCTCGGGCGCTACAATTGACCAAACGTCGTAACTACAGCTTGAATGTTGTTATGACGTTAAAGTCGCCAATGTAGCTAAAATAATTCACAAAGATGTTGACCAATGTCTCAGTTCACTTACGATCATAATGAATTTGATTGGTTTTCTTGCTTTGATTGACAGCCGCTATTGCGCACCAAGTGGTGATTCACCCTTTCACACACAATGACTTTTTTTAACCCATTCCAACACAGCAAAATTTTAGACTGGTCCAAATTGAAAGAAGCTGCAGACGACAATTTCAAGTTGATATAATTTTGAATTTTTTCATCTTTTTGGATAGAAAACATTGTGGATAATGAAGAAATTGCTTGATACAAGCAATTTATTCATTTTACACAATGTTTTCCAATGCTTTTTTATTGAGGGGCGTAAAAAGGAGGTATTGAGTTGGAATGGGTTAACTCTCCCATAGAAAAAAAAACTTTGGAAAACAGTGTGTAGAATGAAGAAATTGTTTCTTTATTATCCATCATATTTTCTACCCTAAAAGAAAAACATTTTTAAAATTCCTTAAAATTAAAAATGTCGTCTGCAACTTTTTAAAATTTTGGCCAGTCTGAAATCTTGTCTTACGGGAATGGATTAAATATCAAAATTCTATTTCCTTAAGACGGTTGCTAAAACCATGGTTGGTGATATGTCTTTCAGGATTGTTTGATCTTTTATCAAATGAGCCGAAAAGCTTGAAATAAACATGTACAGAATATTAAGTTTTAAACCATGTGTATATGATCTAAGAGATAACGACCAGTTTTCCCACGATAACCCTTGTTTGGTTACCCGAAGGTCTTACATGTAGAGTCGACCTTGCTCTAGCGGCTATCTCTATGAAAGGACCTCTTTCACTGAGCGATCAGCATCAAAATTACCCTTAAAAAAACACACACACAAAAAAAAAAAAAAGAACCCGAAGGGACGGCCAAGATGTGGCCGTTTTAGAGTATTGACACTAAATCTATTTCAACACGGCAAAATTTTAAACTTTAAATTTTAAATTAACGGCCTTTTTTTTTTTACTAGAAAACATTGTGGATAATGACGAAATTGCTCGATACAAGCAATTTCTTCGTTTTCCACATTGTTAGCTTTTTTCTTGAGGTGTGGGGGGGATTGTGTTGGTATGAGTTTATACACTTTCTATGACATACATGCAGGACCAACTGCATACCTAAATAATTGCAGGATTCTCAATTAGTCCTATGTTGATTTAACCCATTAGAATCGTATCATTGAGACGATTCTAGTGAGTTCCACCAACATTAGATATAGTTTTGATAAATTTAGCAACAAACGTCCAATTATGGAGATCCGTTATTTTACAAAAAGAGTTTTTGGTGCTAGTCGCTATACGAAACTGGTCGCTTAGCAAGATGACTGTATATGTAAAGCGGATACAATCAGCAGTCTGGACATTCACGCAGTGCGTTTAGAACATTACCTGTCCTTCCAATGAAACTTTGTGTGAGTACCGACACACAGATCGCAAATAGTAAAGACTTTGATTAGACTGGGTCGGTGTAATCGTTGTAAATCAGATCCATGCTTGGAACCAGCAGGTGGTGTCAGGCGTCAAGATCCCATCGAACATTTGGGCAAAAATACGGCTACAAATATGCGAAATCTGGCACTCAAAACGTCATATTATCAGAGGGTAATAAAAATATCGTAATTACGGCTTTATTAAAGTTGTAGCTACGATAGTTTGCTCATGAACTGATTATTATAAGCCGAGTAAATTTTCGGTGGACACCCCCCCCCCCCTTAGAGAAAAAAATCTGGACCAGACTTATTCCCGAAAAGTTCAATTATTTAGATTATAAATATATGAATTACCCCCAAAATCCATTCCCAGTGGCCCACACATTGTCGGTTAGACCACGTCTGATAAGCTGTAATTGATAAATTGACTAATAACTCGACCATTCAGATTCCTGTCCTCACCACAGAATGACACAGCACATATTTTCTAGAACATAGTCCTAGTTTATCTCGGATACAAATCATTTGTCACAAACATCCTGCAATAGTAAAATCGCGGCTGTCAATCAAGGAATCAATCAACCAATCAAATAATTCATTCAGCGCGGAATTCAGATTTGAACGCCAACATTGGCCACCGTTTATGTGAAACATTATGTTGGTTTGGCGACCTAAACGTCGAAACTAAAGCTTGTTCAAGCTGTAGTTACGACGTTTAGGTCGCCAAACAACTATTTAACTTTCTTGTTACATGCTACTTGCTATGAATTTTGCAAAATAACGCCGTTTAAAATCGAAGCGGGACTTCCTATCGGAGTCAATTGGCTGGGTCAACGGCGTCTTTGTACGATCAGAAACAATTTCTTCTTTTAATCAGCTGTGATTCGTATCCTACAGCGTGCTTGTTTTCCAAATAATTCCGAATTTAATTTTTCGTCTTTTACCTCACTTATTCTGTGCGAGTTTAAAGTTTTGTAAACTGGCTATGGGTTGACATATTTAGGATTGGAATAGGAAAGCGCAAAATGAACTTTTCCCTTGTCTTATATACTGTGTGTTATTTTGTTGTTGCTATTGGCTTTTATTTGGCGTAATTTTACCATAACTGCACAAGGTTATCTTAGTTTGCTATGCCCTGGATGTTTTGTTGTTGTTGGTGGTGGTTGGGTTGTTGTTGTTGTTGTTAATTATTCACCCCTTTTTTCAAAATAATAGACAAGGGAAAAACACCATTGGTTTAATGGAGATTTTAGCCTGTTGTAATTTCGAACAGGCAATGAATATTTCTGTTAATCAATTCCATCTCTTAGAAGTTAAAGTGATAAAAATCATCCTTGTTTGTTAATGTTGTTTTATTAATTAACGCAAACAAGATATGGCTATTTTACAAAACATCGTAACCGCTAAGTAGTATATTGAAAATGACTTAGAAAGCATTTTTTCGAGAACTGAAGGATCGTCACTGTCAATCAAAATCGATTGACCAATCAAATAGTTCGTTTATACCGGGAGTGAATGATGACCTCAAACATGTATATCATGTCAGGCGCTTATTCAAGATGTAGTTACGACGTTAAGGAAGCCAACAAACGATTTGATTTTTGTTTTATTTTCTTGACACTAAATTATACACACGAATATTGCTTCAATTCTCAGTCGAACTGCCTTGCCAGAGTTCAGCGGGCTCGACCAGCTATCAACCAACTGACCAGTTCTTGGCACCGCCCACTTCCTATGTTGTCTCCACAACAAAGCTGTAGTTACCACGTTTAAGTCGCCAAACCAACATAAATGCTTCGAAAGAATGTTGAAGTTCAAATTCCAGTTCCGATCAAAATGAATGATTGGATTGGCAGGCCAGGATTGGTCAATTACCGGGCAGAGTTGTATGAATTAAACCGATAGTTTCCGTAGATTATCGAAAGAAAAAATGATATGGTGAAAGTAATATCATTCGATAACAAATGGCAATATGGTAGCAAACTTAATTTCAATGTTTATAATATGATTCAATATGATGAGAACTGATGATGGTTTTCTCTAAATCAATATCCCGCTGTGTGATAAAGCGAGGTTAATATCGCCCTGGTTATTTACCCGGTGGGCCGCTACTGTTTGGGGAACGTGAGGCTTGCTACATCTTCATTATTGTAGAATCTGACTAATTGACCGACTGGATATCTGTCATAACGGGGAAGACTAATTTGTTTTAATCTTGCGTGGAAAAACTTTTGAATATATGTAGCGATATTCAGGGAATTAAAAAAACACGCAGTTCTACGGGACACTCGGTCAGGTAGGGTCATTTTGAAATAGACTATTGGCTTCTTTGTTAATACATTTTTCGTGGTATTCGAAATAAATGAAACTAGGCATATCATACGCAGCTTTCTTTCGCTTTATGTATCTATTGATTCGATTAGTTGTTCATTTTATCATTAGATTATTGATGCTTATTTTTTCATATTTTTATATTCAGATAAAAAAAAAGTCTATTTACATGTATTTACATTTTTGATATACACGTATTTCTTTTAACAAAATCACTTTATCTTTGGCTACAAATTTGATCAAAATTTGGTAATAAAACTTTTCTTACAGGATATATGGCCTTTTTGGGTAGGGCCTTAAAACGCGTAGGAAACATGTAACTCTTTCAAACGCAAAAGTATGCGCTTACTTTTTCTAAATTGTTTATAAAAGCTTTATACAAGATTAGGTTTTTTAAATTTTCAGTCTACACGTGGGCATAAATATAGTTGTAAAACATTGATAAAACTAATTTAAATAAAAGTATGGCTATAAAAGTTAATGCTAAATTTGAAACCAAAATACATACGAATGTGATTTTTAAGCTGGTCCATACTAGTTTAAAAGGGCGTTCAAATACTTATCAAGTGTCTTCATACCCTAGAAAAATCTAGAAGTGACCCCAGACTTTTAATTAAGTATTATTCAATCGCTTATTATCATTTTATTCAGTCGAATCTGTTTGATTTTTTAATATACTTATTTATTTCTCTTATATTTATTCATTTAATTATTTATTTATATCTTTTTTTATTCATCTATCAATTGATTCATTTTACTTAATGGTCTATCTATTTTCATTTTGTTATATTTCATTTTTATCTTTTTATTTTTTTTTTGTTGTTTATTTATTTCTTCTTTAATTTATTTAGATTTTTATATATATATATATAAACCTATGAAAGTCCGTTTAAAGGTACATGTATTTCCACGAACATTACATTTTCAGAACTCCCAAATTCAGTTTTGTGAAAATCTCTTTATGAAATGACATAAAAATATTTGAATTCATCAAACGTACAAAGATATATTTTGCTGTCGCTGCTTTTGTTGGTTAGTTTGTTTTTGTCTGTTGTCTTAATGAGAGTATACCAGACGACAAGATTTTAGAAGGGTCCTCATTCGAAGAAGTTGAAGACGTCAACTTTGAGCAGCTTGAATTTCAAAAAGCTTTGTCTTTGGGGTTTGAAAATATTATAAAAAGCAATTTCTTCATTTCCGCAATGTTTCGAATGGGGGGGGGGGGTTGTTGTTGTTGCTGTTGTTTTCCTTCTTCTTTTTAATGTTCGAGAGCGGGGTTGTTTGGTTATTAGGCTACAATTAGGTTGTACGTCCAAACTACATAATATATAGGACATTGTTTCAATGATACATGATTAAAACAGAATACGAACAATTTTGTTTCCAATCGGAGAACTAAAAACCAGATTTGAAAAAACAAACACTTAATTAATTACTGATTTAGAGATTTTGACAGATCTCGGGACAATGTCTTTTCATCATGAAATAATGCTTAGTCCATCTTTGAACGTCAAAAAAGACTGTTTCGGGCTACGTATTTAGGCCTACAGGACTCGGAAATAGCGTGATTTCACGTTTTTGATATTATAAATTTTATAATATAAACACTTTCATTTCAAGAATATTATCATAGAAGCTTATTTTTTATTTTCTAAACCCTTGTTTGTATTGCTTTAGGATTCATATCTGTGTATCAAAAATAAGGTTATTGGACAAATGCGTAAATGTCAACGCAATATTTACCGAGTTCGTTATTACTGCAAAAATAAGAAAGTTTCCACTACCGAGTGAATTCCTCTATTCCATAAACCACAAGAAAGATTATCAGTATTAAAAGAAAGTTGACACCTTGTTATTATGATAAAACTACACTGACACTATCATTTTGGAGACTAGGGAGATTTCCTACTGTAAACTTATAGATAAGATAGCATAAGTGGATGGGTTAGATATTATATAATGTTTTCATTTTGTAAAAAAAATCATTAACGACAATTTTCTTTGCACAATTTCGAAAGAAATACTATATTGTCTTTATTTGTATAATCAAGCTTCAGCTTATAACAAATGTTAGACTTTTCATTATTATTACCTTTTTCCCCTGTCCAATCGGCAACTTTTTGCCATATTTTACAGCTATACCCAATGGAATCCTATATATACTGCTTTTCAATACTGCTTAAAACTTCCTTTTCTCACTTAAAAAGTCAAAAACACTTCATAATTTTTCTAAAACAAAAATTATCCGAAATTCACCTGGTATACAATTAAAGATATACAACCTTACCTAGCTAGATCTTTCCAGAGACATAGAATAACATATTGTATATTTATGTCTCTGATCTTTCTAGAGTAGATGTTTAGATGTGTTTGCATGGTCTGTAGACTAACCGGTTTATAGAATAAGTGTCTAGCATGTGGAGAAAAAACAATCGACTAGCAATATGTGTGGATATTTGGAGAATGTAGCCTATTGAAAATATAATTATGCAAGTACAATTTTTTGTGTGTGGGTGATGCATTAGTACTCGAAGTCGGTTTAGGACCAAGTTTCTTATAATTCTTCTTTAATGAGATACCACGGTGAAATTTTACCATTTCGATTAACCTATTACCACACAATCCCGCTTTTAACGCCCCTAAAAAGAACTTAGCTTTACCATAAGCTTTATTTGAATCTTATTTGTCAGGAAACAGTACATGAGATAAGACATTTATTCTTCTCCGCAAACAATATCTAGTGGTGTCCCGCAAGGCTCATATTATTGTCTCTTCTGTTTTAACCCTTTCCCGTTCAGTCCGTGGTTTTTACGTCCGTGTGAATTCAACGTAGAGAAAACATTGTAGAAAAAGAATAATTTGCTTGTAACAAGCAATTTCTTCTTTTTCTACTATGCTTTCTTCCCTGCATAATGGTTATTTTACAAATTAAATTCAATTTAAATATTTTGCCTGAAAAACCTTTGAATTTGGACAGGTCTAAAATTTTGCAGAACAGGAAGCGATTAATCTACATAAACATTTGGGGATGATAAAAAAATTGCTTGTAGCAAGTAATTTCTTAATTGTCTACAATGTTTTCCATCCTAAAGGACAAACCTATTTTAAATTTCACAACCATGAATTTCGTCTACAACATGTTTTAAATTTGACCATTAAAAACGTTGTCTGATTATAAAAATGACATATTACGCGAAGATGGTTAGTATTAATTTGGCTGCCTCGATGACCGAGTATTAATAATGCTTGACGATCTGAACTCTATGAACTTAAAAATTTCGTCACAATCGAACTAAACCAATCAAGTATGAAATAAGTATGTGGTTTATCATTATAAAGGGAGTGGTAAGGGAATTCCGTGCATCTAATAAATGAAAAATAGATCGGGTCTTGAAAAGGTAAATCAGCTGTCACAAGCAATTTCTTCTTTTCACACAATAAAACAGATTATCTTTTTTGTGAAATGTGTAAGAAGGAGGGGCATGTGAATGTGTGGGCTGAATGAGGTGTCTGTTAACATGTGCACGTATAATTATATACATATATTTAAGTATATGAGCGAGCGTAAGTGTGTGAAATTTATGATTATTATAGGGTGGAATATGAACGATGCATGGACATTTTGTTTGTTTGGTTTTTTTTTTTTTTTTGTTTGTTTGTTTTGTTTTTTTTTACTCATTTATATTGTTTATACGATTTAAAAAAAATCTCCGAATGATCGCGGGAATTAAATAAATAAATAAATAAAGAAGAAGATCCCTTTCCGCGTGACAGGTAACATATGTGTCACCCATCATCCAAAATCTAAGGTCTATCTAAATAAGCCCAATATGTTAGTTAATTAACTAAACTTCACTTTGCATATTGGCTTTATTATCTTCCATATCGACTGTAAGCTTTTGTATTTCCCCGTCGATCACGAAGGTCTTGGGTTCAAGCGAAATGATAACATTTACTGAAGTCTATATAGATTATCGCGAAAATTATAATAATCGCAAGACCTTAATCAACCTCCCTGACACATTAACAATGGATGGGCATCGGGATTATCTTGTCCTAATCCTTCTAATAATACCGAGATTCGAATATTTTTGGTTTTCTTCCAACCAACGAAGTAAATACGAAAAGTGAGGATGTAGCCTATTCCTTTGCTTTAAAGTTTCTTATAATGACAAAAAGTGTGTTGAAAATATCTTGGCGGAGATGAGTAGTAGAATTCTGCATGATTGTTTTAATGGTGAGTTTTTTAATAAAGATGAAACAAATGAATAAGTGAATGAATGGACCAATTAACGAACTGAATGAATGCATGAATTTGTGAATGAATGAATGCATGAATCCGTGATCCGTCAGTTGTATTCCAGCATAACAGAAGCAGATGTACTAACCAATTCTCAAATGACAATATTTTGGACTGGTCCAAAATTAAAAGAGGTTGCAGACGACAGAACAAATTTGGTTTAAATCCAAATATACAAAATACAAATACAATACAAACATTTTAATTGCAATTAAATGTGCTATTTGCACACATAGCAATATACAAGTTACAAACAATACGAACGTCAACATGATGTAGGAGGAAAGTGAGTGAAGACACTATATTACCTACTACTTGTTATAATTTCTATTTGTCTTAAATTATTAGCCTCAAATATAAATTTTGCCAAGTTAAAAATGATTTTCTTGTTTTTAGAAGACATAAGGTTTGCAAACTTATTGAGATTAGGCCATCTACAAAAATAAGGTTTTATATACTGATTGCGGATGTTGTGGTAAAAAGGACAAACTAGTAAAAAGTGAAATTCACTTTCAACAGAATTCTGATTACATAATTTACAGATTCTATCTTTATAAGGTACATTTTGATATCTCTAAATCGTGGGATGCTATTCTAAAACGAGAAAGGGCAGTTTTTACTTTTTTATCAGATATGAAGCTTAAATAGGATTCTTGTACGAATGAGTGCTTGAACATACTGTAATATTTTAGGCGAGATGAGTTGTTAATGTCAGAGTACCATGATTGATAATATTGGTCAAATATTCGCTGTTTAATGAGACTGAAATTTATTGTTTCTTGTCTTTGATTGATCCACATATCGTGAAAACCTAGTGATTCCAGGAGCTTTTTGAGATGAAACGCCCAATTTAGATTATTATAGGTGTGATTTTCATTTGCGTCATCTTTTTGCATATTAAAAACTTGTTTAACAACACTCTTTTCTGGAAGATGTAGGATTTTAATCCAGTAGCGAATCATATTACATTTGCGAATAACATTTAAGGGAACTCTTCCTACTTCGCCATAGATACTGGACAAATTTGTAGATTTTCTGACCATTAAAATTTTACGAATAAATATTGAATGTATTTGCTCAAATATAAGGGCAATATCAGGCAGAAAAAAAATGTGAGGAAAGAAGAAATTGCTTGTTACAAGCGGTTTCTGAATTTCATACAACGTTTTCAAAAGCTATATTTCCCTGGAGCGTAAAAATGCGGGATTGTGTGATAACGAGTTAAGTACCTCTACTACTTGAGAAGGAACACAACAAAGAAAACTAGATGTGATTTGATATTTTGTGAAGCAAATTGCAACATGCAAAATGCCTATTCCATCGTTGTTTTATTTGCAAAACGAAATATTGTTGACAATTCAAATAATGTTGATAGTGAGAAAAATAAAACTCGCTGACATGTGTTAAACTGTAGCGCTGTCTAACTACTAGTTTTAAAAAATCTTTGAATTAAATATGAATGAAATAGTAATCTTGTAAACATTACAATTTACGATAACTTCATAAACATAATACGAGTAAGCAACGTGTTACTGACAATTTGCAACATGTTGCACTACTAAAAATAAAACTGTGAAACATAGTTTCTGTGTATTTCGTTGGTGCGCGAGCAAATTGTCGTAACTACAGCTTTATTAAAGCTGTAGTTACGACATTTTGCTCGCGTGTCGACGATTTATCATCTGAGAATCATAATTTTCCAAATTATTGTTGTGACAAATCGTCGGATGCAAGCAAAATGTCGTAATTACATCTTTTATTTTCCAAATTATTTTCATCTATCGTTCTTAAAAGGACAAGATTATTTTCTTCTCTGGCCTCCGTCAGAAAGAAACATATTCAATAACAATTACATAATACTCGTGCTCATTTAAGATCGCTGATGAACAAATACAATTATTCAAACAATGGTCAAGTGCCTTTTTAACTAAGAGAGAGAGAGAGAGAGAGAGAGAGAGAGGGAGAGAGAGAGAGAGAAGGAGAGATGGGAATTCAATTTCAACCAAGCCAGTCTATGACAATTTCATTTATGATATGAAATACGTTTTCGTAAAGCTATAAGATACAAGACTTTACAAACTGTTTGACTCCGCAAAGCGCTTTCGTTTAGAAGTGTGGTTTGGCAGGCGAATCGGAGTGCGATATGGTTTTTATTTCTATACCTCCAATATGTATAACATTTCTTCATTTCTTATAATCTATTACCACAAAGAGAAGATTCGATATAAAATTTCTGAAATGAATAAATATATATATCACATGACAGTTGCATAAATTAGTAGCGTACTCAACGCTTTAGTTCGTGAAAGTATGAAAATAAGAATTATTCTCAAATCTCACCAACCTGTATCCTGATAGCCAGGAACTTTGAGTCGGTATTTGACAGATTGCTGTCCCCGCCAACTAACTCCACTGCTTCGCCAACTGACTCCGACAGAAAGTTCGGCTTTGATAAGTCCGACGACGAAAGTTCGACGTTTGAAAGTTTGAAAGTTTGAAAGTTCGACGACGGTGTTTTGTAGAATTCATGGCTCGTAACTTTAACAAAAATGTAAAATGGTTGGCTGGTTGGAGACCTGAACGTCGTAACTACAACTTGATTAAGCTGTAGATACGGCGCTCAAGTCTCCAAACCAATCAAATATTTCACATAAATGTCAGCCAATATTTGAGTTCAATGATCGCTTCAGGTCTTAATAAATGATTTGATAATAATAATAATAATAAGGGCTTTTTTCATAAAGGTAAAAACATTTAGACATTTTCAAATTAGAATACCTAAATAGTTTATTCACTATGTTGCCGTCGCTATTTGAAAGTGATTACTGTAATTATTTAAATGATTATGATGAAATGATACAAACATGCATAAAGAGTTTGATTAACAACAACAAGAAAAAAGAGGGGGCGCACAATGTCACAAGGATAGACGTTTGATTGGTCGATTGATTCTTTGATTGACAGTAGCGACCAGTTAACTCTGCTGCATAACCATGAACCAAACTTGAACCAGTTCATATTATCATTAACTCTAGTTTCTATTATGTATTATCAATGTTAACAAACGCAAACGTTTTCTAGCGTTATTTGTTGTTGTTTCTAATATTTACTATATTCTAATGTGATATTTTGAAAAACCGACATAGCACCATAGTTAAACAAATATTTATTGAGAATTTTGTCTTTATTCAAGTTAATATAAATCTGGGATGGTCACATTCCACGGAGCTAATCATCGACAAAATGCCAAATCTATCGATTAAGGATTTATTGCTAAACTAATACATTAAGTCAAGTCTTCAGGCCCCACCGAAGAAACATTTTTCTCTCTGGAATCTGGTTTGTAAAGAGTGAGAAGGAGACAAGTTAAAATTATCGTTATATTTATATCCTGATGCAAAACCAATTTATACGATACAAGATAAGTTCATGGGTTAGAGCCGTGATTTGCTTTTCTCCATTTTGCCAATTTTGTTTTAATCTTTTTTTTTTTTTTTCTTTTCGTTAAATCAAATCCAAAAAAACAAAAATGACATTTGTTTTAGCGCTCAAAAATGTGGATACATTTGCAATATTTTGACGGTTTGAAAACCACGGTTATTTCTACGACCATAAAGTAAGATATTAGAATCGTGTTTTTAAGAAAAGAATAGTTCGACTTCGTGTAAAACCTAATACTATTCTTTGATCACCCTTCCTGCAGTCTGATAAGGGTCGATAAAGTTCGCTTTTCCAAGATCATCCCTTTTAAGGTGACATATAAAAGAGGCCGTTCCTAAGTCATATTATGGTGAAAAACATTTAACCATTTACTTTTTTTTTTAAATTTAGACTTTTTTTCATCTTTAGACTGAATTCAAAGCGGCTCCATATGATATTATAAAGTAAGTACAGTTCAAAAAGTAGCCATTTTATAAATAGAAATATTGTGGGGGGAAAAGGAAGAAATTGTGACAAGCCATCTCTTCTTCTTTTTCTTCCTTTTTTTTTTTTTTTTTTTTTTACAATATTTCCTCGAGTATATCATAGGGATGTAAAAATCGGGTTAAGTAATTTATGAGAATTTCTAGTCTACCGCCACTTTAACATGTCTATTTTCTACTTGACTCTTCATCGATTACCGTCTTCGCGACGCCTGGCATCAAAGGACTATGTCGTTTGTGTTCAACCTAAACCTTGAAACCACAGCTTATTCAAAATTGTCCAAGCTGTAGTTTCGAGGTTTGGTAGAAAACCAATTATATATAGCTTAGAATGTTCACAGTGGCTATAGACGTTATGCGACCAATTAATACTCTTTTAAGAAATGTAAATTTTTATTCATTTAACATTTCCTTACGTCTCATTCTGATATGAGCACCGTTATTCTGGTCAATATTCGGGAATTATTCTGTCAAATCTTATCTAAAGTTGACTTTTAGTAATGGAAGGTCCTATGTAAACTCCATTATTTAAAACGTTATTTGTCTTCGTGAAATCTCCTTAATACTCACGTGGGTGGTACATCGAGTTTTCCTGCGTATTCATTGGTCATAATTTACTAGTAGACCCCGCCTTCCCCTAAGTGAGAAATGACAATATCCTGATAAATGGATTAGGGACCGATAACGCATCCTAAAATTAAACACAAACCGTATTTGTAAAAGCGTACAAATTCAATATACAAAATGTGCTTCAACTACGAAAGTTTGAAAATCGAAGTTGACGTGTATTGATCTACATCTTTTAACGCTATGAATTAAAAAGTGTACCAGTACTCGGGTATTGATAATACCTTTAAAATTGCGTTTACTTCTAAAAGGAGAAATATTAAAAATATGGAATCTTAAATGCAACAGAACTCATAGATGAACTGATCTATACACAAACGACAAACCATGGTCGTGGTTTGACAAAAAAGGTAAGATAATACTAGTCTTGATAATTAAATATGCAGCACTACTTGACTGTTCCGGTAAATTTACGTTGCATAAAGTTTTGTTCCATAGGTTTGTTTTGTCGGCACAACCAAGCTAAATGAGCACGCTTATTACTCTATCGTTAATACAACCAATCAGTCGGATAGAAATATAACTATTTTTTCAGCATAATGTACTCTAGATTCTGCCTGCTTCATTTTCGCTGTTAAAGTTGACAGGTGCCATAATGTTTTCTGTCACATGTATATAACATTTGCGTGCCATTGATTTTTTAAGCTACGAGATATTTACGAACATATGTAACGGATTATCATTCCGTCCGACACACAGTTTAACAATGCCGCTTTCAGACGACCTCAAGAAAAGAAGCTGTGGAAAACACTCTGGAAAAAAGAAGAAATTTGCTTGTAACAAGCAATTTCTTCATTATCCACAACGTTTTCTATCCAAAAAGGCAACAAAACCCAACATTCCATCAACTAATTTTTTTTTTTGTCTACAACATCTTTAAATTTGAATGAGTTTAAAATTTGTCGTCTGGTAATGGGCTAACGGTTTCAATTGCATGACTCAGGGCTGAAGTATCGTTCAGTTTAAATCAGTATGTTATGATAGATTCAAAATGCTTTCAATAATTGATCAATCAAATGAATTATTTTGACTTGAATTGAATGGTGGACTCCGACCATCATGTTGAGCATTTTCGTTGGTTTGTTGACTTAACCCTTTTCTGTTTCTCGATATTTTAAACTGGCCCAATTTGAAACATGTTGCAGACGACAATGAGAAGTGAGTGCAATTTGAAACGAAACCAGTGAATGTGGTAGAAAATGTTGAGATTAAAGAAGAAATTGCTTGCATCAAGCAATTTCTTCTTTTATCACAATATTTTCTTAAGTATAAAATTGCGTGGACGTATAAACCAGTGATTGTTAATATTGTTTAGATCGCCATCAAAAGGGTCCAATATTCTTTTATGCCCCTGACCACATATTTTTCAAAATAATATTGTTTGATATATCAGGTGACCTGCCATGTCGGAGGTCAAAGAGCATGGCCAACGATCCGTTTGTCAGGCACGATTCACGAGATCCCGGAGATTTTTAAACACAATATAAAGACACTGTTCTGTTGATGAAGTCTCGTTCTTGTTTTATTTCAGTAGGAAAAGTTTGACTTTAAATACAAAGATTCTTACATTGACTTCACAAAAATCTCTTCAAATGACTTCTTCATCATTTAGAATGATTTGATTGTCGTCTTTGTCTGGACAAAACATCAAGCGGAATATGTTTGAGTATATATCAGCATACCATGGCATATTCTAACAGTATTGTTTGCAAAAAGCTGGAGTGTAGTGGTAATACTGGTGTGAGATATACCAGGAATCCATTGCTAGGTGCTCAAGCCGCCGCGATATGACTGAAATACCGTTAAAAGTGGCGTTAAATCCCATTTCAATCAATAATTGCCAAAAGCATTTTGGATTAATCAAACCTATCATAATGTTTTGAATATCGCGTTTCTAAACTCTGTAGATGTGTAAAAAAAAACGGCCTTGACATCCATAGAGCTTTTGGGCTACAATGATTTGCCTGTTATCTTTTTGGCGTAAATTTGATTCGGGATTTATTTGTTGTTATACAACACATTTACGCTATAAAATCAAACATACATCACATTATGTTAAAGTTTTATCTCTTAATGAAAGTTCAGCCGGTAAGTGTACGTTGAGAACTGACGTGTACAAAAAGTATGTCTAAAAGGAAAGTTACTATTTGAACAAAGAGATTTTTTTTCCATTTTTATACTAAAAAAAAGAATAAATAAAAAGAATACACTGACAAGTTTTTAAAGATTGACTGTGGTAGAATGTGATGATGATGATGATGTTGTAAAAGAAAATAACATTAATAATGATAACATTTATTTTCATAGATAAGATGGCCTAGACAAGAAATTTTGCATTATGCCCCCTTTTCTATAACGCAGCCTAATACGGCAAATCATTCAAATGAGCTTACTGTCGTGCATATATTGATCTGTTTAAGATAATTTCGAAAATATAAATCTTTCTAAGAATATTGAAAATAATGGACCAAGTTCAAACACACGTGTGGTGAAACTCCTTTACAAAAAGAATTGTGTCATATTTTAAAAACAATTTTACAAAAGTTTACCAGGTTTGAATCCATTGCAGTTGAAATCATCTGATGGGTTCTGCTTACAGCGATAGGGTGTTGTAACACTTTCCTAAATATGTCCCTTTGAACGGATGCCGTGTCGGTAGAACACAGAGGCTCACATTCATGTGTGCTTATGTCTAGCCGCCATCATAGCGCAGTCGGTAGCGCATCAGACTCCTAATCTTCAATCATGGGATATCATGGGTTCGATCTCCGGCAACGGCACATATTCTTTCCGACATTTGTCTCTCACCAATGAGTTGATAATCGTAAACCTACGTGGGATGGCAGCTGGAGGCTAGGAAAGGATGTAGTGGTAGTACTGGTGTGAGAAATACCAGGAATCCATTCTTAGGTGCTCCAGCCTCCGCGATATGACTGAAATACTGTTAAAAGTGGCGTTAAACCTCATTCAACCAATCAATAAATCATGGATTATAACAGGTTACATCTTTGCTTGCCAAGATACATCCATGGTCGACATCGTGTTTTTTAAATATTCAAACATTTGCATATAATCTTTTATGATTTTCCTTGTTTGTATGTTCCCATCGGGCCATTTACGGTTAAGATATTTTTCTCGAAAGTTACAAAGTAAACATATAGCCTATATTAAATAATACTGGATTACGACACAAGTCCGACTGTATAGAGATACTCGTTCACTTTTAAAAGAGTGACCAGTGGTCAGACTCGTTTAATAGGTACTACAAATCAGTCAACCGATCACCAAACGGCAAAAGTTTTGACTGGTTTAATTTTAAAGATGTTGCTCACGATATTTTCAAGTTGATAATGTTGTAAAGAATGTCCTTCTGAGTAGAAAACTTGGTGGAAAATGATGAAATTTGCTTGTATCAAACAATTCCTTCATTTTCCAACATGTTTTCCCAGGTTTTGGGGTGTTAAGAAGCGGTATTAAGTGGAATGAGTTAAAGGAACTGTCAAATCAATGAAGTTATGATTGTTATATAGAGACGATGTTTTACATAATTTCCGTGATAAAAAGATGCAGATACTGGTAAGACGTTTCGACAAATCTTTAATAATGAACTGTTTACGTCTGAGCATGATTAAACGAAATTCCGCAGTACCCTTATCCCCTCGACTGGTGAACCTGTCCCATCTACGCTGCTCATTAGGACAGGCTCACCAGTCAACCTTATCCCCCCCCCCCTCTGTTTAGACTGGTCGCAGTCGTTTTTGTTTAGACCTGTATGATAATTTTTCCTCGAGAATGGCTCTTTGACCTAAGTCTACGTTTGTGGCTAGTGCTAAGGGACACCATTGTCCATCCTTGGAAAGATCTATTTCAAAAAGAGTCTGGTAGTCAGACTACCCCCTGGTATGACTGTTACCATGATATCATTTCGCGTTGGTGGTTGTCAAACAATCATGTCAACACACCCTACAGACCTGAGTTCGAGTACTCGCACCTGTCGGTTATCAGAGGTACCTGTCGAGCTTTCATAGCACAGTTATCTTGTCTTTCAGAGATGAACTTGTCTAAATTAGAAAGTGATACCAAACTTACACGTTTTATCTATAATATCAACGATTATAAAAGACTCTTTGCCCGATGACAAAATGTTTTGTCAAAACCAAAGCAAATATTCAAACGTAGGACTGTAGTGAAAACAATGATAATTTAATTGTAACGTAGGGAAGTGTAGTACCGCCAGATTTTCGACGTGATCAATGTTCAACCTAAAGACTAGTTCAGGGCGAGGGGGGCCTCTTGTACTGGCTTACTTCATTTAGTGTAACTAGGGCTATTAAACAAATTACCTGATGATAAAACTTTAGACTGGTCCAATTTCAAAGAAGTTGCAGTCGACAATTTTAAGTCTTCGAAGTCTTAGGAATTTTTGCCCTTTGGAGTAAAGACATTTTGGGTAGTTAAGAAATTGCCTTCAATATACAACATCATCTTTTTCACAACGTTTTCTTTTTAATCTTATGGGTCGTAAAGAGCGAGATTTTGTGGGGATGGATTAATGCGAAAGGTTGACGAAATAAGTTAAACCTACTCCCACAATATGCCGCATTTTTGCGCGCTAAAAAAAAGAGTTGTAAAATACTTTGAAAAAAGAAGAAATTACTATTCAAAGGCAATTTCTGCTTTTCTCACAGTGTTATCTTACCTATCTGACAAATGTTTTAAGAGCTTGTTCAAATTTTAATTGTCGCCTGCAATGGCTATAAATTTCAAACATTCTAAAATTATGTCGTCTTGGAATGGGTTAATATCGGTCCCTGCTGATCTCTAGTGCAGAAACGTTGTCATCCTTATCAAATATGACAGGTGTTTTACAGGTGTGTTATTACAGAATGATATTGTTTTGTACTTATCATTTGCCATTTATATTATCATAAACTTTAATTCGTATCTGAAATACACTGTTTTGTGTAACGATAGTTTTAGTATTTGAAAAAGGATAAATTAACCCATTACCAGATGACAAAATTATAGACTTGTCAAAAATCATAGACGGTGCAGATGACAATTCAAAGTTGTTGTTTTTTATTCGTAAAATAATCATTATTTAGGATAGAAAATATGATGCGAAAATGAGAACTTTCTTTTCAAAAGATATTTCTCCTTTTCCCACCGTGATTTTCAAGTATTTAATTCTTCGGTGAGTAAAACGCGGAATTCCTTGGCAATTGGTTAAATGAAGAATTGATCTTGAGGTAATTTACTCATTTCTCTAATTAATTTCATCAATAATAAATGTATTTATTTAATTCTCAATCATAATAACCAAGGGGCTGTGCTTTCCTTTTTTAAATTTGTTGAAACTCTACCTACAGTAAATTTAGCATAACATTACGTTTCAATAAATTTAGGACACAAAATTGATGTGTAAATTGAGTTACCAGCATTGCCTTCCTCAAAAGACCACAAGCAACTTCAGTTTATTGCAGTTAATCATGCAGACACTTACTTTGTGCATTCTGTTAAATTTGTTACTTTGAACCAAAGCTTGCCGGACTAATAATCATCCTTAAACATATATGTGTTCCATTGTATGTTCAGGGGAGAGATCCAGGGCTATTTGATCTTCTTGTATTAACCCTTTCCTGTTTCTCGATATTTAAGACTGGCCCAATTTGAAAGATGTACGGACGACAATGAAAAGTGAGTGCAATTTGAAATAAAACCATTCGATGTGGTAGAAAATATTGTGATAAAAGAAGAAATTGCTTGATACAAGCAATTTCTTCTTTTTTCACAATATTTTCTAAAGTATAAAATTGCTTGGACGTAAAAACCAGGGATTGTACAGGAAAGGGTTAACCCTATCTCATTTTGACAAAGTAAATAAGTTTACCGTTGAATAGATGGAAAGTATATTGAAGGACAAATGCATTGCTTTCTATATTAAGTGCTTTTTAACTCAAAGAGCACTTTAAATCAAGTGTTCAATCTCCAAAAGGGATGTATTGTTTGTTAATTGAATAAAGCTTTTTTATTTAATGATGAAAAAGTAGCTTTAGACATATTTTGAAAACGGATTTTATCTTTAAATGTTAAAAATATTATTTTTTCACAAAAGCTTGTGATTAATCTTTGAAAACGAAATGCTCAAATTCGGTACTGCAATGAGTTGGAATATATGTTAACATATTCACATACAACCCCCTCTTTACACCCCTAATGAAAAAGTGAAAAAAAAATGCTTAATACATTCTTACAAGTCAAATTTCTGTCGTGCGGTATTGGGTTAAACTATACATTAATTGGCTCATAACTGTGCATTAAATTAATGGTTCATAACTGTACATTAAATGGCTCACTAGTGTACATTAAATAGGTCACAACCGTACATTAAATGGCCCACAAATGTACGTTAAATGGCTCCCAAGTTTAAATTAATGGTTCACAACTGTTCATTAAATTGCCCACAACCGTACATTAAATTTCCCACAACTGTACGTTAAATGGCTTCCAAGTGTACATTAAATAGCTCACAACCGTACATTAAATTTCCAACAACTGTACATTAAATTGCCCACAACTGTACATTAAATTGCTCACAACTGTACATTAAATTGCCCACAACTGTACATTAAATTGCCCACAACTGTACATTAAATGGCTCACAACTGTACATTAAATTGCCCACAACTATACATTAAATAGCTCACAATTGTACATTAAATGGCTCACAACTGAACATCAAATTGCTCACAAATGTACATTAAATGGCTCACAACTGTACATTAAATTGCTCACAACTGTACATTAAATGGCTCACAACTGTCCATTAAATTACCCATAATTTAGGTCTAAGGGAAGTAAATCATTTTCCCGTCATCTGTCAGGTAAGTATAGGGAAACTCCGGTTCATATCAACACAAGATCAAGGCGGCCTCTGATTGGACAATATTATTGAAATTCAAAATCAATGATTTTTTCAGGACCATTTATGTTCCGTTGAAAAAATATTAAGTCAAAAGTAACGGTTTTGAATCATTTTGGCAATTTACTAGCGGGTTTTAAAGGCGGGTACGTTTTTTTACTTACCCATAGAGACAGCTGTACAGGGAGGGTCATCTCAAAAATGGGGTCAAAAGTCATAGAGAAAAGGGATCATGCCATACTAAAATTTATTTTTTTGGATGTATGAATGGATGTTCTTTAATTTATGGACAGAGCTGTTATAATGGTCGTCTATGGAAAATGATTTACTTCCCTTAGACCATAACTGTACATCAAATAGCTCACAGTTGTATATTTTCTCAGTATGTACCTAATATTAGTCAGACTATTGCCGAAGATAAACGAAGCGAACACAAACAGAAGAGCTCCTAGAAGCCACAGACTTTCAATTGTCCTACATACAAAAGTTATAGTAAGTTATCCGTAAAATAATAACGAAAGGGCACCATCGAAACCACTGACCTTTAATGGAAAAAAATAGATTCGTCCGAATTCAAAGTACGTTGAAATTATAAATGATTGTAAAACATTGCAGAAAGTTTGACGATATGAGAATCTTATTGTAGCAAGCAATTTCTCATTTCGCCATATTTCATCCTCGTATATTTTTTCTTCAGTGCGTGAATCAATGAGACTGAAGTCGTGTTTTTTTCCATAAAATATAGATACATATTGTTAAATATTGATTATTTCCCAACAACATTTTACAACGATTTGATATCCCCATTCCCACACAACAAAACCTTAGACTGGTCCAAATCGAAAGAAGTTGCAGACGACATTATTCATGGTAGATAAAACATTAGTGACATTGAAGAAATTGCTTGTTACAAGCAATTTCTTCATTGTCTACATTTTTTCCAAAAAATGTTCTTGTAAGGCGTAAATTAGTGGGATTGAGAGGAAATGGTATGTTTTGTATGTGCATAAGAATGTTACCAAATGAACACATCGCGTTCGTCAATAAAAAAAATCGCCTGAACTATCAATTCACTCACACAGGACCGGAAGCCAACTTTGCACTTCGACTTTGGACGACATTTATTGTAAGCACTTTTGTTGGTTTGGTGACTTTGAAGACGTAGCTGTAGCTTAATCAAGCTATAGTTACGACGTTTAGGTCTCCAGTTGACTACATGTATTTCCTTTTTTTACTGCATGTTACTGACCATATCACTTGTCAAATAACGCCGTTTGATATATAATTCTTGTCGGAGTTCTGTAGGCGTGGCAAGCAACCCACCAATTACATGTAGTCGAAAGTGCAGGGTTGGTCCAAAGACCGAAGGACACTTTATTGAACGTATGATTCAGCAGAGTGCCATATATCTCGGAGTTTCCCCGTTTTACCGATGTAAACAAATCGTACACAAATCGATCTATCATAATCTCACCTTTACTGATTAATTTTAAACCCGTCCATTCAAAACTACATTAAACCCTTTACAACCCAATCCCTCCCTTTTACACCCCTCAAGAAAAAACTTTCGAAAACATTGTGGAAAATGAAGAAATTGCTTGTATCAAGCAATTTCTTCATTATCCACAATGTTTTCTACCCAAAATGACAAAAAAAGTTCAAAATTTTATCAACTTGAAATTGCCGTCTGCACTGCAGCTTCTTTGATATTGGACCAGTCTAAAATTCCACTGTGTTCGAATGGGTTAAACCCTTTAACGACAAAACAGTTTGATGGAATAGAGACAAGTTCCGTTTTGTCGGTCTGTCGGTCTGTCTAGATCTGGTTATGGTTAACTTATAATATCACAATCTTTGTACTATGACGCACCAACGAAAAGTGGAAAAAATAATGCAGAAAATGGAGGATTGCTTGAAATAACCAATCTCCCTTTCTTCACAATAGGTTCTTTCTATTCTGTGTTTTTTCCCAGTTACATCGCACTTAAGAATACAGGCTGTGACTTCTTTCAGTTTGGACTGGCCAAAAAATCGTCGTCTGGTAATGGGTAATTCTTAAATTCCTCGTTGTTGTTGTTATTGTTAGGAAAATAAAATGTTATAACTGCACGAAATAGGACAAAATAAAATGTTGAGTCGGATAAAATGAAAATAATATTTTTTACGAACAATGTCTTTTTTAGCTAGCAAAGCGTGAGCTTTGATAGCTTTAGTTAACAGACAAGATTTCGAGGTCGTCTCAAAGTTCAACGAGTGCAAACTGCCATTGGAGGCTTAACCACTAAATCCATTGAATGCCTACGCCATAAAAAGTAGTTCTTACGTATTTCAGGATCGAATATTGCAAACTCTATTCAAATTGTTGAGAACTCTGTCTTGCTATTTAACCCACTTCCACTCAACTCCGCTTTTTAAACATCTCAAGAAAAAAGCTTTGGAAAACATTGTGGACAATGAAGAAATTGCTTGAAACAAGCAATTTCTTCAATGTCCACAATGTTTTCTACCCAACAAGGGAAAGATTTTCTAAATTCAACCATGCTTTGCTAGCTTACAGTACTTTCAGTATTTTGATTTTTTATTGCAACGATGTAACGCTTTCATGCTGAATCAAAATCCTTTATTAGAATAGGACTTGATGCACTAAATGTAGGTCAATATTTCTTTAGAAAACTGAATTTGTAAACAACTTTGGTTTTATAAGTGCTAATAGGTGGTGAATATAGATCGGACTGCACATGCATGCAGGCTGATATTTGTCTATACCACCTGCCTTACCAGGAATATTCAGGGTTTAACATGACAGAGGTTAGTCTTAACGAATACCATTTCTTCTCTTCTCCTTTGAATTCTCCCGTGCACATTCTCTAAATTTAGATAAAGACAGATACAGAATTCCATCAACTGGTAATAAATAAACGACCATTTTTCTTGTTGGTTGACCAACTGTTATGAGGAATTAACTCTTTCCTGTTCAATCTCTGGTTTTTACCTCTCTGTCATTCTATAATTGAGAAAACATTGTAGAAAAAGAAGAAATTGCTTGTGAATTGCTTGTTTGGATTGTACTGGAAATGGTTAACCTACGTCTAACTGTTAGACCAAATTGAATACCGTCACTTATCAAACAGTACCTGTGTATAGTTTTTTGATATGTTTCAATGGTAATAAACTGTGCAATCAGTGAATACAATGAGTTTATCTACGACCGAAACCTTGTCAGTTGTAATTAAAGATTTGAGTGGTGTAATTGTGCCAGAAACATTTTTTTTTTAATCTATCTTCATCACATGTTGATTCGAAAAACGATTCGAATAACTTAATTGATCGAAGTTACGCTTCGATATTAAAGACGATTTCGGAATTTACGTTTCCGCATTTTTTGCGCAACATTGAACATCTTAAATAAAATGGACAGCAAATTTGCGATTCTCCTATTCTTCTCATATTCAGTGTTTATATTTGTAAAGTTTTAAATAAATTGGTCGGATATTGTGATTCTATGAGTATTTTTTGAAACTGTCGTCACGCATCTCGGAGGATATGACGAATCGACGTCGTTTGTTCATAACGTTTTATCAGAACTTCGAATCCAGACTACGCGTGTATTATTCCTTAATCAAGGGTTAAGGCAAAACATTCAGACTTAACCAATTCCAACTCAAGCCCTCCTTTTTACGCCCCACAAGAACAAAGCTTTGGAAAACATTGTAGACAATGAAGAAATTGCTTGTCACAAGCAATTTCTTCATTATCCACAATGTTTTCTATCCCAAAAGACGAAAAAATTAAAATTCCATCAACTTGAAATTGTTGTCTGTAGCATCTTTCAATTTGGACCAGTCTAAAATTTTCTTGTGTTGGAATGGGTTAAACAATATCGATTTCGTAATTCGGTTATTCTGAACCGAAATGAAATGAGGTTTTCAATCCATTCATGCATTGAACGATGGCGGCACATTTCCTTTTCGACATTGGTCTCTCACCAATGGGTGGATAATCGTAAACCTAAGTGGGATAGCAGCTGGAGACTATGGTGGTACCGGTGCGAGAAATACCAGGATTCCATTCTTAGGTGCTCCAGCCGTCGCGATATGACTGAAATATTGTTAAAAGCGGAGTTAAATTCCATTCAAACAAAAACCAAATGATGCATTGAGATTAACGGACATTTAAAGTATTGCGATATTTTACCCCTTTCGACATCACAAACTACTTGATAGAAAATATGCGATTTTCTCAAAAGTTAATATAGTGATATTTTTCTTTTATTTCTAACAAACATATTTTGAGCTAAATAATATAAAAAAGAATTGTAAGTCGTACGGAAAAGTTTTTAGGGAATTATGAAAATGTGATCAACGTAGTTCCCTTTAAAAGTGTTTATCCCCCCTCCCCCCCCCCCCCCCAAAAAAAAGATAGTACGTTTTCACTTTTTAAAAAAAAGCATAAAGAAATATCACGGTAAGACACATTTCATTTCCATGGGTATATAAGAGTGCGACGGTTAAAAGGGAACAAGGATAGGTGAACGTTTAATAGTTATAAACAAAAACAAAAAACAACGAATATCTTCCTGTTCAGATAACGTCATACAAACGTAAAAAACGTTAGACCAATATGGTAACCGGCGACGTTTTATACAAAAGTTGATTCCGTGACCTCCTTTTCTCTTTGCGTATTTTGATTAGGTATATTTTAATCTACAAAACAATTGGAAAAGGTAGATTTCTGTTGAAGGGATCTAATTCAAGAAATCGAAATTTATGCCAGAAACATGTAACAAAAAAATAAAAAAAAATTGGTTGGCGACCTGAACGCCATATCTAAAGCTATAAATTAGATGATTAAGTTGCAACCAACAAAAATATTCAAAATACATGTTGGAAATCAAAGTTTATTTTCGGTAAAAATGAATTATTTGATCGGTCGATCGATTATTTGATTGACAGCTACGATCAGTCACCATGGTGACAGTGACAACCTTTTTATTTTACTTTAAATTTAAAGGGAAGTATTACTATTACACTTGGCGAACGATTCAAAAGTTCACTAATCTTATGACATATAGATCAACGTCTGTGATTTTTAATTTGGCGAAATATTTGTATTATGCATTTTCTCGAAGAAATTAACTTATGTTCACGTAAATGACACGTTCTTCTGTTAATCCATGTATTTCCTGTATTTTGTCTGATTATTTGCTGTAAACATTGTAAACATGTTTAATACAATAAATATTTTGTATTGTTTTGTATTGTATTGTATTAAGAAAAATATCATTTGGCAAAATGTCACATAAAATTTCTGATTCGATTCCAAGTTGTAAAGGGGAACAAACATTGACAGGTTCGTGTCTTAAGATAACAAATGCTGTTTAGAATTTGTTTCTGTGATAAAACTCGCTGATTCACTCCGTCCCATCAATATTAAATTTATAATTTGATTTTACCCCCTCCGACTTCCTACATCAATTTATACTTTATCGCATACTTTTGTTTGTCTAGTTTTCGTGTGTGTTCGGGGGTGTTTATTTTTCTCTTTGTGAATGTGTGTGTGTGTGTGTGCAATTTCTTTATTATAAAATGCACTTTCCACATTTGTAGAATACCGTTGGCCCAAAAGATTATTTAGAAAATTGAACTGATGCTCTAAAAAAAAAAAAAAAAAAACACGGACTGAAGTCTATGGTTAATTTCATCTTCTTACATAACAATCACTTATACTAAGAGGTACACATCTACATGTAGTACTATGTTCTCGTTTCTTAACTCATTCCCACACAATGACGCTTTTTGACGCCACTCAAGAAAAAAATGGGAAAACATTGTGTAAAATGAAGAAATTGATTGTAACAAGCAATTTCTTCATTTTACAAATTTTTTCCCGCCCAGAATGTTGAAAAAATTTAAATTGTCATAAAACTTAAAATGGTCGTCTGTAACTCCTTTCGTTTCGGACCAGTTCAAAATTTTGCCGTCTGGTTATGCTAAGGAATTGAACCGTTGGTCTTCCGTCAGGTACCGATATTTCACCAAGATTCTATTTTCATTTCTTCCTGAGGCTCGGAGAGCGAGGAATAGGGGTAGGTCAGGATGCTAAGCCCCCTCCCGACGCGGCACCATTAAATTAGAAAATATTGTGTCCGAAATATAGATAGTATCACATCAAGATTCATCAATTTAAAAATAACCAAAGTAAACGACCCATGCCCGATGTTTCCCCTCGTGGTCATGCTTTTTTAATATTTTTCAATTCTTCAAATCGTCAAAAGAATTAAGTTTTTGTAACCTGAAATAACTTGGAACTCAATCAAAACGCAAAACTATTCATTTCGTTTGTTCTTCTATCATCCGTCTAGAGGAAAAAGGTTAATTACGCAATAGAAAAGAGCACTCAGCTTGCCAGCGGGATTTTAATTTGTTACTACGGACATGATTGACGCCGTGTATTTATAGTTCCTGTCTCGAACATGACACAGCGTTATTTTTTTTTTTTTTTTTTTTACTCCTGGTTCCCAGCTAATGTAAACCTGGTACCTTTCATTTTCCTGTTTCAACTAAGTTAGATTGGGGTTTTAAGGACTGAACGCAACACCTGGCCGCATAGAAGATGACGGTTCGCCTTCATTCCCAGTCCACTTGATTAGAGAAGGTTACAATTGACCGATCGCTGACCATGCATGTTTTACTCAAACATGACAGTTCGACTTTGATATCAATCAACAAAATACTATTTGTAAGATAATGTTGCAACAAATAAAAATCGTTTGTAGGCGACCCAAACGTGGTAACTATATCTGAATAAACTGCTGTAACGACATCTAAGTCTGAAAACTAACTAAATCTTAGAGATAAATGACGGAGTTTTTATTTAATTTCCGGCCAATGATTTGATTCGTGTCCGATTTTAATGAAAGACGCGATCCGTAAATTTACTTTCCTGTAGCAAACTTTTTGTGACCCTGAACGAATGGCTTGTGAAACTATCAATCCGTTACCCAAATTATGCGGCTTTCTATAATATGTTCCTTTACTTAAAATGCAATATAAGAAACAATCGGAATATTTATAGGATAACTTAACTTGTTTATAGTCAGAATGACGAGACGGTCGGAAACGCATTTTCTACCGAAAGACGGATTATTGTACCATTTGCGAAAGTTTAGTCACCCTGAAAGCGAGATTATAATTGATCCATTGCGGAATTACTGTATGCTCTCGAAAATTATCAACTTCTGGTAAAATATATCAATCTCGAGGACGCATAGTCTTCAAACGTTTTAATGTTTAACAAATTCCCTCACAACGAAATTTTAGACCGGTAAAAATTGAAAGCAGCTGCATACGACAATATCGAGTTAATGGAAATTTATATTTTTTCGTATACAATATATTGTGGAAAATGAAGAAATTGATACAGGCAATTTCTTCATTTTCCGCAATGTTTTCGAAAGCTTTTTTCCTAAGGGGCGTACAAAGGAGGGATTGTTTGGGAATGGGCCAAAGAACAATTAGGCCCACTCAATGTAAGACTATGCGGGGGTTGTGAGCTACTACTGTGTTCCCACTGCTCACACCTCATTTATCAAGGTTGTCAAATAAATACTTAAATCATAGCAACGATCAGACATCGTGTTGTCACCTTTATAAATTATAACTTGGTGGTATTGGACATAATATATAACACGATAGATTTAGAAACTTTCCAGAAATGGTGATGGTATCAATGATTTGTATATAAATGAATAGTCAAATCTTTCTATTAAACTTGGTCAATTAAATCATTTTTCTCATTTTAATCGGCAATTACTCTTTTTTTCTATAATTAAATTAATCAAGTAAGGACGTATGTATGTATGTGTGTATGTATGTATGTTTGTATATATGTATGTATGTATGTATGTGTATGTGTGTATGTGTATATGTATGTTAATATGTGTATGTATGTATGTATGTATGTATGTATGTATGCATGCATGCATGTATGTATGTATGTATGTATGTATGTATGTATGTATGTATGTATGTATGTATGTATGTATGTATGTATGTATGTATGTATGTATGTATGTATGTATGTATGTATGTGTGTGTATGTATGTATGTATGTATGTATGTATGTATGTATGTATGTATGTATGTATGTATGTATGTATGTATGTATGGATGGATGGATGGATGGATGGATGGATGGATGGATGGATGGATGGATGGATGGATGGATGGATGGATGGATGGATGGATGGATGGATGGATGGATGAGTGGATGGATGGATGGATGGATGGATGGATGGATGGATGGATGGGTGGATGGATGCCATCCGCCTGTGCGAATCACTCTTTTTTTTCGCGCAAAACGTTAGCTCTAACTAGTCGCATTTTAAAACGCTGAAGTGTAAGATTTGAGGTTTTATATCATTGGGGCTTTACTTTGTTGTCTGTAAAAATAGTCTGTAATCCAACACAGATTTAAAGCATTTAGGTGTCACTGATATAAATCACATCTTGACATAAATACAATATTTCCTACACCGTCCTAGGGAAAATGGAGTATTCACCATTACAACGTTCACTCTTCCATCTGTAAAAACGTTTTATTTTCCAGATATTTCCGATTTTCGAGTCGTCTGTTCAGTTGATTCAGAATAACTCCATATTAATCATTTAGGACTAAAAATTTGGAGCTCTGTTTATAAACTTTTATATGCAAAGATCGTTTTCGTTTACAGAAAGTAACCTCCTTTAAATTGTCATGAAGAATATAAAGTTACTCGATGTAAAGTAAAGTAACTCGTTTAACATCGACGTAAAAAGAAATCGAATTCGAAATGAAACATTTTTCAGGTATCAAACAACCATTCTGGTCTTACTTTTATGATTATCCGTCTGATTTAACCCACTACCAGAAAACAATTTTTTTGACTTGTCAAAATTGAAACAAAATTGAAGAGAACAATTTAAATTTCAAACAAATTTTCTCTTTTATGTAGTAAACATTGTATATAATAAAGAAATTGCTAATAACAAGTAGTTTCATCATTTTCCACAAAGTTTCCCAAAGCTTTTTTCTTGGGGGCGTAAAAAGGCGGGAATGTGTGTGACTGGAATAAGATTCCAGATTTTATGGTTGATACCACATTTCCTCGCTTATAATACGCAGTTAATAAGTATCTCACCCGAGTCTAGAAACTTATTTGAACAATTTGGCCCCTTCTATTGGTATTATCAGTAAGTAAACTATGGGGAGAAATTATTTTGATAGTATGGTTAAAGTGTCAAATAATTTTGTGTAAAATAGATATTTTATTGATTTTATTGCTAACAGATTTTTTCAACAATGTCTGACCTTTTATATTTAAGTGTTAAAGTGAAGAGAAATTTATCTATTGATTTTAGACAAAGAGTCTTACTATTGTATACAATCAAGTGTCTAAAATTAGAAGAGCAACTTTTCTTTAGTAAATAATAAATCAGTTGGCTTGAAAACTAATGATAAAAATACGCCAGGTTACTCCATTTACCTTCGTTCATATAAAAGTCAATTTTGGCATTGGTTGGTATTAGCCCTCTACTAGGTAAAATATACAGGATCCTAAGGCGTTTTAGATTTGTCATTACTGCCTTATATTGATGCTTTATACATGTATGTATTTGTACTTGGGGTGACAATCCTGTTCTTGGATTTAAGCCAATGGAATAAAGTATAATGCAAAATAACTGACTTTAGTATACCGATGATAAATAATATATAGTTCACAATACAAAAAATCGTAGCTTTCCTCACATATGAAGGAAAAAAATGAATTCTAGTAGTTTTGTGTATTTCTTTATCTTTAAGCCTCGAATGTTGGATTTTTTTATTGAGCTTTTGAAATATGGGTTGTTGTTATTTATCTTTCAGGATTTAGCAAATTAAATAACTCAACCACATTTAAGAAACCCTGAAAACCAACCACCGGCAAATCCATGATTGACGTTGTAGGATACAGCCCTTTTCGGCAGCAGCTTACCGGCATGCACAACAGTAGGGGATCAGATGGCTCCACAAAAAGCCAATATGACCATACGGTTCAGACCATACATGCCCCTCCTTCGGAAGTGTACACTTCCGTTATAAGGAAAACTGTGGACCATTCTGTTGAGTCGTTGGTGCCTAGTATAAAACAAACGTATGACGTAGATCAAAATTATGAAACACAGCTGAAGGAAAGTTTTGGTATGTATCCAAATGACCCTGTTTTAGAGGAGGAGGATTTCAGTGATCACGATTCTCACTACTCTGAAGATCTCGAGGATATTGACGCTGAATTCAAACCGAAACCGGATATGACGAAACAGTTGTTAAGTTTCGCGGACATGGTTAACGCCGATATTCAAAAGTTTTTTGGTCGTAAGAAAGGTGAGGAGGACTCGTGTGATATTTACGAGGATAAATGGACGACAACAAAATCTGGTCGCGAGTTGTATTATTTAGATCTTATGAAAATCGCTCATGGTGAAGATAAAGGCAATAAATCAAATTCTAGTTCACCTTTACTGGATATTTCGAATTCGGTTCGAGAGACAAAAGACAACAGAAGAAAATACAGTGGTAAACTCGACGAGAAAATCGGGGTAGGACCACTCAATGAATTGTTTGAATATGGACTTAGACATTTTATATCTAGCAAAAAGTCGCACACAAAGGAATTAAAACGGTTAAAAACAGACCAGAAAAAGTACGATAGTATTACTCCAATGCATAACCGAAAGTTTCCGACTTCTTTTTGGAAACAGCCAGGTGGTTCTCAAATTCCGGGTGTGTCTGAATCCCGAACAAATGGTGGAAATCCTTTAATTAACTCCAACAACCCTCCTGACTTTAGTGATTTATTAGAAAGCTGGAGATTTGATAGAAATGAATTCAGTGGAGAAATGTCTTCAAGTGAAGTTAGTATGTCACCAGAGTCGGTATGAAATACGAATGTGTTCACCTGTTCAAAAATCAATTGTATCATGTTAATGGTCGCCCACAATTAACCAGTCACGGCTGTCAATCAAAAAATCAATCGACCAATTAAATCATTCATTTAGACCGGAAATGAACTTTTAACTCTGACATTGGTCAATATTTACATGAAACATTTTTGTTGGTTTAGTTCCTTATACGTCGTAATTACTGTTTATTCAAGTTGTAGTTACGACATATAGGTCGCCAACCAACAATGTAATTTTTGTTACATGATATTTTGCAAAATATCGCCGTTTAATATCTAAGGGGAACTTCCTGTTGGAGTCGATGGGCGTGACTATAGACGAGTCAGTGGACGGAGCCAATCATGTTATTGAGTCCTGTTTTTTTTTTTTTTTTTTTTTGTTGTTGTTGTTGTTGTTGTTTGTTTGTTTGTTTGATTGTTTGATTGTTTTTTAATGTATGTTTTTTTAATTTGTTTGTTTTACCATTCTTTATGTAATATTGTATCGTTCGCCATACGTAAACAACGTAAGGGCACCATCGAAACCACTGACCTTTAATGGGAAAAAATAGATTCGTCCGAATTCAAAGTACGTTGAAATTAAAAATGATTGTAAAACATGGCAGAAAGTTTGACGATATGAGAATCTTATTTTAGCAAGCAATTTCTCATTTCGCCATATTTTCATCCTCGTATATTTTTCTTCAGTGCGTGAATCAATGAGACTGTCTGGTAAGTGGTTAAATCGTCTGCACAAATTGCACAATTACAACAGTTAGTTGATTCAAACTCATTGGATATGTCATCTAGATATGTCATCTAGATATGTCATCTGGATATGTCATCAAACAGATATAGGAAAAATAACGTTGAAGTACATATAACTATGAAGCTGCAAAGCGGTTTCAGAGAGAAATTTGAATTAGATTTTGGCTCAGCTAATTGTGCAATAGTTCGTGCGTCAACAATTTCTTTCTCCTATGATCAAGCGACACAATTTATACCTGTCCAAATTTGAAGTTTAAACCATTCCAAAACAACAATATATAGACTGGTCCAGATCGAAAGAAGCTGCAGAAGAAAATTACAAGTTGATGGAATTTTGATTTTATTTATTTATCTATTTTTCTAACTTTGGGATAGCAAACATGGCGAAAAATGAAGAAATTGCTTGAAACGAGCAATTTCTTCATTTTCCAAATGTTTTCTGAAGCTTTTTTTTTTTATTTTTGAGGGGCGTAAATAGGAGGTGTGGGAATGGGTCAAGACGATATTTTAATCGGTTGAATTTATAATGCTTTTTCTTTTTGGGTAGAAAGTATTGTGGAAAATTGCAAGCAATTTCTTCAATTTCGAAACCATTCCAACACAACAAAATATAAGACTGGTCAGGATTGAAAGAAGCTGCAGAAGAAAATTTCAAGCTTATGGAATTTTATTTTATTTTAATTTTTTTTTTTCGTACTTTGGGATAGAAAACATGGCGAAAAATGAAGAAATTGCTTGAAACAAGAAATTTCTTCATTTTCCTCCATGTTTTCTGAAGCCTTTTTCTTGGGGGGCGTAAAAAGGAGGGATTGTGTGGGAATGGGTCAAAACGATATTTTTTTAATCGGTTGAATTTAAAATGCTTTTTCTTTTTGGGTAGAAAGTATTGTGGAAAATTGCAAGGAATTTCTTCATTTTCGAAATTTTTCGCAACCTCTTTTCCTTCCAAGTCGTAAAAATCTGCAGAAGAAAATTTCAAGTTTATGGATTTTTATTTTATTTAATTCTTTCCGTACTTTGGGATAGAAAACATGGCGAAAAATGAAGAAATTGCTTTCAACCATGTTTTCTGAAGACTTTTTCTTGAGGGGCGAGAAAGGAGGGATTGTGTGGGAATGGGTCAAAACGATATTTTCTAATCGGAGGAATTTTAAAATGCTTTATCTTTTTGGGTAGAAAGTATTGTGGAAAATTGCAAGCAATTTCTTCATTTTCGAAATTTTTCGCAACCTCTTTTCCTTCGGGGTCGTAAAAAGAGGGATTGTGTTGGAACGGGTTGAACATCTTCTCATGAGAAAGAAATTTGTGGATTTCTACGTAGGAATTCTCCCTACGACATCCCCTCTAGTACTCCTTCAAAAAATAGTGATTGTGCGATAAAAATGGCTATTATGGAATAGGTGGCAAAACTGAAAACCCTTCTTTGAAAACACCCATTTGATTTGAATGACAGTCCGCATGAACGTTCCTTTTAAAACTTTCAAAGATTCCTTACAAAACGACCCGATGAAATGAACGTTGTTTAGCAACACTATTAAACACGAGGATATTTCTTTTAAATAATGTTCTTATTAAAAGAGCTCAATTCATTTAAATGTGTTTAGCTGGAACATTCCTTATTATCCGAATCCTTCAAGAAATTTTGATTCGATAATAAACAAACTTTTAGGGCGGTGCTTGTCACAACTTGTATGAAACATTAGAAAATCTAACAAAGTTCTTCTGAAAATTAATCATTTGGTTTTAATGATTTTATCAGTTCTTCTACAGACTTCTCACAGATTCATTAAAAAACTTTTGAAAAATAGAAAGGATTTGGAATGCTAGTTTAGCAATAAGAAAAGTTTTTTTAAGTAATGTTAATCCTAGCTTAAAACATTCAAAATTATTTAAAGTTAATTGGCCCGTTATTTTCTGGAATGTCAGTGGGACGATAGGGCCCTCTTGTATATTTTTTGTATGGCGTGAAAGTTATATATACAATGTATATGAAGTTGTCATTCGACTTCTGAGTAAGGAAGAGTTGATCTGAATATAACATTTTTCACATTTGTATCTTATATAGTATATGCACGTGTACATTTTTATTCTTTTTCCCTATTCATCGCCCATCATGGTGGGTGTTTTAAATCCAAAAATAAGACGAAAAATACTTAGAACAGTGATCGGATACTAAAGTGTGTATAACTCAGAACTGACGGATTGCTCGCTGAAGTCACTTCGATAACGGCGTTATTTTCCAAAATTTATGGACAATAACATCTAACATGAAAGTATGATAGTTGGTTTGCGACCTAAACGTCGTTTCTACAGCTTGAATAAGCTGTAGATACGACGTAAGCCGCCAAACCAACAAAACATGTTTCCCATAAATGTCGACCAATGTAGAAGTTCGGATTTCACTTCAGGTCTAAACTAATGACTTGATTTGGCGATTGGTTCTTGGATCGAGAGCTTCTATCCGTAAAGTATTAGGGCAATGCTTTAGGAACTTTTTTTTATTATAAAAGTAAAGTGAATTTTATATCATATCCACATATTATTTATACGCTAAACTTTATACAAATAACCATTTAAATAAACCAATCGAAAAGTTTGGACCTAGTCTGGATGACTGGGAAGTCGCGAGCGCGTTCCTATCGATACCCATATTTCACCTTATATCATAAGTTTTACATGTTTCCACTTGTATGGCGTTAGCAAATGTGACCCGTCAAGCTACCTCCAAGCTGTTCAGTAAAAACTTCAAAACGATAAGATCCAACAGAGGTCAACCATGATCGCAATCATAAAATTAGCATATCGATGGCTTAGAGCAAAAACATAGTATGGCTCTATACAATGTATAGAGCCGTACTATGTTTTTGCTCTAAGCCATTGATATAGTAATTATAGAAATCATTTTTAAATTCAGAAAATCGTCGAAGAGTGAAATGTTTCGACCCTGTTCAGAATGCGCAGTCCGTAGTCCAACCAGAATCAATATTTGTCGCACGACCCTGGAGGTACCTGACAGGTCACAAATGTTTCGCCATCCTGTCCGCAGAGCAAGAAATGTGGTTTTCGATGTTCCCAGGTGGTACATTGTTTTGTGTGACAAGTCATATTTTTTTTTTTTTTTTTTTTTTTTATGAGATGCAGCAAGATAGCACGGAGCAGCATGGACAGCCAATCAGGACACATGAAATATTCGCCGATCACGTAAAAAACTTTAAATTAGTGCGAATAGACTGATCTAAGTGTTTTCTTGGCACTTGTTTAATGGATAAACATTATCCGACTGTTCGAATATGCTGATCTGAGTCTTACCTTGGCAGATGTGTAATGGATTAAAATGATCCGACTGTGCGAATAGGCTGATCTAAGTCTAATCTTGGCACATGTTTAATGGATTAAAATTCCGCGCACAGTCTCGGCTCATATTATGTTTGCTTTAAAAAGAAAATATGAAAGCTGCGAGAATCATTCAATTTGCACTCCGGATCTTACTGGGTGTTTGGAATGTATGGAAGGGAAAAAGAAAGAAAATTAAAATTTAATAGCAAACTTTGTAACAGAAGCATAAAAATATGACTGGTCTGGGTTCAAACCTTTTCGACTTTTTCGTTGTTAACCCCCCCCTCCCCCCCCAATAAATAAACAACAAAAAATATAAGTAAATGAATAATAAAGTAGTTGAGAACTGGTTACCAGCGTCTCTTTTCCGATTTTTTCCCTCGCAATGTGTACGCATACATTATTATCGTGTCAGTTGCACTATAGTAGATGACGCATTAAACACACTGAGTTAGTGAAATAGACATAATTACATGTATTATGCAATAAATTTAAATGAAGCACGATGTCCCGCACTATATTAGTGAAATATATCAGGCGAATAGCTTACAATGTACAAATTATAGTGAGTGATCAAATGTCAATTTTGTTTAAATCTGTTTAGACAAATTGACTTTTGATTACTCACTTTAACTTGTACATCTATACATCTTTTCCTTTAAGATGAATTTTGTATACGTTTTGTATTGTTTCAACCCAACTATCATTAACTTCACCTTTTTCAACAACATCTTTATTATTATTTCTATAATTATTATATTATTATTATTATTTATGATCGGTATTATTGCTATGTTCGCTGGAAGTTAACAGGGTAATTTCTGTATTATGACTATTTGTTGAATTTTGTAAATGTAATAAAATCACATGTATCGAGTTTGTCTAATTTGTTTATTTTTTTCTATTGACCATTTTGTCACTACTCCTAACACATTCCCACTCAATGACGCTTTTAGACGACCCCAGGAAAAGAAGCTTTGGAAATCATTGTGGGAAATGAAGAAATTGCTTGTCACAAGCAATTTCTTCATTTTCCACAACGTTTTCTTCCCCAAAAGTAGAAAAAAATCCAAAATTTCATAAGCATTAAAATGTCGTCTGCAACTACTTTCAATTTGGACCAGTCTAAAATTTTGCTGTCTGGTAATGGGCTAACCCATTTCAAGGTGAAAGTTCATTAGCTCCGCTTAAAGGCTCTATGGCTCTCGTAGGGACAAAATTTCTCACCAAAAGGGATCCTAAAGTATTCGTTAAAATTGTGTACAAAGCCCACTATTAATAATTTTAGAATAGGTCACAAGGCCCCTATGGAAAGTATTGTCGGACAGAAAACGAAGATAAATTTTAAAATTATCTAAAATAATTCTGAAATTTAGTTTAGTTCTCTGATCGGCATAGCCTTCAAAACGGGATTGTGACCTATTCAGAAATTATTGATAGAGGGGTCTGTAAAGAGATTTAACAAAAATCTCAGGATTCCCATTCGTCAACAATTGTGTCTGTACGAGAGCCATATGGCCTTTAACCCTTTCCTGGTTAATCCCTGGATTTTACGTCCCTGGGTTTTTATACTTGAGAAAATATTGTGGGAAAAGAAGAAATTGCTTGTAACAAGCAATTTCTTCTTTTCCCACAATATTTTCTACCCTGTAGGTTGGTTACTTTTCAAATTGCACTCACTTTTAATTGTCGTCTGTAACTTCTTTGAATTTGGACAAGTCTAAAATTTTGAAAAACAGGAAAGGTTTAAGAGAACCCCCAGACATTGTTATAGCCGTGATGTCTTCTGTGATAATCAATACAATACAATACAATACAAATCGTTTATTGTTCAAATCATACACATACATATGATATACGAACATAACAAAATAAACTTCTTACATACAATACATTCAGATAGTGACGAGAGAAAGGTACTAATTGCGAAGAGGGGAAAAAGTAGGGAAAGGAGGGGGGAAAATTATATTATTATTAATCGTGACTGATCCGTTGTTCAAGAAAATCTGCCTAAATGACGTTTGTATAGAATAGACTAGAACATAGACCAAGGGCATACTGTTAAACACTCTTACTCTTCGAAACTTATATTTTTTTTGATGACGTTAATTTCTGATTGCTACTCTCCCCTCCTCCTTCCCCAAGAAAAAATATTATGGAAATTGAGGATATTTCTTGTGACAAGCAATTTTTTTACCCCCCCCCCCACAAAGTTTTCTTCCAAAAAAATGTCATCTGGTAATGGATTTGTGTACAAAAACAGTTGTAACTTTGTCAGTGTTTAACCCTTGTCATGCTGAACCCGGAATATTCCGGTTTTGGCAGGAGGTGTAGACTAAGATCAGACTGCACTTATGTGCAGGCTGATCTTAGTCTACACCTCCTGCTCGTAGTTTTCCTGTCAGAGTTGTTTATGAGGTTGGTTTCTAAAAGAAATATTGATTTTTTAACAAAGAGTTCTATCAGTGCTTTCAGCCCTTTGATTTGAAGGCATTTCAGTAAGGTAATTTATACAGCATGACAAGGATTAAGATATTTTTTTTTTTAAATATGTGAACCAGAAAGAGAGTTTATTGTAGAAAGTAAAAGGGCAGTTTTCCTGAACAACGGGCCGTGTTCATTCACTTAACCCATTGCCAGACGGCCAAACTTTAGACTGTTCCAATTTGAAAGGAGTTGCAGACGATAATTTAAAATTTATGAAATTTTAGATTTTTCAAGTTTCTGGATAAAAAACATTGTGCAAAATGAAGAAATTGCTTGTTTCGCCTAGCTTAGCTCTAATTACCTTCAAGTTTTAAACTAGATGAAGTCTAAACTAAAAAATAACTAAAAAACATTGTGCAAAATGAAGAAATTGCTTGTTTCGCCTAGCTTAGCTCTAATTACCATCAAGTTAATTTTAAACTAGATTAAGTCTAAATTTAAAAAATAACTAAATAACTAAATCAAAATAACTAAAAAATCTGTCTATTTCAATCACTATCTTTATTTACATATTAAATGAAACCGGTATAATATTGTTTGTACGTTTAATTGAGTTGAGAAAAGGACAAGAATATTTTAAAGGAATAACACTATTTGAGAGAGTATAAATTTAATTGTCTTAATCATTTATTTTTAAATTATATATGCTAAAAAAAGGGGATCATTTCGTCAATAATGAGTGCCTGTAGACATTGATCGTTTTCAGAAAACTTTCAGTAAAAAAAAATTAGTGACAGAAATTGACGGATCTCTGATGTCAACCAAAGAATCAACCGATCAATCAAATTATTCATTTAGACAGGAAGTGAACTTTGACATAAGCCGTTATTGATGTAAAGCATGTGTGTTGGTTTGACGACTTAAAGGTCGTAACTACAGTGTTTAGGTCCCCATCCAACCTCATTAATTTTCTGTACATGCTACAGACCATGAATTTTACAAAATAACGCCGTGTCATATCGAAATGGAACTTCCCAATAGAGCTCAGTGGGCGGGGCAAGCGATCCGTCCACTGATTAAGCTTTCAAAAACATAAAAGCGTTTAGTCAATTAAGTGCTACCTAAGACTTTGGTCGTGTATAGAAAATTTTAAGTACCAAACAATTATCGTTGAAATATTCTTCGAAAGTAATTGCAGCATCCTTTTAGCTAGCAAAGCGTCAGCATTGATAGCTTAAGTTAACGGACCAAATTTTGAGGCCTTCACAGAGTTCAACGAGTGCAAACTGCCACTGGAGACTTAATCACTAAATTTTTTGAATGCCTGCGCCATAAAAAGTAGTATGTATTTCATGAATACTGCGAACTTTGCCTACAAGGTCATCTCCCAGGTATTTTTTTAGCTCACTTGAGCACATCGTGTTCAATATGACTGTTTAGAGTCTTAAAAGAAAATTCAGACGATAATTTCAAATTGTTGAACATTCTAAAATATATAAGTATATGTAGAAATAATGTTGAAAATGAAGATATTGCTTGCAACAAGCAATTTCTTCATTTTCCTTATTGTTTTTCGGAACCATCTTTATGGGCGTAAAAAGGAGGGATTGTGTGGGAATGGGTTAACTCCTTGTTTACTTTAACGTTGTTTCTTTATCATGATAACGTTTGACAAAGAAGGTTACCGAACAAAACAATGCTTAGCTAGCTTACAGTACTTCTAAGAACCTTGATCGCTATTAAGAAAAAGCAACAACAAACGATTCAGGGGCCTAACTTAATGTTGAGCGAACGAAGGGTGAAGAGGACAGTCAGGATTTGACGTAACCTAATCACCCTAGTACATTAGTTTCTCGTCTTGAGACAGCAGTTTATCTCGTTTGAAGAAAATTCCATTAACATACCAATTTAGTTATAAACAAAAGGATGAGTGCCTAGAGACACGCCATCTTGTTTCTTTGATCAAGCGTTTCACCGACAAGGGTCTTGTTCTAATGATCGCCCACCCGCATTTCGGCTAAGACTTTGACATACTTTTAAATCTGCTGACCTGGTGCGAGAATGGTGTAGATGACTTAACATAGTTAAACACGTCACACTCCTTTTACGTTTTCAATGAATACTTACACTGGTACGGTGTTTTTGTGAGTGTATTATCTATTATTATTATTATTAATTCATTATTGTTTTTGTTGTTGCTGTTGTACTTTCTGAACTCGCAAGTGTAACTCTATTAACCCATTCACGATCTATTCAAAGATACTCGGCCGTCATGTCCGTTCGAATACTAGTACAAGTGTTGATTTGGCCTTGAAATTTAGAATGTTTTATGGAATCTACAGCATTTCCTCTTGACAAATTTGCCATATCGAAGGAACTGTTTCCTGTGTGTTCCTCTTAACCCATTACTAGACAGCACAATTTCAGACTGGTCCAAATTGAAAGAAGTTGCAGATGGCAAATCCAAGTTGACTGAATTTCAATTTTTTCAACGTACTGTTTGGATAGAAAACATTGTGGATAATGAAAAAATTGCTTGATACAAGAAATTTCTTCCATTTACACAATGTTTTCCAAAGCCTTTTCTTGAGAGGCGTAAAAACGAGGGCTTGTGTGGGAATTGGTTAAAAAAAAATGAAATAAAAAAAATAAATATTTTAGAAAATCTCCTGAAACCGAATTTTTTGACAAATGAAATAATATCCTCTTTGCCTAGGTGGCCTAGAGCTAAGATGCACCAGTAGGGATCAAGCATCAGACTATTCTACTAAACTGCGTGTCCGTTGCGGATCAAGCTTGGCAGATGATCCTTATGTGACCTCTTTTTTTTTTTAAAAAAAATCCACTAAGAAAATGTATTCGTTTTATAAAAGGGTTGCCCCCACAACGATGAAGAGAACAACCTTGCCGAGAAATATATTCAAGCTTGTGGAATAAAGACGGTACGTTGCTTTCTTAACAAGCATATACTGGAAAACAGAATTTGCCTTTAACCTGGCGGACACACTTAATTGTTTGTATGTGGTTTAACGCCACTTTGAACAATTCTGTCACATCACGACAAAGCTCACCAATTCATGAGTTTACTGGTATCATCAATACTAGGCTGGGGCTCTTGAACAAGAACATACCTACGTGACACGTAGTGCAGTAGGGATTTGAAACCCACAACCCTCGACCTCTCCCAGATTACTTGTCCGGCGTTCTAATCCCTGATTTACGGAGAACCCCAAAGACCCCCATGAACTTGTAACCTTAAAAAGATGCCCCTATTTAAGAACTAGCATTCGAAGTTTTAAACCCATACCAGACAACAACATTTTAGACAGGTCAAAATGGAAAAAAAAGTTGCAGACAACAATTTCAAAGTTCATGAAATTTTAAGGCTTTTCAACTTTCTGGGTAGAAAACATTGTATAAAATGAAGAAATTGCTTCTTGCAAGCATTTTCTTCATTTTACACAATGTTTTCCTAATTACTCTTCTTGAGGGGCGTCAAAACGCCATTATGTGGGAATGTGTTCAGGGCTATGACAAACTGTTCAACAGTTATCATTAATGTTATAATCTAACAGATGCTGACCTTGTCTGATGACGTTAACTTTTGTATCATCAAAAAAAAGCTCTTTCCCAAAGAAATGCTCACTTGAAATATGGAAGCCATATCACTGACAGCCTAAAATGTAGAGCCCTTGTTCATGTTTCAAAGTTGACTTCAGAATGTGACATTAATCTATATAGATGAACTTGAACTTGGTATTCAACAGAACGGACGTTTGATTTATGAAGCTCCTACAACTCAACAGAACAGACGTTTGATTTATGAAGCTCCTACAACTCAACAGAACAGACGTTTGATTTATGAAGCTCCTACAACTCAACAGAACGGACGTTTGATTTATGAAGCTCCTACAACTCAACAGAACGGACGTTTGATTTATGAAGCTCCTACAACTCAACAGAACGGACGTTTGAATTATGAAGCTCCTACAACTCAACAGAACGGACGTTTGATTTATGAAGCTCCTACAACTCGACAGAACGGACGTTTGATTTATGAAGCTCCTACAACTCACCATCTAATTAGCTCACTGACTCCGCAGGCCACGCCCACTGACTCCCACAGGAATTTCGACGTTCATATTAACGCCGTTATTTTGCAAACTGTAAAGCCACGGCAGTAACGTGTAACAAATAAGTAAAATGGTTTGGCGACCAAAAAGTCGAAACTACAGCTTGAATAAGCTGTAGTTACGACGTTAAAGTCGCCAAACCAACAAAAGGTGCTTCACACCAATGTCGGGCAGTGTTGGAGTTCAAAGCTCAATTCCGGCCTGAATGAATTATTTGATTGGTAGATTTATTCTTCGATTGACACCACGATCGATCAAATGTTATTGCGACTGACCTGTATTAGAATATCTAATCTACAATGATTTAATTTTTAGTTTCGTCTTTCAAAAACGAGCGTGCTAATTGGTCGAAAAAAAAAATATTCATAACTCCATGAACAAAATTTTGAGCACGAAGCGATTTTTTATGCTATCGCACAAAATGGTCCAATAAAAAGGTATCAAAATTTGTTTAAGCTTTTGTTCTTTTCCCTCGATGCAATTAAATTATAAGAAATGAAGAGAATATTTTTTATTTTCATGGAGGTACGAACCGAAAAACCTAATCACACAATGTATGAATCCACTTTGCGTATTCATACAGTGTGATTAGGTTTTTCGGTTCATACCTCATTGAAAACAAAAACTTTTCTCTCCATCTTTTAAATGAATTACCTTGAAAAGTGTTATTGATAATGAAAAGTTGCCTTAGAGTCGGTACAAATAGAAAGGAACAGAAACAGAAACCTTGACCTTGCTACATTGGTAAAGCTTGAGAGGCGTAATCTTAGTTGAAAGTTTCGGGACCATGTGGTCCTCTCTTGCTTCTTTTTCTTTCTTTCTTTTTCCCGTACTTAACCCATCCCCACTCAGTGACGCTTTTAGACGTTCACATGAAAAAAAGCTTTTGAAAACATTATGAAAAATGAAGAAATTGCTTGTTACAAGCAATTTCTTTATTTTCTACAATGTTTTCTACCCAGAAAATTGAAAAAAATCCAAATTTCATTAACTTTAAATTGTTTTCTGCAACTCTTTTCAATTTGGACTAGTCTAAAATTTTGCAAAGTGGGTATGGGTTACAGTACAGGTCTGACGAAAAGTTTGGTTACAGCGGCATTCAAATTTTGAACTGTCCAGAGATATTTAGTAAGTTTGGTGGTGATTTGTGTCACAACCGGAATTCGGAAAGAATAAGCTGTCGTTTAAGTCTCTAAGTAACAAGGATTACTTATTATAAATGTCGGAGTTCACTTCCGGTTTATATTAATGATATGATTGGTCAGTTGTTTTTGATTGACAACAAAAATCGCCGATCTTTCTGAAAAAAAAAATATGCTCTCTGTTATAAAAACAAAGACATAGGAAACCTTTCTTGAAAATTTTAAAGGATGTATTAAAGCCATGTTTTCAATCCGATCAATATTCTTTGAAGTAATCTGATAAAGGGTCACCCAAGGATCATTTCTGTGAAATTTAGTTGAATTCTGTGCAAAACTTTCCGAGAAGAAGATTTTTTAAGGTTTTAACATATATAGAAATTAGCCCTGCAAATTTAAGCCATATTTTTCATCCGATCATAACTGTTTGAAGGAATCTTGTAAAGGGTCACCTAATGATCATTCCTGTAAAACATGGTTGAATTCTGTTCAGCACTTTCTGAGAAGAAGATTTTTAAAGGTTTCACCATAAATGGAAATTAGCCCCGCACGTTAAAGCCATGTTTTTCATCTGATCAAAATTCTTTGAAGGAATCTGATAAAGGGTCACCCAAGGATCATTTCTGTGAAATTTGGTTGAATTCTGTTAAGAACTTTCTGAGAAGAAGATTTTTAAAGGTTTAACATATATAGAAATTAGCCCTGCCCATTAAAGCTATATTTTTCATCCGATCATAACTCTTTGAAGGAATCTTGTAAAGGGTAACCCAATGATCTTCCTGTGAAATTTGGTTGAAACCCATTCATTGGTTTTTGAGAAGAAGATTTTTAAAGGTTTCACCAAAAATGGAAATGAAATGAGTACTTAACTCTATTTATTTTTCCCAAACGATAAGTGTAAGTACCAGAGTAAACTTTCGTTTCGACACAACGCAATTTCTCCAAACTTCTCTGTACCTCGGAAATATTCCACAGCTACTTTCAATTGTAATGACCGTGTGTACCTTGATAAATCTAATTATTTATATCGATAGCATTATATCATTTATATGTATAATTTAACGTGAGCATGTATGTTATGTTCTAACAATCCAAGGAGCTGTAACGACATTTATGGGTTTTTTTTTTAAATTGGGCCTATGGCCTATATTATTCAATAAAGTAGGTTCATGTTAATGATTAGCATATATAAAAAGCTGTTAAAAGATTACGTGATGCTAACATTAGTACTATCAGTCTTTAATGTGTACTATAAATGTATATGAAAAACATGTCAGAAAAGCATGTGTGAAAAGGAGAAATTACTTGTTAGAAGCAATTTCACCTTTGCCATACAGTCTTTTTTACTCCATATGATACTTGTTTATTTCATTTATTCAAAATGGTCTTAGAAATGATAACTGACCATTTATTTCAATTTCGTCAAGCTGTCTTCAAATGAGTAAAGCTTTTTGAAATCTACCGAACTTAAATATCCATATATAGTCCTCTTCTAATATCAGCAATGGCCATGGGTTCAAAACCATTCCTGCTGCTCATCATGTTGGTCATTTCTTGGACAAGGCATTTCAGTGGCTTAGCAGAATACTTTCCTATAGTCAGGAAACACATGCACAAAAGTGAACTCAAAGGCGGTATAACTGGCAGATTGTTCAAGGTGGTATTTAACTTTATAAAAAGAAATAATTTAAAAAGAACAATAAAAACAAAAGCAAAATTATTTGAATTTTTATTACCATGTTTTTCTCTGTTGCTTCTTATGCAACTGTGTATTGTGTGTCTCTGAAGCTTTAATCATCTTATAAAAAACATCAACAACGTAAACACTATCGAAAAATACAGTCTTTAACTGTTTAAAACATGATATCTTGTTTCATTGATTACATCGTACAAATTATTATGACTCCGATTGAAATATAGATTCTGTTTTCAGTGTTATCAAAAGCGATTATTTTGATAGTATCGTCTTTAAAACGGAACGGAGGTACATAGGATAATTTGCTTGCTTATACGGGGCTTAACAATCTTTTAGTCTTATCATGACACAGTTCACTTGTTCATGGCGTCCTGGGAATTACAAGCATTAGGCAATGGCTCGGAAATGCATTGCCCAAGGACATACCCGTGTGACAAGCGCAAGGCCGGGATTTAAAACGGCCACATTGTTTATATTGAGCTTAGACTAAGAGCCTCTGTGCCACGTAGGACCTGGACATAGGGTAAAGTACTAATGCGCATAATGTCCAGATATAAAGAAAATCCATTTAAAGTTTGATTTAAATTTAGATTATTAGCTTTGTGTAATCTAATATTTTGTTGAAGCTTCTTGTTGAAAGAGCTTCTTCTTTCGCTTGATTTCTAGGTTTTGCCTAGTTTTATATTATTTTACTTAAATACACAAATACAAAATTACACAGGGAAACTCCCTTAAGATCTTCAAGAAGCGATTAAGACTAATCATACGAAGTAACTACTGTAGCAATAGTGTAGTTAACACCTGGAACTCTCTCCCTGATACTGTGATCTTATCACCCTCTGTAAACACCCTGAAAAGTAGACTTATTCAGTTCTGTAAACACAATAAGGTTAAGTTTGAACTATCACGCTATGTGTCCCGGCAGAAATTGTATTAATGCGGGCGAAAGACCGCCTATAGATTACACGTATATGTACAAGTCATATACCCATTAAACAATAATCGGTCATTTTTGTTTTTTCTCAAATAAGAAGAAAAAAAGAAGAAGAAAAAAAAAAAAAAAGTCCTATGTCAGTCTGGTTCTCAACAACTACTTCTTCAAAAGAAAAATTATGCAGAAAAACTCGTTTTCGAAAACACAGCCAACTTTTCAAGTCTGGTTCTCAACAACTACAGCCTAAAAGGAAAAAAATATGCAGAAAAAGATCGTATTTGAAAATACAGTCCACTTTTTTTTTTTTTTAGTCAGGTAAATCTAACGAATAAGTAAACAAACCGTATCATTTATTTTAAGAATTTGTGTTTAAATTGAACTTTATTTCTTTACACATTTTGTCGCAGAAAATCCAGTTAAAATAATGTCAACACAAAAAATTATCATTAAAACCTGTGACGTCATGGATTCGTGTGAAAATGTCACGCATTACTAAGGTGGCAGTCCGTCCTATTTCAATGACTTCCGTTTATATACCAGAGAGAGGGTAGAGATCATTAGACAGAGAATATCTTGCCCACGATTTTTACAACGATCGTCCAGGGTTTTTCCTTTGCGTTCTTAAGAAGGTAAATAAAATAGTTCTATTGTATTTAACTAAATATTATATACCAAAGTTATCATGGTAGCAACCTAGTTTTTTTTTTGCTTTCTGGAATACTCTTTCTTCAAAAATCTAACCCATTACCAGACAGCAATTTGTTTAAACTGGGCAAAATTTAAAGATGTGGCAGAAGACAAATTTAAAGATATTATTTTTTTTAAAAAAAATGTATTCATTAATCGATACATTTTTCATTTTGTGGTAGAAAATATTGCGAGCAATGAAGAAATTGTTTGTAACAAGGATTTTTTATTTTTCCACTTTGTTTTCCAACCCTTTATCTTTAGGGGATCATCAAAATGCCTGGCTGTGTGGGAATGGGTTGAATGGTGATGATTTTAAGTGATATAAACATAATGTACACAAATTTAATAAATATGTGCAAAACAATCGGAGGAATTGTCTAGAACAGCTGTATTAATCCTTTCCCACACGACAAAATTTTTGACTGGTCCAAATTCGAAGAAATTGCAGACGAGAATTTTTAATTTATGAAATGTTACAAATCTTTGTCTTTTGTGGTAGACAATGTGATGAATAATAAAGAAATTGCTTATAAGTTATATTATGCAATTTCTACATTTTCCCTGGTGTTTTCCTAAGCATAATTCTTGAGAGGAAAACCTTTTAAATAAAGTTGGTTATTCTTTGCCCCCGTAGACTATATGACAGGTTTTTATAAAATTAACAATCTCCAACTTCTTAGGCAAAAGAACATAGAATTACACTTGTTACATGTAATATTCTCTCTTCGTGCTGAAATTCACTCAAATGTATATTTGCGTACAGGTCTCTACACCCATTACAAGTTGAAAACAAAATATGCCTTAACACTATGGTAGAATCACTGGAAATTAGAAATTGTATTAAGAAGTCAGAGCTTAATGGATTTTCACCCTGTACTTTGGGCCAACAAATATTATTTGTTTCTTGAAGAACTAAGATTGACAAGTATGGGAACTTTCATTAAAATCTGTAAAACCATAACAGATTTTGTTTGAAATAAAAATGCAAATAAAACGACTCATAGAAAAATGGACCAAGACAGATATCACTGCCAAAACGTGTGTCTATGAGAGATTTTTATGGATAATAGACATATAGTCTGTTTATATATACAGCTTTAAATATTAATACATGTATAACCATCTCGAGTCTGTGTAGACCGGTACCACCGTCGACTTTAACAAAGGCTTTGTTGAAGACGACAGTTCTACCAGTCTAGAGTCTGTGGTACTGGCAATCTGTATAGTTAATATTTATGAATATCTTCAACTCTGATGAACTAATGACCAGTTTATTGTTTCTACAATATTGTAATTTACAGTACGATTCAATCATTTATTAAAAAGGGGCTATTTTGTAAATGATTTCTGTTATTTACACAGATACAGGTAGTAATTCGGAATTTAGATTTAAATATTTCAACATCAATGCTATAAACCTTGTGTTGTAGGAGCTCGTTTGTATCACTTCAGCAAGACTATTCAAATAACTGCCCACGACATGGGATTTCATCGAGAAATGAGAATCTTAGAATGCTATTGCCCCTTATTATCTAAATCACTGTTTAAGTCATGTAAAATGAATTTTTAACGGATTTGAATAATAAAGAATATTGATATGTTGTTTCACATCTCGGGATAACTTTCGCATATGAATTCCTATCCCTTTGGACTCTCTCAAGACCGTCTGAATGATCACTGGAGCTTCGTGACTGTAATTGGAGAGACCCCTTCCATTGACCATATAATGATGCAGAACACGAGTTTCTCTTAATATAATTCTCTCAGCTTTACTGTCAAACCCGTCTCTTGCAACATGTTGAAATCATATTCATTGTTCTACTAAGATATTGTTACCTCTGCAATAAAGAGGATATTTTTTGTGCATATGGGCATTAATTAGTATGAAACTCTGGGATAAAAAAACACACCTGAAGTAGGACACATATATTGTACAGTAAAGTCACAAAATTAAAGCCTAAAACTCAAATCCATAGTGTGATTTCTTGTTGCTCTTTCACCCGGAACCTAGGCTATATTAAAGAAGATATGCCGTGCAAATTAAAGTATCAACAAAGGCAACAGTACCTATTCAGACGTCGAAGATGGTAAGAATTGTAAGAAATAACATTACAATACCTAATAAGTGGACATATTTTATGCATTTACTTAAGAAAAGCGATGAAATATATAATGGGCTGTTCAAGTTTAAAGAACGCGCTGACAAGAGTTGTGCACACACCGGTTACCGTAAACATTTTCATTCTTGTTGGTGATACGTCACGAGATTGTAAAAGAAATATTGCATTTAAGCAGTCATAATATTTTTTTGGCAAATCGTCAATTTTCTTCTCCAATCCGTACAAATTTATCAAACCATCCTTTGCGTAACATAATGTAAACTCGGGTATTGTCGAAACTTCTAGTCTACCTAAAGATCGGCGATAAAAACCGAATGTATCCAACCATTTCTAGAATCCCCTGTTACAAAATGGCGTTTGAAAATACAAAATGATGTTCTAAGAAATATCAAAAGATAATGCTTTAAAAGAATTGTGGGTATGAGTGAACTGTCAGATGGCAAGAGAGATAATGCAGAGGACAAAAAAGATGGGATTCTGGCGAGAGGTGCTTCAAATGGTGAAGTCATGGGCAGTTCTAACGTAAACGAAAATGCAAGTAGGCCAATAAAAATGGTCGAAAGCGCCCAAAAGGGTGCTTCGGCTGCTGACGTTAGACCAGACAAGTCGAAGTCCTTTGACAGATACAACGACCGAGATCGGAGATACGACTCGAGGGACAGACCACCTTACAAAAATGTAAATGGAGTGAGACCAAGTCCTGGTGGCCGTGGAGGGAGGAGAGATGACGATAGAAGACCGAGCCCAGTCAAGAGGGAATTTAGAAAAACAGAAATTAGAAACAGTTCCAGCAATACTGGACAATATAGGAAAGAGATTGAGAAGAAGTCTCCAGGTAATGCCATTTGAATGAAGGACTTTTGAACTACTTCTTAGTTAAATTCTATTCCTGATAATTTATCTTTACATGAGGTGTTTTAAAGATATTTTGCTGGGTATTTGCTTATTTTCTTGTCCTATGATCCGGTCAATAGAAAAACCGAATTACGCCTGAAAACCGAATTACATCGAATTACACCAATTGTACCAAATTTCACAAAATTTTACCTTTAAATTAGACTATAGAGCTATGATGTATTTGTCATATATCATATTATTAACCTTGAAAATTAATTTTGATAAGTCTTAAATATCATGATGTTCTCCATCATGTTTTCTGTTAACCAAATTACACAGACATATTTTGAACAATATATGGTCAACACCTGTTTGAGTAAGGTAAAAACTGAATTAAACGTTCTGAACTCTTCACATTATATGGGAAGATTGGACCATCCGTATTATAGTTGGCCTGATTATCATTTCCATTTTTTAAATAGTAATAATTAATGATTATCTTTTTCTCTCAAAATCATTTAAATGAATTATATTTATGTAGGACTATTACACAAGTAAACATCTATAGGCCACTTTTAAAAAATCATACAATATTGTGAAGAAGTGAAATTCGGTGATTTCAAATAATAATAGGACTGAAATATTATGCACTCTAATATCCCCGTCAAATCAATATCTATCATTCATGAGACACAATACTTTTGATATGACAGGATATGAGAGACCTTAATCTCATTTCTCTTCTGTATTTCTATGAAATTTGGTGTGATTTGGTGTAATTCGATGTAATTCGGTTTTCAGGCGTAATTCGTTTTTTCTATGCACCACTATGATCTTCATATTCCGGAATTTGATTTGTTAGAGCTTGTTTGTCATATATGTTTGATTATTTAAAGTTACTTACATTTGAAGTTGTTCCTGTGACATCATCCTAATTAAGTTTACATAGACACAGCATATTGATCAAATTTCTGCTGAGGACTATGTTTAATATTTTTGCCTTTATATCAAGCTTAAACTTTTGGTGTAATCACAAATCAAACCTATAACCAATTAATTCTTCAATTATATATGATCTAAAGTCCACTTGTTACGGCAATTTCTCTGTTTCAATGGTAACCACTCAACTCAGCCTGTTAAAAACTCTGTGTATAACTTGTCCTGTTAATTCAGTCAATTTAGTCTGTACATGTGTTATAGTGTAAGGTATACACAGGGTCAAAAAAATTCCAAAAAAGGCACTCGTTCTGCAGGGCAAGTAACATGAAAAAGTTACTTGTCCTGTATTGACTATGACTTGTCCTACAACAAGCGTAGGGATCTTAAAAAAGTACATTTTGGTATTCAGTACTTGAAAACTTTTCTGATATCTGATGATGACATTTTTGTAGTGCAGATGAAACAAAAACACAAAATTTAGGACGTCAGAATAACTTTTAATGCCGGGTCCTGAATGCCGGTAAAATAATGTGGACAAGTGAAACAATATATTGATACATTCAATATGGCAGTCTTTTTCCTGTAGTATTCAAAGAACACAATTTATAGATGGAAATACTCAAAAAATATTAACAAAATCAGTGAAATTTATTATTTTTTATGCGTAATAATTTTCTTAAATTTATGATTGATAAAAATCACGGTGTTCAGGTTCCGGGTCATATCATGCGAAAACTGGAAACGGTCAAAAATCAAAGTAAATGATTGATTACATATTGTTGCGAACCTTCATCTCCGAATTCACACAAATACAGTTTTGGGGGGTATTTCTATCTGTATTCATACTGAAATTAATTTTACAGTACATTATTTTTCACTTGTCCGGGCGTACGACCGCCTCCAAATTTTCACTCATCCTCCAGGATATCCAACTTGTAAATACAAGTGGACCCTGATACAGGTATGTGCAAAGTTATCGGATAGTTCAAAAAGGTGTTAACTATACCTAAATGGTCAGATTTAACATAATACTTTACACTTCATCATCTAAGTTCATAAATTTCATTCATATTGGAGTAATTCAAATTAACAAAAGGGATTCAATTGATATATATACAGGGATAATTCTGGCTTAGAATATCATGTGCAAAAACATCTCATTTAGTCAAATTTAATGAGAAATTTAAGATTTTTTGGTGAGAAATTTTACCAAATCCATCACTAAGTTACATTTTGCTCTGAAAATTTTCTCTAATTAACCCAGTGCAGGGTTCTCCCCAGGCCATTATGGCATATCGGCCCCGATACGCCTTCATTGATTAAGAGAGTTTGCCGATACGCCTTCATATCGCCGATACGCTTAAATTTGGTCACCGATACGGCTTAATTTCCAGCAGAAGAAAGGGTAAAGCAAACCATTAAAATTGGCTGCAGAAGCGCGGACACGACAGGCTCTTTATCTATAGTGTTGTATTACATAACATCTTTAATGATAAGACCATTACACTCTTACTAATTGGTGTTTATCGATTTTTTCTCACGTTTCCCACTGGTACCTCGTTATCAGTCACCAAGCATGATAGGTACCAATATGTAAACAATGAATTCAAAATGGTGACCCGGTTCCGGAAAATTGTCACTTCGGCTGAGATTGGTCTAGTTAAAAGTAAAAGATGTGGTTATTTGATGTGACAACTACCAAACTAATGCCACAGTGGTTTAAAATTTAATTTTTTGAAGGAAAGATTTATTGGGTCAGTTTATTTCATACATTGATCGCTGAAAACATATCCTTTTTTGCGATCTTTTTTCGTTACGAGAATTTGCCAAAATAATAAAGACAGATTTGTATAGAAGCCATCCTAGTTATACTAAGCTCTTGTTTTCAACTCAGTTTAATAATTACACACATGTATCTTCTGGAATAAGTCCATTTATTTTTTATCCAACATGGAGGGCATTATCTCAAACATTCGTACCCTGGTTTGTTCAACCCATTTTTTCAATAAATTTGTTTTAAAAGTTTGATGAAAAAAAATTATTATGCTTTTAGTAATCATTTAATAATATCTCATCCTCTCATGTTTTTTACCCAAAAAGAAATAATACCCCCATAAAAATCAAAGTGCTGAAAGCACTTCAAGAAAAGAATGCCTTAGACCAATTAGGGATTTCTATTTATAAAAAGTAATGGTTTAATAATTATTTAGAATCAGGAAAAGATCATTCACGCTATAATACTTGGAAAACAAAATCTTCTTTTGAAAATCAAAGTGCTGAAATCACTTAAAGAAGAGAAGAGTAATGACACTTGTTTTATAAATTTGATCAAGTTTCGTGTTATAATTTGAGAAATAAGGTTTGACACTGCTGATATATTATACATTTTTATTAACTTATTGAAATCAAATAGCTGAAAGTACTGTTAGAAGAATAGTTATAGTGTCAGACAGTCGAAGGCTTCTGAATGGGCTAATAATTAGCATTTCAAATTTTAAACAGAGAATCTAATGGCGCTCTTTAAGATGCAAAATTTGAAAATGAAACCAGGTATTTCACACAGAACCTTATAAATACATTTTTGAAATTACTGAAAATAATTTTTTTTTTTCTGATGAAGGGCATTTTTCGTCAATCCAACACTCCATGCTTTTTTAAAGAGTCCTCAAGGATATGATTTTTGGACAGACTTGATAAAATGGCCAAGCATGAAAAGCTAATCCTATCTAATAGACAAGCAGTTGACACTTTTTTTTACTCATGAGACTTTTGGGTATATTCTTTCATTATCTTTCCTTTTCACATCCTTTTTATGAGACAATTTAGTGCCCTTTCCAACAAATAGGATAGAGAGTTGAAGTAAGCTGAGTAATAATACAATTGGTTGATATCGAAATAAGCCTCAGAATAGATAAATCAACTTATAATAATTAAAAAGTTGAAGAATATAGTTCAAGAATAACTCCCAATAAAACAAGAAGATGTCAATAATCAAGCTAAAAAGCACTTTTAATGACCTTTATTATGTATAGTCATACCAAGATGTTAACAGACAACAGCCGCGCATTTGCCACTACGCCTTCAAAAATTTCTGGGGAGAACCCTGCAGTGTCAGTGACTTTTCTGGCTGGAAAATGAGAGAATCTCTCAATATCTCGATCCCAAAAAGATCCCTGTATTAGTATATATAAATATCTTATTAATTTTTCTTTGGTTGAAAAATAGCTTATCATCTTAAAATATAAAGCAAACAATCTTAACTGCATTTTAAAAGAAAAGCATATACAGACGTGTCTTTTAAACAGATTTGCAATCAAAGCAATCAGGCAGATACCATGTCAAATACCTTTAGAATGAGGTCAAGATGTGAATTCCAAGTACTGTATTTATTTGAAAAATCGCCTGGGCGATTATTAGAATAGTGACCATCGACAAAGTTGGGGCTGGGCGATTTTTAGAGGCATGCACAGTGTTCCAGATAAGGTCCGTTTTTCCGTAATTTACGGTTGTAAATTGGCTGGTTACGCATATTTTTCAGCGAATTGCCGTACAAGTTACGGACCGTTAATCAGTTGTACAGACATTATTAGGTACGAACACGTAAACAAAAGGGAACTTACTCTTGTAGCATTTCATGTAATCACTCGGCTATTCCTATATTGCCGAAAATCCCCGTTACTTTGTTATTCCCTACCCTAATTACCGATCGATTTTCCGTCTCTTTCCGTGACATTGGAATGCAGACCCTGGGAAAATTCTTGTCAACAAGGACAGTACCCGACATTGAATCTCTTTCTAATTTAATGTCGTGATCGATGTGAAACCAGGCGTTCCGACTGACTAAATCGCAAAATGTCGAGACAGAAAACTTTGACGAGTTTTTTCAGTCGTCTATGTACAAATATATCCCAAAGCCAGAAGAAAACATAAGACCAATTATAGAGGAAAGTGTTTGCTCCATCGTGGAGAAACATTTTCTAAGGCATGGTAAGTTTAGGGCTTAATACATGTATAGATTCACTCACAGCTGTTTTGTCGGTTTGGACATCTGTTTTGAACGAGAAATCTGTGATGATTCTGAATAGAAATGGTTTCTTGTTTAATTAAATGGAATTTGTGATACAAAAACAAAATGAAAATGAATTAAAAGTTTTGTTGCTGAATGTAGAATGTAAAATCGATTCTTGACGATTCATAGAAGTTAAGGAAGAGTTCGGGTGTCTACTACGGTAGATACTTGTATTTATAAAATGTCATATTGTCTAATTTTCTTCAAACAGAGCTATAGCTCAGATTTTGATTTGCAGTTACTGTAATTCAATATGTGAAGAGCAATTGACCTGTTTCTATAAATTACTTTTAGTATAATATATAAGCAGGACAATTGCTTTGATAGCAATAATTTGGCTACATAGAAAAGTTCTAGTGTTCTTTCTATATTCTAACATTATGGTGTAAATGTTGACCATCTCTGAGTTGGGTTAAAGTGCTCAGTTTTGATTAAAAGGTTACTTATTAAACGAAAGAAACGAAATTTGATATTCCCTCTGTTTATTTGATACTAAAAGTAAGCTGATACTGATTCTCATATCAAGTACTGATTTAAAATTATTTGCATCAGTTCAGTACTGATGCCTCTTGAAATTATCTGGAGCACTGCATGCAGTATATAGTTTGACCGGGGCATATAAAATAGCTTGCAAATCATTCAGGGTATATTTATGAGCTTTTAAAAGCCAACAATCAATTTAGTTCTGCATTGGCAACGGATATTTAACAGACCAAAGCTGGTGAATCAGATTTTTCCTAAGCACTGCATCAGAGGGAAATGAATTTTTAAATGTCTGATAAGTTAACCCATGCATCATCGCATATCATTGTAGTTTCTGAACATGCAATATAAAGATATTCGATCTGCCTGTTACACAGTTTGGGCCTGAAGAAGCTAGCTACTATAATGTTGGACTTGTTCCCCTGTTGTCTTGATAGATGAAGTCAGCTTTGTTAAAGTCTTAACCCTTTCTTGTTGAAAGCTGGGATCTTATATTTGAGAAAACATTGTGAAAAAAGAAGAAATTTCTTGTAACAAGCAATTTCTCCTTTTCCCATTATATTTAGTATCACAATGGATGGTTTCATTTCAAACTGCATCAAATTTCATTGTCCTGTGCAGCCTCTGTCAATTTGGATCAGTCTTAAATTTCAGGAAAGGGTTAAAGAATTATAATTAGAATGGTAACAAAATATCAAGACTAAGTCCATGAAGACAAAAATAGTTTGATAGGGTAGTGGCATAATGTTTACGCATGAGTATGCATGCCAGATGTTCCCCCCACCCCCAACTTCAAGTCACTTTGAGTGGAACAAGAGAAAACATTGTGGTTAAAGAAGAGATTGTTTCATACATAAATTTCTCCCTTTATCCACAATGTCTCTCTCCTTAAGCACTTTCATTTTCCAACTTTGGGAGAACAAATTTGGCAATTAATCGTTGGTTGCAAATCTCTCTGGATTTGGGGAAATTTCTGATTTGTAGAATGGAGGAAATTGGTTCGTTTCAACTGACTCTGGCCGAAATGTTACGTTACAATAGGGGTACGACAAATTTCGTAGTAATGGACTTGGTCTAATTTCATTTCCATTGTTAAAAATACGGTAACAATAAATCAACAAAGAAGACTATTTTATGAGTCGAGAATTTACACCGAACCAGCTGCACATGTACAAAACTGGATTAAACTTTGTAGCAGGAAACTTTAACCCATTCCAACTCAATCCCTCCTTTTTACGCCCCACAAGAAAAAAGCTTTTGAAAACATTGTGGACAATGAAGAAATTGCTTGTAACAAGCAATTTCTTCATTATCCACAATGTTTTCTATCGCAAAAGACGAAAAAAATTAAAATTCCATCAACTTGAAATTGTCGTCTGCAGCTTTTTTCAATTTGGACCAGTCTAAAATTTTCTTGTGTTGGAATGGGTTAAATCGTAACAATAAAGGTCATAATAATCGAGGTGTTGCTGTGTATAATATATTTAATGTAAAAATGAGATGTTTTTCAAGTACATGGGTATCTAAAAAAAACTTTTCAAGATTTTCTAAAGAGAAAATATTTAAAATGTATATTCCTGAGCTCTTAGAATAACTTTAGTCAAATGACTTCCTTTATTTGTAAAAAGGGAACATCTAGGCAATTGGGTGAATATCAAAGTAAACAGCAAATCATTATGAGATATATTCGGTATTATATATATCCAAAATGCCTACCATTGGACCAGGCTATTGCACAATCAAAGATACCGATAAGAAGGTGCAAGTTACATGGATTAAAACAGGAATATATGGAAGGAAATCATTAACTTTTGAATTTGACTTACCATTTAACCCCTTACAGGAAAAAATTCTCAGAACGATGGAAGATACAAACAAAATTTTAATAGCAATATGTATCAAAAATAATTGATGACCCAGATTTGGAAAAAACAGTGTAAAAAACACTCTTTTTATCGCAATATTTTTGTTCTCCGTTGTTTTTGATTGGTTTGCTTGTTTTAAACAGTCTTGTCAAGCTGAGGAACTAAAAGCAATAAATCACTACAAGGGATTCCTTTGCTAATTATTTTTCGGAAATGAGAAGTAAAATATTAAAGCTAAATGTGAATGAAATTGGTCTACTAAGAAAGGAACACATCTGAAATGTGTCAGCGTAATATAATCTACGATAACAATTTCATATTCCAAGGTCTGTATGAAAAGTATAACCCTTATTCTATACATTTCTATTATTTGAATAGTTTTTAACTTGAAATGCCAAATTTGGTAAGCAAGTACCAGTCTAGAATTCTGTCGCTTGGTAATGGGTTATTGTAAGGGTATCTAAGTGCCTTATCAATTTAGAAATTGTAATTTCAGAAATAAACAGACCATTTGCAGATGAGTCTCGATTATCTAAACTAGTTCGTCGACTACAGAGGGAAACAGAACGTGATAGAAGGCTTACAGCAGCCAGACAATTGACAGAATACCTAAGTACACCAGAAGGTTCAAAAGTAGGTGACATCAAAACATTTTCAAACCTTCCTTGCTTTGTAAACACTACCCTTTTGGCATGAATATCTTGAAACATGATAAGAATGTCTTTCTAAGTTAATTTCTGAGTCAAGAATTTTAAAACAGGTTTTGTTGTAACAAAAGAAGGTCACTAGTGCTATTTCACACCTAAAGTCATTATTATTTGTGAGATCATTAAAATGAGTTCTATAGAAAATGATACATTATGTAATATCTATTTGACCAAGGACTCAAAACCTTTACTTGTGTTTTGCTGGTGATCCAAGGAAGAGACTCATTGGTTTTGATACCATTGGTTAGCTTTTCAGCTTAGAATTGACCAATTGCTGGCCCTGCCCACAAACTCATTTGGTCATACCCATTGACTTCAATAGAAGGTCCTGCTTAGATTTTAAATGGCATTATTTTGCAAAAACTATGGTCAGTAGCATGTAACAAATAGAATTATTAGTTAGTGACCTAAACGTAACTACAGCTTAAATAAGCAGTAGTTACAACATTTAAGTAGCCAAACAACAAAAATGTTACACACAAATGGCGGCCAATGTTGGAGGTTAAATCTCAATTCTGGGCTGAATGAATAAATTGATGAGTTGATATATTCCTTAATTGACCACCGCGATTGATCAATTATAAGGCTTTACTAAAGTGTTGAACATTGGCCTGTATGTTAACCTAAGAAAAATATTTTTATATCAGCTCTTTTATACAGAACTATACTACAAAATACTATAATGATGAATTCAATTACAAGGTGCTGGTGGTGATAAAATCACTTTTAGTGATAGTTCTAGTTTTTTTTATATTTAGAAATTTCACATTTCAGATTGACTTGAGAATAAAGAAAGCTTCAGCAAGATTTAATGAAAACAAATGAAGCAGAGTATTCAAGAATTAGCCTATTGGCTGGAATCACTAAACCCATTACAAGACAACAAAACTTTAGACTGGTCCAGATTGAATAGAGTTGCAGCCGGCAATTTCAAGTTGATGAAATTTTCCATTTTTTCAACTTTCTGGCTAGAAAACATTATGCAAATGAAGAAATTGCTTGTTGCAGGCAATTTCTTCATTTAACACAATGCTCTTCCAGTTATTTTTCTGGTGGAGGCATCAAAAAGAGTCATTGTGTGGGAATGGATTAAGTAATTTTTATCAATGTTTTTTACTTCAGTGGGCACAGAGAACTAGTGAAGACATGCTGGCTGTACTGAAAGATATTTTTTTTGAAAGGTAATAAATAATACATGTAATTCTGACACACTGCCCAGCCTTTATAGATAATTAAAAAAGTAGAAATAATCTGTCAATTTTGGACAAGTTAGAGAATGGGTCACGCGAGGTAAATATAAGTTCACTAGGTCAAAAAGAAGAAAATCTTTGTTAATGTTCTAAAGGCTTCATTTCATGCCAAGTCAAGTTGAAAATTGGTTGGAATATCCTTGAAATATTGAAGTAAGTTGAAATTTGGTTACTTAGGGTCTAAAATAATGTTATAAGATCAAATTTTGAATTTAAAAAGTTTATGGGTTTGAGGCCACATTTCATGCTCAATCAGCCCAAAAAATTTGTCAGTTTGTTGTGTCTTGATAAATCTCAGACAATTTCAGAATTACGTTACTCACTTGGTCAAAACTTAAAGAAAACATGCTGTCATTCTCGGGGGGGGGGCACAGTATATGCTCAACCAGCCTGAAAATTGGTCATGATGTTAGTCTGGATAAACTCATTCATAAGCTGATTTTTTATCAAAACAAGGTCATTGGGTCAAATCTTATAAGAGACCCCTTATTTCTCTTAATATTCTGATAATTAGAAAGAAAACAAATATGGATGAAATATTTTGGTCACTTAAGAGGTAAAAAATAAGTCAAATCTAACATGTGTACCCTTTGTAATCAAAACTAGGCCACAAATATAGACAACAGTATGGAAACTGTAGCAGCCACATTTTCTCTTCAAATGACCAGAAAATTGGTCATACTGTATGTCTAGATGGTCAACTCAGGAGAGCAATTTAGGGCCATAATGGCCCTCTTGTTCATAGTTTCGATGAAATACATGTATTATAATTGATTGACTGAGGCTACCTTCTTTGTATGGGTTTAACACCCTTTTAACAATCTTTCAATTACATCACAGTCATTGTGATTACTTTGCTTGAACTTTCCTGAAATATCTTGCCCAAGGACACATCTACTTGACCAGAGCCACAGAAAAGATTTCAACCTGTGACCTTCTGTCAGATTGCAAAACTGCTGTCCTAACCATTTAGCAATGCTTGACCACCATATGTTACCAAATGACAAATGTAAGCTAGAAACAATATATATGTTAATTTAGGTATACAATGAAAGACCAATACATATGAATTAACCCATTACCAGACAACAAAATGTTTGACTGATTCAAATTTAAGGGTATGAAGATGACAATTTCAAATTGGTGAATTTTGAAAAGTATGCCTTTTTGGGTAGAAAAGACTGTGGACAATGAAATAATTACTTGTAACAAGCAATTTCTTCATTGTACACTATGATATCTGCAACTTTTTTCTTGATAAGCGTTAAAAAGCTGCGTGGTGTGGTAATGTGTTAAAGAGGGATATAACACATGCACTTTAAACAGAAAGTTCACTGTTTTGACTTTATATAGGTTTAGTTTAATGGTCCTAAGAGATAAAGAATTAACATCACAGGTAATTTATCTTCCTTATGCCATTCTAATGTTTTACCAGAAGAGGTGGATGGCCACATTTTCTTTCACAATGCCTAAATAAAAGACCTTAAACAATTAAAAGTCCTGAAGTAACTAGGGCCAATTCTAGGTTAGTGCCTAAGGACCAGATAGTCCACTTGTTTTTCAATTTCATAATACAAAGTTTTTCTTTTTTTCTTTTCAGGGGATATAAAGATGTAAAATCAGAAGTGTCCTATTGTATTGGACTTATAGGATATCAAATGGGCCAAGACGCACAAAGGTAAATGAATACAGTAAGACCTCTTTAAGAAGACAACTTGCGGTACTTTTTGAAACTGTAGTTAAAAGCGGATGGTCTTAATACTAAGGTTTGTTCGTAAGATAAGCTGTTGTTAAGTTACTTGTCATTTGGCTAATTCAGAAGAGGGTATGCATATGTATTTTATCTTGTTATTTTATTGGGCATCTTTACTACATATGCACATGAATTTGTCACTGCTTTCTGTGATAAGTTCTACTTTAGCCCTCTTCTTATCCATTTCTCTATCTTGAGTTTATTGGGAAGTCAAACCTTAGATTATTTATACATAAGTACATATTTGTAGTGTCTTCTTTAATACAAATAGCAAACATGAAAGAGTTGAAATCAAATTTCAATTGGTAATTAATCCAGGTTATTACTTTTTAGAACGTTGTAAACAATTTGTTCTGTCAAAATTCTCCTTGCAGGGCTCTCACTAGGATTTTGAAAGTAGGATTCCAGGAATCCAATTTAGGAAAAAGTTGGATTCCAAGCAGAAAAAGTTGGATTCCAGCCTGATTTGGCAGGATTTTAATACTGAATCCGATTTTCACCAAATCCTTTTTTTACAGCACTTTCTTAGTTGAAATTAGTGTGGAAAAGGAGATTAATTTTGGTTTTAAGAATTATCATATTTTCTAGCCCATATTATGTTGTTTACATGTATGATCATGTTCATTTGATCATCAGCAAATTCTCTTAATTAGGATTATTTGTAAATCTAATTAAGAAGTAAAGCATTTATGTCAAAATAAAGCAAATGATAGAATTATCCAAAATGTGTAATTTTCTTTTCTTTTTTTTCTAAGCACACATTGTAATTAACCCTTGTCATGCTGAACCCGGAATATTCCGGTTTTTGCAGGACGTGTAGACCAAGATCAGCCTGCACATAAGTGCAGTCTGATCTTAGTCTATACCTCCTGCCGACTTCTCCTGCCAGAGTTGTTTAGGAAATTGATTTCTAACAGAAATATTGATTTTTCGACAACAAGTTCTGTCAGCACTTTCAGCCCTTTGATTTTAAAGCAATTCAGTAAGGTAATTTATACAGCATGACAAGGGTTAAGTTAACCCTTGTCACACTAAAAATGTAATGTTCCTCCTTTAGCAAGAAGTAAAGACAAAGGTGTGCAGTCTGACCACCTAATTTTCCTTCTTTAATTTAACCATTTTCAAGATTGTATTTTCAAAATAAATACTGACTCACAATCAGTCAATCCCTCCTTTTACCACTTTGATTTTGATGAAATTTTGCACTGATCTTTATTCAGCTTGATAAGGATTATTTTTTGTTGAAATTTGGACAAAGTAATGGCATATATTGACAGTCAAATTGATGTTTTTTTGAAATAAAAAAATGACAGTAAATTTATGATTCATGCCCAGCTTTAGATTTCTAAGAGCCCCAAAAGTTTATCTAATAATTTTCATTTTCAATTGAATTGCCTGTTTTACCCACGAAAACCCATGACAATTTTATTTTGCAATATAAGTTGACTTCTTTATTATGTTTTGGCTATTTTTTCACTAAACTGATCAATAATAATTTGATTTCAGTGAGATAAGAGTGCTAGTAAAATAATTTTACCCAAGTTTCACAGGTTTCTAACACCTGTCACCTACGATCGTCGATGCATGACTGGTCACCGCAAAGTGGTAATTGTCAATCAAGCTGGGTGTTATCAATGATTGTGGTGTATGCTAGGATAATCAATTTACATTTTCCAATAATCTTCCTACTATTTTAATGACCCTTGAACAATGACAGTTGATTTTACAGTGTCACTTTGACATAACGACCGACGTCGGACGCATGTCATTGAAAAAATTGTCATCCGTCGGAATCCTTTGATAGGATTTTTTGTCGTCCCTTGCTGAAAGTTGTCGTCTCAGACGACAGTACTGTCGTTTCCGAGAGCCCTGCCTTGAAAGCGGGATGCCTGTATTTACAGGTTAGTGGTAATGTGGGGTTCTACTGCATCTTTCAATTTATTGTGGACTTTGTAATCCTTGTAATGTCTAGAATGTCTTATATGTTTTATGTTTTAACAAAAAGTTTTTATTACAAAATACTTTTAGTAAAATAATCTTTTGTTTTTCCAATTTGGAGTTTCCATTTAAGGTGATCCAAAGACAACAAATTGAGCTGTTGACCATTTTTATCCCCCGCTGTTTAGGCGAAGGGGATAAAGTAATGGTCTCCGTCCCTAATTTCGTCATTCCATCACTAAGCTTGTCCGGAGCATAACTCCTAAAGTATAAATGCTATCAACTTAAAACTTCACAGGTGGATAGATCTCATGGAGGAGAAGTGCAGTGCACAAGAACCACAACTCTTGCTTGCATTATAATGGAGTAATTGCCCTTTGTTGTTTTAAAGACTAAGATTTTGTCAGGAGCATATCTATGAAAGTATAATAGCTATTAATTTGAAACTTCATAGGTGGATAGATCTCGTTGAGGAGAAGTGCAGTGCAAAAGACCCACCACTCTTGCTTGCATAATTTTGGAGTTATTGCCCTAAGTTGTTTTTATGCCTCTGCATTAATAGATTAGGGGCATATTGTTTTACTGGTGTCAGTCTGTCTGTCTGTTCGTCTGTCTGTCTGTCTGCAAAACTTAACCTGCCAACTAAACATTTTCCTATAACTTCAACCCTGATTAAATTACAATGCTAATATTTGGTATGTAGATAGGTCTCAACAAGGCGCAACTGGCTAAGGTCATTCCATCAAGGTTAAGGTAAAATATTTAATCCTTTTCCCTAAAACGTTACTCATCCTTTCCGGCTATTTGTCTCTCACCAATGGGTCGAGAATCATAGACCTATGTGAGATAGCAGCTGGAGGCTAGGAAGGGATGTAATGGTAGTACTGGTGTGAGAAATATCAGGATTCCATTGTTAGGTGCTCCATCCGCCCCGATGTAACTGAAAGATTGTTGAAAGCGGCGTAAAACCCCATTCAAACAAAATTCCCTAAAACGTTACTCAAAATCTTTACCTGCCAACTAAACATTTTCCTATAACTTCAACCCCAATTAAATTACAATGCTAATATTTGGTATGTATCAACAAGGCGCAATAGGGGAAGGTCATTTTATCAAGGTCAAGGTCAAAATTTTAATCCTTTTCCCTAAAACAAAGAAAAAAAAAAAAACAATAAAAATCATCGGTTTCTAAAGAAGCCCTGTTTCGGGGGCATAGTGTTTCACAAACACATCTTGTTAAGACTTAGATTTTGTCCAGAGCATATCTATGAAAGTATAATAGCTATTATCAATCTCATTGAGAAGAAATGCAGTGCACAAGAAGCCTTAATCTAACAGGCTTCCATTTACTAACAAGCTTTTACAGCTTGGGATGGCCATGTCTGACATGGCTCTTGTCTTATTGAATTTGATCAACTTTGTTCCTTCTTTTTCTGGGACAATAACACTGTTTACAGTGGTCAGTATTCAGGAATTTTATGGATTGGTTAAAATATTCACCACACAATCATTTGAAAGAAAAACATGGGAGAAGGAGAAATCAAGGTGACAATCGCTTCCTCACAATATGTTCTCCCTTTATGGTACTTTTATTTGAAATCTATGCGTTTTGAATTGTGTGCAATTTCCTTCCACTTTGCTTGTCTTTGATTTGTGTATTTGCATTATTGTTTACAGATATTTCCAGTGGCTTTTTGGACAGATACATGAGATTGTTGAAGATGATGTGAGAGCCTTGTTTTTGACTGCCCTACAAGAAGTGAGTTTTATTAAGAAACTAACATTCCTGTTAATTTTTATCAACTCTCATTAAAATTGACCACTCTAGACTGGTTTTGGTGTTCAATGTCAGGGTTTTGTTACATTCTTACAATCATAAGTTTGCATTAAATCTGTAAAACTCATACAGTCAATCTATTGTGTTTCTCAACATTACACAATCATTGTTGAATTGCCAATGAAAAAAATTACATTGACCAAATAACTCCTTCTATCTTGCCATTTCTGTCTCCTTTATGTCACATAAGAATCATTTACTTTTTAGCTCCACTGGCTAAAAGCCACTTTGGCTATTGCCATGGTTTTGTGTCTGTCTTGCTAATGTATGCTCTCTGAAATTTTTCATTAAAAATCATCTTATCAGAACTTCAGATCAGACCCTTTTGTTTAAGATTTTGAGATTTTCTAGAAATTACTGGCTGGATTTTTACCAAATAAAACAAGAATAATCCTTGGCTTGCCCTCTATTAGAGACCTTGAATTTGTTAGTTTATTAGACTGGATTTTTACCAAATAAAACAAGAATAATCCTTGGCTTGCCCTCTATTAGAGACCTTGAATTTGTTAGTTTATTAGACTGACATATTTTTGCATATGAACTATTTCTCTTTTTTAACTAAACAAACAATCACATTTTTCTTAGAACCATTAAAAATGTAAAGTCAAATTAATAGAAAATTCAGAATTCAAACCGCTGTGTTGAAATGTGGACCTTCAAGGTTCTTGTGTTTTACAAATGTGTGCATATAATTTCCCCCAAATCACAACTATTCATTGATATGTTTGCAGTAAGGAAAAAGTGCAGGGTTTTACAAATTGATTTTTGTAGATATGACGCTTTACACATTACAGGACCTAATATGGGTTAGATCAAACAAACATCTGAAAGAGAGATGGAATCCAGTACAGTAATAAAAGACTATGTTAAAATAATTATATATGAAAAAGTACAGTGACCATTCTTGATGGAGAATATCCTTTCTGACATTTGTCTTCCACATGATTATCTACAACTTAAGTGGGATGAGTAGCTTGAGGCTGGGAAAGGATGTTGCTGTAGTACTGGTGCCAGAAATACCAGGAATCAATGGATAGGTGCTTCAGCCACCATGATAATTGAATTAAGAGATGAAGAGAATATTTTTTGTTTTCATGGAGGTATGAACCGAAAACCTTATCACACTGTATGAATACACAAAGCAGAATCATACATGGTGTGATAAGGTTTTTCAGTTCATACCTCCATGAGAACAAAAAAATATTCTCTTCATTTCTTATAATTTAATAGCATCGATTGAAAAAGCAAAAACTATACAAATGTTGATACTTTTTTGTATGGAACTACATGTATTTTGTGGGGAAGCATACAAAATAGTTGCGTGAGCAAAATTTTGTTCATGGAGTTATGAATGATTTTTTTCGAGGAATCGGAACACTCATCTTTGAAAGACGAAACTAAAAATTAAATTGTTTACTGTTAAAATTGATTTTATTTCCCATTCAATCAATCAACAATCCTTGATGCAGTAAAATCTCAGAGCAAAGGTTTCAACCATGGTCACACCGTGCAGTCTAACAAGAATCAGTGTTTTTAGCACCTCAGCAGGAACCATTTTACCTAACGGACCCCAGCAGCAGGCAACACACAGTTCTTAAAAAAGATAGATGTGCTCTGTTGAATTATTAGTCACAAATTTGGTGACAGTTACGTGCAAGACTTATGAAAAATATAGAAACTTCAAATTTAGTTTGCTTCTTTTCCTGGACCAAGCAAACATGATGGATTGCTGACCACACCCACTGACAGTGGTAATACATTATTTGATCCAAATGAATAATTAGATTTCCCTGTATATAGATGCCAGTGTATTATATAGATCAGACTTTTTGCTGTCTTCTAATGATGTAAATCCTGTTTCTTTTCCAGACATTGAAATCTGATGAGAAGAAACAGTACATGCATGATTTCATTCCTGTGAGTTGTGTTATCTGACCATTCTTAACAGAGTTACTTCAAATGTTCACCATTCGTGTAAATACAGGTGTTAGGAATTCCAATGTCAGATTTATGTCTCAAGCTTTTTATTTAGCAGAAAAGTAGATTTTACTTAGGCTTTGAATGTGGACTAGAAGCATTGAAGGATCACATAATTCAGCACTGCCATAAAGCTTGTAATAGTCAAGTTCATTAAGATTAATTAAACCCCTGCAAAACAAATGAATTCACAGGTATACTGGAATCAGTCTGTTTGTCCATGTGTCTGTGTGTCCATCTGTCTGTGTACAAAATACTACCAATTTTGTGTCACAAACTCCTCCTTCAGTTTTGCTTCAATACCATTGAAACTTTATACAAAGATTAACCACATGTTGCAGTTTTGCAAACACAAATTCGAAGTCTTAATTCCCCCTGGTTCAAGAATTATCTCCCCTTGAACTAAGGCATTATTTATGCTTTGTAGACATATACAGCTAATTATACTACCAATTTTGTGTCTCAAACTCCTCCATCAGTTTTTCTCTAATACTATTGAAATTGAATACAAAGATTTACCACATGATGAAGTATTGTATGCACAATTCTGAAGTATTAATCCCCCCCCCCCCCCCTGGTCCAAGAATTATCTCCCCTTGAACTTAGACATTAATTATGCTTTGTAGACATATACAACTATTTATACTACCAATTTTGTGTCGCAATCTCCTTCTTTCTAGAAAAGCAAAGTCAGTAGCTATGTCCTTGTATTGGTAAAGCTCTCATTAGACTGAAAGGACTTGCAGGGGGTATTAAGTCACATACTGTTACAAGTTCTAGTTAATCATATCTCCTGCTGAATAATCTCGCTCTAGAATTTAGACATTTTTAGCTCCACTAGCAGAAGGCCAGCAAGCTATTGCCATGGTGTTGTGTCTGTCGTGTGTCCGTCCATAAGCTTTTACTTAAAAACATCTTCACCTCAAAAAGAACAGAACAGAATTCAACCAAATTTTACAGCAATGATCTTTGAGTGACCCTTTATCAGATTCCTTCAAAGAATTTTAACTGGATGAATAACATGGCTTTAATGGGTAGGGCTTATTTCCTTATATGGTGAAACCTTTAAAATCTTCTTCTCAAAAACCAATGGATGGATTTCAACCAAATCTTACAGTAATGATTATTGGGTGACCCTTTACCAGATTCCTTCAAAGAATTAAGACCGGATGAAAAATATGACTTTAATGGGTGGGGCCAATTCCATATAAGGTGAAAGCTTTGAAAATCTTCTCAGAAACCATTGGATGGATTTCAATCAAATTTTAATGCAATGATCCTATGGTGACCCCTTATTAGATTGCTAAAAAAAGAATTGATTGGTTGTAAACATGGATTTAATGGGCTCATTGGGCTGGGTGAAAACCTACAATTACGAACAATTATAAGTTTTCAACAAAGCTTCACAAAACAATCTCCTTGGGGGGGGGGGGGGACTTGTGTCCATGTATGGTATATAGTGAAAATCTTATTCTTGCAAACTACTGGATGGTTTTCCAAATTTCTCAGGAATAGATAAATTCAGGCTGGTGGAGCGAATCCGCTCAAGCGCCTCTAGTTTTTCGTATTTATCATGAATTTTAAGTAATTTTGTATTGTGAACTCCCCCTACAATTTGTGTCAAAGGTAAGTAAATTTCGTACATATATTGATTTTATGTTGATCTTTCTTGAAGAAGAATTAACTCCCCTTGAACTTGACACTTTCTCACATTTTCCATAAAAAAATCAAGTATTTTTGTGTCACCAACTCCTCCTACAATTTTGCTTTAAAGGTAATAAAATATTTTATGCATGCATTTGTCCCGTGTTGAAGTTTGAGACACACTTTTTTCAAATCTCGTATGCCCCAGGAGCAGAATTATCTTCCTTTGAACTTAGAAAAATGTTTATATTTCACATAAAATCTTGTCACATGTTTGAAGTTTTGCTATAACATTTTTTTTAATCATAAATGTTTTCAAGTCTCAACTGCCCATGGAACAAGAATTAAATTCCCTTAAACTTGGACACTTTTTCATAAGCAAGGCTCTTGGCAGCTAATTTTGTTTGCCCAAACTCCTACTTTTTGGCTTCCAAAATTATAAAATTCTAAATATACATTGATCACATGTTGAAGTTTTGCATCTCTCAACTCTCCTTAGCAGAAAAATTATATCCTCTGAACTTAGGCACTCTTGAATAAGCAAGGCTCTCGGAAAGTAATTTGTGTTGCTTACTTCTACATTTTTGCTTTATAAGTAATAAAACTTTGAATATACAGTCGAATACCTATACCTCGAAGTTCAGGGGACTTACGAGAAAACTTCGACGTAGAGATAATTTGACGTGTAGATAATCGAATATTTTCCACGTACGACCAAAATGGTGATGCAATACTATAGGCAAATAAGGCCACAAATGATTTGTACTAGTATAATTATCTAAGCGAACGAAAGATATAACGACGTTGTATTTATCGTAATTTCTTTTATAAATATTACGATATAATTGTAACCGGTAGCTAAAGTTTTTATTAGACTTCGCTTTTTTGTTGCTATTTTATTTGTTTGTTTTGGGTCTTCTATCATTGCTTATTTTTCGTGTCGATTGCATAGTTTGACTACATGTAATTTCTCTTTACTGTCGAAATACCCAAGTATCCATCTGGATTGGTTACAAGGTTCTTCCTTTAGCGCTTCCCGTAGGTAGAAGTTGTGGCCATTCTCTTGGTAGACCAGATGCGGCGCCAAACAAATCCTGCGTGGTATGGGTGTAAGATGCCTCTTTATACATTGTAAAAATTCGTCTGTGACATTGTCTCCACTTCACTCAACCTTTCAAATCATCAGATCGTAGACAAACAATCAAACAAAATCAAGTTAGCAATCGATATCTGATACTGTAACGCACTTATCTCTTAACTGCGTTGACATGTCGAAATGTGTGAAAAACTTAGTTGATTGCAAATATGGACCATTATGATTAAGGTTCGCCTTAAAGAGGTGTAAATATGTGCAAACAATAGTGATGGGACTTTGCAATTGATTCGACGTAGGGGTAGTTTACGAGATAAAGAGAACGACGTATGGAGGTTCAAATACATAGAAGTAAAGAGTAATAAAATCGGGACTTTAAAATAACTTTGACGTAGAGAGAACTTCGGCTAAGGGACATTCGAGGTAAAGGTATTCGACTGTACATTGATCATATGTTGAAGTTTTGCAGTAAGTCTCAACTCCCAATGGCAGAAGAGTTATCTCCCCTGCAACTTGACACTTTTTCGTACGTAAGGCTTATGGCGGCAGTATTAAGTCACATTTTGAGAGAAGTTGTGAGTTTTTTGTTTTATTTCAGATGGTGTTAAACAATCTGCAGACAGTACTTGAGAATGCTGACACACCAGAACTTCTTTTGTCTGTTGTTGAGGTTATCCTACAGTTGACAAAAATCTATCCACACATCTTCAGTGACTACTTTAGGGTAATTAAACCCTATTTCATGATAAGATATTTGTCCAAAAGTTCCAGTAAATGCTAGATGATGTATATTTGGTCCTAGGCTTTCATATCTATACACATTGTAAAAATATCAGTGGTGATGCAATCTTGCTCTACCTTTTGATTTTATTTTCACGTTGGACTCTCAATCCCCAGTCAAAGCAGATCTGCTTTACAACATTTGTCTTCCAGCAATGGGTGAACAACAGTAAACCTTAGTGGGTTGAGTAGCTGGAGGTTCAGAAAGGATGTAGTTTAGGTAGTACTGGTGTGACAAATACAAAGAACCCATGGCTAGAAGCTCCAGCCACAGCTATAGGACTGAAATATTATTAAAAGCGGTGTTATACCTCTTTCAAATTATAAGTTTTGTGCTACCTAATGCACTATTGCTGTGCCTGTCTTGCTTGGCTTAACCAGTTCCCAGACTATTTTGCTCTTTATAAAAAAAAACCTTTCAAAAACTATGTAGAAAAATGAAGAGATGCTTTTAACAATAAATTCTTCATTTTGCACAATGTATTCTTCCATGCAAGGAAAAAATGTTTGGATTAAATGACTTTAATTTGTTGGGTACAACTTCTCTCATTTTTGACCAGTCTAAGATTTTTAATTTGATGTTAGATTCAACTTAAGTTTGAGGGGTTCATGTTAATATTTTGTAGAGTTCTATGGCAAGAAATGTTGAATGTTATTTGACTATAATAGTTGTACAAAATTGTTCACCTAAATTTACTAATTCTCTGTTGTTTTTCATTTTTGATATGTGGCTTCTTATGTTTTAGGATACTGTTGACATATTGGTGGGTTGGCACATAGACTCAAGCCAGAAGGATAGTTTGATAGAGTTTACATCAAAGGCCCTGATATCATTCCAACAGTTCTGGGTGTCAGATCAGTCCTTTACAAAAGAACTGCTAGGACAGTTCTTGGAGGATATGGAAGCATATGCAGAGGTATGAATTGACAGATCAATGGTCACGCCCACTCACCTCTCTTATGGCAGTTTGACTGAGTTGTTATACATTTTTTTAGCTGGGCTATTTTTGGGGGAAACCTGAGGTACTGCTTTGGCAAGTTCATTGTCTGCATATGTGTTATCATCCAAAAGCTTTAACATTTTGTAATGTGGCTGTACTAACAAGAGGGCAATCTATGCCAATAAGGAGGATAACTCTTAATGCATTTTTGAATGAATTAAGCCCCTTTTTCCACTTAGAAGTTTTACCCACTATCAGGCACTTAAACAGACAAGCCTTGGCATCCACAAGCCATGCACTTCTTTTGAGTAAGTTGCCTCCTATGTTAACAAATATATTATCTACATGATAAGAAAATTCAGGCTGGTCGAGTGAATCAGGCATTCAAGTGCTCCAGTTTATTTATGGCAATGTTGAAATCTGTATTACTGTGTACAAAACATTTTGAATAATGAAGAAAATGCTTGTAACAAGCAATTTTTTCATTTTCCTCATTATTTTTTCAAATCTTTGAGGAACGTAGCAATAATCAGACCATAGTAACTTCATCAAAACACTTGAATTTTCCAGCGTTATAATGTAACATCAATCAGACGGGATTTTCTGGCAAGTGGATTGTATTTGAATTATTGTTTTTTGTCAAGACTTGTTCCTGTTTCTTAACCTGTATCTTTTAGACTTATCCAAATTTAAAGATTTTGGAGACTACAGTTCAAAGTATGTTCAACTCGTAACCAGACAGCAAAATTGTAGACTGGTCCAAATTTAAAGAAGAATTTAGCTGGTTAATGAATGATTTGTTTTTTTTATTGACAGATTGACAGAGCCAATACTCGAAGGTTGAAAATCATTAATTTCATTGCAGATTATGCAGACCAGATGGGGGCATCCAGGTTTCAATCCAATTTAAGTTTTGTTTGGAATTGTCTTTAATAGAATTACTTCAAGTAACTGTCAGTGTTGAAAAAATAATTGCTCCATTTTTCAGGATCTTTGTGTATTACAAGGACCAGGTCAGTTCAACTGGACCACTATACCAGATGAAGTTGTGAAAATTACGTCACTACTAAAAGTGTTTTCAACTGTCATTAAAAGTCTAGGAGATAATTTTGACCCAACCAAAGCAAGGCAGTTATCACTGGAATACTTCTTGGATGTGAGTTAATTAAAATTCTATCAGGCCATTTCCTAGATAGTTTTCGTTGCTATTGCAACAGTCAAAAGGGTAATTCTATTGTTAGAAGAGATGAGGTCAATTTATTGTTCTCTTTTGGGAATAAATGCCTTTTGACATTATATCAAATGCTTACCAATTTGCAGTGAAAATTTTCAATTCTTACCATTTAATTCCATAAAATCACTTTGATTTATCAAAAGACATGGCTTTTATGGTTGGGGCTATTTTTCTATATAAGTTGATAGATTACTTATGAGTTATGGACTAAGAGAGACAACTTATTATTTGGTAAAATTGTCAATCAAATGTATTATGTACCTTATACTTTAGAACAAAATTTGATGAAAGAGTTGTTGTAATTATATTTAAATGCATATTAGGTTGATAACAAAAAAATAATGTAATCTGGTCAATAGAAGAAATGAGAGAATTTATTTAATCCATTAATAAACAACAGAATTCTAAAATGAAAAATGTTGCTGATGGAATTTTCAAGTTTATGGAATTTCTAAAATGAACTAAATCCTGTGGGTGGACATGTTTCAGCCAGTGGAGTAACACAGGCCTTATTAGGCCTCTTGATGTTATTATACCCCCCACAACGAAGTTAAGGGGGGGTATACTGGAATCAGGTTGTCCGTCCGTCCGTCTGTCTGTCCGTCCGTCCATCCGTCTGTCCGTGGACATAATTTTGTGTCCTCTTCTCCTCCCACATTTTTTGACCAATTTTGCTGAAATTTTATCAGGTTGTTTCCTATCATATGAAGCTGTGCACCTGCAGTTTTCATCTTGATCCAGTCGTTAGTTTCAGAGTTATGCCATTTTGAACTTTTTAATGGGGGGGGGGAGTAGTCAAAATTTAAAATTGCAAAACTCAGTAACCATAAGGGGAGTTACCAAATTTGGTAAGTAACATCATCTTGTTGACCTTTACAAAATATCGAACGGTTTATTTCCTGAGGTCAAATTTGACCCCGCCCCCCAGGGGTCATAAATTTAACATAGGCTCATATTGACTTTTCGTGGATATAATTTTGTGTCATCATCTCCTCCCACAGTTTTCTTTAACATAGGCTCATATTGACCAACCTTTCCTAATCATTCAACTCTAGCAACAAACACAAAATCAGAAAGAGGTGGAGGGTTGGCAATGTTCATCCACCATGACATGCATGTGATTAAACAGCTTCAAATTCCACTCCTTCATAGAAAAGCCTTTTTAGCGGTGTGGGGGGTATTCTCGTCAGCCCTTGAGGGCGACAGCTCTAGTTATTTTTTATTGTATAATGTGGCAAAATTGGAAATGTGCCTGATGATGGTTGCTAAAGACTAATTTATATGCCCTGTTAATTGTAGGTATTCGACAAGACCACACTGAGTATCAGTAGTGCTGTAAAGATTTGTTTTGCTGAATCCATGATTATAACAGGTATGTAACCTATTTAGGAAATACTACTCATACCCAAGGAGAAAATTTTCAACTTTAAAGAACGCAAGTCATCAGCTTCTAGTGTCTCTCCTCAGAGTTTTGTTTTGTTTGTCAAAAATGTAAATTTTCTTTGATATTCTAGAATTTCAGTATTGATTTAATTTCTAATGCTACTCCTCGAGCTTACAGCTTCAAAGATGTTTTAATAGGAAAGAAGTCTCAAAGTCTGTCTTATCTCAGATAACTTAATGGTTTATTGTTAGTTAGTTGGCGGTGTGTCAATTTTGTCATCTAGGAATGGATGAAAGTGTGACTAGACTTGATATGTTGTTCCTGGGAACAGGCTAAGATTGTAAAGAACAATTCCCTGTTATTACCTTCATTTACAACAAATTAAGGTTTAATTGCGATACTGTTCTAAGCGCCTATTAAGTATTGCAATTATTCCTCAAAATATTCCTGTTTCTCTTTCAGCCAATCAGTGTTTGTGTCTGTTGTTGGGGCTATTGAAAGCTGAGTGTGTCAGAAGTAAGGATGGACTAATTGGTTATGTAACTGCAATAATACATCCAGAGAGAAGATTACCCACAACATTTACAGTATCAAGTCTTAAACTCATCAAAAAGGTACTTATATGAATGTCCAACATGATGACGCTTTTTAACCCCCCCCCCCCCCCCCCTCCAAATTTGATAGCTTTGGAAAACATTGTGGAGAATGAAGAAATTGCTTTTTGCAAGTAATTTTTTCTTATCAACAATGTTTTCTACCCTAAAAGACAAAGATTTTGAAGATTCCGTCAACTTTAAATTGTCCTCTGCAACTTCTTTGAATTTAGACTGGTCTAAAATTTTATTGTGAGGGAATGGGTTAAGGTGAGCTTTAGTGATCTAGCTGTGTCCTGTGTGCCATTCATTTCAAGATCTTGTATGCACTCAAGAGACCTTTTTTGTCAAGCCCGATTGCGCTGAGTGAGACATAGTTGTCACTATAACAAGTTGGTGTTAGTGCGTTTGTCTCTGTCCATCCATCCAAATTTGTTGGGACAACTCCTCATTTATGGATGGATTTCAAAATAACTTGGCAAAATTATTCTCCATCATGAGTAGATGTGCCATTGTATGGACTCCAGAGACCACATTTTTAGCTCACCTTAGCACAAAAAGCTCATGGCTATTTTGATCACCCTCTGTAAGGCATCATTATGTGAGAACAATTTTAAAACAACATCTCCAACTGGGCCAGTTTAAAACAAATTTGGCAGAAATGTTCCTTAGTTGGTGTCCTTAATAATAGCTAAAAGAATTGAAATCTGTTGAAAACTCCTGTTGCCATGGCAACAAAAGTGAAATTTAAAACTTTAAAGATGATCTCCTCCTGACCCAGAAGGCATAGAGCCTTGATATTTTGCATGAAGCATCTGTACATTGACCTCTTTCAGAATTGCTAAAATCATTACCCTCAGGTCCCCAGGGGCAAAGCCCCAGTGGGATGAGCTTGTATGGAAATATAACAGGATTTTTAGAAAGACATCTCCTCCAAAAACCACTTTGCCAGAAGGCGTAGAATCTTGATATTTTGCATATTGACCTCTTTCAAAATTGCTAAAATAGCAGATCCCCAGGGTGATTGGGCCTACATAGAAATAAAGAAGGCAACTCTTTCAAAACTATGTAGCCAATTTCAACAAATATGGCAGATATGTACCTTAGATTGCCCCCTTTTAAGAATTACTAAAATATTCAAAATCTGTTGAAAGCATTGTTTGCCATGGGAACATAAGTTGATTTTATTTAAATTTTAAAGGTCTTCTAAAGACCCAGTTAGTATTAGGCTTGAAGAGCCTTATCTCATTCGAGCTCCAGGGACACTGGCCCTCTTGATTTCTCAAACATCTTGATACAGTCTGTCTTGTGCAGCCAGCTAAGGGACCAACCAAAACTGGCCACATCAACAGTTGGCTGTTTAACACAGATCTTTTTTTTTACACAACCCTATTGACATAAAGAAATCATGATACAAGTACATGTCTAATCAGAACGGCTTCATGAAAAAGAAGAAATACAAGAAAAGACTAGTGTTTTGATTAACAAAAAAAAATTGAATATAACAACATAATGTGTATGGTTCAGGTCATATATTCTGAATATAGTATTTTCCATTTATTTTTCAATTTTCCCAACCCCAAACTGGAAAGAAACAACTGACTGCAATCAAGAAGCTTTGACTTGTCCTGCTAGCATTAAAGACTTACACTTCTGGGACATTGTAGTTGATGCACAATAATTCGTCTCAAGATAAATAGTAGAATGGCAAAAAATTGAGACTGATGACCAAGACTGACATTTCGTATATATATATTTTCATAGAAAATTTGCCAAAAAATATATTTCAAATATTGCATTAGGAATGTTTGTTTCCTAAATACAAGAATGTAAGGAATTTGTTCAAACTGCTTGATCAACATAAATAAGAATGAATATTTCACTTCATTCCCTTCAAAAACTACCCTATTCAGCAGCTTTACAAACTCGAAATGTTATAAGACCTTATATTAAATCCATCAAATTTGAATAATTATAATCAACATAACTCGGCGCATGTTATCTTTTAAAAAGAACTAATTACATCAAACCAAACACTTTTTATTAAAAGAGTATACCTTTAAATAGCATGTTCATGTTTATCTCACATGCTGAAAAGTTTATGCACAAGATTAGCCAGACCTGTTATGACTATTCTTACACAACACCTGCCAGCAGCTAGTTAGGTTCTGTGACTGTTAAAAGGGATATACCTTAAGTGCAAATTGGACCATTAAAGGTGACTGCTGGCTTCAAAGTTTTTCCACAAAGAGTTTGTTGTTTGACAGAGCATCGAATGGAGAGGGGGGATTTTGTTCTTAATTCAAAACTATTTCATGTAGAATACTCATATTTGGTATAAGGTACCTCTCACTAAGAAGTATCTACAAATATCAATGTCATCTGCAAGGTCATCTATCAAGGACAGGTAGAACTTTTCAAAGGAGGGGACATTGGTGTTTCAAGAAAAGATCTTGTTTAACTAAGGTATTTCTATTTTGAAGCACTTGCCCTTAAACCCTATTACCAACATTTGGTTTCCTTTGTAATATTGTATCATTCATATGGGATAACTTTGATTTTTTTCTTTTCTGTTTTACAGACTGTAGAATCATTGAATACCCAGCTACCAGTGACAGTTGTATCAGATTTTTTGTCTTCATCATCCATTCTTCAAACCTGCAAAATATCCTACTCAGCCCAGGTAACAAATTTTCATATACTTTATTCAGTATTGTGGATGAAACTGGGTCTTTATTGATATTAAAGGAACAGTGAATATGTATTTTAGCTACATTTGTTAGCTACATGGTTATAGATCACTTCAATGATAGAGTCTAGTTAATTTTGTGTGCAAAATGCAACTGAATCTGTTTTTGTTTGAATAAATTTTATGTTAAAAAAAAGTTTGGTTTTGATTTGTAGCAAAACTTTTTGTATAAATCTCTTTCAGTAAAACATGACCAGTAAGTACTTTGCTGGTACTGCATATGTCTTCTTAGAAAAGTTATTGAATACTGTAAATTGGGTAATATTCACGTCATCTCATTTTCCCGTGAGCAGGACCTGAAGACTTATTAGCGAGTTCATTAATTCGTGAGCGGCCATATGGTACCTATGGAAAATGAGAATGCTTCATTGGAAATCATGAGAAAAGAGTCCTTAATGACAATTGTACTGTTTACACTCTAGGGGCCACAATTACTGCCCAGTCTTTGTGTAATTTTATTCAGAATGTATGTCAGGTCATCATGATAAATGCTAATGAAAATGGAAGTGTTCTGTAAAAAAGCACTGGAAAACGAGCCTTAACGACCATTTACCTGTGTGCACTCTTAGACACAATTATGGGTCAATCATCATTAACTTGGTATTAATGTTTGTAAGGTTTTAAGGATTAACCTTATTAAAAATGGGAATTTTTCATTGGAAAACACAGGAAAAGGGGCTTTTATGACTCTTTCACTGTTGAAACTATAGTGGCCACACTAATGGTCCAATCTTCATAAAATTTGGTTAAGAATCTTTATCAGGCTGTTACAATGAGCGCTATTGAAAATATAGTGTTTTGTTAAAAAGCTCTTTAAAAGGAGCCTTAATGATTATTTACTGGTGTACACTTTAAGGGGCACAATCAGGGCCCTTCCCTGGGCCGATATATCTTTTGCCATCACTTTCGCCAAATTGAAAAAACTGGAGCCAGATCTGTCGCCAGAAATGAGAAGCCTAATTGTTTTTGCCACCCCCAGTACACCAGCCACCCTCAGAGACTCGCAAACAAGTTTGTTACTGTTCTGAACTCTATCAATGGTCAAATCGATCAATTTTGTAAAGTGAAATGGAGATCAAATGACGCAAGTTTTTGTTGTAAATTTCTTTTCCTACACTTTTTATCCAAAGTGTTTTTAAGGCCGGTGATTTACTTTAACGGATATAAAAATCATTGCGTTTTTCTATCAACAAGTTAGACCTAAAATATTCTGCTGTTCATGCAAAACACAGCTGACGTCATAAAAAGGCGATAGTTCACTAACCCTGTTATTTTGCCCAAAAAATTTGAAAAAAATAAAACTTACTAAAATTATTTTAATTGCTGTTTTTTCCCTTAAACAACTTTGAAACTTTGTGAAAATGCCATTATATGTAATACAAGTATGTACGAATACATTAAAATTCACCTATTACCGACCCCATTTTTAAAGAAAACTGAGAATTTTCGCCATTTTTCTTGGTTTTCCATACAAATTAACTATCAAAGCATCCCTGTACCAACATTAAACAATTAATATACATAAAGAATTAAAAAATAAACAAAACGATATACGTTTGGTTATGGTACACGAATGCTTCCACATTACAGTTTTTAAAAAATATGAAGGAAAGGTGTGAGCTATTAATCCGACATGTAAAGTAAAAAGTCCATTAACACAGCATAACTTGGGTAGAATCACGGTAAAATGATTACTTTGTCAAACTAATATTCACAAGCTTTTATATTATAAGACTATTTTATTTGTGATTTTTCTTCTCGATAAAAATTTCCAAAAATATTATTAAAGCACGATATTTCAAAATCGTGCACGAAGTTTTTTGGGTACGACTTTAGTCTGTAACCAACGCAACCAAAACAGACAATGGATTTTGTATTCCCTAAAATATCAAGTATTACGACTTAAAAAATCAGTGTTTTACTTGAATACTTTTCTGAATATCATTTGAATATACAAAAAAGATAAGACAGGGCTTTATTTACGATAATCAGGTCTTTTGGACTGAAGGCTTTCCATCTTACAAGATCATTAAACCCCTTTAGAATACTACTAAACATGCACAGTTGACTCTAGAGTTACAAATAATGGTATGGCATTGGTCATCTTTTTATAAGAAATTTACCACTAGTCGTTTTTGTATATAAACGAGGGAAAAACTTTTTTGTTATTAGTATTGTATGACAGCGTCTATTTTTAGACACGAATGTTTATCTTCTAGTAACAACTTACTACGTCAACGTTCAATCGCCTCCATGGCGTTGAGGTAAGCCACAGAACTTGTAACTCAAAGTTCGCGAGTTCGAAGCACCGTGGCGCATAATTAAAAAAAATTTTTTTTTCCGTTTTTATTTTATTTCATTTTTTTTCGAGTGAGAATTTTACTATATCTCTAATTATACCAATTTCTTTCCTTTTGATGTTAGAGAAAATATTTTTTGATATCCCAATAGACTGAAATGGTTTTATTTGAAAGAAAGCATGTAAATGAATTTTCGAATCTGGTCGACATTTTTTCGGCTTCCTTCGCTTTTTAACAAATATTGAAAAACTCCTACTCATAAACATATGATGTCACCTCTAGATATAAGTTGAACAGAGGTTGAGCCCTATTTAAAGATCTTTGTCCCAGGCAAAATGTTACAAGATTAATGATTTTTTTGTGTGTGTATGTGAACTATTGACATATTATCCTTGTAGAAGTTCACTCCGACCTGGTGTTTCAATTGAATTGGATCACTAGCCAAACTTATTTCGACAACACCCAACAGCGTATCGGGTTGAGATACCTTAAAAGACCCCATGGATAAACAAGAAGTAACCATTCACCAGCAACTCTAGCGTCATTATTGCATCTTGAATAAGCTGTATTTTCCACATTCATGTGACAAAACGACAGAATGTTTTCAATTATTATATTGATTGAATTGGGTTTAGCGCCACTTCTAATAGTATTTCAGTCATATCAAGGCACCTAACAATAAATTCCTGGTTATTTCTCACACAAGTACTACCAGTACATCCTTTCCTAGCCTCCAGCTGCAATCCCTGTTAGGTTTACAGTTATTCACCAATTGATGTCGGAAAGGATGTGTGCAGCCGCCGGGGATCTAACCCATGACATCCCATGATTGAAGAGTAGGAGTCTGATGCGCTACCAACTGCCCTATCACAGAGGCTTCAACGATAGGAAGATAAAGAAAAAATAGATTTAGCCATTATTAGTGATTCAATTAATCAATCGATTTTTATTGACAGCTGCACTTCGCCAATTCCGCCAAAATGTTCACGGGTTTTCTAGGTGGATCAGTAGATGGTTTTATGCTCTCATGCTGTCATGTAATGATACGACGCAGCAACAAATAAAAATTGTTTGTATATTAGCACAAGACATTTTAGATGTTTAAATTAAACATTTTCGTTTGATCATGATGATAGGATTTTTCATGTTAAGTTTATATATCGTTTCGAGAATCCTGTTAAACAGCCAAGCTTCGATATGAAGTCACTTAAATCTGGTCACCAGTTCTTTTGTTTGTTAGATTTTCTCCACAAAAAATCCGCAGTTATGCAATATCTTTTCAAGCAATACCGGGACATTGGACTAAGATTTCCGTAATTAATGTAGTATTTGTACCTGAAACCCCCCCCCCCCCTCCCCCTAAAAAAAAAGAACATACGCATTTTGATTTTTGTTTTCTATTCATTTCAGAATTTCAGCCTGTCAAGAGGTCAATTTTATAAAGTTGAATAGAGTAAATTGAAGTAATATTGTATATTACTATTTCCTAATCTACTTACCCAAAGTTCAGGTTTTGAGATCGGTGATTTAACTTTTACAGAGAAGATAGACTGAAAGTCATTTGTTTTTTCTTTCAACAAATGTCCCAAAAATTTCTCTGATGATATAAGAAGCACAGCAGACATCACAAAAATGTCGATCTGCCCAGGAGCTCAGGGTTGTGACATACATCAAAGAGACTGATGAGAGGGACACTCAACTGTTGAACAATTTTCCCCGAAAAATTAATTCTCAACACATGCTTGCACTTTTCAATGATCCAGCGCAAAACAGTTGTAACTGCTTATAAACATATTTGCACTGAACCATCGATTTGTTAATTTTAGTCGTTTTGTGATTCGCTGATACAAACTATATAGCCTAAATTTATTCTCTACCCATGAAGTACATGTAGGATTTTCCGTTTGATTTAACTGACTGAACTACAATATCATTATAGCAGTATCTTTAACTATTTCCAATCCTAAATCAATTAAATGCAATTTCAGATTTTCATTGATTATTTTAAATCTATTGATTTCATTGCTTACCGAGGATGAAACGCTGTAAGAAAACGTCATATATTTATTATCATTGCAAGTTCATTTTTTCTACAAATTTCAAACTCGGTTTCAAATGGGTATTTGTGCATCGTTGAAAGTTAATTAAATCAGGGACACTCACTTGTTCACAAGATGTACTGCAATTCACCGACAGGTCTTAAAATTACCGTAACTACAGCTACATTAAGCTATAGTTAAGATAATCTTGTGCCAAAATAAAAGAATATTGACAGAACATAGCTGCCGTCATAGCGTAACTGGTAGGGAATCAGACTCCAAATCTTCAATCAGGGTTGTGCCATGGGTTCGATCCCCGGCGGCGGCACATATCCTTTCCGACTTTTGTCTCTCACCAATGGCTGGATAATCGTAAGCCTAAGTGATATATCAGCTAGAGGCTAGTAAATGACGTAACGGTGGTACTGGTGCGAGAAATACCATCAATCCATGGTTAAGTGCTCCAGCCGCCGCGATATGACTGAAAAATTGTTAAAATCGGCGTTAAACCCTATCAAACAAACAAAACAAATTGAGAGAACAAATAAATAATCAACTACCGTACAAATGTTTGAAAATAAGTTCTCTTCACCGATGCAAAATTTTGTGCATTCCAAAGAGGATACTCTCCGATATATTACAATAGATAGTCGATGCAAATGTAGGGAAAAGGGATCACGTTTTGGTGAAAGCAGACGACGTTTACCAAAGAAGTCAGCCATGATTGGGGCTTCGTGTGTGTCACTATCAATGGAGCGGTAAAAGCTACCGTTAAACTGGTATATGGTGGGTGTTAGATGTAATCATTTAGAAAAATTTTACGTTATTTACGGCACTTATACTGTAAATATGCCTAATCTGCACACTGTGCACAAGTTTAGCCGCATGTATTTTTTCGAATTCACAGGACATTTTAAATCATGCCAGACGCCGGGACAGACTGACCTTTCCTGTACTGTCCCGGATAATCTGGGATGCATTGTATGCCTTCATTAAATCTAAATAACCAATGCAAGAAAAATACACGTAACGTCATTTTTTCGACGTCAAAAAACGCGTCATTTTTGCGCGTTATGGTGGTACGTTAAACCAAAGATTTTTTTTAAGTTCATGGTATTTTTTTTAGGAAATAAAACTTTTGCTAGGAAGTATATGCAGTGCATTTAAAATTTTGAAACAATAAAGAAGTTTTGACGTTGGGCGAGTTTTGGCACTTAGTGAACCAGGTCCTTTGGGTCTGACCATTCTACTCTACGGAAGCATAGCAGGGCTCACGCTGGCGATCGCCTTTTTCGCCAATGGCTAAAATTTTAAGAAATGGCTAAAAAAATTACGAATTGGCAAAAATGCTGGCTAAAGGGAGGGAAAGTGTTATCAGATAATAAAACTGTAATCAACTAAGTATAAGATAAGGGACTGATGGGTAAAGTAACTATCGGATTGGCATCATAAAATCCCTTTCACGCATCAACACCTTTGTTTATTACCTTGAATGACAGGTAAAAGATCGTCGCCCAATGCATGTCTGCTTTGCTGATATTGTCTCATGCATCAAATAATCAGGCCACTAGTGTTGAATATGAACCTCGAAATATGATTTCCCCATTTAATTCTTTTATTCAACCTACTGACGAGTAAGAAAATGGAAAGGGAAATCTAGTTTATTTGTTACTAAAAATAGATTTGGAATCGTGAGAATGACTCACTGTAAAAGATACCAAATGCAAGCCAAAAGTGGTGCCTTAATTGGACTATTTCATATCAATTTTTATTTTTCCATCATACTTAAGAAATTATAATAAACCCATTACCTGACAAAATTCAAGACTGGTCCAAATCAATAGAATTTGCATACAACAATTTAAGTTAGTTGAATTTTAGAATGGTACAAAACATGTTGTGTCACAAGCAATTTCTTCATTGTCCACAATGTTTTCGACTTTTTTTTTTCTAAGAGGAGCTCAAAATCAGGATTGTGTGGGAATGGGTTGAATTAATTTACATGTTATTAAAAATTTTTTTAAAAAAAGTAAAAAAAAATAAAAGAAATTATTAACTTAAGAAATTATTTAATAGAAAATTTGAATTTTTTTTTTTTTTAAAAATCTTTATAAATTTTAAAAAGTTCTACAACAGCTGAGAAGTTGGCTACAGAAATTATTTAATAGAAAATTTGAAAAAAATTTTTTTTAAAAATCTTTATAAATTTTAAAAAGTTCTACAACAGCTGAGAAGTTGGCTACAGTTTAGCCAAATTGGCTAAAGAATTTTCAGATTGGCTAAAAGGTTGGCTAAAAGAAATTTCAGTCCAGTGTATGCCCTGCATAGGGTTGTGACGTACATCAGAGAGACCGCCAAGACAGCCTTGAGAGGGTTGCACAAGTTGCACAATTCCTGAGAGCAGAATTTAGACTCAGATTTGTGCGCGCGAATTGGTCATTGTATATTTTAGTCAATTTACATTTTTTTATTGGATAACATATGTATACTGGATTCATTGTAAACCCACTGAAGTAAGATTTTCTGATTTTGATTTGTTGAAATTAATTTATGTAATGTACATCTTCCATCCTGGTCAGAAACTGTCACCTGTATCATAGGTCATACATCTGATAAGTGTTTGTCACACTTCGTTTATTTACTGACTTGCTTGTTTATTGAAATTCGACACGATTATCACTGTTTTAACACCTAGACTATGATAATCTGCCTTGATTGCAGTCTAATACAACTTTTTGGTGCACGAGTGGTACTTTATATGAAAATCAATATTGCTTCCTCAGACTTATTTTTTGTAGTGACATTTGTGATCGCCAGCGAAGGCCCTTGGCACAATGGCTCAATCTCTTCAGAAACTTGGCCAGAATGATTGTTTGGTTTTAAGGATTAATACTATGGAAAGCTGAAATATTTCATTGAAAACACAGGAAAAAGGGCCGTAATGACAATTTCTCTAAAAAAAATTAAAAAAAAAGCAAAAAAAGTATCCCAAATCTTTGATCTGTATTGTTTAAATGAGTCTTGTATACTGCTTGTGTATTCACAAATAAGATCTGCTTTGAGGATTTAGTTTAATGTTTCTTTGTTCAATACAGAAATCCGGTTGGAGATCTAGGACCCTCTATGCCCTTCTGTTTATCTGACATATCAAGCAATGTTAGTTTGTGAAATATAGGTAAAGGGACATATAACAAAAACCAAATTGTTTGTATTTGAACGGGAGAGGGTTAAAAGCAGCATTAAAAGCGACAACACAACAAAAATGCTTGATATAAATGTTGAAGTTCAACTTTCACTTCTGGCCTAAATAAATTATTTGATTGGTCATTGATGGTGGCAATTCATGAATTATATCAAATTTTCTAGCCTCTGTATACATTTTTCACAGGCAATGAGAGAACTTACAGGCGCATACCAAATCTTGCTGTCTCTAAAGAGTGTGCCCATTTTGGAGGAGGTGTACAGGTAAAATAAATGGTCTTCTTGTAAAATTGGTAATTTTAGTTGAACTCAAGCATTAGTTGCAAAACTTTTCAGGTCAAACATATTAAATGTCCACAAAGTTTTAACATTGAAAGGCAAATGAATATGAAAGTAAACATTGTGTGTTCTTAGCACTAGGTACCACAATCAGATCATTATATAAGATTGGACAGACATTAATATCTAATATATTTGTTTGGGGTAGACCAAAACGTTGTAAATACACCTGTAGTTAACATAAATATTTAGGTCACCCCCAAATGATATGCCATTTGTTTTATGATTCTGTTTAGGTATTTATTATGGGATATACAAGTAAGCTATAACAAGTTACTGGAGTCCAGTGGAGATGAAGACTTTCTAGACTTGGTACAGAACAGTCCACCTTCTCATCCTGAATACGGAAATCTGGAAGCTGAGGCTGTCTGTATATTCAACCTCTGTGTTCTATCTGAACTAGGTAGTACCAAGAACAATCTGATTGGGGTATGTTTATCATTTTTGTTTTGTTGATAGGAATGATGTTGTTTTCTGAATCCATTATCTCCCACTGTTGAAGTTAAAAAGCTTTTGAAGTCATTTGAAAAGAAACCAAAATTTTATTTGTCAACTGTTTTCTACCTAACCAAAGAAAAAGAAATACTAAATCTTTTGTATTTTGCATTTACATGCAATTATCAATTTGTTTTGTTAAGGGTGAACTTCATGACAGATCATTTTAGAATTTGATTTCAGCTGTGTCTGTCAAAACTCCTGCATTCTGATTTGCTGAAAATTGTGTTTCATACCTACACAAAGAAGAAATATTATTATGCCCCCACATCGATAGATCAGGGGCATATTGTTTTACCGGTGTCTGTCTGTCTGTCTGACCATCTGTCCATCTGTCTGTCTGCAAAAGTTAACCTGCCAATTTTCCTATAACTCCAACCCTGATTGAGTTACAATGCTAATTTTTGGTATGTAGATAGCTCTCAACAAGGCACAACTGGGGAAGTTCATTTCTTTAAGGTCAAGGTCAAAATTTTAACCCTTTTCCCTACATCTTTACTCAAAAACTTAACCTGCCAACTAAACATTTTTCTATAACTTCATCCCTAATTAAGTTACAATGCTAAATTTTGATATGTAGATAGGTCTCAACAAGGCGCAACTGTGGAAGTTAATTTCATCAAGGTCAAGGTCAAAATTTTAACCCTTTTCCCTTAAACATTACTCAAAAACTTAACCTGCCAACTAAACATTTTCCTATAAATTCATCCCTAATTCAGTTACAATGCTTATATTTGATATGAAGAAAGGACTCAACAAGGCGCAACTTTGGAAGTTCATTTCTTCAAGGTCAAGGTCAAAATTTTAACCTTTTTCCCTAAAACTTTACTCAAAAACTTAACCTGCCAACTAAACATTTTCCTATAACTTCATCCCTAATTCAATTACAATGCTTATATTTGGTATGAAGATAGGACTCAACAAGATGCAACTAGGGAAGTTCATTTCTTCAAGGTCAAGATCAAAATTTCAACCCTTTCCCTTAATCTTAACTCAAAAACTAAACCTGCCAACTAAACATTTTTCTATAACTTCATCCCTAATTAAGTTACAATGCTAATATTTGGAATGCAGATAGGACTCAACAAGGCGCAACTGGGGAAGGTCATTTCATCAAGGTCAAGGTCAAAATTTTAACCTTTTTCCCTAAAACTTTACTCAAAATCTTAACCTGCCAACTAAACATTTTCCTATAACTTCATCCCTAATTCAATTATAATGCCTATATTTGATATGTAGATAGGACTCAACAAGGCGCATCTGGGGAAGGTCATTTCATCAAGATCAAGGTCAACATTTAACCCTTTTCCCTAAAACAAAGGGAAAAAAAATCACCCTATCTAAAGAATTCCTGTATCGGGGGCATGGTGTTTCACAAACACATCTTGTTTATAGCTATCCTCAATCTGGATACTTTTAAGTTATTTGAAATGAAGAGAATAGTTTTTGTTAGCTTAACATTTTTCAGAGAAAACCTGAGTATTGCTATAGCCCTGATGGAATCCTCATCACAGTCATGGACATTTTCTATATCTCAACTATCACTGCACTTAGAGACCTCATGTTTCACATATCTATTACTTGTGACTAGACCTTTTTGTTGATGTAAAGTTCAAGGTCATTGGTCAAGTTCAAGCACCTGTAGCTGAGCATAAAGTCTCTTGTTTTCATGGAGGAATGAAATTAAAACGTAACGTTCTGTTTGAAACCTGCCTTTGGGCTTCATATAGTGTAATCAAAAGGGTTTGCACAGTTCTGGAAAAGTCATTGAAATCAGGTGCTGTCTGGAAAAAATCATGGAATATTGATAACTTTGGTTATATCATGGAAAAATCAGGGAATTTTGTCCAAAATCAGGGAAATTATGAAAAACATCATGGAATTCATCTAAGCCAATGAAAAAACAATTACTTTTTTTCCTTTATTATTGGCGATGATCACTCTTTGAACAAAAACTCTTGGTATAAATAGTTTGTATTGTTTTTTGTCACAGTGTAACTACTGTTACGGTTACACCATAGATTGACTACTACACTGTTTGTTATTTAGGCTAAACGTTTTAACGGAGATTACTCTCGCAAATGAGCAATAAAGGATTGTTATAATCATGGAAAAATCATGGAATTTTGTTGAAGATTTGCATGAACCCTGGATCAAGTTTTTTAGTTTATAACCCATTGAAAACAACAACAACAAAACATACTCTTCAGCCCTTATGATTGAGATGATATCCATTTACAGTTCTTAGAGAATTAGGTCAACTTTTATATAATGCATAAACTGGCTAGATTATTAGTCCTTACATAGAATTATGAATGAATAGCACAAAAAAGAAAATTTATATATTTGATATCTGATTTGATATGTAAAATGCTGTTATATTTCTCTAAAGAGTTGTTTGTGGACAAAGCTCTGTTTGTTTTGTAGATGATGGCACTACGTCCCAGTCTATTTGACCTGTACAGTACACATCTAAATGTGACCAGACCTTCTATAAGTGTACAGTATCCAGCCTTACAGTACGCTATACTACAATCTCTGTACTCTCATGCATCAAGGTAAGTACAGTGAAAACTGTCACAAGCCCCTCTTAATGTAACAATCTAAAATTGGATGCATACGATGCATATGACTGTTTGGCAGATGTCAATCAAAGAATCAATCCTCCTATCAAATTGTTTATTTAGACTGGAAGTGAACCTTTCATTGGCCAACTTAATTGTGAAACATTTTTGTTCTTTTGTCCTTTTATATTTCTTAACTATAGCTTATTTAAACTGCAGTTATGATGTTGAGGTCCCCATCCAAAGCCTTTACATTTTTGTATGGTTTTGGTCATAATTTCGGAGAAAACCCGAGGTATTGCTATAGCCTTTGTGTCATCGTTGTTGTTGTTCTTGTCGTTGTCTTGCGATAACTTTGACAATTTTTGATATCTCTGGTTCTACTAAAAGCAATCGCTTGAAACTTGGCACACTTGTTAACTATCAAAAGCGTAAGCACCCGTAGGAGGTGCTCTTGTTTCAAAATATAGCCATTTGGTACCAAAGTGGAATTTCCTGTCCAAGTTAGTTGGTGTGGCCAGCAGAGATGGTGATAGGGACCATCCATCCAACAATTAACTCCCAACCCATATAACATAGATTCCCACGAAAATTCATACTGATTATGATGTAGGTAATTGAAACAGTATACAAGCTTTTATTTCAAATATTCGATCCTGCTGATATAATGAAAAGCAATTTTGGAGATCATCAATCTTGCTCACTTAAAAATGCATTATAAAATTTACATTTTTAGCTTAGCTGTTTTCGTAGAAAACCCAAGGTATTGCTGTAGCCTTGGACGCATGCCTGGGTTTTAAAAGGTCCCAGGTTCGAATCTTGCTTACACCATGCAATTTTTTAGCTCTACTGGCCGAAGGCCACTAGAGCTATAGCGATGGCTTTTTCCCGTCCGGCATCCGTGCGTCCTTCCGTCCATCGTCCGTCCATTAAACTTTTCCTTGTTTACGCGATAAAGTCCACAGTTTTCATCGGATTCTCTTCAAACTTTCACAGAATGATTGTACCATCATAAGGATTGTTCCTTTTGAAATTGGGTCAGATCCGTCAAGAAAAGCGGGAAAAGGGGCCTAATTAAAACTTAATTAAAAATCTTTGTTTACGCGAGAAAGTCCACAGTTTTCATCAGATTCTCTTCAAACTTTCACAGAATGATTGTACCATCATAAGGATCGTCCCTTTAAAAATGGGTATGATCTGTCAAGAAACACGAGAAAAGGGGCTTATGAAAAATTAATTAAAAATTCAATTAAAAATCCTCGTTTACGTGATAGAGTCCACAGTTTTCATCTGATTCTCTTCAAACTTTCTCAGAATGATTGTACAATCATATGGATCGTTCCTTTAGAAAATGGGTATGATCCGTCAAGAAACACGGGAAAAGGGGCCTTATGAAAATTTAATTAAAAAATCCACGTTTACGTGATAGAGTCCACAGTTCTCATCAGATTCTCTTCAAACTTTCACAGACTGATTGTACCAACATAAGGATCGTTCCTTTTGAAAATGGGTATGATCTGTCAAGAATCTAGAGCCAACAATTTACAACGTATTCTCTTCAAACTTTCACAGAATGATTGTACCATCATAAGGATTGTACCTTTTGGAATCGAATATGATTCCTCAAGAAACATAGGAAAAGGGGCTTTATTAAAATTTAATTCAAAGATCTTTGTTAACACTCTGGAGTCCACAGTTTTCATCTGATTGACTTCAAACTTTCACAGAATGATTGTACCATCATAAGAATTGTTCCATTCAAAATTTGGTATGATCAGTCAAGGACCACGGGAAAATGGGCCCGATTAAAACTGGTTTAAAAAAGTCCTCGTAAACACAATAGAGTCCATAGTTTTCAACAAATTCTCTTCAAACATTCCCAGAATGATTATTACATTACGTTGATTATTCCTTTCGGAAGTAGGTTTGATCCATCAAGTTTCATGGGAAAAGGGGCCCCATGAAAATTTAATAAAAAAAATCTTAGTTAACACATAATGGCCCTAGATTTCACCTGATTGACTTCAAACTTTCACATAATGATTGTACCATCATAAGGATTGTTCCTTTCAAATTGGGTCTGATCCATTGAGAAACATAGGAAAAGGGGCCTTAGGAAAATTCAACTAAAAATCTTAATTATTGCTTGTAAGTCCACAGATGAGATGGGGTTGTCTTTATACTCAAACAGAATAATTATACTTTTGTAAGAAGAGTTCCCTTTGGAATTGGTTCAGATCCATCAAGTAACATGGGAAAAGGGGCTATATGAAAATTCAATTAATAAAACCCTGTTAACACAATAAAGCCCACAGCTTTGATCAGATTTTGTTGAAACTTTCACAGAATGATTGGAAGGTCATAACTATCATTCTTTTCATAACAGGGTTTGAACTGTCAAGAAGCACAGGAAAAGGGGCCTTATGAAAATTTCATTTATAAATCCTTGTTACAAAGTCCAGAGCTTTCATCGGATTTTCTTCTAACATTCACAGAATAATTGTACAGTAATAATAATTGTTGATGTTTGCATTAGACCTGATCCGTCAAGTATCACAGGAAAAGGAGCATTATGAAATTTAATTTTAAAATCATTGTACCACAATGAAGTCAACAGTTTTCATCAGATTCTGTTAAAACTTTCACAGAATGATTATTCCATCATGAGGATTCTTTCTTTTCAAATTAGGCGTGATCTGTCTAGTATCATGGGAAAAGGGGCCTTTAGAGAATTTTATCTATAATCCTTGTAACCAAGTCCAGAGCTTTCATTGAATTTTATTCAAACTTTCATAGAATCATTGTACAATAATCACGATTGTTGAGGCTGACATGAGACCTGATCCTTCAAGTATCACAGGAAAAGGAGACTTATGAAAATTTTATCTTAAAAATTTGACACCAAGATAAAGTCTGCAGTTTTCATCAGATTCTGTTCAAACTTTCATAGAATGTTTGTACCATCATTAGGATTGTTTCTTTCCAAATTGGGCCTGATCTGTCTAGTATCATAGGAAAAGGGGCTGTATGAAAAATTATTACCAAATCCTCATAAACACAACAATGCCCTCAGTCTTTATCAGAATCTCTTCAAACTTTAATAGAATGATTGTACCATCATTTGGATTGTTCCTTTGTAAATAAGGTCTGATTGGTTAAGTGACACAAGAAAAGGGACCTAATAAAAATTTTATTACAAAACATCATTATTACAATAAAGTCCTCAGTCTTTATCATTTTCTTCAAACTATCATTAGGATTGTTCCTTTGTACATTGGGTCTGATTTGTTAAGTTTCATGGAAAAAGGGGCCTTATGAAAATTTAGTTACAAAAATTCTTGACACAATTCAGTCCACTGTTTTCATTGATTCTCTTTAACTTTTAAAGAATGATTCTACCTTCATTAGAATTGTTCCTTTTGAAATTTGGTTTGTTCTGTAAAGTATCATGAGAAAAGGGGCCCTATGAATATTTCACTATAAACTCATTAACACAATAAATTCCACAGATTAAACAGATTGAATGTTCCATCATTCCAATTGTTGATTTTGACAGTGGATCTGACTATAGCAAGGGTCACATAAAAAGGGGCCTTATGAAAAACTCTCTTAAATATTCTGGTTAACACAATGATGTCCCTTGATTTCACCGGATTCACTTCAAAATTTCACAGAATGATTGTACAAATACTTAGATGGTTCTTTTCAGAACTGGGTACAATCCATCAAGTATCATGTAAAAAGGGGACATATGATTTTTTTTATAGTAAACATAATGAATTCCCAATATTTCATCGGATTCACTTTTAACTTTCATAGAATGATAAAACCAACAGTTAAATATCACGGGAAAAGGGGCCTTATGAGAACTTGAATTTAATATCTTTGTTAACACATTAAAGTCAACAGTTTTATTGGATTCTCTTCAAAGATGCATGGAATAATTGTGGCATTCGAAACACAGGAAAAGGGGCCTTACAGATTATCATTCAAAACATTCTTGTGTATGTGATGAAGATCACAACCATTATCAAGTTGTCTTTTAAATTTCACAGGACAATTGTAGGGTTGTAAGGAAAGTTCCTTTTGGAATGAAATTGATCCATCAGAAAACACAGGAAAAGGGGCCTTACTGATTTTCATTCAAAACAATCCTGTTTATGTGATTAAGTCCACAATTATTGTCAGATTCTGATGAAATATTCACAGAATGATTGTAGGGTCATAAGGTAACTTTCTTTTGGAAATGGAGTGGATCCGTCATGAAACAGGGGAAAAGGGGCCTTGAGGATTGTTGCTTAAAATGATAAAGGGGATAAAGCCCCTTTTTTTTTTCTTTATGCATTCTTCTTTGAGTAATTAACTTCCTTAAATATCAGATTTCTTTAACGGAAAACTTGATAACCAGTAGAGCGTCTCAGGCCCTCATGGGCCTCTTGTTTTTAGCAAAGTACTAACTGCACCTTGCCCCTTGCTCCAGGTGAATCATTGGTATATGTGAGGGTTATTAGCCAATGTGTTAGGTACACTGCATGTTAACAGCCAACTTGCAATTCATCAATAAGGGCTAAAGTTTGAAGTTAATTGAAAATAAAAAATCGTAGAAACAAAGTATGAACAAAAACTTTAACTGAACATTTTATGCTGGTTTACACCTATACTTTAAGTTACTGCTAAACTCAGATTTGGCTGTTACTGATATTGATCATATTTAGATGATAATAGCATTCTGATAAATGTAAGAGACTTAGAGTAATAATATGATTTGCCAACAATAATTTCTCACAAGGTTTTCTTAGTAAATGAATTATCTCTGAACCTGAAAACCTGTGATTGGATGGGAAATGTAATAAGTATTATGTATGTTTTCCAGACATGGTAATTTCATCTCAACCAGTACTTTACTGACCCAGAACACACCCCTTGAAGGTTCAGTTCTGGCTAATGTGAACCCACAAACTAGTGGACACTTTTCCAAACTACTCACCTTGTTAGCAGATCTACTGACACAGACTACAACACCTTTTGATTCCAAGTAAGTGTGTATATAGTAGCTATAAAGGTTTTGGGGCACAGAAACAAAATAGGGGGGGGGGGGGGGGATAAACAGAATCGAGAAAGATTTGAAATCAACAGAAGCCTTTTTATCACTCTGAAAAATATTGAAATTGAAGCTCAAAATTACAAATTCAATAAAATTGAAGGAAAGTGATTTGAAATTGAGAATTTAAACTTTTGTAGATGCATCTTATTATCATTTGTCTCTAGAAATTGTAATAGATATGAATGTGTCAAAGATTTAACAAATTGCTCACATGAGCTATTGTTATCAGCCGGTGTCCATCTGTCAACTGGTGTATGTCATCTGTTGTCAGTCAACAATTTCCTTCAAACAACATCTCCCAAGCCACTGGGACGATTTAAACCAAATTTGGCAGAAACTTTCCTTTGTGGCCCCCTTTAAAAATAGCTAAGAGAATAAAAATCCCATGAAAACTCGGGTTACCATGGCAACAAAAGTATAATTTAAAAATAATAAATATTAAAAAATCTTTTCCTCCTGACCCAGAAGGCCTATAGCCATGATATTTTGTATAAAACATCAGAATATTAACATCTTCAAAATAGATGAAATAATTTCTCTTGAGTCCCCAGGGTAGGAACCCTGATGGGGTCTATTTATTAACAAAGAAGGTTTTTTTTATCCCCCACGGGTTAGGCGAAGGGGATATAGTAATGGTCTCAGTCTGTCATTGCATATCTCCTAAAGTATAAATGCTATCAACTTGAAACTTCATAGGTGGATAGATCCCATTGAGGAGAAGTGCAGTGCACAAAACACACAACTCTTGCTTGCATAATTTTGGAGTTATTTCCCTTTTGTTTTAAGCACTAAGATTTTGTCTAGAGCATATCTCTTAAAGTATAATAGCTATTAACTTAAAACTTCATAGGTGGATAGATCTCGTTGAGGAGAAGTGCAGTGCAGAAGACCTACAACTCTTACTTGCATAATTTTGGAGTTATTGCCCTTTGTTGTTTTTTAAGACTTAGGTTTTGTCCAGAGTATATCTCTGAAAGAGGTTTTGTCCAGAGTATTTCTCTGAAAGTGTAAAAGCTATTAAGGAACTCATTGAGCAGAAATGCAGTGCACAAGAAGCATAAATCTAACTAGCTTCAGTTTACTATCAAGTTTTTATGGCAGGGGATGACCATTTTCAACATGGCTCTTGTTTTAACAACATCTCCACCCAAGCCAGTTCAAACCAAATTTGCAGAAATGTTCCTTAGGTGCCCCCCCCCTTAAATAGCTTAAAGAATTGAAACAGAACAAATCTGAGTTTTGTTCCAGTCTGTTGATTTTTGAGGATGCTGGACTTAATAAATTACTGGAAAATCTAGTTATCGGGACCTTTTTTCTGAATTCTGGCGGGTAACAAGTTAAAGTTTGGTTCAAGTCCATTGAATTTTTTAGGTATTGAGCATAAACAACAAATAGAGATACCTGTTGTTTTTAAAAAAAGAATCGCACATAAAACCAGGTTCAGTGAGACTTTGTAGGAGCTCCTTTACTAACAAAATATATATATAAAGCTGGTAGAGGACTTGTTATTGCCTTGCAATACTTCAAAATGCTTGTTCTACTTTTCCTACAGGCTCTTTGAATTTGGACAAGTCCAAAGTTTAGTCTACTATTGGTTACTTAACCCTATACCAAATAGAAAATGTTAGACTAATCAAAATTCAAAGATGTTTAAGTTGACCTTTCAAATATATCTTAATTGAAAAATCTGTGTTGTAAAGGGTTTAGGAATAATCTATGTTATGTTTGGTATTACAGGATACTATGTTTGAAGTGGATATCAGAAACGATTACCAGTCTACACACAAGCCCACATGTCTACACTAGTAGACAGTTTTTAACCCTTGTCCAGGCTATATACCATGTTGGGTATGACCAGGAGATTGAAGTGGCAACCTCTGTACAAGTCTGTCTCACCAGTCTCTTTAAAACACCAAAATTGTATCCAGTCTATATCATCAAAGGGTAAGAAAATCTTGCAAATCAATTGTATTTAATAGACTTACCTGTTTATCCTGCATTTACAGTGAATATTGAAGGAAATAAGCCTCAACCCATTACCAGACAACAAAATTTTAAACTGGTCCATTCTATCGCAGACAGCATTTTAAATTGATCTAAATTTGGAAATTAAGTGCGAAATCAGTTTGAAAATTTTGGGAAAAAAGGAGAAATTGCCTGCTACAAGAAATTCCTCCTTTTCCAGAAAATTTTCCATAATGCGCCTAATCTGGCTATCTTGTGTTTTTTACTCCAGTAATCCACAACACTTGATTTCAGCTAATAACTGCTCATGCTGTCATGTGCACTTCTCACCAATGGTGAGAGATAAATGACACATGTCACAATGACATTGTCAAATGTCTGAAAGAATGTTGGCCAAGCCAAGCTCATCACCCCAGGATTTAGGGCTGAGCTAATCAATTAACCCATTACCATACGGCTGAATTTTAGACTGGCCCAAATTGAAAGAAGTTGCAGACGACAATTTGAAGTTTATGAATTTTTGGATTTTTTCAACTTCCTTGATAGAAAACATTGTGTAAAATGAAGAAATTGCTTGTAACAAGCAATTTCTGGATTATCCACAATGTTTTCCAAAGCTTTTTTTCTATGGGGGCGTCTAACAGTGTCATTGAGTGGTAAGAGTTAAGGCCCTTTTAAAAGTGAACATAAAATCAAAGTTTCAAGTGAATTTTTCAAGTGAAGTGTGTTACTTGATATTTTACAAAATGCTTTTACAAAAAAGCAAGTTTTTGCAAAACCACAACAACAAAGCATATGAAGACAATTCTATAAGAAATACATTGAGTTTTCCCTGAATACAACAAAACAAAAATTACTTTTTATTTTATCTTATTTAATCCATTGCCTGACAGCATAATTTAAGACTGGACTAGATAAAAAAAAGTTGCAGACATATGCAAAATTGGAAAATAAGTGCAAAATCCGACAGAAAACATTGTGAGAAAATGAGAAATTGCTTGTCCATCTATCTGTCTGTAGCTTTTTCGTGTCCGCTCAATTTCTCGGCAACTATTGGAAGGATTTTATTCAATGAATGTAGTCAGTATCAAGCAGAGATGTGCATATTTTATTTTGATAACGGTCCGTTGATTTTTAACAGAGTTATGGCCCTTTGGTGAAAATCATGTCTACTCAATTTTTCAGCATCCATTTGATTGATTGGATTCAAATTTCACAGAAAGACTCGGTATAAGTCAGACATTTGCATATACTATTTTTGGTTATGGTCCATTTAATTTTGACTGATTATAGCCCTTCAACTAAAAAGTCAATTTTTGTTACTGCCCTTTGGTGGATAGCACTTGTATATGGACAAGCTCTGTAGGGGGGTATTAGTCCGCTTTGCGACAATGTCTAGTTTTTTCAGATGTGTCAAGTTGTGTACATATCACCTGATGGCAAAATCAAGCCAACATTAAGATTCCTACTTCTCACTCCTCAATCTGCTGCCATTGAATTTCTCTTGCTTCTTGTTTTTCAGATGTGTCAAGTTGTGTATATTTCACCTGATGGCAGGATCCAGCCAACATCAAGATTCCTACTTCTCACTCCTCAATCTGCTGCCATTGAATTTCTCTTGCCTCTTGTTTTTCAGATGTGTCAAGTTGTGTATATTTCACCTGATGGCAGAATCCAGCCAACATCAAGATTCCTACTTCTCACTCCTCAATCTGCTGCCATTGAATGTCATTAATAGGTATTGTATGCTTTATAACCCATTCCTACTCAATGATGCTTTTGGACACCCCTCAAGAAAAACAATTGGGAAAACATTGTAAAATGAAGAAATTTCTTGTAACAAGCAATTTCTTCATTTTATACAATGTTTTCTACCCAGAAATTTGAAAAAATGTATATTTCATTAACTTCAAATTGTCGTCTGCAACTCCTTTGAATTTGGACCAGTCTAAAATTTTGCTATTTGGTAATGGGTTAATATAAATTGGTTTCTGTTACTCTATATAACAAACATCTCATAAGATCATAAAGACTGCTTTCTATTATGGTCATGGTGAGATCTAATTTAAGATATTGTTGTTCTTGTTGTTTGGACCCTTGTCATGCTTGGACCTGGAATATTCCTTTTTGTCAGGAGGTATAGATGTAAGTGCAGTCTAATCTTAGTCTACACCACCTGTTTGTTCCTTTCAAGCCATAGTTGTTGTGAAATTTGTTTTTGACAGAAGTATTGACATACAACTAGTCTTTCGGTTGCTTTCAGCTTTTTGCTTGTAATATATTTTTTCAGCATGACAAGGATTGAACAAACTTTACTTTCGAATATGAACAAATTTAATCCTTTTATTCAGCATACTTTCTTTAAGCAAACAATCAAACTATTTTAGAGAAATAATGTCAGATGAACAACTTTTTAGCTCACCTGAGCACAAAGTGCAAGGTGAGCTATTGTGATCGGTCGTTGTCCGTCATCCGTCCGTCCATCTGTCCGTCTGTCCGTCCACAATTTCTTTAAAAATCTTCTCCTCCTAAACCAGTAGGCAAATCAAGCTGAAACTTTGCAGGGTTGTTCCTTGAGTGAAGTTCTACAAAAGTTGTTAAAAGAATTTAATTCGGTCAAAAACTCTGGTTGCCACAGCATTTGAAAATGGGAATATTAAGTTAATCTTTAAAAATCTTTAAAAATCTTCTCCTCCTAAAGCAGTAGGCCAATCAAGCTGAAACTTTGCAGGGATGTTCCTTGGGTGAAGTTCTACCAAAGTTGTTAAAAAATTTAATTCTGTCAAAAACTCTGGTTGCAGCAGCATTTGAAAATGGGAATATTTAGGAAATCTTTAAAAATCTTTAAAAATCTTCTCCTCCTAAACCAGTAGGCCAATCAAGCTGAAACTATGCAGGAGTGTTCCTTGGGTGAAGCTCTTCAAAAGTTGTTAAAAGAATTTTATTCTGTGAAAAACTCTTGTAACCACGGCATATGAAAATGGGAAATTTTAGAAAATCTTTGTTGTCTTTTTTTCCACAGACTACAAGGCCAAAGGCATTTATATTTTATATAGAGCTGAATCATATGATTCTCTACCAAGTTTTTAAATATTTGATCTCTGAGGTCAAAAATGGCCCCGCCAATGAGGTCCGAAGTTTGGAAAAATGCTCAATTAGAGCAATTTCAAAAGACTTCTCCTCTTAAACTATTAGGTCTAGGATATTCTTATTTGGTATGAAGCATAACTAGATGGTTTTGTACTATATCACTAAAAGTCTTCCTCGGGTCAAAAACTGCCCTGCACTAGGGGTCCAAAATTGGGAAATACGCAAAATTTGAGTTTGCTAAAAAAAAAAAATTCTTCATTTTTAGGAGGAGGGCATTTATATTTTGAGTGTAGCATAACCTGGCTGTTATCTATCAGTTTTTATTAAATTATGCCTGTAGGTTGATAAACCACCTTCCCTGGGTGTCCAAAGTTTGTAAAAATGCTCATTTAGACCATGTTCAATAGTCTTTTCCTCCCAATCTACAAAGTCTAAGAAACTCATATTTTGTATATAGCATAACCAGATGGTTCTCTACCATGTTAGCTAAAATCTTAGCCCTTGGATAAAACATGGCACTGCCCCAGAGGTCAAAAATTTTGGAAAACACCCAATTAGAGCAACATCAAAAGTCTTCTCCTTCTGAAATATAGGGTAATTGGCATACATAATTGGTATGTATCATGACTAAATAATTTTGTACTATGTAACAGGAAAATATGCTCTTAGGATAAAAAAATGTCTCTACTCCTGGAGCCGAAAATTGCGTAAATGGCATTGAAAGAATTCTTCTTCTTAAATATAGGTTCTGGAGTATTTACATTAAAAACATAGTATAGCATTATTGTTATCTACCATGTTTATATCCTTTGGACAAACATGGCCCTTCCCAAGGCATCCAAAGATATGAAAAATGCTCAATAAGAGCATGTTCAAATATCTTCCACTCCTCATGTATAAGTTGTAATGCATTCATATTTTGATTTATAGTACATCCAGATTGTTCTCTACCAAGGTTGCTAAAATTACAACCATTGAAGTATCAGACAGTAATTAGAGTTTGTTTGAAATCTAAATACAAAGAATTTCAGGTAGAAAACACTGTGAGAAATGGATAAATTGATTGTCACTCCCTTTCTCACTATGTTTTTCAAACCTATTTTCCCTGAAGGTGACAAATTCTCAGATAGTTTCGTAATGGATTAAACTATAAAGCCAAAGAAATTCATTCTTATTGTAAAGCATTACTGTATTGTTTTGTACAAAGCCTGAAATCTTATATTTGTTTTATTTATTTTGCTCAAGTTGTGCCTTTTTATACTAAAAAGTACTTTAGTTTGCAGATGCCTCAGGTGAGCGATTTAGGACCATCATGGTCCTCTTGTTTTCTCAGTAACTTTCACAAATTAGCTTTTATTTCTTCTAAGTTAAGTGTATGTAACTCTGATTTTTTTTTTTTTTTTTTTTTGTAAATTGAATCATCATCAGTAGAAAAAATAACATAACTTCACAATGTCTGTTTTTCAGTTAATTTTTGAATTACCATTGACTAATTTCAGCAAGAATAATGGTTTATACCTGTTAGATGAGGAGACTCAGTTAGTGTACAGAGAATCAATCAATGGTTTAAATGCCACATGGCAAGCTTGTAGAAACCATGCCAGTAAAATTCCCTTGGGATCCTTCCATTCTCACAACTTTAGACAAGTTATGGGATTTATACTACATGCTGTACAAACAAAGTTAGTTGGTTTAAACCTATTTATTTTACATCAATTTGGATACAAGTTCTTACAACTTAGATTAATCCCTCTTGATTCTGCTTCCTGGAAAGTTGTGCCAAATGTATGGGCCAAGGAAAGAACCCACACATTTGGTGCCAGTACTGGTGAATTTTCGCACAAAGATAGTTGATGAAACAAATCTTCTTACTTCCTCTGAAATTTTTTGTTTGTTTGTTTAAATGCTTGGTATCTTGTTTTGCATGCAGTTATAAAGTTGTTTACACCAGTAGTGAATTGATAGCTGTATTTCATATTGTCATTGAATGAATACTGCAGCTTTTAAGGGGGAACAAAATGTTTATCCTTCATTTTGAGAGAAACTTATTTTCCAATAAGAGGGGTTTGTATCTGTTTTTCAATAGTTTACACTAAGGTTTAGATAGGATGAACTCAATTCAGAAGTAAAAGGATTTATTCAAAATCTTCTCGACAGATTCACTTTATATATATTTCATTGCAGACAAACTGGAGGTCTGCCATGGCTAGAGAGCATGTATAATTCAACGCTAAGGAATAACAGTAAGGTTGATTGGAAATCTAGTGATGGATTGATATTACAAAACTATGTGAGTAGATAAAAAAAGACCAAGTTATTGTTATATGACTTTTTCCTGTCATTTTCTATACCATTTATATAAGATTAAGGCATTGTACAAGTTATGTAAACTGTAAATACATATTTCAATCGGGGATAACTTGCATAAAGAAGGTAACCCATCATGTTGCTTCAAAAATGGCCAGAACAAAAAGTTAGTTTTAGTAAGATTTCTTCCATTTTATTTTGGACACTGAGTGTATCATTTTATGAAATACTATTTTAAAACTAGTTTTTTTAGCTCACCTGAGCACAAAATACTCAAGGTGAGCTTTTGTGATCACTCTTTGTCCATCGGGTGTCATCTGCATCCATTGTTCATCCGAAGTCATCAATAATTCTTCAAAAAGCTTCTTTGTAACCAATTGGCCAATTTCAACCAAACTTGGCAGAAATGTTTCTGGATGACCTTTTTAAAAACTTGTTTGTGAAATTTTGATTTGCAAAAAATGGGCTTATCAGACTTGAAGAAATCAGGAAATAAATCTTTGATAATCGTCTTCTAAACCACTGGGCCAATTTGGACAAAACTTTACTTGGGTAGCCCTTTTCAAAACTTGTTATGGAATTGTGAATTGCAAAAAAATGTGGATGTGGCAGGCCAGAGCTTATTAGATTTAAAGGAATTATTAGAGTATTCTTTAAAAATCTTCTCCTAAACCACATGGCCAATTTGGACTAAACTTTGCAAAAATGTTCCTTGGGTGACCATTTTTCAAAATTGTTCATGAAATTTTGATTTGTGAAAAAATGGGGACATGGCAGGGTTGGGTTATAAGGCGTAGATAAATCATGAACTAATTCTTAGAGCAATTTAGTGCTATTTTGACCTTTTTGTTAGAGAATTGGGGGGAAAAAACTTCAAGTTTAATCAATATCCTTAGTTACTAAATCTTACCAATTTACAGATTTCTAGGAACAAAGTTGCCCAATGGTTCTGGGCTGTATGGGAGGCTGCCCAGTTCTGTGTACTGGCCAGACTGAAAACTCCTCTTGGTAAACCCCAGGATACCTTCACCTCTATAGAGGCTGTGTTGAAAGGGTTTGCTGCTGAGGTAACAGATGGACATGGGGAGGACGAGGAGGAGAGGAAAGGTAAATAACATTAATCATGAATTATTTCATGTGAAATTGGCAGTTTAAGATTAACCTATTCCCACACAGTTCTGCTTTTTGAAACACCTCCTTTTTATTTTGTAGATATCATAATTTTGATGAAATATATTCACCCATTCAAACAACAAAATATAAATTGGTCAAAATCGAAGTAGGTTGCAGACCCAAATGCAAAATGTGTTTAAAATGACTATTGAGCATCACACAGGATGGAAAATATTTGTGAAAAAAAAAATTAAAAAAAATTGCCTGCGGCAAGCAATATTTTTTTTATATCTCATTTTTTTCCAAAGCAAAAAAGTTTAGGGACTATGAAAAGGTAAATAGATTGTCTGATGTAACCTGATACCATATATTAGCAAAAAGCATTATATATTACTTTTAGTATACAACGAAGTTATGTTTAACACACATGAACTAAAGTGGGGTATGAAATCTAATAGACACACACTATAGACAGAGGAGTTGACTATGTGTCTACATATTACAGGTTAAGTTTAATGGTCTAAAGAATTCACTTCACAGAGATAACTGGTCTTGCTTATACCATGATAATTTGTTTTATTACAAGTATTATAAAGTCAAGATTTTAACTCGAACTTTTTTCACTGCTCAATTTAGAAGACCTTGGATATTTCAAGTACTATGGTAACTAGGGTCAATTCTCAGATGAGTACTTCAGGACAGCATGGTCTTCTGATTATTTGTTAGCTTCTCCAATGTTTGGCTTTGTATTTAAGTCACACTTGGATTAGTGTAAATGTTGCTGGTCCTCATAATTTGAATTTCATGTCACATAGATTTACCCTTTTCATGCTAAACCCAGAATATTCCGGTTTTGGCAGGAGATGTAACCTAAGATCAGACTGCACTTATGTGCAGGCTGATCTTAGTCTACATCTCCTGCTTATACTTTTCCTGCCAGAGTTGTTGATGTAGTTGATTTCTAAAAAAATATTGATTTTTGAACAACAAGTTCTATCAGTGCTTACAGCCCTTTGATTTGACAGCATTTCAGTAGGGTTATTTATACAGCATGACAAGGGTTAATTTGTATGTTTTGTTTGTTTCAGCTGCTACATCAAGAGTAGATACTGATGAGAGCCACCTTAGAGTGAAGCTGTTGTTACAGTTTATTGAATACCTGGAGAAAGAGCTTTATAATGCATATGAAGGGACAGCTGTGTCACTGGCTACACTTCCTAAGGTAATGAAAAAAGGAAAAGTGATATTTGATATTTGCTAAGTGTTGTATGAGAATTGGTCATAAAATAACAGAATGACAAGGTTCTGTTCCATGCTGTTGATTTGAAATGTCTCATTAAATGCTTTTGTTATAATTTCAGAATATTTTGATGCAAATAGAACTGGTTATCAATTTTTTCAGGCTGTGCGTACATTCTTTCATACCAACAAGAAGACCTGTCAGGAGTGGTTGTCCAGGATCAGGATGTATGTTATCACAGTAGCCATGCATGGAGGTTTTTATACCACTGTCATTAGACAAGCCTCTCTATTACTGAAGGATATGAAAGAAACAGATAACACACAGGTAACTTAATTACTGATTGTAAGATTTACTGCCAAATGGAAATGATATCATTTGCATACTTACACTTGTAGAACCATTTACAGCTAAGGTTTGAGTAAGAAAAATAAACTGTAAATATAGCAGTATTGTCAATCTGTCATGCCTATCTATCTATTGTCTATCTTATTCATGTGCTAAAATTTGGTTTAATATTCTAGTCCAAGAGATTTCATCTCATGATTTTTTTTCTAATATAAGACATAGGGCTTATGGTAACCAGTGAATACATGGGAGAGGGGCATTACTTGATAAGTTGATAAGAACTCTTTATTATCTTTGCAGTTTTCAATCAAGCAAGTCTTAAAAGTTTTGTTTTAAGGAATAAACATATAATATCCATATTTACAGGGTAAGGAGTTTGAAACAGTGTTACAACATTTAGTTAGGGCTTTGTGCAGTTTAGGTAATGCTGAGGCTGTACATGGACTGTATGTTTGGTGTAAAGAAACAGTTGGGAGAAAATTCTCATGGATTAAACCAGCTATAGAGAAGGCGTATGGAAGGTAAATTCTTGAACTTTTATGTTTAATTTTATTCAATTTCACAAATTCACACAGGCTAATCTGTTTTTGCATGGAGAAAATGACAAATCGTTGGGAATAGCTCACAAGCTGATCTGTGTTTTTACATGGAGAAAATGACAAATGGTAGGGAATGTCTCACAGGCTAATCTGTGTTTTTACATGGAGAAAATGACTAATTGTTGGGAATATCTTACAAGCTAACCTGTGTTTTTACATTGAGAAAATGACAAATTGTCGTGAATGTCTCACAGGCTCATTTCTTATAATGCCATCTGCTTGTCCTTTAATCAATCAATGAAGACAACAATTTATACTAGTCCAAATTCAAAGAAGATGTAGACAACAAGTTTTAGTTTATGAAAAAACTAGAATTCTTTGTCTATTGGGGTAAAAAAAACTTTGTGGGTAATGAAGAAATCTTCTAGCAATTTCGTTTTCCGCAATGTTTTAAAAAAAGGGATTGAGCAAGAATGATTTAAAGATGGATCAGTCTAAAATTTGGATGTGATATAATTTGTTAACAGATGTTAGTACTGTAATACTTGCCTCAGGTACGAAAATGCTGCAAAGGAGTACAAATCTGTGATCACGTCACTGCTGCAGACTGGAGATGAGGAAAGATCAAACTCACCCATAGATAAACACATCAATGATCAGAAGGCTGACACCGTATTGTCCGCTTCAAAGATTAACCTGTTTGTCAATGAGGTGAGAGGTTTAATATTTAACCTTGTCAGTCTTTCAGGTAAATCTAATTGAAGAACTTTGCAGACTAGAAATTTAGAGGGTTTGAGTTGAAACCAATTTCACTTTTGTATCAAATATAGTGGGGAAAGAAAAAAATGATATTTGCAAATGTTTTGTCTTTCCTCTTCATTGTTATCAAAATATTTGGTTGAATTTTCTGAATGTGATTGATCAAAGAAATAAAGGTATGCTAGCTGTGCTCTTTGCTTAGATATAAAGGTAATATCTTTGTTGGTTGACCTATTTATGTGTTTTGCCCTCTGTAGATTGCTGATTGCTATGTACACCTACATGACTGGGACTCTGTAATGAAGTGGCAAGAGAACTTCAACAAGTTACGTGCTGGAAGTTCACAGAACTGCCCTCTACCTACATATGATGTAGACTTCTGTCTTATAAGGTAAACAGAAGATCATGAAACATATTCACTTTTAAAGTTGCGTTAAAATTCATTCAATCAATCATGAAACATTTGACTGGGTGATATTATTATTATGGTATTCACAAAGACTTTTTTCCAAGTGCAGAAATTAGTACAGGGAAATGAGACATCAATGTTTAACCCATTCCAACTGAATGACGCTTTTAGACGTCCCCAGAAAAAAAGCTTTGGAAAACATTGTTGAAAATTATCCACAATGTTTTCTACCCCAAAGGAAAAAAATTTCCAAAATTTCACAAGCTTTATTTTTTCGTCTGTAACTTCTTTCAATTTGGGCCAGTCTAAGATTTCACTGTCTGGTAATGGGTTAACAGCATTTTCATTCTAAGAACTTCTTACGCTCTCTTTCTCGTAATTGTATGGAACAAAAAAGGTTTGTTGTAATGGTTAATCTGCTGAATAACTATTTATGGGTAAGCTGCATACTTGAGATATTTTCTTGCCAAAATTGTAAGGGTGTGTCATCATACTATGCAGTATTCTCAGTTATTTGAAGAGGATCTATTTATGATCAAACAATAATTTTTGAGACACAGGGATTGTAATGCACTAAAAGTACTCACTGTAAACTTTGTTGTAATAATATTCCATCATTAGGGTCTCCACAAGAAGAGATGGTTGAATCCCTATAGTATTTGCCATCTGTCTGCCTGCCTACCTAGACTTTGACTAGCAATAACATTCTTTTTCTTAATGGATTTCATTCACAATGTTTACAAAAAGTCAACAGACTAATTGAAGACGGAAGTCTATAAATCACCTGTATATCAATTTAAGACAACTGATAAAATGTCCACTATTCTGTAAGTTCTCGACTTTAATTGCAACAACTTTCTTATTTCTCATTGGATATCGTTTGAAATTAACCCTTGTCATGCTGAACCTGGAATATTCCGGTTTTGGCAGGAGGTGTAGACAAGATCAGCCAGCACATAAGTGCAGTCTGATCTTAATGTACACTTCCAGGGTTTCATTTTCAAACCAGAGTGTTATGAAATCATTTTCTAAAAGATGTATTGACCATTGAAGGAGTACTACCAGTGCTTTCAGCCCTTTGATTTTGATGGAATTCTGAAAAGATTTTATTCAGCATGACAAGGGTTAATACATTTGTTCCTTTTTTAAATTTTGAAGGATCTCTTAGCTTGACTTTCCATCAGGAGCTGTTTCCAAGGGCAACCAAGGTGGCAGGCAATAATAAATTCATGTTTTTAAAACACAATAACTTCTAATTTCTCAATTGATTTCATTCAACTATATATACATGTATTCCTCCAATTAATATCTCAAGCAAAGTTGGGGCTGAGTTTTCCATGGTTTAAGCCATCCCCACAGAACCCGGCTTTTTTATGCTCCTCAAGAATAGACTTGAGGTAAACAAGGTTGAAAATGAAGAAATTGCTTGTTAAAAGCAATTTCTTCATTTTGAAACTTGTTTTCTACCCCAAAAGAAAGATATTCTCTCTATTTTCTCAATTTGAAATTATCATCTGCAACTTCCTTAAATTTGGATCAGTCTTGAATTTTGCTGTGTGGTAATGGGTTAAAGATGGCCTCTCATCTATTCTTTAATATTCAATAGCCTCTTTGTTTGTCATCAGGTTTCATTCAATTTGTTCATAGATACCTCTCATTAGTATCTCGCTCAAAATCAAATTTCAAATTTCTTTGAATCATTGTTTTCAAGATGGCTGATGGAAACCAACAATAACCCTTTTCTTTATGGGAGGATTTCATGAAAATTTTGTCTGCATCTCTCCCATTGTCCTGGATATGTTTGAGAATATTTAAATCTATTTCTTACCATTTACAAGATGCCAGCAAATGTGCTTACAGATCCTCTTTTAATTAATCCAGTTTCATTCTAACTTAGAGTATAGATTTGTCCTGGCAATGTTTTGGTCAAAATCTTAATTTCATATTCTTCAACGCATCCTTTCCAAGATGGCTTCCAATATCGCAGCTGTTAAAAAAACTGAATGATGTTTAGATTTAAACTTTGTTTGACTTTTTTCAAAGATATAGGTTTACAATTAACAGATTGTTGACTGTGCCCATTGAACTCCCACAGAAAGTTCCAATTTGATACTAGGAGGTATTTTTTTGCAAATTGTATGGCCAGTTACATATAACAAAAAAGTAAAATATTTGGTTGGCAACCTAAACATTCTAACTACAGCTTAATTACCAACATTACCAATGGGTCGATGATCGTAGACCTATGTGGGATAGCAGCTGGAGGCTAGGAAAGGATGTAATGGTAGTACTGGTGTGAGAAATACAAGGATTCCATTGTTAGGTGCTCCAGCCACCGCGATATAACTGAAAGATTGTTGAAAGCGGCGTAAAACCCCATTCAAACAAAACAAAAAACAAAAATTATTAGCAAAAATGCTTCACATAAATGTGGGCCAATATTGGAATTTATAGTTCACTTCAGGTCTGAATGAACAATTTGATTGGTTAATTGATTCATTGATTTGCTTCCTCAATTCTTCGATTGCCACATCTTTAACTTATACAGTGGAATCCTGTTTGCAATTAAGCAGTGAATTGCCATTATCCGGATTCTAATCAAGGTATTCCATTGTATCTCTGTTATGTAAGGCCGCAGCCATAGCACATAGGACTCCTAGTCATGGAGCCCCAGGTTCGATTCGCAATCGCAACAAATATTCTTTCCAACATTTATCTCCCACCATTGGGTTACCTAAGGGGATAAGCAGCTGGAGGCTCAGAAAGGATGTAGTGGTAGTGCTGGTGTGAGAAATACCAGGAATCCATGGTAAGGTGCTCCAGCCACTTAGATATGACTGAAATACTGTTAAAAGTGGTATTAAACCTCATGCAATCAGTCAATGTTATTTAAGATGAAATTTTACATTGCTTTTATTATTGCTCAAACATTACTGTCATTTCCTTACAGGGCTCTTACAGCTTATGATACAAATGAAATGAAGAGAGTATCAGAAGAACTTGATCTTCTACCCAGTGTAAATGAGCTATCAAAATGGGGTATAAAAGATAAAGAGATGTTGGCACAGAGTCAGTTCTTGCGTGCAGCTGCTATCATACATCAACATACAACCAACAATCACAAGTAAGCCTCAAAGTTATTACTCTTATTTGATGTTTATGTACATCTCATAAATTGAATGTTCCTATGCACTTATGACCTTTTTGTCTTGTACTTGAGCTACTTAGAGAGCACATAGGTAAGTAAACTTTGCTTTGATACAATTTATAAAATTCTTTGAAGCAGCTCGAAACACAATACAAACAAATATCTTCTAGTGATTTTATTAGGCTTATATGTCAAGAGCAAATCCTTGGGAAAATTGCAGATACAGGGGTATTTGTATTTCATAAATTCCTTGTATTTCTATAATTTAATATTTATTGAAAATTTGACTAGAGAATTGGAGAAAAATGTTAAAGAACCCAAAGTGTCAATACATGTTTTATTAAGCAGAGTGTTGTTTTTTACTTGTTACAAACATTATTTTAGAACTGAAATCTCCCAGCTGCTGACAGATGCTGCAGGAGTGGGTGAAGATCTGTTGAAGATACAAGCCATGGACTGGCCAGTGTTGATATCCAACAACACCATGTCTGTTGTCTCTATCGTTTCTACACTCAGGTCTCAGATTGAGGATAAGAGGGGAAAGGTGTGTACACTCTGGATATTGAGTTTTTAACAGAGGACAGAATCGACGGATTGCCTCTATTAATGAAAAATTCATAAGGCATTTAATTAATTCATTTAGACCCGAAGTAAAATATTGACTCAAACTTTTATTTAAAAAATTGTTGGCAAAGTAAATGAAGCAACTAAAAAAATTGATATGCTGCAGTTCATGTTGCCTTTCACATTTATGCTTTTATTTTGTGTCTCTTATCATACATTTTGAAAAAAAAAAGTTTATTTTCTCTTAGTCAAACTGCCATTGTCAGGTCAGTGGGCATGACCAGTAATCCCTCCATTCTTTTCTTGTTGGAATTATAAATTTATATTCTTATATGCAGTGCAACAGACAAAACTGAAAAGTCATGCGTTATGGCGACAGGCATATAGAGTTACCTTTGTGAGTGTGGTGTGTGTGTGTGTGTGTGTCTGATTCTTGTCCAGAGCATATTGACTAAATTAATTGATAGATTTTAAAATAACTTTGCAAAGCTATTCCCCTTGATGAATAATAGTGTCATGCGTAAAGTTCTGTTTGATACTCCAAAGTTCAAGGTCACAACTGAAGGTCATGTGATAAGTACTGAAGGGGGCATCTGTGTCTGTGGCACATTTCTAGTGTTAAAAAGTGTTTGTGTTTGAAAAACCATTACCTTCTAAAATCTCTTACAGCAGACTCTTCTTAGCAAATTGTTGATTAATTTGTTTCTGATAACAATATTTTGTCTAGGCCAAATTTAGAATAGAGTATTATTCTTTCAAATTATTTGTTTTGTTTTCTATTCGTAATAAAGAAACCTATTGATTTGGATGAGTGTATGCCATATGTCAAAATATAAACTCTTAATTTATTTCAGACTTGGTTTTTACCTTTGAGTGAAAAGTTATGCTTGGATGAGTCTGATCATGATTGTTCAACTTTCCTTCAAGCCATTAGACTGGTCAGAACTCAACAAGTCCTATGTTCAGACAAGAAAATGGGTAAGTATAAATATATCTTGAACTAAATAGCAATTAGGTCCAATAGCTTAATGGTGTATTTTTTGTAAATTATTTATAGATACAAGATCTACCTATGTCCATCCGTTCACAATTACAAAAAAATCTTCTTCTCTTAACCAAACCATAGATTTCAACAACTTTCGCAGAAATGATCCTTAGGTTATGCTCTTTAAAAATACCTCAAAGAATTGAAATCCATGGCCAATAAGTGAACAAAATTTAACAAGAAAATTCTCCTCCAAAGCCAAATGCCTAGAGCTTTGATATTTGACATGTATCATTGTATTTTGACCCTTAACCAAAATACTTTAAGAAATTATTCTACTCTGAAAATTAGCCCTTTGCTGTGGGATTCCTGTTTTTATTGTAAAGAATATAGATGTATATCTTGGAAAATCTTTTTTTTCCCCAAAACTGTAGGGCCTAGAGCTTTGGTATTTGTTATTATATCATCACATAAAGACACTCTCTCAAAATACTTCAAAGAATTACTCCTTTTTTAAAAATCAGCCTATGTTGTGGGATCTTGGATTTACAGTGATCTAGTTTGAAGTGTTTTGGACCAATTGCTTTATTAGCCCATTTTGTATGCCCCCGCATCAAAAGATCAGGGGCATATTGTTATACAATTGTCTGTCAATCTGTGGTTTGTCTGTATGTCCGTCTGCAAAACTTAACCAAAAAATTTAACATTGTCAATTACTACCAGCTCATTCAAGATACAATGCTCATATTTGGCATGATGATACACCTCCATAGTACCTATCTCCTCATGTCAAGTTCAAGGTCTTTTGATAAGGTAAAGGTCACATACCAAGGTCAAAAGCCAAACAAAGCCTCATGTACGGCGGGGGCAATGTGTTTCACAAACACATCTTGTTTAATTTTAGACTGGTCCAAATTGAAAAAGATTGCAGGCAACAATGTAGATTGGATGCAATTTGAAATGAAACTATCCTATGTGGTAGAATATTGTGGAAAAAGGAGAAATTACTTATTACAAGCAATTCCTTCTTTTTCCACAATGTTTTCTCAAGTATAAAATCACAGCGATGAAAAAATTCTTGGTTTGAATAGGAAATGTTTATAAGGGTTAGGAATTGGATTAGAAACTGATATATACATGAAACTCAAATCATCGGTTTTGATTCCACTATTAATTGTGTTAAATTGTCGAAATGATACTTGGTTTTTACTTATTTCAAATGACTGCTTAGGTCAAAGAGAACTTCAGTTCAAGATTCATTTCTGCTCTAAAAGATTGATTTGATTGGTCTTTTGATGTTTTGATTGATACCTTCAATCTGTCAATTTCTCCTTTTTGTCTACTATACATTCATAACATATTTAGGTTTCAAACATGATTAATTTACTCAATCACTCCATTTGCCACGCCCACTGAACTTGGCAGGAAGTTCCGCTTCGATTTTTAACGGTGTTATACTGCAAAATTCATGACCAGTAGCATGTAACAAAAAAGTAAAATGGTTGGTGACCTAGACATCAGAATTACAGCTTGAAGAAGCTATAGTTACGACGTGTATGTCGCCATACCATCAAAAAAGGGTAACAAAAATGGTGGCCTATGTTGGAGATGAAAAGCTCAGGTCTTGGCTGAATAAATGATTTGATTGGTCAATTACACCCCCACTTAACCCATTCCCACTCAATCCCTCCTTTTTACGCCCCTCAACAAAAAAGCATGAAGAAATTGCTTGGATCAAGCAATTTTTTCATTATCCACAATGTTTTCTATCCCAAAAGACGGAAAAATTCAAATTTTCCATTAACTTGAAATTGTCGTCTGCAGCTCCTTTCAATTTGGACTGGTCTAAAAATCCATTGTGTTGGAATGGGTTAAAAAGTATTAGATTCACCATGTCAATCTGTATATCTGTCCATAGACTCTCATTTCCTTGCTCTTACTGTCGATCCAATTGACCTACAACCATGAAATTTATTTCAAATGTTACAAATGGTCTAAGGAAGTACCCCATTGTTTGGGGTCACATAGGTCAAAGGTCAACTGTGCTACTTGAGTGACAAAACACTGGTGGGGGAATAAGTTTTCTTTCCAGAAAATTGAAAAAATCTAAAATTTCATAGCTTTAAATTGTTGTCTGCAACTCCTTTCAGTTTGGACCAGTCTAAAATTGTTCCTGTGGTAATAGTGGCTGTCAGCGCAGTTGGTGGCTCGTCAGACTCCTAACTTCAATGATGGGATGTCATGGGTTCGATCCCTGGCGGCTGCACATATTCTTTCTAACATTTGTCTCTTACCAATGGATGGATAATCGTAAACCTAAGTGGGATAGCAGCTGGAGGCTAGGAAGGGATGTAGTGGTAGTACTGGTGTAAGAAATACCAGGAATCCATTGTTAGGTGCTCCAGCCCCCACGATGTAACTGAAATACTGTTAAAAGTGGCGTTAAACCCCATTCAATTAATTGTGTAGTAATGGGTTAGTGAGTAATGTAAGCTTTCTCAATACTGGTAGAAACTGTATCATTGTAAAGAAATAAATCTGGTCTTTTAGCTGCTGGCTGATCAAACTTATTCTTTAATTTCTAGAACTGTCAGAGCAGTTGCTCAGGTTACAGCTGGGTACATGTGCACTTGCCAGGAAACAACAAAACTTCGTATTGGCTGAGAAGTTGATACTTAATCAATCTCAGATAATCTTACAAAATTACGGAACTGACAATGGATTGAATAACAAACCGGAGTCATTAAGGTCTGCCATGAAACACCTAACAGCTGCTCATGGCTATATCAATCGACTGGACATAATCAGGATGGAGAGGGAGACGGCTAAATTAGTACACAGTATAGGTATGTGGGACTTTATCCATTACAATACAGTTAAATATTTTGAAGCTCTAAAGAAAGGTAGTTAGTGAAAAACATTGTTAGAAATTAAGAGAATGATGGAATCGGTATATTTTTCTTTTTTTATAATGTTTGAATTATGGGGAGGGGTTGGGCTGGTTCTTCAGTATGTTGGTTTGTTGCACAGTTGGTTGGTTTGTAGCTTTTTTTGTCCACCCATTTTCTCTTTAAGTACTGAATGGATTTGACTCAAAATTAACATGTGCAATCAATATTAAGCATGTTTAAGTATTCCCCCGCATCAAAAGATTTAGGGCACATTGTTTTACCGACGTTCATCTGTCTGTCAGTCTTCTGCAAAACTTAACCAATAAACTTAAGATTTACAATTACTTTAGGCCTATTTAAGATACATGACTCATATTTATGATATAGGTTCCCAGTATTGATAGGCATGATTTGGTCAAAAGGTTCATATCATCCATCAAGGTCAAGGTTACCTATCAAGGTCATATTTCACAAAAAAGGCTGGAGGCAGGAGCATGGTGTTTCACAAACACATCTTGCTCTGATTGCAATCCATTCACTATCCTCAGATTTATGGCCCTTTGTTCAAAATTCTGAATAACAGACTTTATCGCATTGACAAAATGTTTTTCCTGTGACATGGAGCCGTTTGGAGGTATAAGTCACTTTCAGTAATAGTGTCGCGTTGTTTTTTGCCACATGCTATTTGAAGTTTGAAGCACCTTTCAACTTGGATCAATCATCAGGTATTGGGTTGAGGCAAATGACATGAATATTATGTTCCTTGTTATGCCACTACTTTAAGCTAAAATTTGTGCAGGAAGCCTCTCTGAATTTAGGACCTCTTTGTCAATTTCAAACTAAATTTGGAGGGTTGTCTAAAATAAGAGCAGTTGCATAACTATGATTACCAAAGCAGCTGGGATTCTGAGACTTAAATTTTTCTGATATTTTAGGAGAACATAGAGAGGCTGTAGAAGTCCTGACCAATAGTGTTGTAGGTTATGTAAACTCAAACAAAGCAAAAACAGCTCTATGTAGTGAGCTTTGTTCCAGATCTCTACTCACACTTGTTAAATGGCTTCAGGTAACTATACTTAATCCATTCCCCAACAATGACGCATTTTGACACCCCTCAAGAAAAGCAATTGGGAAATTGTGGAAAATGAAGAAATTGCTTTCAACAAGTCAGATTTATGTTTTATGCATAGTTCCTTTTTTGCTGTTTGATCCTTTTCTCAATTTAATGGTTGTCTTTCTCAGTTCATGGAAATTCTGTGCCATTACTAAGTGTTAAGGTATAAATCATTTCTATGTTCATAAAGTTTGTGTAAATTTTTACTTGAGTTATGTACTCATCCATGATTATTTTTTTAATTCCCTGCTTTCTTATTCAAGAAAAAAATTCTAGAAAACAATGGAAATATATTTGAGACATATTAGTTATTATCAACTTGAAATTGTCCTCAGCAGCTGCTTTCCATTTGGATCAATCTGAAATTTCGAGTTCTAGGAATGAGTTCAATTTTTTCTGCAGGTGGATCACAAGCTATTGGCTAGTCTAGCTAACAAAGTTGGTCAAGGAGATGGTCAGTCCACTCTGGCCACAAATCTACAAATGTTGTTGGACATAGAGGAGAAGGCGGTGGAGAACAATATGGGAATAACATTTGTAGGGGCCAATTCTGGTAGGTTATTTCTAGGTTATTGTAAATAGGAATTGTCTCTGGGGCATATGTAACTATGAACAAACTTGAGAAACAAAGCTAGTGAACAGGAAGACAGCTCAAAGACAGATCCAATTAGAAAAAGGGAAAAAAAACAAAGTGTACCAGAAAGAAAAGAAATTTTCAAAGAGCACATTGAACATTAAATATCTTATGTGGTGGAAAACATTGTTGAGAAATAGATTTGTAAAACAAACTAAGATTTTTTGTAGGAATATAAATTGCAAAAGAAGTGATTCTTTTAACCCATTCCCACACAATGACGCTTTTAAACGCTCCTCAATATATTACAAGCATTTTCTTCATTATCCACAATGTTTTTTACACTATAAGACAATAATTTAAATACTTTCATAAACCTTAAATTGTCGTCTGCAACTTCTTTGAATTTGGACTGGTCTGCAATTTCATCGTGTGAGGATGGGTTAAAATGAGTTGCCTCCTGTGTTAAAGAAAACTGATTAAACTTAATGATAAGAAATTCAGGTTGGTAGGGTAATACAAACATTCAAGGACCTCTCAGTTGAAACCTTAACCCTTGCTACAATATACCTGCAATGTTTTTGTGTACCACCGTATCTCAATTTTACAATTCTGTTTTTTCAGACCTCAAAATTGGAGACAACCCTATATTGTCAGATACAGACCGTGTTGTAGGTAGATTTCTACACTTGAGTACCATACAATGTGATTCTTTACCCAAATCCTGGTATGCTCTAGCTGGCTGGTGCTATAAATGGGGTAGAAAGGCTGTAGACAGTGCAAGGTAGTTATTAAGCCTTATCCCACTTAGTAAAATTGCAATAAGAATGTATACAGCATATATATGCCTGCCTGCCTATTTAAGATGGTTCTTGGATCCTTGAACTTCTGTGTTGGAAGGCAGTATAGACAAAGGCTATCTTAATTATGTCTTTTGTTAAAGAAGTTTTTATTTGGGCTTCTTAAAACAATTACATTTTACAAATGGTACATCATAATAGAGATTTAAAAGACAATATAGTAGAATTACTCAAAACTTTGTTTAAAAGTCCACTTTCTTTATTTAAAAAGAAAAAATCATCTGATGGAGTGAGTGTATTTGACATACTTGTTTTTGGATCTTTGCTTTTGATACCTACATTCCATGTCATTCCGGAGGACAAGTTTGTGCATATTTCAGAACCAAATTTGAAAACCAAAACTTTCTTCATAAGTATTTAAACTTTTATTGTGTTATATTACAATGACCAGTTTATTATGCTTATCATGTTTAACCGGCTTTTTTGTATCTTTTTGTATGGACCTGTTGGTGGCATTTTGAATTTTCTGATATATGGCGTGAGAAATGACAGGAAGTCATAGTTAAGTAAGCCAGTAGCTGCAATGTAATTTAACCCTTTCCTGTACAAACACGGGATTTTACGTTGTTGTTTTTTTATACTTGAGAAAATATTGTGGAAAAAGAAGAAATTGTTACAAGCAATTTCTTCTTTTCCACAATTTTATCTACCACATAGGATTATTTCATTTCAAATTGTATCCGATTTTCATTGTCGTCTGCATCCTCTTTCAATTTGGACTAATCTAAAATTTTAAAAAACAGGAAAGGGTTAAATATTGTTGAAAGTGGCATTAAGGCCAATACAGTCAATCAATCAATCAGTCAATCCATTTATTGCATGTTTTCAAAATGAATCGTTATCTGTTTGCAGCCATGGATGTGTGGAATTATTTCCTGAGGAAAAGTCACAGATTTTAAACCGACTACCTCAAGTACGTACAAGTACCTTTTTCCAAATGGCTTACCACCAACTGCACAACTCCATTTCTTTATTAATTTTGTCACGGGTCACAGGAATTATATTTATTCTCTCCTAAAAACAGAAGATTAGAACTAGCTGCTGCAGCATAGTAACTTGATGGACTGGTAACATATGTTACTTCTTAACTCATTACCAGACGGCAAAATTTTAGACTGGCCCAGACTAAAAAGAGTTGCAGACAACAAATCAAAGTTAATGAAAGTTTAGATTTTTTTTAACTTTCTGGGTAGAAAACAGTGTGTAAAATTATAAGCAATTTCTTCATTTTACACAATGTTTTCTCAAAGGTTTTTTTGAGGGGCATGAGAAAGCATCACTGTGTGGGAATAGGTTAAGCCCCTTTCAACAAAGTTGGGGTATATTGCTTTGCTCATAGCCGTTGGTAGGATTGTCGGTCGGAAGACTAAACCTTTTCCAGAGGAAAACTTGATACAGAATAAAGCTAGGATCTCTTAACTAGGCACAGACATTCATATGTGTGTGTTGATGATCCCAGTTGGTTTTCAGATCGATCAAATGATGGTAAAGGTCACAGGATGACTTGAACTTGACCTTTAGTCAACTAAACCTTGTCTGGATGACAAGAATAGAGCTTTGATCACCAAACTTGATACAGACATTTATCTTGGAGTAGATGATCCAAACTCTGTTACATTGACCTTTGGTAGACCAAAGTTGTCTTGATGACAACTTGATATAGAATACAGCTAGGATCCTCAAATTGGAACATACATTTATCTTGAGGTGTAGATGATCTTAGATCTTCAGATCAATCCATATGAGGTGAAGGTCACAGAGTGAGCTTAATTCTGTTTTTTATGCCCCCGCATTAATAGATCGGGGGCACATTGTTTTACCGGTGTCCGTCTGTCTGTCCGTCCGTCTGTCTGTCTGCAAAACTTAATCTGCAAACTGAACATTTTCCTATAACTTCAACCCTGATTAAGTTACAATGGTAATATTTGGTATTTATATTGGTCTCAACAAGGCGCAACTGGGGAAGGTCATTTCATCAAGGTCAAAATCTTAACCCTTTTCCCTAAAACGTTACTCAAAAACTTAACCTGCCAACTAAACATTTGGTATGTAACAAGGAGCAACTTGGGAAGGTCATTTCATCAAGGTCAAGGTCAAAATTTTAACCCTTTTCCCTAAGACAAAGAAAAAAACAACAATAAAAATCACCTGTTTCTAAAGAATTCCTGTTTCTGGGGCATGTTGTTGCACAAACACATCTTGTTATTCATAAAACTTGCCAAATCTTGTCAGGATGATAACATGACACAGAATAGATCTATCTTGCTCAAATTTCTCCCAGACAATTATATAGGGGTTTGTACAATCACTATTGTTTTCTCGGCAATCAAAATTTCAGTAGGTTTCAGAATTAAGATACAACTTGGCCTATATTTCAAGAAATATATTGAACAAATTTTATATGTAGGGAACTACTCCAGAAGAAAAAGAGAGTGTATATACTATACTCAGCCAGATTCACACAGGCATGACAAGTGAAGAGGACATCAGTGATCAGGATCAGGTATGTAAATTTAAAGGTATATTACTAGTTTTGAGCTGCATTCAACACTTGTTATCTTGATTTTTGTGGGTCTTGGCAAACAGCTCAAGATAACCGAATTTCAAGATAAAAAATCGAATCTAGAAAACCGGACATTTTTACTGGATGAGGGCTATGGGTAAAATGCTGCAAATATCGTGGCAGTCACAGATAGTTTGTAAGTAGCATGCTATAGTTTCAGGTTTTTCACACCTCTGACAAATATCGACAATTAATTTCATCTGAAAACTGTCAAAAGTTTGTTAATCCAATTATAATTAACTTTTGAAACTGTATTGGTTAGTCATCTTGTCTGTCTTACAGGTAAACCTTGATGTGAAATAGAAATTTGGCTCGAAAAACAACTTGACATAACAGAAATAATGGTTTTGTTGGATAGACATTCAGTTTTATATGAAATGAAGAAGGGATAAAATTGGGACTTATATATAGCCTCTACATATCTGTAAATTCAAGATTTCAAATAACAAGTGTTGACTGTATATGTAATAGAAACCTGTGATTTTAACTTAGTGTACAACCAATGTAATAAAGTACACCAAGGATAAAAGTGGATTAATCTCACATAAGAGCATCTCAAATTCAAAAATATTTCTGCTGTGTAAGCATTTTGTATAGCAAACAAGGTTTTATTCATTTTCCTGCCCCTTGTCAGAGCCAGTCTGATGATGGTAAAGACACAACAGATAGACTGATGCTGGTATTATGTCCTGCATTACAAACAGTGAGCAGAGTTTTGTTTAATGGCCATTAATGTTTGATCTTGCCAAATATAGTACAGACACTACAGATAGACAACAGCTAGCATCTATCCTACATTCTGCTTAGTTGGTGAGGAGTAAATTGTTTAATGGCCATAATGTTTTATCTTTCCAATGTAGAATTAGTCTGACTATAGTACAGACAGTAAAGTTAGGTAGTTACCCGCATCTATCCTACTTTACACTTTAGAGTTTATTGTCTAATGGCCATTACCGTATTTTCCCAATATGTTCGGACGCCCGAAATTTTTGGACACCATTAATTACTTTCACAAATAATTTATTTTTTGTCCCTAATTTCGGACACAGAATGGATTTGACATCCCTTAATTTTTGGACACGTACTTACGAAGTACAAATCTTGTCAACAACGAAAGATGTACCGTACCTGTTTAACCATTCACAAGATCGTCTATATCCCTGTAAGACGTATTCCTTTGTTTGCCATCAGTTCATCTCCTGTTAATTAGTTTGACACATGGATATTCCAGTCAAGCTTTACAATAAGTGACATTATAAATTAACACCTACGGACAAACTTTTTATGCAAACTAAAGATTCTTGTAAGGTATAGAAAGAACTACGACGAACAGTCAAAGTGACTCGGGAGTAATTTTAACGGAAGGGTTACTTCATTACTAAATTAAATCGTCATAACCCAAAGCTTGTTCATGTGAAAGACGCTTTGTTCATATTTATCATATTGTGTTAAATCAATTTAAAATCGGGCTAGCAGACGACAATCGGATATTGCCAGGTTTAATCATGCTTCGTAGTCTAGCGCACAATTGGCAGTGGTTAACAAATTGGACCGATTCATTTAGTAAAAGACGGTTAAGAAGACCTCGGTGTCAACATGCCATTAATACACTTAGATATATCTAGACTTATAACAAGTAAAGCAATAGAGACGTATGTCTATCGATACACATACAAAGTTGCAGTTATAAGCTTTACATAACTGGACAGAGTTAGTAGTTCGACACGTCACCATGGAGACGTCCCGATAGAGCGTCGCTGAAATTTGGACAACAGCCAAGATTAACCCTTACCTTATTCTAATCCGAACACAGAGAAAGATTTTTTTATCATGTTAACATAAATTGATTTGCATAAATCTGATGTTTAAGATGATGAAATAAATAAAAAAAAATTCGCAAATGGAAAACGGTCTTACAGGTGGCTGTCTTTCCTTCGCCGTCGAAAGGCGACCAAAAATGTCGTAACTGCATCTTATTCCTGGAGAAGTTACGGCATTTAATCACCCACCGACTATTTGTGTTTGAATTGAAAGCTTTCTGATTCTGTGTCCTGTTGCCTTTCTTTCATTGTTTTTTTTCCTTTTCAGGCAGAAGTGATGGCCGAAAATCACAGAAAAGTATCAGCCGATCTATTGTCTATTTTGTTGTATTTATCGAATAAAACATTTGAAAGTGAAACTAGTCCTTGTTATTTGGTTAGTGACATGACATTAAACTTCAGAATAAACATTCTCGCATTTGAGACGTCGTCTGTCGTCTGCCAAAACATCGTCATTACGTAGAATTGTATAAATACAATGCTTTGTTTGGATGTTGCAGACTCATCTGTTTAGTTGATGGGCGACAAAAATTTTGTGACTACAGCTAGATATAGCAGTAGTGATAGTATTTTCCGTCGACCAACGGGGATTATGATTTCATAACGACCTGGAACCATGTAAAGGTTGAACAACATAATGTTGATTGATCTCCATACGAAACAAATAAACTCATATGCAATTTGTTCTGAATTTTATTTTAATGAAATATTTTTGAATCTTCACCTCTCCTTAGATTCATTCTCGAAAAGTACACAGTCACCTGAAAATAAATGAACAAATACATTATTCAATCGGATTACGTACAAACAAATTCCATCAAATATTTAACAGATTGAGTAGGGATAAAGGTCAATTATTGCATCATCTCAAATGCGTACCCAGCCCTAAAATGTTATTTTTGTGAATCTGTGTAAAGCTGTTTCATGTTATTGTAGTGTTTAGCCGCGGATATTTATGAGGATTCTATTACTGGAAACTTTAAATGAGATAATTTTTTGGATTAATCACGCATTTGTGGGCGTTTTAAAAAATCCCTAGACTCGTCCGTAAATCTCCTGCCGTGAGCATTTACCAATATATATGACAGACTTTCGCCGCAGTACAATTGTAACCCTAAAAGTTTGGACACTAAGGAAAATGATTTCCTTAATTTTCGGACACAAAAAATATTAACTATTTTTTCCTGTCCGGACATTAATGGAAAATACGGTAATATTTGTCTGTCAAACTTGAATACCTAGTATGATGATGGTACAGACACAAATGTAGACACCTTTTCTAGTATTGTGTTCTTCATTCCTGACGAGTGGCTGAGAAGTTTATTATCTAATGGCAATAAATTTTTATCTTTCTCCATTATAGAGTCAGTATGATGACGGTACAGACACAACACGTAGACAGCTACTAGCATCATGTCCTACATTACACACAGTAGGTGAAGAGTTTATTGAGGGACTCCTGGATGTTTGGAAGGGTGTCGTCCACAGAATTTATCATTACTACCAGCTTTCAGCTACAGCTTATTTCAAATTCCTACAGTTAAATGGTGGGGTATGTACTATCTCAGACAAGTGCAAATTTTTTCCAATCACTTATTTCCAAGATGGCTAACAAAATGACTGCGGTTTGACAAATCTTTTTACACTCATTAATTACTTAATTTTTTTTACTGATTTTCCTCATTTCTTTTTATGTGAATACCACTCATCAATGTATGAGACGATGAATTTGAAAATCATAATTGAGGGGAATAATAATGACCAAAGAAAGTAGCTCTGTGATTTGAATCAATTGGGTTCAATTGTCTGACAGTTTTTGTCAACAATTCATCTTGTGCCTGCTTTGCTTGCTTATTGATTAAAATAAAAGGGTTGACCATGACCCTTGTCCTCCCACATAGCAGACTGCCTCAGAAATTCAAACATAAATTGTCTGCATAACATATGGTCTTGGACATAAAACAGAAAAGCAAATCATTGGTATGCGACCTAAATGTCATAACTACAGCTTAGTCAAATTATGACATTTATGTTACTAATAATCCAAAATGTTTTACTTTAATGGCAAAAAAAATAGTCAACATTTCTCTTCCAGTTTAAATGAATGAATTGATTGGTCATTTGATGACTTTATTGACAGACTGGATGATACATGTTACCCAGTTAGGTACTAATAATCGGATAATGAATACAAAATTGTGGAGGTTGATCCAATATCAAACATTTGAACAATATCTCTCTTGGTGTTAGTATACAGTGGCTAGATTTGTTCTATCTTCATTATTTTGACATATTTCACAAAGATTCACCTTCATCAGATGACAAGTCTCTTTTTGAGTTATAATCTTTGTCAATCGGACCTTGGTCAACTCATAAGGATTACAGATTATAGTCATCAGCAAGTTTTCATTCTCCATTGTATGGGTCAACCCTTTTATCTCAAAGAGTAAGAGCAATCAACAAAAATCAGACAATGGGTTTAATTATACCATTTGTTCATATTCAGTCCTGACTACAGTTTAGGCCTCTTAGGTCTTTGATTATCCACTATAAACTATCATCTGGCACCCATGAGCATTGCTCTTGATTAAAAAAGAATCAAATCAGATGACTGTCATCTTAAAATTTTTCAGTTTGATCCATTGAGGGAAAGAAATATGGAAGACAACAATATCATCAGTACATTGCGATTGTTGAGACTTTTAGTAAAACATGCCTGGGAGTTGCGTAATGTACTAGAAGATGGTTTAGCAGGAACCCCAACTGCTCCCTGGAAGGGTATTATACCCCAGCTGTTTTCTCGTCTTAGTCACCCTGAAGGTTACGTGAGACAGAGTATATCAGACTTGTTGTGTCGTGTGGCAGAGGATGCCCCACATTTGATTGTGTACCCGGCCGTGGTTGGAAGTTATGGAACAAAACATGACTCCAAGTCGGAAACTGGTATATGATGATTTTAATTCAATTGTCTTACTATAAATGGTTTGAAAACTTTTTCATCTATAGAACTGGTATGTTGTTGAAAGAAGTCAGAGAAAACTAATTCTAATAAAGAGATGTTTATTGTAAAGCTCTTACCTAAGATAGGCTTGGAACAAGATGTCTCATTGACATACTTTAATCTACATTGTCTGTTCTCACATAAGTACAGAAAGACATATTTTATGTAGTGTCTAAATTCTCCTTGAGTTTCTCAGGGCTTGAAACTACCAAGGATATCTTTTCTCTAGAACTGCTTCTAAGAAGGTGAAGGTAGAGTTAAACCAATACCATACAATCTAGTTTTTTCATGCCTTAACCCTTCCTATATTGACACTTTTTGATGCCCCCCTAGAAAAACAATTGGGAAAACGTGTAAAAACAAAGAAATTGCTTATGACAAGCAATTTCTTCATTTTCCACAATGTTTTCTATCCAGAAAAGTGAAAAAATGTAACATTTCTTTAAATTATTGTGTTCAAACTTTGACCGGTCTAAAATTTTCCTGTCTGGTAATGGGTTAAAGAAAAAAGTTGAGGAAAACATTGTGATAAAAGGAGAAATTGCTTGTTTCAAGCAAATTCTTCTCTTGTCACAATGCCCTCTAACTATATGACTTATGATACAAATAGATTAGGACATCATGAATTTAGTAGTATGATTATTATTTTTCAGGTCTCTTAAACAACTACCTAAATGACATAGCTGATGGTGATAAAGGTACAGAGAATCTTGAAGATCCCACATCTCAGGAAGAGGAAGATATGAATATGGATACAGAAGAAGATTCTGTACTTCACATTAACTCAGTACTCTCAATGTTGAATACACTTACTGCCAATTACCCACAGTAAGTTTGTATTTGAATTAAAAACAAAAATACTTGCAGTTAATGATTTATAGCAAGTTTGTATTTTAACTCAAAACTTTACCCTCAATGTTAAATACACTTAATTATCCACAATAAGTTTGTATTTTAACCCCATGCAAATTTTGTATTTGAACTCGAATATGATCTCTCAATATCAAATACATACAATTACAGTTAATAACTCACAGTATGTTTGCATTTGAATTCTCAGTGTTGAATACTCTTACGGTAAATGATCCAGAGTAAGTCGGTATTTCAACTATACATTTCAGCCAATAATCCACAGTAAGTTTTCAAAAAATTTAACCAACATAATTCTGAAGTAACTGTAACTTTTATATTGCCAATAACTTTTTTGAAAGGCATGCAATAGGTCTTTCATGATTCAGATATGTACTTCTTGCAGAAAGGTTTTTGTGTCAATACTATGGTCTGAGTTGTGATTCTAGGACAATATCCTCTTTGCACAAAATCCTGTTTCAGAATTTTAGTTTGTGAAATCGTTCATTTAGGCTAGACTATGAACTTGGAACTACAACACTCATGTCAAGCAATTTGATGGAAGCGCATGAATAAGTGAACTTTTCACCAAATAATTTGGTATTTGTTTAATGTCCCTCACCATAATATTTTGAAATCTAACATTGTTTGATATTTCAGTTAACCCATTCCCACACAACAAAATTTTAGACAGGTCAATATTGAAAGAAGCTGAAGCTATTTCAAGTTATTGGAATTTTAGATTTTTCATCTTTTTGGATAGAAAACATTGTGGATAATAAAGGAATAGGTTTTTTTTCTTAAGATGCTTAAAAAAGAGGGATTGTGTGGGAATGGGTTAAACTGCCCTGTTGGGTGTCTGTGGATGGGGCAAGCGATCCATTAAATGCTTTAGCAAGGATCCTACAATTGTAACTCCTGTGATAGAATCTTGATTTTAGTATTGCCTGGTTTTCAGAATGATATGTGATGTAAAACAACTGATTGAGGAGTTACGCCGTATAACCCTGTTATGGGATGAACTTTGGCTAGGCACTCTAAACCAACAACACCAGGATGTTGAGAGACGTATAGCCCAACTGGAGAGTGAAATCAAGAAGGTCAACAATAACACATCACTCAGTAAAGAAGAAAAACATGCCATCATAAAGGAAAAACACAAGACAGTTCTAAAACCTGTAAGTATCGAAAGTTCTCCTATAATATGATAGATATTGACATTTCAGGGCTCAAGAGTGCATTTTTATGCCCCTGCATCAAAAATTCGGGGGCATATTGTTTGCCTCTGCCCGTGTGTCTGTCCGTCATTCAGTCTTTCCATCTGTCGGTCTGTCTGTTTGTCTGCAAAACTTAACCCAAAAACCTAACAATGCTGATTACTACCAGCTTATTCAAGATACAATGCTCATATTTGGCATGATGATACATCACCATAATACGCATCTCCTCATGGCAAGGTCAAACGTTTAGTCCTGTTGCCAGGGCATTGTGTTTCACAAACACATCTTGTTCAACTTGTAACCCGTTCCAAAATAAGTTTTCACAAGTGATTACTTTTTCTCTCTCGATGTTTTCATTAGCCACATTTCCGTTGCATGTTAAAATGTGGGATTGTATGGTTATGGTTAAGCAATCGGATGTGGTATAATCGTCATGACTATATGGACATTTTGAGTAGGGAGTTGTTTCCAAATTTAAATATTCATGGTTTAAAGTTTATAAAGATGATACTGTAAATGTTTGGATTATTTTCAAATGTTGAATGAAGCAGTTAAAACATCATTAACATTTTCACTTATCCTGCAATATTTTACCATTAGAAAAGTGCTACAAATCTTCTGACTAAAATAATCAATTATACCCTCCACCTACAAAGTAAAGGGAGTCATATTGGTTTCACCATGTATTCCTGTATATTCTATGTGTCAGTACACTTTCGTTTCAGTGCTCTAACTCTAGGATCAATTGACAAAACGCGGTTGATAATCAAGGAATAAACCGACCAATCAAATAATTTATTCAGCTCGGACCTGAGCCTTTAAACTACGACATTGGTCGCCATTTTTGTTAACTTTTATTGTTGGTTGGCAACTTAAACGTTGTAACTACAGCTTATTCAAGCTGTAGTTACGATGTTTAGGTCACCAACCAACTATTTTACTTTTTTGTTAAATGCTACAGGCTATAAAATCTGCAAAATAATGCCGTTAAAAATCGAAGCCAAACTTTCTGCCTCGGAGTAAGTGGGCCGGGCCAGTAATTGGTCAATTTACCTACATCTTGGAAACTTCATACAATTGTTACCAATGACCGAAGGCATGAATTTTGGGTCAAGTTTGTAAAAAATTAAGGTCACAAGTGAACTTTGATTGAAAACCATTTCAGCACTCTTACCCATTAACCATTTGACATAAGACCTTTAAACTTAATACAAATGTTATCCATGCCCCAAGGAGGCGCCTTGTTAATTTGGGTTAAAGAAGATCAAAGGCCAATAGTGCTACATTAGTGAGAAAGCGCTGGTGGGGGTATAAGTCAACTTTGCGACAATTGTAGGTAGTACTGTCTGACAGTTGTTTAAATTTTGAGGAGATCTTAACCTTTAGTTTGTTTTGTTGAAACAATACAAATGGATATCCACAGTAACTTCGTGTGTGTAGTTGTCCAAAAACTTTGACATTTTGAAATATCTCTGGTATAATTGAACACATTCACTTGAAACTCAGAATAAATGTTCACAATCAAAAAAGCAAACTTCACCAACACAGGGTATAACTGTAAATGTATTTTGAATGAACTATGCCCCTTTTTCGACTTAGAAATTTGACCCACTATCAAGCACTTGAACAGCCAAGCGTTGTTATCCACATATGTTGCTCTTGTTTAACTTTTTTACTTGCTATCCAGCAATCAACAGGTGAGTGTATGGCATCCATTCACAATACTTTTGTCTGTACTACTTTCAGACTGTATACACTATGGAGAAATTGTATGAGATAACCAGTCAAGTGACAGATACACCACATGAAAAACAGTTCCAGGAAACCTATGGGCATATGATCACAAACGCTCTGGAAAAATTACGCAACCCTCCCAACCCAAGTCATCCAAGAGCTAGCTGGCACCCTTTTAAACAAGTAAGTTAGAAATTCGAAAATGATTGTAGCGATAAATATTATTCATAAACTTCTTATGATAATTTTTCAAGGTTATATCAACAGCATACTAATCATAATTTGGGATTTATGAGTTTGTGTACTCTCTTGAGGAGCTTTGAAAACAGCTGAATTGGGCTATTTCCCATAATTTTCACATATTTAAGACACATGAATGGATGCTATTGAAAAGTATCTAACAAATTGACTGAAAATTGTGTTTTCTAAGTATTTTTGCATGGCCTATTGGGCCTCTCTGAACTTGTCACAACATGTTGTCATTTCATTATAATGAAATCTACTACAGGCTTAGGACATGGACTCCTTGAATAAGAATTTAGGGTACTTCCTAAAATAGAATTGTCCTGTCTTGGGATTAGTAGTCAGCATTATCTGTCTTGAAATATTGTATACCCAAAATGTTTTATGCCCCCATATCAAGAAGACCTTGGGCATATTGTTTACCCATGTCTGTCTGTTCATCTGCCTCAATCTGGCTGTGGCATAAAAAAGTTGTCACAATCACTCTCTTCAAATTAAAAAAAATTAGGGCTAAATGGAGGAAAGTTGGAGACAAATTGAGGAGGAGTTGGTGCCAAAGTTGAACATTTCTTAACTGCATATTTATTTTCTTAACTTATATGTAGTAAAATAAACAGTATGCATTTAAACAGGTTGTAAACTTGGCCATTCATTTTTCATTTTGAATTGAATGTTGCTAACTCATTCACCCAAAATCATTTTATGATACTTCAATCAGGGCTTTCAGTACTTTGATTAGGAAGTCAAATCTTTGATGATTTAGAGAGGAGGAAACAATAAGCCGTATTAAGATATACTCCATTTGAAAATGAAATAACAGAAACATCTATAATTTAAAAAAAATTGATTTAAGGTTTGAACATTCTTTGGCAAGAAAGAACAACAACAAAATGATCTGTATATTTTGTCGATATCAAAAGTGAAAACTCTTAGAATTTCTGTGAAATTTTGACAAAATACCATTATTTCTATGAACTATTTATTGGAATATCCTTAGTATTACCCATGTATGCAGATTCAGGGATTTAGCAAGGATTCACTGTAGTGGTGTGGAGATTAGAAACTGACAGAAACTCATCAGAAATATACGAATATGACCAAATTAAGTAAGGATTGGCATATGTATTCATCAGGAGTAGACAAAAGGTGGACAGTTTAATTACACTTTCCTCAAAAGAGCCAATTTACGCATATTAATTGGGGTATACCAAAAATAAAAGCTAATAAAGCTTCATCTAAGAAGCATCAGAAGATCAGGTTATCCCTTATACTAAGTTATGCCTACAACACAAAATTAATAAGGCCCACCAGTTAATGGGCACATTTTATAAATCTTATTTACTGTCAATCAGAATAGTAATAAATTGGGTGTTGATCTTGAGTCATACTTAATGACATAACTGACTCAAAATACAAGAATTTAGAAACTATACACACTTGGCCCTTGGATATTATTTTTGAAGAGTAGTTAAAGTAAATGTATGTATTAAATTTTCGCCAAATGATAAAAACTGTTCTAGAATTTTATTTTTATTGTATTTGGCAACAATAGCTTCAGACAGTATATGATTATTGAAAATGATAATTATGAATGCAATATAAAATGTTTTAACCAATTACTGAACAATCCTGCATTTTTACACACAAAGAAAAATACTCTTGAATGTAATGTGATAAAAGGAGAAATTGCTTGACTCAAGAAACTTCTCTTCTCATAATATTTCCTACTCTACTTGGTACACATTTCCTAATTTTAACATACTCTGAATCGTTGCCTATAAACTTCCACTTTGGACCAGTCTGAAATCTTACTGTTTGGGAATGTATTTTAAATAGTTTAAATATGTTTATAGATCCATGTAAGCCTTCAGCAGAAGGCCCAAAAGCGAAGCAGCCTGGTTTTGTACATGAATGAGATCAGTCCAAAGTTACACTCCCTGCGTAATACAGTGATTGCCATGCCAGGACTAGGCACAGCTGGACAACTAGTGACTATAGAGTCAGTGTCAAACGTAGTACAGATTCTACCAACTAAAACTAAACCAAAGAAGCTGGTATTTAAAGGTTCAGACGGAAAAAAGTAAGTGTATCATCAGTTTTATTGTCACAATGCTAGAACATATGTACTACTCAAAGTTTTATATGGGTCACCTTTTATGCCCCCACTTGAAGAGATCAGGGCATTTTTTTTACCATTGGCCATCTGTTTGTCTGTCTGTCTGAAACTTAACCAAAAAACTTAACAATTACAATTACTTTAACCCATTCCAACATAATCACTCTATTTTACACCCCTCAATAAAAAAGCTTTTGAAAACATTTGTGGACCATGAAGAAATTGTTTGTTACAAGCAATTTTGTTATGGTCCACAATGTTTTCTACCTTAAAAGTCAAAGTCATTTAAAAGTTCATTCACTTAAAATTGTCGTCTGAAAAATCTTGCAATTTGAAGCAGTCTAAAATTTTGTCATGTTGGAATATGTTAAGGCTATTCAAGATAAAATGCTCATATTTGGCATGATAATAGATCTCATTAACACACTTCTGCAGATACCAAAGTTTGGGTTGTTCCCTCTATGACTATGTGTAAAGTTCTGTTGGATAAGTTCAAGGTCACAGTTGAAGGTCATATGACAAGGACTTAAGCAGGGACATCTGTGTGTGTGACATATTTCTATTAAAGTCAAGATTTGTCATTATATGCTTTAACACAATGTATTGTACGCTGCTTGTTTCTTCTGAGTAAGACCAATTCTTTCATTACAAAGTGTTGCATAAATTCCCATAAACTTTGCTATTATCATATGTATATCAAATTTGAATGCTGATTTAAAGGTGCATTCTATTTTGCATTGTACTGGCTGTGATGTCTATAACTTGAAATTTAATTTCATTTTCAGATATCCTTATTTATTTAAAGGATTAGAAGATCTACATTTAGATGAACGAATCATGCAATTCTTAAACATTGTGAATAATATGTTTGCATGTGGGAAAAAGTAAGTATTTCATGAATAATATTGTTTGACCTGATCATAAGATTAGAGTGTAAGGGTTGTATAGGGGTGTTTATTTCTTTGATTCAAAAGATATGACGGAGTGTTTCTTGTACCTTACTAATGATCTTCAGGTCACTTTTGGCACCAACTGACCTTGGGATGAGTTTTTAGGCAAGACACTAAAAAACTGCCCCAATGAAACTACCTGGTTTATAAGCTGATGTAGGCCTAAAGCTTTAGTCACATCTAGAATTTGCTTTATCATTCTAAAATCTTTGACATAATTTTGAGCTTCTATATAAGCCTAAAGCTTTTGTCAGAATTCAGAGCTGTTTTCTTGGGGTGTCAAGAGCGTCATTGTGTGGAAATGGGTTAAACATATTGCAATTAAAGGAATGACTTGATATCATTTGTTATGTCTGCAATGCATGACTTTTACACATTGAAATGTTTAATTACTATTGACATTAATTTACAGGGGAAGTCATGAACTGTATAGAGCCAGACATTATTCAGTGACTCCATTAGGACCAAGGTCAGGGCTCATACAGTGGGTTGATGGTGCAACACCATTGTTTGCCTTGTATAAAAGATGGCAGCAACGGGAAGCCATGGTTCCCCTTCTCAAACAGCAGTCTGGTACATCAGGGGCGAGTGTACAGGCACCGACTAGTATTCCACGACCAAGTGAAGTGTATTACAATAAACTTACACCACTGCTTAGAGAAAAGGTTTGTATTACACAGTTGAATTAGTTTGATTTGTTTAATTGAAACTGTATTAGTTTGGTTTGTTGAACCCATTACCAGATGGCAAAATTTTAGACTGGCCCAAATTGAAAGAGGTTGCAGATGACAATTCAAAGTTAATGAAATTTTGGATTTTTCAACTTTCTTGGTAGAAAACATTGTGGAAAATGAAGAAATTGCTTGTAACAAGCAATTTCTTCATTTTCCACATTGTTTTCCAAAGCACTTTTTCCTTAGGGGCGTCTAAAGGTGTCTCTGAGTGGGAATGGGTTAAGAAATTGAATCAGCACAATAAACAAATAAAATAAAATCTATTACCTGAAACATCATATCAGATGACTGTCCAGATATTCAGAATGCAAATCATCTATTTATTTGGCAAGTAAATGCAATTTGATTATTTACCCTAAGGGCCTATTAACTGATTTATAGAACAATCTGATTCTTTGATTTTTCGTTTGCAGCATAACTTTACTGTATCAGCTATTAGTAAGGATGAAACCTAACTATTATGTATGAATACTGAGGGATACTTAAAAAAGGCACTTCCATTTACTCTTAACTAGAATGAAGAACATTCACCAGTTGTTCATTCAGTCTGTATTTGATTGCTAAATTCTTGAATTTGTGCCATTGGAAAAATTTAGGGCCAACCCATTCCTCATAACACCTCTTTTTTGAAGCCACTCATGAAAAAAGCTGTGAAAAGTATTGTTTTAATTGAATGAATTGCTTTTAAAAAGTAATTTAATCATTATTCACAATGTCTTCTACTTCAAAAATCAAAGCCTTTAATATTCCATCAAATTTGAATTGTTGTATGCAACTTCTTTGATTTTGGACTAGTATAGTATTTTGTTGTCTGGTAATGGTTTGATAAAACTATCTATTCAGACACAAATTTTAAAACTCGCATGCATTAAACAGGGAATCAAGGATTTGGAGGCCCGAAGAGAATGGCCTTTGAGTGTGCTGCGTAAAGTGTTGGAGGAGCTAATGGCAGAAACACCAAAGGACCTTCTATCTAAGGAGTTGTGGTGTTCTAGTACGGGACCTAATGAATGGTGGTATGTGACCCAGACCTACACGAGATCTACAGCTGTAATGTGTATGATAGGATATATTATAGGACTTGGAGACAGACATTTGGATAATGTAATGGTAGATCTATCTACAGGAGAGGTAAGGGACTTGATTTATGTCTTTAACCCATTACTACACAATGATCCCTTCTTGTGCCGTGTAGAAATACCATATAGGAAAATTGTGCGCAAAATTGAAATTGCGTATTACAAGCAAGTTCTCCTACTCTCACAATGTTATATAACCCTATTTGCCGCTTATTTTATAATTTTAGCACAATGTGAAATTCTGTCTGCAACTTCTTTCAATTTGGACCAGACCAAATTTTTGTCGCCAGGTAATGGGTTAAGAGTCATTTTCATTTGGGATAAACAAATGGCAGTACTGTCTATATAATTGTATTTATGGAATTTGCCAAACAAATGTAAAGCTAATAGAAATTTGACTTGCTTTAGTGCTTCATACTCTGCTACTAGGCTATATTAATGTAGATGGCATAAAAAAGCATCATCTTAGGTAGGAGCAATTTCTTCATTTGTAACTATTTTGTCTTGAAAATACTTCTTTACTGCAGAATCTTTTTAAACAAAATGATGTCTTGAAAAGGGTTAAGATGATAAGATTTTATGAAAAATCATAAAACTCAAAATTGGTCTGAAGTAAGGCAATTATTGGTGGCCAGAATGTTCTTCTGCTACTAAAGTATTTTAAAATCTAAGTAAGAAAATGCTTGATACATGCAATTTCTCCTTTTCCAACAATGCTTTCTTGGGAAAACAGTATTTGTTTTAGTTTGAACACAAATTGAATTCTTGTCTATAACCTCTTATTATTTAGACAAATCTTAAATATTTGGTGTCAAGTAATACGTTTAAGAGTACCATATTTCTACATTGACAGGTGGTACATATAGATTACAATGTATGTTTTGAGAAAGGTAAAGGATTACGTGTACCAGAGAGAGTTCCCTTTAGACTCACACAGAATATTGAAACAGCATTTGGAATTACTGGGATCGAGGTAGGCTGCTAATACTGTCAATATAGCCTTGTTCTGAAGACATCGAGTAATTACAAGAAATCTTGTTTTGGAGTTTGCAAATTAGTTTTAATTTTGAAAAAGAAATTGAAAACTCCCATTAAAAATAGGGTACAGTAATTATATTTATTTCAATTTAAATAATGAAGTGAATGCTTGAATTGTAATTGCCCAGGTGCTGTAAGAGTTGGTGATGGTGCAGGCATTAATGTTATAAACTTTAACCCAATACTTTATAACCTTGAAATATCCCCTGAAATAAGTTGTACACTTTCAAAGATTTTATTATGGAAAACATGGCAGGGAAAAGAGAAATTGCTTGTAAGGAGAAAGTTCTTCTTTTCTTACTTTGTTTTCTACTGCATGTGGCAATTATATATTTCAAATATAACCTTCTACAAAATGTAGTCTCACAAGTTGTCTGGTTATGGGTTAAGTTTTAAGGCACTATTCTCATGATTGGCATGGAGATACCTCACTCATGGATAAGCGTATTTTGATATCAAGGTCAATGTTGTCTGACATTTCAATCTTCAACATCAGGATACAATGACAGTTTAGATGTATTAGTGTACCAGTGTACTAGTGTACAATGAACACTTCTGCTTTTGTCTTTGGACTTTTTACTGTACACCTCTTGTAACCTTTGGTAATTATCTCTTTCTCTACTTTAACACATTAATACACAATGAGGCTTTTTAATATCATGAAAGAAAACTTTATGGGAATAGGAGAAACTGCTTGTAATAAGCAACTTCTCCTCTTCTCAAGACATTTTCTACCTTCTATGGTACTTATTTTCCAATTTTAGTAGAACTTGAAAAATCATCTACAACTTTGTTCAATTTGGACCAGTTGTAGAATTATCCCATCTGATAATAGGTCAATATATACTAATGGGACCCATTGAGGTATACTCTGCAGAATACTATATTGACCAACCTAGGCTTCCAATCAAAGAATCAATCAACCAATCAAATAATTCATTTAGACTTGAAGTCCTGAAGTTTGAACTCGGATATTGGCTGACATTTATCTGAAGCATTTTTGTTGGTTTGGCAACTTCAATGTTGTAACTACAGCTCATTCAAGGTGGCTAACCAACAATCATACATTTTTGTTACATGTTACTGGTCATAAGTAATGCCTATTGATATGGAAGTGGAACATCCTGTGGGAGCTAAGTGGGTGAGGCCAGCTGAGTCAGTGGACAGGTCCAGCAAATTTGTCAGGGTTGTTAAAATTTTCTCTACTATAGGGAACATTTAGGAGTGCCAGTGAACATGTGATGAAGACCATGAGAAAGGGGAGAGAAACTCTGTTGACTTTACTGGAAGCCTTTGTGTATGATCCATTAGTAGACTGGACAACTGGCAATGAAGGAGGCTATCCAGGAGCTTTCTATGGTGGAGGGATTGTGAGTGGATCGTCAGCATCAGAAAGTAAACATGCCAAGATACAAATGGAAAAAGAGATAACCAGCAGTATGTTCTCTATTAGGATAGCTGAGATGAAAGTCCATTGGATGAAGAATAGGTAAAATCCTTTCTCACAATTTTGAGCCTTTTCATGACATTTTAACCCATTCTCTCACAAATAGACTTTTTGACGCCTTTTTTTAAGAAAAAAAGCTTTGGAAAAAACATTGTGGAGAATAAAAAAATTGCTTAATATAATTGATTTGTACATTCTCCACAATATTTTCTGTACGAAAAGACAAGGATTTTTATGTAAAAATCCATCAACTTAAAATTATCTTCTGCAATTTCAATTTGTTATCTGGAAATGGTGCATAAAGCAGAGACATATTTTCAGTGGATAAGTAATATTTGCTGATCATTTGAAGAAACTTAAGTCAGTTCTTTTGAAAGAGCACTATGTGAAGACTGTATTAGGCTAATCTGAATAAAGTTAAACTTTCATTAAACAAACAATTGAGGGATGACCAAAAAGCAATACCTAAAGAGAATGGTTACTTGATTTTGTTTTGACATAAAGAAGAATTAATTGAACCATGTAAATAAATTATTTCAAAACCATCATTGAATCTTATGTTTGAACTCATGAGAATTGTCTCATCGAGAGGATTCTAATGAGTTTCAACAACATTGGATTAAGCTACACTAATTTTTATGTGACATGCAATTTCTGCACTACCTATAATGTTTAGGTCCCTAAAAGAGAAAGATTTTTGAAATTCCACCGACTTGAAATTGCTGTCTGCAACTTCATGTAGGGACTATTCTAAAATTTGTCTTATGGAAATGGCTAATCAAGTTGTTTTTGTTCGATTATTATTGATAGATCTGAGAGATATACTACAGACATGTAAAACATTATAGAGACTTGTGAATAAAAACTATCACTACATCTTTGTATGTTTTCTTTACTTTTTTCAATTATATTTTCCTAATATATATTCATGCTAGTTTTCAGAAACATTAGGTTATATGATAATTTGTAATGTGAGAAACTTGTATAAAGAAGGCATTCATTCACTTTCCTGCAAAAATGATTTCACAGTTTTTCTAAGAAATTCATCAGAAATTTGTTTCTTGCCAATGAGGTGAATCACTGCCTTAGTGTGATGAGTAGTTTGGGCTGGGATATGATGTTGTGGTACTACTAATGTGAGAAAAACCAGGACCCAAATTGTTAGGAGCTCCAGTAATATAAATGAAATAATGTAGAAAGTGGTGTTAAACCACCAAATAAATTTGTCTACCACAGAAATTCACATATAAAATTTGATGTTTGTATTTAATGTACAGTGAAGAAGTATTGAGTGTGGTTCCCAGCATCAAGACCTATCTTGATAAACACCAGGATAAGATTGGAGAGTACACCAACAATATGGTGACAGGATCAAAGTTGAAAGAACTGAAGGATCTGGTGTTAGAAGCTCAGTCCAACAACAAAAGTACTCTGTTTAATTTAGACACAAGGTAAGGTACTATGTAGATATTAACCTTTGTCATTCTTAACTCAGAATATCGGTAGTCTGTTCTTAGTCTATAGCACCTGTTTGATGCCAGAGATGTTTGTGAAATTAATTAAAAGAAGAAGTAATAAACAACAGTTAAGATAGGGGTATTCATGTCTTTGACACATTTCTAGTAATTTATGGTTTTCCCCTGTAAATCAAAAAATTGATTGACCGGTGAAATCATTCATTTTGTCTGGAAGTTGAATATTATAATTTAAAGAAAATAGATATTTGAAATTAAAGATTTTATTTGCTTAACCCATTCCCACACAATCCAGGGCTTTAAGACCCTCAAGAAAAAAAAACATTGTAGAAAATGAAGAAATGGTTGTAACAAGCAATTTCTTCATTATCCACAATGTTTTCTACCCAAAAAGACTAAGAAATTTATTATATCATTTTTATCAACTAAAAATAGTTGTCTTAAACATCTTTTAATCTGAACAAGTCTGAAATTTTGTGGTGAAGTAATGGTTAAAGTGTATTTATCAACATTTAGATAGCCTACCAATGATTTACCTTTTGTTTTATACCCTGACAATAAATTAAGCAATATGATGCTGTTTCATACCTTTTGTCAAACTGCCATGTTTGCAGTCAAGGGCGTAGCCAACAACTCTTCAATTATCTAAGGAGGAATACTTTCTTAATTTCTCATGATTATTTTCCCCTCTATGGAACATTTGAAAGTCTTACTAAAACAGACTGTGAGGATATTGATTTACCAAATGTCTAGCTTTTTGAACCTTAGAGGGCCTCACAGCTTTTGATTATGAAGATCAATTTGCCAAAATAAGGGTCATCAAACTGACTAAAGCAAAACAAAGATGAAAAAGGCAATTTTTACATGAAAGAGAATATATCTTTTAATGTTCTAATCAGTAGTATACAAAAAACCCCAAAACCCAAAGAGGTAAACACTAGTTAGTAGCGTGCTCCATTGATAATTGGACTTGTAATTGAGAAAATAATGCACCTTATAGGCTCAGACTTGGTACAAAAGGGAGCCAAAATGTACTTTATAGGAATAAAGAAGGAAATCTTTGAAAATCTTCTTCTTCTCCAAATAACACATGGATTCCTGTCATGTAAATGTAGAGAAATATGAACACTAACTGACAGATCGTAGGCCCCGACCACTGTCTGAGATAGAAGTTTGACTTGGATATCAAAGGGCACTATTTGCAAAATTGATGTTCATTAACATGTAACAAAAACGTAAAAAGGTTGGTTGGCAAAACAAACTTGTTAAAAGTAGTGATCATGGATTAGTCGGTATCTAATCACTGAAATTTAGATACTATTTAGGGCCCTGAAAATTTGTAAACATTTGAAAATATTGGCCCCCCCCCAAAAAAAAATAAAAAACCCACCACAACAACAACAATAAAAGTATTAGAAGTTGAGATGGTTTAATTATAGATACAAAGAGTACCTAGGAATCAAGACCACACAAGATGGAGTTAACAAACAGGTAGAGGAGAAGATCAATGAATGTTTGAATTGGCAACAGATGCATATGGTATGTTAGACACTATAATTAAGTTAACCCATTACCCAAGGACAAATTTTAAGAAGTTGTAGGCGACATTTCAAAGTGTGGTAAATCCAGAAAATAAATCAAAAAGGGTAGAAAGCATGTTACAAACAATTTCTCGTTTTCCCAGAAAGTTTTTCATGACTGTATTTTTTCAGTCATCAAAAAGAAGGATTTTGTGGTAATGGATCAAGTATACATCTATTTATTATAAAAAAAAAAACGAATGTTTTTGGGGTATACTGGAATCAGCCTGTCTGTCCGTGTATCCATCTGTGTACATAATACTACCAATTTTGTGTTGCAAACTCCTCCTTCAGTTTTGCTTCAATACCATTGAAACTTTATACAGAGATTAACCACATGTTGAAGTTTTGCAAGACGCAATTTTGAAGTCTTGATTCCCCCTGGTTCAAGAATTATCTCCCTTAGAACTAAGACATTATTTATGCTTTGTAGACATTTACTGCTAATTATACTACTAATTTTTTGTTGCAAACTCCTCCTTTAGTTTTGCTTCAATACCATTGAAACTTCATACAAAGGTTAAACACATGTTGAAGTTTTTCAAGACACAAAAGAAGTCTAAATTCCGTCTGGTTCAAGAATTATCTCCTCTTAAAATTAGACATTATTTATGCTTTGTAGACATATACAGCTAATTATACTACCAATTTTTTGTTGCGAACTCCCCCTTTCTAGAAGCAAAGTCAGTAACTATGTCCTTGTATTGTTAAAGCTCTCATTACATCGAAAGCACTTGGGGGGGGGGGGGTATTCAGTCACATACTGTGACAAGTTCTAGTTTTACAATGAATTGGGAGAAAGTATTACTTGCATTAATTACTCCATACTCATGCAGTTTACATCTTCACAATTTCAGTATGGTTAACTTTAATGACACTTATAAAAACTCCCTGAAATATCTTTCAACCCATTCCCACACAATCAAACCCTTTTTTATTTGGAAAACATCGTGAAAACTGAAGAAATTGCTTGTTGTAACAAGCAATTTCTTCATTTCCACAATATTTCATTAATATTTGGTCTTGACAGGCTTAAAAAAGTGGGATTGTTTGGCAATGGGTTAAATTAATATCAAAACTATGTTTGGGGGGGCTATATAGACGTCAGCTTGTAGGCTGGTTGGTCCATAGGTCATCTTGTAGCTTTTTCTAGCTTTTTCTTGTCTACCCTTTTTCCCCTTTAATACTTGATGGATTTAATTCAAATTTCATACACACACTTCGTATAACGCAAATATGTTCTCATTCTATGGCCCGTTGAAAATCTTGCACGGTTATTTTCTCCTTAACTACTGAATTGATTTTATTCAAATTTCAGTGAGTCAGCTTGTTGGTCGGTTGGTCTGTCAGTAGATCTGCTTCATTGTCTACCCATTTCTCCAGAAATATTTGATGAATTTTATTCAATGTTTACACACACACAACCAGTTTTAAGCAAAGATGTGCAAATTTTTTCTTGGAGTTTTGGTCTTTTTTGAAAATCTGAAAAAAAGTCTTTATTTCAGTAATACAATGTCCGTTCTGTGACATGGAGCTTAATACAATGTCCATTTTGTGACATGGAGCTGTTGGGGGAGGGGGTTTGTTAAATCAATTTCATAGAAATTGTTGATTTTCTCTTTTCTGATGTCTCTCTGTACATTGATTATAGCATGTAGTACAGAAAATACAGGGTCCTGCCTTCCAAAAGCTGTGTACAGACATTGCTTCATCATTGAACCTTGGAACACCCAGTTTTTCTACAGCCAAGGAATTTCTACAGGGGGCTGGACAGGCATCTGTTGTCTCTCAAGTAAGAATGTAACCCTTGTCATTCTAAATAAAATTGCTTTCCAAGACAACATATAAATCAAAGCACTGAAATCACCGGAAGTTCTTACAGAGGACTTTTATTCCTGTTGAAAGTTAAGTTCAAGAACTAACACCACTTATAAGGAAAAAGCAGGTGGTGTAGACAAAGATCAGACTGCACTTATGTTCAGGCTGATCTTTGTCTATACCTCCTGCTCAAATTGGTATATTCTGGGTTCAGCATGACAAGGGTTAAATGCTTATCCAATGACTAGAATACCTTTAAAATTGAATATTGAAAAGTGTGTTACTGATATGTAGAATATATTGATGAAACACTTAATAGTGCGTTTTGATCTTCAATTGTGAATTCTAATTACAAATTAGTAGTTTTTTTTCAAATTAAGTTCTCTTTTCCTGAAACATAATATAAAATTCATTTACTTGGTCACCTCTTGATTATTGATGACTTTCTTGATACAAACTGTTTTAATTTGGATATATGACTTTTTCAGTGTGAGCAAGTAGAAAATGATTTGACATCCAATGTTCAAGTCCAGAGAGCTAACTTACACAGAGTATTAGATGTCTTACATACATACGGAACTATTGTATCACAGGTTTGTAATTGGAATAGAAATTTCAGAAGAGTACAGATTGTGGTTTGGTCATCTTTTGGATAAAAATCTTTTTTTTTTTTTCTCCTCTTTGTTCACTAATACTGGCAGATTCTAAAGCCCAAATTCTTCAATGCTTTCCTCTAGTTACCTTGGATTGAATGGTTATTACCAGGTTGGACGATTATTTGGTTTGTAAGTGGAACTTGGGGTATTATGTGTAGTCTATTGTTGTCTGCTTGGATTGGGACCTGGGACCTCTATATAAATAAGCAAACACCCTTTCATACTGTTCTAAATTAAGATGCAAAGTAGTGCAAGTTCCCACTACACTCAGATAAATTTATATGTATGTAGCATTATGTATGTGTTGAAAGTATGAGACAAATTAAGTTACAATGCCATTGGTCATCTGATGACAATCATAATCTGTATTTTCACATTAATTATTTTCATGCATGCAAGTCTAAAAAGAGAAAATAACTAACAATAAGGGAAGGATTAACTACATTTGTAAATTTGATTCCAGTTTGGTAAAAGCTTTGCTGAAAACATCCGTACAGCCAGTTATTTACAGTGGTTACAGGAACTTGTATCTGACTTCACAGAAAATAGGTAATCTACTGCTTACTGGTATTTTTGTTTTTGAAAACGAATCAAAATCATGGTCAGGAAGAGTATTACTTAGTTCAAATAAGCTTTTTTAAATGACATTACATAAGTCATTAATAGACAGTGTAATCTTAAATTGGTCCAATATGAAAGAGGGTGCAGACACAGTTTCAAATGAGTATAAACTTAAAGTAAGTACAATGTAGGTAAGAAAGCATTTTGATAAAAAGACAATTTGCTCTTTTCACGCAATTTCTCCTTTTCGGAAATTTTCTTTTGTCAATCTGATTAGGGGCATACATAAGAGGGATTGTCTTGTAATGGGTTAAGTCATATTTTCGAAAATTAATGGTGACAAGTATATAGGTTGTTGATTGAAAACTTCAAGCAGTCATCTAATCTATCAAAGATTTGAGACTAAGAGATAAATTTCCTACCGATGGTTTAAACTTTTACTCAAAGCAAAACCAAACTAGGTGACTCCGTCAAACATTTATCTGTAATTGTTTCAGATGTGCTGAGATTGTCCACCGATTTCATGACCTGTATGGAGACACAGCAATACCCCAGACTAAAATACAGCTGGTGATGAATACAGAAGTCAAGTTACAAACAATTCTTCAGGATGCGAATTCGAGACTGATCAAGGTATAGTTTTTATCCTGTTTGAAATTGATTTACTAAAGGGGGTTGTTATTTTGATCCTTTCCAACACAATCCTTCCTTTTTTCTATCCACAAATTATAAATTTGGAAAACAAGTTGGAAATTGAAGCAATTTCTTTATTTTCCACCTTGTTTTTTACCACAGAAGACAGAGGTATTAAAGATTCTATCAAGAAAAAATTGTATATATGTTTTATGAAAGAATAGAGAGGGGGGGGTATTCCCTGTATATAACTCTAGACAATTATTCTCTAGCATGAAGATGAGCAAATTTGAAACAAATCTTCAGATAGCTTGAATGTGAAGATTACATCCAAGATCAAAAGTTAAAATTAAGCATATCCAGGGCATAGCTCCTTCAATTGTAGAAGAATTTCAATATTACCTTGGGACAATTGTTTCCAGTCATGAGAGCAAGTGCCATTTTGGGAAAAGATGGATAGCTCACAGGTCAAGGTCAAATGTTGAAAATAGCCATGTCTGGAGCATAACTTCTAAAATAATGGACTGAGTTCAAAATAACTTTACACAATTCAGTAGATGTACAATTTGAAACAAATCTTCACATAACTCCAATGTCAAGGTCACAGCTTAACATTTCCAGGACATAGATCCTTCAATTATGGATGAATTTCGAAATAACTTTACACAATTGTTGTCTGTCATGAGTAGATGTGCCATTTGAAAAAGATTTTCATATAGTTCAAAGGTACAGGTCAAACACTGAAACAAAGTATGTCCAGGGCATATCTCCTTCAATTATAGATGGATTACAATATAACATGTCACAATTGTCCTCAGTCATAGGTACATGTGCACTTTGAAAAAAAATCAGCTCAAAGGTCAAGGTCACAGTTTAAGGTCAAACATTAAAATTAAGCATGTCTGGAGCATAGCCTAAATTGATGGATTGATTTTGAATTAACTTTGCACAATTATTCAATATTGTGAGTAGTTGTGCCATTTGAAACAAATTTTCAGATAGCTGCAAGGTCACAGGTAAAGGATATACATTATGATTAGTATGTCTGGAATATAGCAAACATATACCTGCATCTGGGTCTATTGTTCTGCAAGAACCCTTTTCCTGTTTATTTCATACTTTTTGTGACAAGGCCTTATTAGGGGAGCATAATCTGACTCTGATGGCTCTTGTCAATAAATTGAATACATGTAATGGTTAAAAAGGGTACACCCTTGTGATGATAAGAGATTTTACAAAAAAACCTTATCTGTTAACCCATTTTGTATTTCAATTTTTGATGTAGCAAAAGCTGCATTCATTCCATCCAATGTTAGTCTCCCACCAATGGGTGGATAGTTGTAAACCTAAGTGGGATGAGCGGCTAGAGGCTCGGAAAAGATGTGGTAGTACTGGTGTTAGAAATACTAGGAATCTACCATTAGGTGCTCCAGCCAAGGGGAAATGACTGAGATACTGTTAAAGTGGCTTTAAACCCCATTTAATCCATTTAGTATAATTCAAGCTCAAAAGGAAGGAATAACTATTGCAGAAATCTAATTCTAGAATTCTAGAAATTGTTTTTAAATTTACATAGGCTTAGTTCTAAAAGAAAAATGTAAAGGTGAAATAGCTTTACAAGTATGCAAATTGCGTAATAATCTGTCCTGTATTTTAGCTGATAGAACGAAGGAGTATGGAGAAGTCAGATATCCATATGTTGGAACTTCAAGTACAAGAGAGTAGAGCTACCATAGAAAAATTTGTACAAGGTAATATGTTATACACATTGTTTACTAACAAATGAGAAAACAGACAACAAAATTTAAGACTGTTTCAAATTCAAAGATGTTGCATACAATATTTCTAAGTTGATCACCCAATGTCCGGTGTCATGACTGTCGTGCATTGTCAGCAATTTCCTGTTATAGTGAACCAATTTTGATGATTCTTGGCAGGAAAGGTCCTTGGGTGAAGCTCTTTAAAGAAAATTCAAATAATTGAAATCGACCCTCAACTCTCTTTGCAATGGCAACAAAAGAGGTAAAATTAATGAAATCTTCAAGAATCTTCTTCTCTGAAACTGCAAGACCTAAAGTTTTGGTATTTTATGTGCAGCACCTCCTAGGGGACATCTGATGCCCCTTGAGTTGTATTTGGGTACCTCCTAGGCACACCCTTCTATGGTCATATTTGAGCTTTGCCCAAGCACACCCTACTACAAAGAAGTGAACCTTTGATAATCTTCTCTGTAATATGGAAACCTAAATGTTTGGAATGTAGAACCTCCGAGTGAACCTTTATAAGGTTGTTCATGTGATGACTCTCGGGTCATATTTGGGCTATGCCTGTGTGCACCCTATGTTAGAAAAATTGTAGAAAATTTAAATTTTCCCTACCCTACAGGCATACCTGATTTAACATGGGTAAGAAATAAGGAACCTTGTAAAAAATCTTCTCCTCCAAACCAGAAACATAAGAACATTGATATTTAGTATGTAGAATGTCCAAGTGATTTTAACAAATTTGGATCTTGTGATTCTCATTTGGTTGTATTTGAATTCCACTTATGGATCTTTCCTATTTACATAGAAATTAAGAGGAAAATATTAAAAATCTTGCTTTTGGACTCATCCAGAGCACACCTTAGCTTATACAGAAACAAAGAAGAAAAGGTAATTAAAAATCCTCTAATGCCATGTCAGGTTTCATATCAGGGAGCGCTATAGGGTCAATCACCCTCTTGTTAACCCATTCGGACACAATGACGCTTTTTGACGCTCCCTCAAGAAAAGCAATGGGGAAAATATTGTGTAAAATGAAGAAATTGCTTGCAACAAGCAATTTCTTCCTTTTCAACAATTTTTTTAATCAAGAAAGTTGAAAAAATCTAAAATTTCATAAACTTTAAACTGCTGTCTGCAACTCCTTTCAATTTAAAGGATTGTCATCTTTCTCACCTAGGTAACCTTTAATGTTAACCACCTCCAAATTTGCTTAACAAACACTATAGAAATTAGAAATGCAGTTCAGTAAAGTCTCACAAGCTCAAAATTTTCAAGAAAAATTCCATAAAATGACAGCAATTGTTCCCTTAATTGATTATGAAAGAAATGTACAGATGGAGGCTGCAACCTTTTGGGCTATCAGTAGATGAATTTCTGTTATAAATATTATAGATAATGGCAGTTTAGGTGTGAATAGCCTAGTAGCTGTAATTGTGACTGCTGTTTGTGCTCTCAACAAGAGGAATCTGCAGATGGAAGCTGCAGCTACTGGTGCCGGCGACAGACTGATGGATTTAACATCTAGGGATGGAGATTGGTTTCTGGATGAACTTTGTAGTATGAGTGGAAATGTATCCCAGTTTCTGGATATGATCAAATCCTGTCAACAGGTATATTTATGTAAAGTTATTTGTAAAAATTGTGAACTGAACTGCTTGAATAATTAATGAGTTCAATAAGGCAGTGTTCAATGTAGACCCTTCCCCTTGAAATCTTGTTTGATACAATGAAACTTAGACCCCAGGCTATTTGGGTGCACTCGGTCAAATAAAGTACTTTCTTGTAATGAAATATTTTTTGCAGTTCAGCTTTATCCATTTTTCTCCATGAATGTAAACAATATGTCTTCCCAGCATCCAATGCCTAATGAAGCTGATTTCCTGGTAATTCTGAGAAGGTAGCATTTAAAAGTTGCAAAACTTGTTGAGAAATCTTCATTCTATATTTAATATATTCAGTCAAATACCAAGTGTGATTTCTGAAAAAGTTATCCTATATAAGTGTATGTAGAAATTAGGATGTCATCTTGAAAAGTTATACTGCAGCAACCTGTTTCATTACTCTGACATTCATTTTAGTGGAATTTTATTTCTTTCTAAGCACTGTCATGTAATAGTGATGGCCATATAGAAATATCTCTGTCCGTGTGTGAGTGTGTGTGTGTATTAGTGCGTGTGTGTAATTCTTGTCTGGAGCATATCTTCTACACTAATTGATGGATTTCAAAATGATATCACACAATTATTAAAATTGTGCTGGATACTCCAAAGTTCAAGTTCACAAGCAATTAAGTGGGGGAATCCGTATATGTGACACATATTTAGCCTTCTTAGTAACTCCTGGTTCTATGTGCAATTCTTCCATATTATTGCATCTTTGGAAGAACTCAATTTTTTTCTTTGACAATTTTTCACATGTATCAAGGGGGCATAAATCTAGTCTCTAGATAAAGATTCATTCCTCTGACATTCACTTTAGTAGTATTTACTTAGAAAATCTATGTTATAAGTTTTATGTAAATGTTGTGCATGTATCTGTATACCTTAACTCAATCTTTTTTGAAAACTTTGTACATGAATTATGGTTATAATGCAACTCACATTCAATGATTCATTACATTTATTTTAAGTGAATTTTACCTCATTTTGACTTAGAAATTCTTGGTTGATGTTGTTATATCTGTTCCTACACAAGGTAATGGTTTGGAACCTTTCTCATGTAATTGATGTCATAAATAAACTGTCTAGTCTAGTATTGACACTACATTAGCTCAATTTTACCTTATGATGACATTGAATTATCATCACTACCCAGTATTTAGAAAAGTCAAGTGTTACATCAAATGACAGCTCTTTTTGAAATACCCACTCAGGTTGACCTATGCTATATTAAATACCTTTTCAAATATTTGGTTTTCAATATTGCAGATGATTGTTTCTTTTTATAAAGGGCCACAATTATGAAACTGCTGTTTACTGGCTTTTGCTGTTTGAACTCTTCTGAGGATAGCAGCTGGAGGCTAGGAAAGGATGTAGTGGTAGTACTGGTGTGAGAAATACCAGGAATCCATTGTTAGGTCTCCAACCACCCTGATATGACTGAAATACTGTCAAAAGTGGTGTTAAACCCCATTTAATCAATAAGTTGAACTCTACTGAAGGATTTAGTCCCTTATTAAATGTTTTCCTATTACAGTTTGATGACAGGTTGTTACATGATGCCTTACACAGAGGTCTTACTGCCACTCACCATGTTTATGTGGCTTTACAGGTCAGTCCAAACAAATACAATATAACATGACAGAAACAACTTCAATCCTGCTTTTTACTCCTCTTTAAAAACAAAAGCTTTGGAAACATTGGCAAATTAAGATAATGCTTATGCTTATAATGAGCGTTAATTTTTCCCACAATGTTTCTACCTAGAAAGATTTTTAAGATTTCATCAACTTAAAATTATCGTCTGCAATTCCTTTGAATGAGGACCAGTCTAAAATTTTGTCATCTAGATGAAATGGTTATTGACAGTCCAGAGCTAGGTAGATAATTCAAACTACAATTACAAAATACTTATGTGTATTAACACTTGGTATTTCAGAGATGCAGCCCAGTGCTGGTTATTTTCAGAAGGGAGAGCATGTTTAACCCATTACCAGACTTCACATTTTTGGACTGATCCTAACTTGAGGGATTACAAAAAACAATGCAAAGCTTTTTTGCAATTGAGTACTGTTTAGGTTAGAAAACATATAATAAGGAGAAATTGTTTATTATAGACAATTTGCTCTTTTGCCACATTGTATTCTAAAGCTATGTTTCTTTAGTGTGTCAAATTTCTGGATTGTGTGGTAATCTGCTCTGCAAGATGCCAAAGATGCCAAATGGTGGGATTGTGTGAAAATTGGTCAAGTCATTTCTTTATACAGAAGAGAGGAAAAATTATAGCATTTGAGCACCTGTATTGCTCCACAGGCGTAAATGTGATGATTTAGAGAATAAAAATTCTCAGGAATTCATTATGATTCAAATTATCTTGGTCATATAATGTGGTAACTGAAATCTTTCAAATAGATCCATAGAAGAATTTCAGTCAAGACAAGCAATATGAAATAATTTAGTATGGTAGATACAAGTGTTTTACAAACAAATAACAGCTCAATGGAGCTTGTCATGCTTTTAACAACATCTCGGGTGTATTTTCTATGCCCCTACATCGATAGATCGGGGCATATTGTTTTACCGGTGTCCATCTGACTGTCTGTCTGCAAAAGTTAACCTGCCAATTTTCCTATAACTTCTTCCCTAATTAAGTTAAAATGCTATTATTTGGTATGTAGAAAGGTCTCAACAAGGCGCAACTGGGGAAAGTCATTTCTTCAAGGTCAAGGTCAAAATTTTAACCCTTTTCCCTAAAACGTTACTCAAAAACTTAACCTGCCAACTAAACATTTTTCTAAAACTTCATCCCTAAATAAGTTACAATGCTTATATTTGGTATGTAGATAGGTCTCAGCAAGGCACAACTGGGGAAGGTCATTTCATCAAGGTCAAGGTAAAAATTTAATCCTTTTCCCTAGAACGTTACTCAAAAACTTAACCTGCCAACTAAACATTTTCCTATAACTTCATCCCTAAATAAGTTACAATGCTTATATTTAGTATGTAGATAGGTCTCAACAAGGCGCAACTGGGGAAGGTCCTTCCATCAAGGTCAAGGGCAAGATTTTAACCTTTTTGCCTAAAATGTTACTCAAAAACTTAACCTGCCAACTAAACATTTTCCTTTAACTTCTTCCCTAATTATGTTACAATGCTAATATTTGGTATGTAGATAGGTCTCAACAAGGCACAACTGGGGAAGGTCATTTCATCAAGGTCAAGGTCAAAATTTAACCTTTTTCCCTAAAACAAAAAAAAAACACAATAAAATCATCCGTTTCTACAGAATTTCTGTTTCGGGGGCATGGTGTTTCACAAACACATCACATAAAAGAAAAGAAGAGGTAATTTCAGTATTTCTAAATTTGAAGGGAGACAATTCTACTAGAATTTTACACCTTTTCCTGCCAAATTGATTGATTATTTTTCATATAGAAATATTTGCCACGCCCCCCCCCCCTCTCCCCATAAATGTCATGTTTTACAACCAATCAAGTTTTTTTTCAATGCAATTGACAAAGGGTCCCCCAAGGATAAGTTCTGTGTTTTTGTTCTTAAAATATATTCTTAGAAACTAATTTCAAAGTTTTCACTGTATACCATAATTCTGACATTATCTGTGGATAAAAGCAATGTTTCCAGCTGATCAAAATTATTTCAATGTGTAATTTGGTAGAAATCTTGCTAGTGGATTCTGTGAAGAAAATTTTCAAAGTTTTCATTCTACACAATATATGGAAATTAGCAAACAAATAATTTCTCCTTTTTTCATTAGGTTTTCTGAACTTTAATTCTTTGAGGGAGTGGGGGTGTTAAAAAGTGAGGATTTAGTGAGAATGCATAACCCACATTTAGGCAACTTCTTTTGCAAAGGATGCTATCGTTGATCAGAATCAGAAGTACCTAAAACATTGTCCTATATTTCTGATTGTAGGACTTAAATGTGAACTACAGAACCATCATTTTACCTGAAGCCCTAAAGATAATGCAGAGTCAAGATCCATCTGTGTTTGGGTTACTGGCAAAGTTAGAGAAGCTGCTGTCTGCATCAGGACAGCCATTAGAAGTGTTGATCAGTCAGATGGAAGTACAACATAGAAATGCTGTTATGGGTATTAAGGTTAGTAAATCGGTGGGTTTGTGATGGTGGTGGGGGACAAGAATGCTGTAAATACAGCTTTAGTATACCCCCGCCTACCATGTAGAGAGGCTATATTATTTTCATCATATCTGTCTGTCTTTTTAGTCTATAGACTTTTTTGTTTCAGTGCTCTAACTCAAAAACCAATTGACCCTCAACCTTGAAACTTTATACAATATTTGCCAATGACCCATCTTTTGGGTCATGTAGGTCAAAGGTCAAGGTCACAATTGAACTTTTGTTAAAAACCATTTCCGTGCAGTAACTCATAAGCCATTTGGCCTAGGCCTTTGAAATTTCATACACATGTTGCCCATAACCCAGGAAGATGCCTGATTGTTTTTTGGTCATGTAGGTCAAAGGTCAAGGTCACATAGTACTTTGGTTTATAACCATTTCTACACCAATCCACTTGACCTAGGACCTTCAAACTTCACACACACATTATATCCATGACCAAAGGAGGGGCTCTATGGTATTTGGGTCACATAGGTCAAGGTCACAATAATGTTGGTTATAGGACAAATGAAAAATCCCCACTCTCAATCAAAAAGTCATTTAACCAAACTAAGCATTCATTTGGCATGGAATTCAGTGGTGAACTCGGACATGATGTAAACCATTTTTGGTTAGTCTGGCAATTTTAAATGTAACTACAGCTTATTCAAGATAAGACTAGCAACCAACTATTGCCTCTTTGTTTTATGACCCTGTTGTTTGATACTTCAGCCAAATTGCTATGTCCAAGGTCACTGCAACTACTATATATATTTTACAGACAGAGAATGTGGACTTGACCACAACTATAGAGAATATCAGACAGGAGTTTCGTAGTTTACTGGAGAGAGGTAGGGAGAGTGTAGACTTGACCCCTGGTCAGATGCTGTTAATGGGATTTGATGGTTTGTTCACACGACTAGATGATGAATTCAGCACCCTTTTAGAGTGTGTAGATATGATGCAAGTACCGGAAGTCTGGAAAAAAGTGGATGTTGTGAGGGAAGCTAGATCTCTACAGGTAAAATGTTAACCCCTTCCTGTGCAAACCCGGAAATTTACATCTTTGATATTTTGCATGAAACATCAGTATATAGATCTTTTTCAAAATAGCTAAAATCATTGTGACAAGCAAATTCTTCTTTTTCTTCAAGTTTTTTTTATGAATTATAAAACCACAGAGACAAAAAATAAGGGATTGAACCAGAAAGGTTTACCAAGGAGTTTTCCATTTCTCTCGAAGATGCACTTTATACTCCCCTTGAACTGACAGTAACATCTTTTTAAATTTGATCACTCTAAAATTGTGTTGTCTGGTAATGTGTTAACAAATGGCAATATATCATCATTGAATGAATTATAAGTATTTACAGATGACAGTATGATCTCAATGGTTTATCATTAAACGAAAAGAGAAGGGAAAGTATACATGCAGAGCAATGATAAAGCTGGATATAAACACATTTTGTGTCTTACTCCTGTTCTTAAAACAGTTTGGTTTTTGATAGACTTTAAAATAGATTAAGAAGATGCAACAAAAATATGGTCTAGACAGCTTGCTTGATTGGTTTGCATAAATTGAGTTGGGCTTTGCAAATGAACATCAAACTAAAAAACAACTTCATAAAACCAGAAATTTCAAAAAGTCAAGAGATTAAAAATATTTGTGGGAAGTCAAAATAGTTCTCATCTTTTTTCAGCTATCCTCTTTCACCAAGAACACAAGAGGTCTGATGTTAAACCTGTTCTTCCTGAAGAGACTGCAGGTGATGCAGGAGTTTTTCCACATGTGCACACAGTTTGCTGCAGCAGTTCAGGGGCTTGATGGTGGAAATTGTTACGATGATGAACAGCTATCCAGACCTATCAAGAGGTTTATTGCAGACTATGTAAGAAGACAGGTAAGTTATCTTTTCTGCAGTTGTTATCTTGAAATTGATAGTATCTAATTAAAAAAAGATGGCAGATTATTAGAGATTTAACTGTATCTTTTTTAGCTTAAGTTTTAAACCTTTTCAGTGAAATCAATTGATAAACAATTTCACAAAACCTAAGATTAATCCTTTTTGATTCTGCTTCCTGGAGAATTCATCAATACTCGCACCAAATGTGTGATCTAATGACCTCACTTGTATTTATTTATTTAGACTAAAAAAGTTTTGCCTGAGCCCTCAATAGGTGAACCTTCATAAAGCAAACATTGTCATAAATCCATTCCCGTTCAGTAAAATTTTAAACTGGTGAAAGAAGCGGAAGAAGACAATTTCAATTTTAATTTTTTCCTCTTTTAGGATAGAAAATAGTGTGGATAATGAATGAACTGTTTGATAGAACCAATTTCTTCATTTTCCACAATGTTTTTTCAAAGCTTTTTTCTTGAGGGACATAAAAAGAGGCACTGTGTTGGAACAGGTTTACATCAGCTCATACTAGTACTAATTATAATATGATTTATAGATTATCAGTATAAATTACATTGCACTCATTATAAAAATAGTATCTAAACTTTGACCACATTGAATGTATTCTATAGGACAAATTTAATGTGTAACAGATTTTAGAATTTGGTTGAAAATACTCAAATAAAGTGATGTTAGAAACTATGACCTTAGGTCAGATTCAAAACTATAATTTTAGGTGATAGGCTTTTCCTCACAAGTCTTGGGTTATATACTGTGTATGACAATCCATAGTATGGGACTAGATGTAACAGCTGAGATAGAGTTAAAGGATATAGGGGCTGATACTAAGGTTCCCCTAGAAGACCTGTGTAAAAGAGCTGTTGACCTGTGTGTGAAGAATGGACTCTTCCAACAGGTTCATTTTAACCAAGCTGGAACATTAACAAGTGGTCAGGATACTATATGGAGGAGGCATGACTTAACCAGGTAAACCTCCCTGTGTTCTAGATACACTCACCAAGATTTGTTTTCTAGATATCAGCCTATTTTGTTTTTGTCTAATTGGCTGATTTTTTAGCAACACAAATGGGTTAGATTCACAGCAAAGTTGTAAGAAAAAGTTTTTCGATTAATGCAATTAACCCATTTCAAGACGGAAACATTTTAGACTAGTCCAAATTAAAAGGAGTTGCAGACAACAATTTAAGTTTCTGAAAGTTAAGATTTTTTCATCTTGATAGAAAACATTGTGTAAAATGAAGAAATTGCTTGTTGCACATAATTTCTTCATTTTACACAATGTTTTCCAAATTGTTTTTCTTGAGGGGCGTCCAAAAGCGTCACTGAGTGGGAATGGGTTAAGTAGAAAATGATTAACTATCAGTTCCATCATGCATGTCCTTTAACCTTTACCTGTGTTTCGAAATTTTAGACTTGTCCAAATTCAAAGGTTTTGCAGACGAAAATTTAGAGTGGATTCAATTTGAAAAATATCCATTTAGTAGGGTAGAAAAATATTGTAGTAAAAGAAGAAATTGATTGTTACAAGCAATTTCTTCTTTTTCTAAAATGTTTTCTCAATTATAAAATCAAAGGCACGTAAAAACAAGGGATTAAACAGGAAAGTGTTAAATTCTAAATTAACGATAAAAGTTTTTTTTATGCCCATGTATCTAAAGATTGATGGCATATTGTTTTACCCTTGTCTGTCTGCAAAAGACTTAACAGTTACAATTACTTTAAAACCCTATTCAAAATACAGTGGTCATATTTGACATGATGATAGATTACATCAATATGCATCAGAAGATGCCAATATCCTGGTGAAGTGACAAAGTCATTTTTCAAGGCCAAACTTCTGCAAAAACTCAGCCAAAAACTGAACATGACCAATTACTCTAAGCCTATTCAAGATGCAATGCTCATTGTTTGCATAATGAAAGATCTCTTCCATATGTGTCTGAAGATACCAAGGTCAAAACCTTAACCAATATTTAACATTAACAGTTAGTTTAAGCCTATTTAAAATACAATTGCTCTTTTGTCACATGATGATAGATCTCATCAATATGCATCTGCAGGTATGATAAATAGATAGGACAAAAGGTGCATAATTTTGAAGAAAGAATTAATAAAGCCTGATAAATATTATCCCTTTTCATTATAAACACAGTATATAAGGCAGAAATTGTTTGATACAAGCAATTTTTTCAGTTCCGGCAATGTTTTCTACCCAGAACTATAAAGATTTATGAAAATCCATCGATTTTAAGTTATCATTTGTAACTTCATTCATTTTGGTTGGTTAAAAAAAATATTGTTGTCTGTTAGTGAATAAATTATTTTACTGTCCGTAAACCAATTCCCACTCAATGATTCTGCTTTGGCGCCTTCAAGAAATAAAGGTTTGAATAACATTGTGGAAAATGAAGAAATTGCTTGTTACAAGCAATTACTCTTTATCCACAATATTTTCTACCCAAAAGTAAAAACAATCCAAAATTCAATTAATTTCAATTTTTCATCTGCAACTCCTTTCAATTTGGACCAGTTTAAAATTGATGCCTGGAAATGAGTTTACACATCATTGACTGAAAGTTTGAAACTATTTTACAGGAGACTAGACTCTAACATAGAGTTACTTAAGGACAGTTTTCAAAGGGCCCAGCTACACATAACAAGGTTACACTGGATACACGAAGATGTGTTTCTACAAGCTGGTAGACAACCTAATCCTATGGTCTTAGCTAATAGGGCTACAGTCATGACAGAAATCAAACAAGTAAGATTGAAGTTATGTTACACCATATAAGGCAAAACTCTTTGTAGGTATAAAGATTGTGTAACTCAACCTGTAACTCTTTGCAATCAAGCAAAAAAAGAATCTGGTGCATGCACAAAAAGGAAATTTAGAAAAAAAAATAAGTTAAGCAGGGTTTTCCCTCGACTTTCAAAACAGGGGGTCATTTTGCCACATCTTGACCTCTATCAAATAAGATAAAGAAGGCTGTCTAGCTATTTTGGGGGTCATTTCTGAAAAATGGGGGTCCAAATTCAAAGAAGGAGAGGGTCATGGAAAACCCTGAGTTAAGGTTTTCACTTGTTCTGTTGCTTTCGCTTGTAGTTAAACAGATGGTAAAATGGAAAAAATTTACTAATATGAGTTAGGAAGCAGCGCTCTGGAAATCCCATAAATTGCCGATCTGGACCTAATTTTGAATAGCCAGACAGATTGGAATCCAAAAAGTTACACCAAAATCGGTGCGAAATTTTCATTAAATTTCACGTTGAAATATTGATAAACTCACCCACCATCTATCAAAATACTCTTGAAACCGAAATAATTCAAGGGTTTCACACATTACCTGCAGATTAAGAGATTAACAAGAGTGCCAAAAATCAATAGTTTACCTGCCGGCCAGTCAAGTGCCCATCTGCATGTGGACCTAATTTACAATTAGCCACAGTTTCAAGCTTGACCTAAATTTGGGTGTCGAGTTTTGTAAACTATTTGCAATAGAGAATCGGTTTGACTTATACAGGTTTGAAGTCTTATCAGAATGGACATCTAATACTGCGTCAATTTAAATTGCCGTTACTCGTGAAACAAATTTCTTTTACTATAATGTGGGATGCGTTTTTTAAATCAAGTCATGAACAGGCCATTTGTTTGAAGTCGGAATAGCTCAGCACAACGACTGTGTTTTATTATACAAATTTCAAACCCTATCTCGCGCACTTACTTGTGATAAATTAATTTCATAAAAGTGTTGTGCTGAGCTATTCCGACTTTATACAAACAGCAACTGAAGCCTGTTCATGTCTTGATGTATATATGCATCCCATATTATAGTAAAAGGAATTTGTTTCACGAGTAACTGCAATTTAAATTCACGCAGTATTAGATGTCAATTTTGATCAGACTTCGAATGTGTGTAAGTCGAACCGATTCTCTATTACTAATACTTTACAAAGGCGATACCTGAAGTTAGGTCAAGCATGAAACTGTAGATAACTGCAATTGAGGTCCACATGCTGATGGGCACTTGACTGGCCGGGGGGGTAAACTAATTATCAATTTTTGGCACTTTTGTTAATCCCTTAATCTGTGTGAAAGTGTGAAACCCTTGAATTCTTTCGATATCAAGTGGATTTTGATAGATGGGGGCGATATTAACGTGAAATTTAAAGAAAATTTTGGATCGATTTTGGTGTAACTTTTTGGATTCCAATCGGTCTGACAATTCAAAATTCAGTCCAGACTGGCAATTAATCGGATTTCCGGAGCCATGTGTTTTAAAGTTTTTCATTCTCTGTAAGAAACGTTGCCGATAGAATTAAGAAAATTAGTGGAAAACCACAGAATGCAGATAATTTGAATATAAACGAAAACGACTGCTTAATAATATCACTATAGTTCCCCATCAATAAAATTAAAGAAACAACAATTCATGAAATCTTATATCAGGGGTGGAAAACGTCCAAATAATTAATAGCAAATCAATTACAATTAATAAATGACGGAGATTCGAGCCGAATTTTCAAAAACAAAATGAAAGTAGGATCTATCAGTTACTTTCATCTATCTCCCACTAGTTCAAGATTATGATCATCTTCGGAAAATTTGAAAAAGAAGGCAGCCACTGAATGAATGATGAGCCCTTTTACGTACAGGAAAGGTGAACAAAGGGCGGGGAATTCATTTTTGCCGGCGGGGGGGGGGGGGGGTATTCGTTTTTGCTGGCAGGGGGGGGGGGGGCATTGTCCCGGACAAATTTAAATTTCAAAATTTCCGTAAGGAAGTATTTGACAACTTTTTTTGTCCAAATTTTGATATTCAACCAGTGATGGCACTACAGACATCAGAATTGCATACAAAAATTGAGGTGTGTAGATGCAAATATTTGCTGAAGAATAAGAACATAAATATATTGTGTGGGAATCGAACCTAACAACCCCTCCTCTATAAGTATCTACATTTAAAAGACAAATCTTCTTTCCATTCATGAAAGCTGATTAGTTTTCCAACTTTTGCTGGGGCTAAGAATGACTTTAATAGTTATATATATTTTAATTGACTTAATATACAACAAGTTATTACTTTAAATTATAGTGTATGCAAGCCTTAGGCAATCAAGAGGCTAGTTTACAAGCTTGTCAGAGCCAATACAGTCAACTAGAGTCCAGCATCACACAGAGATTAAAATGGGCAGCAGGAGCCAATCCATCTTTAAATATGATACTACAGCAGTTTGAAGATGCTTCACAAATCAGGAAAAAGTTGGCTGAGGTAGGAATTTCATGATTTTCTTCTTCATTTTACATTGATTATCAATTGCATTCCAGTTCTTGTATATCTTAGTACAGAGTGTAAGCTTTTTGTTCCTCTGTCCAATTACAGCAATGACATGCAGTAAACTTCCTGTTATATAAAAACTCTTTTTGAATCTTACATGCACTGATAATTGATTAAAAGCAATGAGAATCAGGTATTCTCTCATCTACTAAATTTATCATTCAGATAACATAAAAAGTTCACCATTGATTTACATTTCATTATGCAATATTGATTAGATAGAAATGCACTCTTTTTGAACCAGCAAATTTAGTTCTAAGGTGTTGAAAAACTTGTTGGTAGAAAAATAAAACGGCATGAGGCTTATCTAAACTAACTGTCCAAAGCTTCAACTGTAAAACATTCCTTCAACAGGCAATCTAAAAATCATTACTACAATTTGATTTTCAATATTAAAATGTCTGGATTTCATACTTCGATTTGACAGATCGCTGGCCCCGCCGTAGACCTCTGACAGGGAGTTCAATTAAAAAAGCCAACAATGCTATTTTGCAAAATTTATGGTCAGTAATGGGAAACCTAAATGTTGTAACCTTTCAATGTGTCTGGTATCTCAGATAAATATCCCTGCTGTGTATTTTGCAGTTATCTCCCTTTGAAGTGGGTGTGGCCAGTGATCTTTGATATGATTTGAAGTGTGATATATGTATTTCAGGAAGAGTCCAAGCATTCTCAGGAGGTGATTAGTCTGTGCCAGGGTATATTACATCTAGAAGCCTTGAGAACAAGAACTCCAGAGGCAATTTCATCTGACAACAATTTTTTGACACTCATGAAAAAGTAATAGTAACTTTTTATCTCAACCCCCTTTCATTTTTACTGTATGATAGTGTTTTGATAATCATATGAATCACAACTACTTGTTTACAAACAAGATCACCAGACACACTTGTATCAAGTTTAGCTCTACTGGCCATAAGCCAGAAGAGCTATAGCGATGGCTTTTTCCTATCCGTCTGTCCATCCATCTGTCCATCCGTCTGTTTACTTTTCCTTGTCTAATCCTTGTTTACACATTAGAGTCCACAGTATTCATCAGATTCTCTTCAAACTTTTGCAGGATGGTTGTACCATCATAATGATCTTTCCTGTCAAAATTGGGTCAGATCAGTCAAGAAACATGGGAAAATGGGCCTGATGAAAATTTAATTAAGAAATCCTAGTTTACACTGATGAGTCCACAATTTTCATCGGATTCACTTCAAACTTTTACAGAATGTTTGTACCATCATAAGGATAGTTCCTTTAAATTTGGGTCTATCAACATGGGAAAAGGGGCCTTATGTAAATTTAATCGAAAAATCTATTAAAAATCCTCGCTAACACCCTAGAGTCCACAGTTATCATTGGTTTCTCTTAAAATTTTCTCAGAATGAGTAAAGGGCCTTAAGAAAGTTTGATTAAAAAATCCTTGTTAACACCCTAGAGTCTATAGTTTTCATCAGTTTCTCTTCAAACATTCACAGAATTAATGTATCATCATAAGGATTTTTCCTTTCGGAATTGGTCTGATATGGGCAATATATTCTGACTCAGGAATAGACAGAATTGTTTAGAACATTAAACATGTTTGTTCTTTTATGGGCCCTACACTCAGATAAATAAGATTTTAATTTTAGCTCTACTGGCCAAAGGCCACTAGAGCTATTGCGATGGCTTTTTTCCCATCCGGCGTCCAGCCGTCTGTCTGTCCGTCGTCCGTCCGTTAAACTTTTCCTTGTTTACACGATAGAGTCCACAGTTTTCATCAAATTCTCTTCAAACTTTCACAGAATGATTGTACCATCATAAGGATCGTTCCTTTCCAAAACAGGTATGATCTGTTAAGAAACACAGGAAAAGGGGCCTTATGAAAATCTAATTAAAAAATCCTCGTTAACACTCTAGAGGCCACAGTTTTCATCAGATTCAATTCAAACTTTCACAGAATGATTGTACCAACATAAGGATTGTTCCTTTCGAAATTTGGATTGATCCATCTAGAAACATGGGAAAAGGGGCCTAATGAAAATTTCATAATAATTCAATTAAAAATCCTAGTTAACACTCTAGAGTCCACAGTTTTCATCAGATTCTCTTCAAACTTTCACAGAATGATTGAACCGACGTAAAGATCGTTCCTTTCGAAATTGGGTCAGATCTGTCAAGAAACATGGGAAAAGGGACCTTATGAAAATTTGATTAAAATTCCAATAAAAATCCTTGTTTACGTAATAGAGCCAACAATTTTCAATGGATTCTCTTCAAACTTTCACAGAATGATTGTACCATCGTAAGGATCGTTCCTTTCGAAAATGGGTATGATCCGTCAAGAAACACAGGAAAGGGGGCCTTATGAAAATTTAATTAAAAGATCTTTGTTAACACTCTAGAGTCCATAGTTTTCATCAGATTGTATTTAAACTTTCACAGAATGATTGTACCATCATATGGATTTTTCCTTTGGGAATTGGGTCAGATCCATCAAGAAACACAGGAAAAAGGGGCCTTATGAAAATTTTAATAAAAAATCCTCATTAATAATCTAGAGCCAACAATTTTCAATGGATTCTCTCCAAACTAAAAAATTTAAAGGTCTTTGTTAACACTCTAGTGTCCACAGCTTTCAACTGCTTGACTTCAAACTTTCACAGAATGATTGTACCATCATAAGAATTGTTCATTTCAAGATTTGGTATGATCAGTCAAGGACCAAGGGAAAAAGGGGCCCGATAAAAATTGGATTGAAAGTCATCATAAACACAATAGTGTCCATAGTTTTCAACAAATTCTCTTCAAACATTCACAGAATGATTATTTCATTAAATGGATTGTCCCTTTCGGAAGTAGGTTTGATCCATCAAGTTTCATGGGAAAAGGGGCCCTATGAAAATTTAATAAAAAAATGTTAACACATCATGGCCCTATATTTCACCTGATCGACTTCAAACTTTCACATAATGATTGTACCATCATAAGGATTGTTCCTGTCAAATTGGGTCTGATCCATTGAGAAACATAGGAAAAGGGGCCTTAAGAAAATTCAATTAAAAAAATATTAATTAATGCTTGTAAGTCCACAGATGAGATGGGGTTGTCTTTATTCTCAGACAGAATAATTATACTTTTGTAAGTAGAGTTCCCTTTGGAATTGGTTCAGATCCATCAAGTAACATGGGAAAAGGGGCTATATGAAAATTCAATTAATAAAACCCTCTTAACACAATGAAGCCCACAGCTTTGATCAGATTTTGTTGAAACTTTCACAGAATGATTGGTAGGTCATAACTATCATTCTTTTCATAACAGGGTTTGAACTGTCAAGAAACACATGAAAAGGGGCCTTATGAAAATTTCATTTATAAATCCTTGTTACCAAGTCCAGAGCTTTTATCGGATTTTCTTCAAACATTCACAGAATAATTGTACAATAATAATAATTGTTGATGTTTGCATTAGACCTGATCCGTCAAGTATCACAGGAAAAGGAGCATTATGAAATTTAATTTTAAAATCATTGTACCACAATAAAGTCAACAGTTCTCATCAGATTCTGTTTAAACTTTCACAGAATGATTATTCCATCATGAGGATTCTTTCTTTTCAAATTAGGCGTGATCTGTCTAGTATCATGGAAAAAGGGGCCTTTTGAGAATTTTATCTATAATCCTTGTAACCAAGTCCAGAGCTTTCATTGGATTTTCTTCAAACCTTCACAGAATCATTGTACAATAATCACGATTGTTGATGCTGACATGAGACCTGATCCTTCAAGTATCACAGAAAAGGAGCCTTATGAAAATTCTATTTTGAAAATTTTACACCTAGATAAAGTCTGCAGTTTTCATCAGATCTGCAGTTTTCATCAGATTCTGTTCAAACTTTCACAGAATGTTTGTACCATCATTAGGATTGTTTCTTTCCAAATTGGGCCTGATCTGTCTAGTATCATAGGAAAAGGGGCTGTATGAAAAATTATTACCAAATCCTCATAAACACAACAATGTCCTCAGTCTTTATCTTAATCTCTTCAAACTTAAATAGAATGATTGTATCATCATTTGGATTGTTCCTTTGTAAATTAAGTCTGATTAAGTTAAGTTTCACGGAAAAAGGGGCCTTATGCATTCATTAGAATTGTTCCTTTTGGAGTTTGGTTTGTTCTGTAAAGTATCATGAGAAAAGGTGCCCTATGAAGATTTCACTGTAAACTCATTAACACAATAAATTCCACAGATTACACAGATTGATTGTACCATCATTCCAATTGTTGATTTTGACAGTGGATCTGATTATGGCAAGTGTCACATAAAAAGGGGCCTTATGAAAAACTTTCTTAAATATTCTGGTTAACACAATGATGTCCCTTGCTTTCACCGGATTCACTTCAAAATTTCACAGAATGATTGTACAATCACTTAAATGGTTCTTTTCAGAACTGGGTACAATCCATCAAGTATCATGTAAAAAGGGGCCATATGATTTTTATGCCCCTGCATCGATAGATCGGGGGCATATCGTTTTACCGTGTCCGTCTGTCTGTATATCCGTCTGTCTGTCCGTCTGTCTGCAAAACTTAACCTGCCAACTAAACATTTTCCTAAAACTTCAACCCTAATTAAGTTACAATGCTTATATTTGGTATGTAGATAGGTCTCAACAAGGTGCAACTGGGGAAGGTCATTTCATCAAGGTCAAGGTCAAAATTTTAACCCTTTTCCCTGAAACGATACTCAAAAACTTAACCTGCCAACTAAAACATTTCCTATAATTTCATCCCTAATTAAGTTACAATGCTAACATTTGGTATGTAGATAGGTCTCAACAAGTTGCAACTTGGGAAGGTCATTTCATCAAGGTCAAGGTCAAAATATTATCCCTTTTCCCTAAAACAAAGGAAACAAAACAATAAAAATTTCTTGTTTCGGGGGCATAGTGTTTCACAAACACATCTTGTTTTTTTTAAATATTCTAGTAAACATAATGAAGTCCCAATATTTCATCGTATTCACTTTTAACTTTCACAGAATGATAAAACCAACAGTAAAATATCACGGGAAAAGGGGCCTCATGAGAACTTGATTTTAATATCTTTGTTAACTCAATAAAGTCAACAGTTTCTCTTCAAAGATGCATGGAATAATTGTGGCATTCGAAAAACAGGAAAAGGGGCCTTACAGATTATCATTCAAAACATTCTTGTGTATCTGATGAAGATCGCAATCATTATCAAATTGTCTTTTAAATTTCACAGGACAATTTTAGGATTGTAAGGAAAGTTCCTTTTGGAATGTAATTGATCCATCAGAAAACACAGGAAAAGGTGCCTTATTGATTTTCATTCAAAACAATCCTGTTTATGTGATAAAGTCCACAATTATTGTCAGATTCTGATGAAAATTTCACAGAATGATTGTAGGGTCATAAGGTAACTTTCTTTTGGAAATGGAGTTGATCCGTCATGAAACACGGGAAAAGGGGCCTTGAGGATTGTTGCTTAAAATAATAAAGGGGATAAAGCCCTTTTTTTTTCTTTATGCATTCTTCTTTCAGATTTCTTTCACGGAAAACTTGATAACCAGTAGAGCGTCTCAGGTCCTCATGGGCCTCTTGTTCTGATAGCTGAAGATACAGGATTTTTTTTCACGACTCTTATGGAAGCAGTAACAAGATACCCCATTATTATTGAACATGCCTGCAAACATAACCTTTCTTTCTCAATGACTCAACCAACACTGTATTGGAAGGCACTGTGGGTGATGTAAGACAGTGATGAATGACCAAAATTAAAAGAAAGATCATCAATGCAAAATATAATGATGGATTTTCTGTGTTTGTTTCAGGTGTAGTGAATGCTGTAGAGTTGTATCTTCATCAGAATGTTCTGTGTCTGATGCTGAAATATTGCTGATGGAAACAAAGGTAAAAGTGAACAAATACTCTTATAAACTTTGTCAGAAATAGTTTGGACTGTCTTAACTCATTATGAGAAGACTCAGTTTTTAACGGTACAGAGATTTAATTTCTTTTCTTTATCAACAAATTACATCATCATTTTAGATTACCTAATTGTAACATTTCAGAGCTGAAAAGCTTTTAAATTATTGTTGAAAATAGGGAAATGCCAATATCAAGCATTTTATCTTTCCAAGTAAGAATTCATGTTTTTTGCCCAGAATTGCAATGGGATGAAGTATGTCTTAAGTGTGAGAATGAAAGTTTTAGTCTTGATTTAACAATGTGCCTCAAAGTGTCTGTTCTTCATCTGAGTTAAGTGTTATTCAAAGTGGAAAATCTAATTTTGTGTAATACAATTGCCCAAATTCTAAAACTACACTTGTTAGGAATTGTATGATGCATAAAGAATTTATGTTTGTAGCCACTTGAAATAGGCCAAAAAACAGACAGTGCATGGTTAAAAGGGTGTCTGAAGGAGATCAGTGTGAAAACAAAGGATGTGGACAAGAAATTACTTGCTTTGAAAAAGAGTATTGATGAAGCAAAGGTAAAGTCGTCAGTAATAAGTGAATTCATTACAGGCCGGTCAAACCTCAGAAGTGTAAGCTAAAATCTTTTCAATGTTCATAGTCACAGCTTGGACTCATCAGAGCTGTCATATAGTTCAGTAATGTTAAAATAGAGATGTAAACCATTTATTATTTTTTTATACCCCGTAGGGGTCATATTATGCAATGGCCGTAGTTATCCACCTGTATGTGTATGCAACTCCTCCTACAGTTTCAATTGTATTGAAATGAAACTTTTCCACAAGGAATCTCTATGATATGTAGTTGTCTTTGAGATAGAATAACTTTGATCCTTCTACTATATTCAGAAAGGCCTGTTCTTGACATGGCTAGATAGCTTTAAATTTTGTATGCAACTCCTTGCTTATTTTCAGTAGGAATGGCTTGAAACCTGCCATATTTAATCTCTTTGATGTCTAAATGTCCATGAGACCAAATTTATTTTGATCCCTCAACCCATTTTTGAATGGCCTATCTTTGAATTGGCAAAATAGGTGAAAATTTCAGTGGTTTTTTTTCACAGACAAATCCCTTGCGGTGTATATTCGAAGCTCTGCAAAGCCCTTGTTAATTTCAGCACAAGCCCCTTTTTAAAGTAGATTATCTACCAACATTATTCACCTAGCACCATAACCTTATTCTAGATATAAAATGTATTTAAAGAATTTGCACAAGCAATTTCTATTTTTTCCACTATTTTTTGATGGGCATCGGAAAGTGGGATTGTGTTGGAACTAGCTATACAATACTCAGTGGACAAAAAGAAAACATATTATAAAATCAACTTTGTAAGGGATATATAGTATTAACCAATTCCCACACTATGACACCTTTTAATACCCATCTAGAATAACATTTGAAATGAGGAAATTAGTTGTAACAAGCAATTTCTTCATTTTGCATAATTTTTTCTACCCAGAAAGTTAAAAAAGATCTAAAATTTCATCCACTGTTAATTGTCTTCTGCAACTACTTTCAATTTGGACCAGTCTAAAATTTTGCCTTCTAGAAATTGTTTAAATAAAATTGTTATAAACAAATTGTTCTGAATATATGTTCTTACAGGTGTATCTATTGCTTAATGTTGAAGTAAATACCTCATGTGCGCTCCTAATTAACCACCCTAAACTCATGTTTGATTGAACATTTAGTAAAACTTACAAAATTTTCATTTCAGGAAAAGCTTGATGGTGAAGTAGATTCCCTACGTACGCTTCTCACAAATCATCATAAACTCATGTCTGATGTTAGAGCCATTTTGAAGAGCTTGGCAAAGGTATGCTATCCTAATATATGAAAATACTAATCCAATTGTTTGGCATGCCCTTTTGTAGGAATAATGATTCAAGGATTGAGTTTTTATGAATTCAACATGTTTTATTAACCCATTACCAGATGGAAAATTTTAGACTGGTCCAAATTGAAAGGAGTTGCAGACAACAATTCAAAACTTATTAAATTTTGGATTATTTTTACTTTTGGGGTAGAAAACATTGTGGATAATGTTTTCCACAAAGTTTTCCTATGCTTTATTTTGTTAGAGCATTTAAAAGCGTCATTGAGTGGGAATGGGTTAAGATAGTTTATCTCTGAAAAGTAGACTGATTTTCAGAAGAATTTGCTGCTTTTGATTGTGAACTTTAAATGATATTAAATATTTTGAGAAAGAAAAATATTTTCCTCTAAAATCATCAAAACTTATGTCAGAGTTCTAGCTTGATCCGGTTTTTTCTCTGATTTTTATATGGAGGTTTTGTACCACCTATTTTGTAAAAAATGGGGATATGAGACAGAAAATAGGGGTGCAGATTAAGTATCCATTCAATGCTTGTCTTTAAAAGAATAAGTACAATGGAGGCTGAGAGTTTTGGTTGGGAACATTTTTTGAATCATTTTAGTACAATTCAGTACTTAAGCAGATGATACAAGTAAGAAAAAGTTTAAGAAAATTTACAGGGTTTTCAATGGTATAATTCAGTCAACAAATTGCCAAGATTACCCATGAAAACCTATTACCTTTTACAGGTCACTTGTATAAAAAGCAAGGTTTTGTTTTATAACTGTGACAAACACCGATGCATGTCTTAATTTTGCTTAACTTATTATTTACTCCTTAATTGATGGTTGGTTTAAACCTATTTATTTTACATCGATTGGGAAACAAGTTCTTCCAACTTAGATTAATCCCTCTCGATTCTGCTTCATGGAAAATGCCCCAGTACTCGTGCCGAAAGTGTGGGCCAATGACAGAACCAAGATCGATAGCCGCTCCTGGGAATCAAACTTAGGACCTCTTGATCGGGAAGCCGACGCTCTACCTTCGACCACGGACCTCACAGAAACACCAAAAAATCTTCCTTAATTGATAATGACCTTACTGTATAATTGGTTGTTTTCTAAATCCAAGGATCAAGAAAGAAATTTGTTCTAAAAATAGACCAATGAAAATCCTGAAAGTTTGAACTTTACTTAAGAATCTACAACATTCTGAGGTCTTGGAGATTATTTTTTCTTTAGAGTGATTTCATGTAAGGGCTTATTAATTTATGCATTTTTATTTTCCAATTTATTTGATTCATTCACAATTTTATGTGATCTGTAACTCTGTTGAACCAAACTGTGAATGTATAACAGTGTTTGGTAACCTCCACCTCTTACCTGTCTATGATTCTACCTAGTATAACTTATTGTGAATTATTATGTAATCCGCTGAAAAGATATCCACATAAATAAAAAGGTGTAAAGCTTAAAGTTTCAGAATTTTCTCAACCAATTTCCCCTGTTATGTAGACCCCACAAGAAATAGACCTAGGAAGATATTGTGTAAATGAATGAATGGTTTCTTCATTGTCCACGATGTTTTCTAGCTAAAATAGTTTTAAAATTTCATCAACTAAACTTTATCTGCAGCTCCCTTGAACTTGGACTATTCTTAATTTCTTTTGTCTGTAAATTGGTTAAGGGGCATCATTTGGGCTACAGTCAACCAACCTGTTGTGATATTTACAGCAAGAAGAATTGGAGTATGGAGAAACAGTAAACACAGGAGGTATACGAGAGTACATGACCCTGTACAAGAAGTTCTCCGAGACAATGAACACCTTCTTAAAAATGATTATCAGTGAAGACTTCACTTCAGATTGTCTACAGGAGACCAAGTCACTTCTTGAGGCATTATTACAGATTATACCTTCGTATGTTAAAATCTTACATACATTAAGCTATTCAAATAGTACCTGCCAAGGTCATAACTAGTAACAGTTACTTTACACTTTAACCCATGTCCTGCTGAATATTCATCCTCTTCTCACTATATTGCAACACTTTGACATAGTAAGATTGATGATGCTTTCAAAGATTTTGTCAGGACATCACTAAAAAGCAGTTAGTGTAGACTAAGATCAGACTGCACTTCTGTGCAGCCTGATTTTAGGCTGTACACTATTCTGGGATCAGCATGACAAGGGTTAACATTGTTGTTTGTTTCCTAAAAGTTAAAGAATTTTCTAAGATTTCATTAACAAAAATTGTCATATGCAAGGTTAGACTGAAATTCACCGTCTGAAAGCAGAGTTTCTGAGAGGATGGATAGCAGTCATCAATTGCTTCTGTTCAATAAGCTGTCTGCCCGTGTTTGATGCTTTACTCATAATTAATTGAAACACCTAAGCCGTTACCACATAGCTGGAAATTTGACATTTTGAAATAAAACAGTTGAAAAAATAAAAAAAAGAAAGAAAAAGAATGCAGAATGAAGCAAATGCTTGGATTAAGCAGGTTCTTGTTTCCCCCACAATGTATTCATCTCTAATAATACAAATTTTACCAATTTAGTCGCCAATATTTAGTTGTCTGCAGCCTCCATAAAGTTTGATTTTTTAGCTCACCTGAGCATGTAGTGTTCAAGTGAGCTATTTTGATCCCCTTTTGTCCGGCGTCCGGCCGTCGTGCGTTGTCTGTCAACAATTTCTTTAAACGACATTTCCTCCCAAACCATTGGGCCAATTTGAACCAAATTTGGCAGAAATGTTGCTTAGGTGGTCCCCGTCAAAAATAGCTAAAAGAATTGAAATCCGTTAAAAACTCTGGTTGCCATGGCAACAAAAGTAAAATTTTAAATAATCTTCAAAAATCTTCCTCTCTTGACCCAGAAGGCGTAGAGCCTTGATATTTGCATGAAGCATCAGTATATTGATCTCTTACAAAATAGCTAAATCATGATCCTCGGGTCTCCAGGGGCGGACGGGGGGGGGATTATAGGCATGAAGCATCAGTTCACAGACTTCTTTCTTATTTCTGAAATTATAACCCATGGAAAAAAGTTTTTTCCTTCTTTCAAATCAGCGTTAAAGCATTGGAATTTGTAATTTAGACCTTTGGATCCCCAGGTTCATAGTCTTTATATGATATTGTGGCCCACTTGTTTCATAATCCTAATCTTAACATGAAATTAGACTGTTGAAAGAAAAAGAGCCTTTATCTCAGATGAGCGCCCCAGGGCCAACAGCCCTCTTGTTTCAATTTTGTTATCTGGGGATACTGGTCTAGCCCATTCTTGCACATTGACACTTTTTGATGCCCCTGAAGAAAAATCATAGAGAAAATATTGTGGAAAATGAAGAAACTGCTAACAACAAGCAATTTCTTCATTTTCCACAATGTTTTCTTCTCAGAAAATTGAAAAATTTTAAGAACTTGAATTTGTCATCTGTAGTTCCTTGCAATTTGGACCAGTCTAATATTGATGTCTGGTAATAGGCTTATGGACTCTAATTGGATTGTCACTTTGTGGTATTCTTTCCTGGATTTAAAGATAAGTAAAATGGTCATGTATTTCAAATGACGGATTTCTTCCACTTTGCGCTGCATATTTCAGTGTTTATGGAGATTTGGTGAAGCTTGCCCCACCTATCATCAATACCAATGAAAATCCTGAAAATAATAGTCCAAATACTTTCAGTTCTGGTAAGTAGTGTTAGTTAGCTCTCTTGGGGGGAACAGGAAAAGAGTGAAGTAGAAATGTCTTGATAGACCAATTTCAGGCCCTGCCCATTTACCCTGTTGGCCCAGCCCATTGACTCAGACAAGAAGTTCTATATTGGTTTTAAACAGCATTATTTTTCAAATTATGGCCAGTAGTATATGACCAAAAGTTAAATGGTTGGGACCTAAACTTAGTAACTACAGCTTGAATAAGCTGTAGTTACAATGTTTATGTTGCCAAACCAACAAAAATGTTTCACAAAAATGTTGGCTTATGTTGGAGTTAAAATTTCACTTCCAGTCTAAATATATGATTTGATTGGCCTTTTCTTTCTTTGATTGACAGCTGCAATTGGTCTTTTCATGCAACAAGCTCTAGATTTAGAAGGATTATGCCTTTGCAACAGGTTCATTTTTTCTCATACAAAATTTTTGAGGTAAATAATTGAAACAGTGTCTAATTGATGTAAAGGTGAAATGAATTTTGTTTATAGATCAGAACTTATTCATCCATTCAGGAGAAATCTTACACTTTACAATGCAAACCATTTCATTTATACCGAAATAGAACTGTTTTTGAAAAAAGCATATGCTGGATACATGTATTGTCTTCCTTTTCCACAATATTTTATACCATATATGATACTTTGTTTTTGAAGTTGCTTAGCATAGAATTTTATAGAATACTATTCATTGTTTGCAGTAGTGAAAAAATCTGGACAGTCAGGGGAGGAAGATCCATCACTCCGTCGACCCTCACTACTACATCGAGAAAATCTAACCAGTACCCCACCTACTGGTAGTCCTCAGACAGGTGTGAGTAACATCAAACCATCAGCAACCTTTAGTAAGTATAGAAACATCCTTCTTTCTCGCTTTATTGTTATCAAGAGGTAAAGGTGTTTGACTGGTGGTCTGGAAGTCCGAGGAATAAGCCTCACTCTCATTGCGGTGTCTTCATGGGCAAGCTTGATTGTTCAAGAGCCAATCTATATACCTAAACCTTTTGTATTGATATTTGTATGAAGTCATTACCAATGTGCAAGTTGCATCAAACAAGCAGCATTCTTTTGAAAGAATGTGTTGTCCCCCTCTGTTACACTATGAATATTACTAAGATCCATCCACTGGTAGGTCTCACACATGTGTGATTAATGTTAACCCATTCCCACACAATCACATTTTTTTACACCTCCTAGAAAAGTCTTAAAGAAAATGTGGAAAATAAAGAAATTGCTTTTAACAAGTAATTGCCTAATTCTCCATATCTTATTCTACCCAAATGATAGAGATATTTAGAATTCTATCGATCTGAAATTGGCATCTGCAACTACTTTTGTTCAGACCAGTCTAAAACTTTGTCCTGGGGAAAGGTTTAAACAAGTAGCAACTTATAGTAGGAAAATATTACAATAATTTACCTCAGGACACTCTTAATTTTTCTCTCAATATTTTGGCAAAAATTGCATTTATTACGATGGAAAAAAAATAAAAAATCATATATCTAGAACCTAACTTTGATCACTCAATACAGTCATTTTGTTTGATCAAAATGGCTGTATAGAGTGATCACAAAGTTATGTTAGATATAAGATTTGTTTTCTTTTTCTTGAGTGAATTAGAGTGTTAATGTGTAGTGTTAACCCATTCCAACACAATGGAATTTTAGACCAGTCCAAATTGAAAGGACCTGCAGACAACAATTTCAAGTTGATGGAATTTTGAATTTTTTCGTCTTTTGGGATAAAAAACATTGTGGATAATGAAGAAATTGCTTGATCCAAGCAATTTCTTCATTTTCCACAATGTTTTCCAAAGCTTTTTTGTTGAGGGGAGTAAAAAGGAGGGATTGAGTGGGGATGGGTTAAGTAAGAAAAGGTTGTCCCTCACTATTACATCAGGTGAATCTTAACAATGCTCTGCCCAATGGTTATCCTAGTTGTGAGGAGAACATCCTTTTGTAAGTAAATTGACCGATTACAAGCCATCTGCACTTCTTAAGGAGATCATCACAACATACTCTGAAAGGATGTTTTAAACAATATTAGTTTGTTGTATGAGGTTAGAGGCATTTTTGAATGAGATAAAGTGAGAGCTTTCAAATACTCTGATTATCTTTAATTGACGCCATTCTCTAACAATTATGCTTATTTAAGCCCCTTAAGAAAAATAATTTGGAAAACAATGTGTAAAATGAAGAAATTGCTTGACTTGTAACAAGCAATTTCTTCATTTTCCACAATGTTTCAAACACAGAAAGATAAAAAAAAATCTAAAATTTTATAAACTTCTACAAATTCTTTGAATTAGGGCCAGTCTAAAATTTTACCTTCTTGTAATGGGTTGAAGAATTCAGAAAAAATATCTTTCTCGATAGAAAACTGTTTGAGAAATGAAGAACATGCAATTTTCTTCATTTTTCTTAAATTTTTCCAAAGTTTTTTGTCTATGGTCATAAAAAGCTGGATAGATTGTGGATGAGATGATGTACCCATCTGTAAATCTGACTGCATTGTTAAGGTTTGGTCTATAATTGATAAGATCAGAAGATATCTAATGAATCAAACCTTTTATCAGACAACCTACAGCAAACTGGTTCAACTTATAACCTATTTATGTTTTATAGTTATTGATGATATTGTGTCAATTTTTTGAAAGGAAAGGTAATCAAAAAAATGAAAATGGAAAACATTATGATTTCATAAATATTGACTTTTGATCTCAATATTATATGTATTATCGTACGATCAATCTAGAAAATAATGTAAAGAGTTGATGTTTGTGCTTTCTTTTGAAGCTCCAGTTAAAAAGACAGAAAAAATCACCCGAGATCCAAGGACTGGGAAAGGTAATTTCTTTTCTCTTTAATCATTGGCTACAAAGGAACCCTGGTCACTTTTATCTGGGGAAATATTCATAGAACTTAATCATCAGACAAGGTTTCATCTTAAGACTTTTGATGTGATTTTGAAAATCTAGGAAAAATAGACTTGCTGTAAATAAAGTCGTTACCAGGCAACAAGGTTTTAGACTAGTACAAAATCAAAGAAGTTGCAAATGACAATTTGAAATATTTCTGCCTTTCTTGGTAGAAAATAATATGGAAAATGGAGAAATACCTTGTATCTAGTAATTTCTACATTTTCTACATTATCTTCCTGAATCTTTTTCTATAGGGATGTCATATAAGAGGGATTTGTGAAAATGAGTTTTATTGGGTTTTTTTCATGTATGCCTTGCAATTTAACTGATTACCAGATAACAAAATTTTAGTCTGGTCCAAATTGAAAGGATTGCAGATGACAATTAAAAGTTTATGTTATTTTAGACCTTTTCAAGTTTCTAGGTAGAAAACATTGTGAAAAATAAAAGTTTGCTTTTTCTTCATTTTTATGCCCCCACCACTGTGTGTGTGTGTGTGGGGGGGGTATAGATTTGCCTTTGTCCGTCCTTCCGTCCTCCCTGAAATTGTCCAGGGCATATCTCTGAAAGTATAATAGCTATCAACTTGAAACTTCATAGATGGATAGACCTCATTGAGGAGAAGTGCAGTGCACAAGTACCACAACTCTTGCTGGCATAATTTTGGAGTTATTACCCTTTGTTATTTTAAAGACTTACATTTTGTCCGGAGCTTATCTCTGAAAGTATAATAGCTGTCAACTTGAAACTTCATAGATGGATAGACCTCATTGAGGAGAAGTGCAGTGCACAAGAACCACAACTCTTGCTTGCATAATTTTGGAGTGATAATCAGCATGCCTTTATAGGGGCATATCTCTGAAAGTATAATAGCTATCAATTTGAAACTTCATAGGTGGATAGACCTCAATGATGAAAAGTGCAGTGCTCAAAAACCACAACTCTTACTTGCATATTTTTTGAGTGATTGCCCTTTGTTATTTTAAAGACTTACATTTTGTCCGGAGCTTATCTCTGAAAGTATAATAGCTGTCAACTTGAAACTTCATAGATGGATAGACCTCATTGAGGAGAAGTGCAGTGCACAAGAACCACAACTCTTGCTTGCATAATTTTGGAGTGATAATCAGCATGCCTTTTATAGGGGCATATCTCTGAAAGTATAATAGCTATCAATTTGAAACTTCATAGGTGGATAGACCTCAATGATGAAAAGTGCAGTGCTCAAAAACCACAACTCTTACTTGCATATTTTTTGAGTGATTGCCCTTTGTTATTTTAAAGACTTACATTTTGTCCGGAGCTTATCTCTGAAAGTATAATAGCTGTCAACTTGAAACTTCATAGATGGATAGACCTCATTGAGGAGAAGTGCAGTGCACAAGAACCACAACTCTTGCTTGCAAAATTTTGGAGTGATAAACAGCATGCCTTTTATAGGGACAACTAATTTACATACATGATGTAGACCTGTAGTGATTATGTGGCAACTAATAAAGACCAAACTTAGTCTATGCTCACGTTAGGCATGTCAAAAGGTTAAATTTTTAAGTTGAACTAGAAAACAATATAATTGGTCAATAATCTTTATTTGGTTAGAAAAACATAGTTGCCATATTTGGGATTCTAAATGTGTTTGCTTGTGACAACTTATCCCTGGCGAAGTGTGTCAAAAGTTGTTTGCGAAATTTTGATTTACACCCAAATAAGGGCGTGGCATGGGGGGCATTTTTTACTTTGAAATCTTTACACAACTTCTCTTCAGTAACCATTGGGCCAATTTCAACCAAACTTGGCATGAGTTTTTCTTTGGTGACCCTTCTCAAAAGTTGTTTGTGAAATTTTGATTTATGCCCAAATATGGCCTAGCAGGGCAGGGCAGTTTATGATTTTGAAATCTTTATACATTGTCTCCTCGGTAATCATTAGGCCAATTTCAACCAAACTAGGCATGAATGTTTCTTGAGTGACCCTTTTCAAAAGTTGTTAGAGAAAAATTTGATGACTCCCAAATATGAACCGGGCAGTTTTTGACTTTGAAATCTTTGAAAATCTTCTCCTCTGTAACCATTGGGCCAATTTCAACCAAACTTGGCATGAATGTTCCTTGGGTGAAAAATGGCCCAAGGCCTGAGGTCTGAAGTTTGGAAAAATGCTTAATTAGATCAATTTAAAAAGACTTCTCCTCTTAAACTATAAGGTCTAGGATATTCATATTTGGTATATAGCATAACCAGATAGTTTTGTACTATATCACTAAAAGTTGTCCTCCTAGGGTCAAAAACGGCCCTGCACAAGGGGTCCAAAATTTGGAAAAACGCAAAATTTAAGTATTTAAAAAAAAAATCTTCATTCTAAGGCGGAGGGCATTTATATTTTGAGTGTAGCATAGCCTGGCAGTTTTCTATCAAGTTTGATTAAATTATGCCTGTAGGTAAAAAAAAACCCCTTCCCTGGTGTCCAAAGTTTGTAAAAACGCTCAGTTAGACCATGTTCAACAGTCTTTTCCTCCCAATCTTCAAAGTCTAAGGCATTCATATTTGGTATATAGCATAACCAGATGGTTCTCTACCATGTTAGCCAAGATCTTAGCCCTGGGATAAAACATGGCACTGCCCCAGAATTTCAAAATTTTGGAAAACACCCAATTATAGCAACTTCAAGTCTTTTCCTTCTGAAATATAAGGTGAAGGGCATTCATATTTGGTATGTAGTATGACTGAATAATTTTGTACTATATTACAGGAAAATATGCTCTTAGGATAAAAAACGTCTCTGCTCCTTAGGTCGAAAATTGAGTAAATGGCATTGAAAGAATTTTTCTTCTTAAGTATAGGTTCTGGAGCATTCACATTAAAAACATAGGATAACATTATTGTTATCTACCTTGTTTATATCCTTTGGACAATCATGGCCTTTCCCAAGGCATCCAAAGTTATGAAAACGCTCAATAAGAGCATGTTCAAATATCTTCCTCTCCTAATGTATAAGTTGTAATGCATTCATATTTGATTTTTAGTATATCCAGATTGTTCTCTGCCAAGGTTGCTAAAATTACACCCATTGAAGTTGAAGACAGTAATTAGAGTTTTATTGAAATCTAAATACAAAGAGTTTCAGGTAGAAAAAACTGTGAGAAATGGAGAATTGCTTGTCACTCCCTTTCTCACAATTCTTTTTTAAACCTTTTTTCCCTGAGGGTAACAAATTCTGGGATAGTTTGGTAATGGATTAAACTATAAAGCTGAAGGAATTCATTTTTATTGAAAAGCATTACTTGAGTGTTTTGTACAAAGCCCAAAATCTTATATTTGTTTTATTTATTTTGCTCAAGTTGTGTCTTTTTAATGTCGCTAAACTTCAGTTAAGCTGACATTATTGCAGTCATGGGGGTTAATGGTGACGGTGTTAAGGGTGTAAGTAGTTTGTTTGCCTGACTCTTTAGATCTAGATAGCAAAGTGTGACACCAATCTAACTCTGTTATTCCTCTTCTTGTAAGAACTATTTGGTATTGTCTTTTTCAGCCCTATTCTGAGCTTCCTAAGAGTACCAACAACATAGGGTTTTATTAATCACAAGAGAAATTTACATTTCAAAATAGAAATCACTCTCTTTACCTGCAGCTGGAACTACTTTATTGTGGAATATGTTCTTTGTGTAAGGGCCAGTCCCAATAACTCAGCTATTTAGACCAAAAATATAGTTCTCTTATTTTTAAATTCTTTCATTTTATATCTGGTTGGTTTAGTGTGTGAAATTGTTTCCATTTAATTTATAGTCTTTGAATTAATGATTACAACAATAAAAATACACATTATACTTTTGATTATTTCTGTTCAATGCTTTTCAAGTGTAGCAACCATTTCCAAATACATTCTAAGGGCAAAGGGAGATAAATAAAAAAATTCCCTCTTCCTGTCTAATTTGAGTCAGCCTTTTTAATCAATAACCTACTTAATCCTTTTCTTTTCAAATTATGTTTTTTTATAAATCTTGAAAAAAGTGTGGAAAAAGAAGGAACTATATTTCACTATATGCTTAAACTTAAAAGTTTATGTCACCCACCCTGATGGCTGGATAATAGTAAACCTAAGTGGGATGAGCAGCTGGAGGCTCAAAATTGATGTTGTAGTAGTACGAGTGTGAGTAATACCATGAACCAAGTGTTAGGTGCTCAAGCTGCAGCGATTTGACTGAAATACTGTTAAAAGTGGTATTACACCCTCTGCAATTAATCAGTTATATACCTAGGTCAAAAAATCGACAATCATTTGAATGAAATAAATGTCAAATGTTGGTTATTCAGAATTAAAATTACTTATTCAAACGTTGTTTGATAGACATATTATCTGATTAACAAGTAAATTTCAACCTGAAATTTTAAGTTCAACTCAAAAAAATATAAAAAATAGAAAAACAACAATAAAAACTCGACATTACAGGAATAGCTGATATTTCTGATACAAGATAAAGATTAAAGATTCAATTTTACATGAAATAAAGAACATATGAAGTTGAGACTTGAATATTACCTTGACATATCCGGAAGTTCAAGATTTCTAATTTCGATATAATTAGTGTCAAATAATTGTACATTATAAAAGATCTGTGATACTTTTGTTTAACTTCTAACTTCTCTGCCTAAAACTGAGAATATTACTTAGTGATATTTTAGATTTATTGCTCTATGAGTAATGAAATCATAAACCTATCTAGAACATGGCGACATTCAGGACCTTCAGTCCTTTGATTTATACAAAAAAAGGATTGTAATTTGCAGATGCCTCAGGTGAGCGATTTAGGACCATCACGGTCCTCTTGGTTTTTCAGTCATCTTTAATGAGTCAGGTGAACAATGTTAGGGCCATTCTGGCCCTCTTGTTATATAAATGTCATGTGTGAACATACATTTTGTTCAAAAGTAGTAAATGTACTGAATTTTTCTTCCATGGGAGTGATTTTGCTTTATGCATGGATCAAATCACTTGTATTTCATCATCAAATGATGAAATTTAGGACCAGCAGTTTTGAAGAAAGTAATTGTCGAAGACGGCAAAAGTGTTAACTCATTACCACACAATCATGCTTTTTGATGCCCCAAAGAAAAAAACTTTGAAACTCATTATGAAAAATGAAGAAATTGCTTGTAACAAACAATTTCTCCACTATCCATAATTGTTTTCAGCCTCAAAAGATAAAAGAAATAAAATTTCATCAACTGAATTTTATATTCTGCAACTTTTTTGAATTTGGACTAGTCTAAAATTTTATCATGTGGTAATGGGATAAACCTCTATATGACTAACTACAAGACTTATGATACCCATTGATATTGTCCCTGTCTGGACATTAAGGGAAAATACGGTAGTATGAATCAGCAGGTGTGAAAATCAAAGAAAGTGGCAATTTTTGTCACATCATTAGTAGTATTTGATTGGATAAATCACACCAACAAACGAAAGCTATGCATTTAACCATCTAAGGGGACTTGCAACGGGCCATGAACTTTGAACCACTAACATTCCAATTAGAGAGGGGCTTTTTTAAAATAAAGAAAGAAATTCCGGACTGCAAAAAGTATACAAATGATTATATACCTATGAACCAGCAATGTTCGAACTAAATAGATTCTACGGTATGTCCATGTAAGATTTTACCCAATCCCAATCATTGATGCTTTTAGACGCCCCCAAGAAAAAAAGCTTTGAAAAACATTGTTGAATATCCACAATATTTTCTACCCTAAAAGTAAAAAAAATCCAAAATTTTATAGGCTTTAAATTGTTGTCTGCAACTTCTTTCAATTTGGGCCAGTCTAAAATTTTGCCATATAGTAATGGGTTTCAATGTGAGTTTTTGTTTCAGCCATTCAAGAAAGGAATACCTATGCTGTTGGTGTTTGGAGGCGCGTCAAAATGAAACTAGATGGAAGAGACCCAGATCAAAACAAGCGTCTCTCTGTTGCAGAACAGGTATGCTTGTGTGTCACTCTATTCACTTTAAGGACAACTAAGATAAATGTTATTATAGAGTACTACTTCATGAGTTAGCACAAATTTGTAGAAAATACAAGTAATCAAAACTTCCTAATGGCTTATTTGCAAAATGATCAAAGCATCTCAGACTTGTTTTCTGTATAAAAGGTATTGTCTGTGATCGTAGTACTCAAAAGTACCAAAGGAAACTGTGAAATAGAGAAACTATGTTAAACCTATTGCCTGGCAACAAAACTTTAGACTAGTTCAAAGTGTAAGGGTTTGTATATAAAATTTAAAAGTAATTTGAATTTGAAGTGTAAACACCTCTCAATCTGCACTACATGTGCTCTTTAGATGTATTGGCCCTGTCTGTCCTTCCAGACTTTGACATTTGATAACTGTCTTATTTCTCAATGGATTCCATTCAATTTTACACATGTTTTCCTCTCAACAAAGTTTGGCTTTTTATCTAACATAAGCAAAAAGTTCTCAAGGGGAGCTATTGTAATGTGTGTGTATTTCTCTTTATTACCCCTGCAGTACGGCAAAGGGGATATAGTAATGGTCTCTGTCCGTCATTCCGTCACTAAGCTTGTCCGGAGCATATCTCCTAAAGTATAAATGCTATCAACTTAAAACTTTATAGGTGGATAGATCTCATTAAGAAGAAGTGCAGTGCACAAGATCCACAACTCTTGCTTGCACAAGTTTGGAGTTATTGCCCTTTGTTTTTTTAAAGACTAAGATTTTCTCCTGAGCATATCTCTGAAAGTAAAATAGCTATTAACTTGAAACTTCATAGGTGGGTAGATCTCGTTCAGGAGAAGTGCAGTGCACAAGACCCGCAACTCTTGCTTGCATAATTTTGGAGTGATGGCCCTTTGTTGTTTTCAAGACTTAGATTTTGTCAAGAGCATATCTCTGAAAATATAATAGCTATTATCTAACTCATTGAGAAGAAAGGAATTCACAAGAAGCTTAAATCTAACTGGCTTCACTTTACTATCAAGTTTTTACGGCGGGGGGATGACCATGGCTCTTGTTTATGGTCACTACCGTAGCACATGCCCATATGAGTGAAACCATCCCCCCCCAACAGAAGACGGTTAGTTGTTACGGGGGATAGTGCAAGGATGCAAGACAAAACTGCTGAGAGCTCAGCTTGGTTTTTTAAAGTGCTTGATGGATAGCACCGTCACATTGGACTCGGTTTTACGTCTCATCCAAAAGACAATTAGTTTGTCAATTGATATGGTCAGCCCAGGGCTCAAACCTGTGATCTTGAGGTTTGAAATGAAGTGCTCTACCAACTGAGCTAATCCAACTGACAATTGTAATTGTCAATCTGTCTGTCCATAAGCAATGATCAAAAATCTTTAAACCCATTACCACACAATTTCTCTTTTTTATGCCCCTCAAGAAAAAAGCTTTGGAAAACGTTCTGGAAAATGAAGAAATTGCTTGTATCAAGCAATTTGTTCATTATCCACAATGTTCTCTATCCAAAAATACCAAAAAGTTAAAATTCTATCAACTTGAAATTGTGGTCTGCAGCTTCTTTCTTTTTGGACCAGTCTAAAATTTTGTTGTGTGGGAATGGGCAAATGTAGCATGAAGATTTAACTAAATTTAGCAGATATGGTCCTTAGGTCATTTTTTTATACGCCCGTCGAAGACGGGACGTATTATGGGATCACCCGTGGTGTCTGGGCGTCCGGTTGTCCGGGCGTCCGGTTGTCCAGGCGGTGTCCACTTCTTTGTCCAGAGCATAACTCTGTCACCGTAAGTCCGATTGACTTCAAACTTGGCAGTTATATTCTTCTCATCAATATGGAGTGCAGTGCTTAATAACCATAACTCTACCTGGCCTATTTTTTGAGTTATTGCCCTTTGTTGTTTTTTATACTTGAATCTTGTCGGGAGTATATCTCTAAAAGTATTATAGCTAGGATCATGAAACTTCATGGGTGTAAAAATCTCACCTAGGGGGAGTGCAGTGCACAGTATAATAGCTAGAATAAGGAAATTTCATGGATAGATAGAGCTCACCAAGTTGGAGTGCAGTGCACAAGAACCATAACTCTACCTAGCCTATTTTTTTAGTTATTGCCCTTTGTTGTTTTTTCATACTTGAATCTTGTCCGAAGAATATCTCTAAAAGTATAATAGCTAGAAACATGAAATTCCATGGATGGATAGAGCTCACCAAGTGGGAGTGCAGTGTACAAGAACCATAACTCTACCTTGCCTATTTTTTTAGTTATTGCCCTTTGTTGTTTTTCATACTTGAATCTTGTCCAGAGTATATCTCTAAAAGTATTTAAGCTAGGATCATGAAATTTCATGGATAGATAGAGCTCACCAAGTTGGAGTGCAGTGCACAAGAACCATAACTCTACTTAGCCTATTTTTTGAGTTATTGCCCTTTGTTCTTTTTTATAGTTTAATCTTGTCCGAAGTATATCTCTAAAAGTAAAATAGCTAGTATCATGAAATTACATGGATGGATAGAGCTCACCAAGTGGGAGTGCAGTGTACAAAAACCATAACTCTACCTAGCCAATTTTTTGAGTAATTGCCCTTTGTTGTTTTTTATACTTGAATCTTGTCCGGAGTATATCTCTAAAAGTATAAGAGCTAGAATCATGAAATTACATGGATGGATAGAGCTCACCAAGTGGGAGTGCAGTGTACAAGAACCATAACTCTACTTAGCCAATTTTTTGAGTTATTGCCCTTTGTTGTTTTTCATACTTGAATCTTGTCGGGAGTATATCTCTAAAAGTATTATAGCTAGGATCATGAAACTTCATGGGTGTAAAAATCTCACCTAGGGGGAGTGCAGTGCACAAGAACCATAACTCTACCTGGCCTTTTTATTGAGTTATTGCCCTTTGTTGTTTTTCATAATTGAATCTTTTCCAGAGTATATGTCTAAAAGTATAATAGCTAGAATAATGAAATTTCATGGATGGATAGAGCTCACTAAATTGGAGTGCAGTGCACAAGAACCATAACTCTACCTAGCCTATTTTTTTAGTTATTGCCCTTTGTTGTTTTTTTTATACTTGAATCTTGTCTGAAGTATAACTCTAAAAGTATAATAGCTAGAATCATGAAATTTCATGGATGGATAGATCTCACCAAGGGGGAGTGCAGTGTACAAGAACCATAACTCTACATGGCCTATTTTTTGAGTTATTGCCCTTTGTTGTTTTTCATACTTGAATCTTGTCCGAAGTATATCTCTAAAAGTATTATAGCTAGGATCATGAAACTTTATGGGTGTATAGATCTCACTAAGGGGGAGTGCAGTGCACAAGAACCATAACTCTACCTTGCCTATTTTTTTAGTTATTGCCCCTTGTTGTTTTTCATACTTGAATCTTGTCGGGAGTATATCTCTAAAAGTATAATAGCTAGAATCATGAAATTTCATGGATGGATAGAGCTCACCAAGTGGGAGTGCAGTGTACAAGAACCATAACTCTACCTAGCCTTTTTTTGAGTTATTGCCCTTTGTTGTTTTTCATACTTAAATCTTGTCCGGAGTATATCTCTGAAAGTAAAAAAAATAGAAACATGAAACTTCATGGATGGATAGATCTCACCAAGGGGGAGTGCAGTGTACAAGAACCATAACTCTACCTAGCGTATAATTTGAGTTATTGTCCTTTGTTGTTTTCCATACTTTGTTTGAGAAAAAATATTCTTTCAAAATAACCTCAGCTCTATTCAAACCTCCAGTTAATATTAAGCAGTGTGACGGGTGTATCTTGTGACAATTTGGCACCTTGTTTCACAATGCTCCAAAGAATTGTCAACTAAGAATTTGAGTAAAACGCTTTGTCACAAGGTGAAATCTTAGAATACTGGTAACCTTGTTTATGCTCTATATGTCTCAACATGGCTGACAAAATGCCTGCTATTCTTTAGAGCTTTGATTTGCAATAACTTCCTTATCTTTGCCTCGCATTTCTCCTTTATTTATGTTAAAATTGTAATATAAACTGATAGGATTGTACTCCATCAAGAGAAGATGTTTGATTTGAATATTAGATCAGAATGGTCCAAGGTCAAGGTTACAGTTCAAGGTCAAGGTTTTGCCTGTACCATAACTCCTATTTAATGAGATTGAATTTTTGTGACCTGACACCTTATTGTTAAAGCTCTCATTTCACTGAAAGCACTTCTCGGAGTATTAAGTCACATACTGTGACAAGTTCATATTCATCTTGACTTCATCTTAAACCCACTAACAGACAACAAAATTTTAGACCAGTCAAAACTGAAATAAGTAAAGTTTACGCAGTTTTAGTTTTGTTGAACTTTCTGGCTTGAAAACATTGAAAATGAAGAAAATGCTTGTTTCAAGCAGTTTCTTCGATGATTTTCTTGAGGGGCATCAAAAAGTGTCATTTTTTGGAATGGATTAATTAGTGCCCAAGTGAGCTATTGTGATTGTCCCACGATAATTTTTTTGAACAACATCTCCTCCCAAAGCACTAGGCCAATTTGAACCAAATGTGGCAGAAATATTCCTCAGGTGGTCCCCTTTATTAATAGCTAAAGGAATTGAAATCTGTTTAAAACTCTGCTTGCCATGGCAACAAAAGTGAAACTTTCAAATAATCTTTTAAGATCTTCTCCTGCTGATCCAGAATGCCTAGAGCCTTGATATTTTGCATGAAATATCAGTATATTGACCTCTTTTAAAATAGCTAAAATCATGACCCTTTGGGTCCCTAGGGGCAGACCCGGGGGGGGGTGGGTGTTTATATAGTAATAAAGAATGATTTTTCAACGACATCTCCTCCCAAACCAATGGGCCAATTAGAACTTAATTTGACAGAAATGTTCCTTAGGTGGTCCTCTTTAAAAATAGCTAAAAGAATTGAAATCCATTTAAAACTCTGGGGGTAAGAGTTTATATAGAAATAAAGGATAACATTTAAATGACATCTCCTCCCAAACCATTGGGCCAATTTAAAACGAATTAGGCAGAAATGTTCCTTATCTAAAAATAGCTAGAATAATTGAAATCTGCCTAAATTCTGATTGCCATGGCAACAAAAGTGAAATTTTAAAATAATCTTCCAAATCTTCTCCTGACCCAGAAGGCGTAGAGCCATGATATTTAACATGAAGCATCAGTTTGTTGACTTCTTTATTATTTCTGGAATTATTACCCATGGATCCAGAGGGAGGAAAAAGTATTTTTCTCCTTAGAAATAAGTCCTAAAGCCTTGGAATTTGTCATTAAGACTTGGAGATCCCCAGGTACTTTATATATGTTTAATGTATGGCCCACTTGTATCATAATCCTAACCTTATCATAAAATTAGACTGTTTAAAGAAAAAGAGCTTTTATCTTTGGTAAGCGCCTCAGGGCCAACTTCCCTCTTATTAGCTCACCTTAGCACAACATGCTCATTGTAAGCTATTGTGATACTTGAATGTCTGTCGTCTGTCATGCGGCTTGAATAATTTTTATACTCCTGCATCGAAAGATCAGGGACATATTGTTTTACTATTGTATGTCTGTCTGTCATTCAGTCTTTCCGTCTGTTGGTCTGTCTATTGGCAAAACTTTACCAAAAAACTTAACATTGCCAATTACTACCAGCCTATTCAAGATACAATTCTCATATTTGGCATGATACATCTCCATAATACGCATCACCTCATGTCAAGGTCATATGATAAGGTCAAGGTCACATACCAAGGTCAAACACCAAAAAAATTTCCTTGTCACTTTCCCTAAGTTACTCTATTAAAACTCATGTACAAGTCAACAACACTTTTCATAGTTAAGTCCTGTTGCAGGGGCATTGTGTTTCACAAACACATCTTGTTGTGTTAGCTCTCTGGAGGCCACAGTTTTATTAGCTCACCTGAGCACAAAGTGCGAGGTGAGCTATTGTGATCGGTCGTTGTCCGTCGTCTGTCCGTCCGTCCGTCCACAATTTCTTTAAAAATCTTCTCCTCCTAAACCAGTAGGCCAATCAAGCTGAAACTTTGCAGGGATGTTCCTTGGGTGAAGTTCTTCAAAAGTTGTTAAGAGAAATTAATTCCGTCAAAAACTCTGGTTGCCCCGGCATTTGAAAATGGGAATCTTTAGTAATTCTTTAAATATCTTTAAAAATCTTCTCCTCCTAAACCAGTATGCAAATCAAGCTGAAACTTTGCAGGGATGTTCCTTGGGTGAAGCTCTTCAAAAGTTGTTAAAAGAATTTAATTCCGTCAAAAACTCTGGTTGCCGCAGCATTTGAAAGTGGGAATCTTTAGTAATTCTTTAAATATCTTTAAAAATCTTCTCCTCCTAAACCAGTAGGCCAATCAAGCTGAAACTTTGCAGGGATGTTCCTTGGGTGAAGCTCTTCAAAAGTTGTTAAAAGAATTTAATTCTGTCAAAAACTATTGTAACTGCGGCATATGAAAATGGGAATCTTTAGTAATTCTTTAAATATCTTTAAAAATCTTCTCCTCCTAAACCAGTAGGCAAATCAAGCTGAAACTTTGCAGGGATGTTCCTTGGGTGAAGCTCTTCAAAAGTTGTTAAAAGAATTTAATTCCGTCAAAAACTCTGATTGCTGCGGCATTTTAAAGTGGGAATCTTTAGTAATTCTTTAAATATCTTAAAAAATCTTCTCCTCCTAAACCAGTAGGCCAATCAAGCTGAAACTTTGCAGGGATGTTCCTTGGGTGAAGCTCTTCAAAAGTTGTTAAAGAATTTAATTCCGTCAAAAACTCTTTTAACCGCGGCATATGAAAATTGGAAATTTTAGTAAATCTTTGATGTTGTTTTTTTTCATAGATTACAAGGCCAAAGGCCTTTATATTTTGTAAAGAGCTTAATCATATGGTTCTCTACCAAGTTTTGAAATATTTAATCTCTGGGGTCAAAAATGGCCCCGCCCCTGAGGTCCGAAATTTGGAAAGATTCTTAATAAGAGCAATTTCAAAAGGCTTCTCCTCTTAAACTATAAGGTCTAGGATATTTATATTTGGTATGTAGCATAACTAGATGGTTTTGTACTATATCACAAAAAGTTTTCATCCAAGGGTCAAAAACGGCCCTGACTAGAGGTCCAAAAATTTGGAAAAATGAAAAATTTGAGTATGTTGAAAAAAAACTTCTTCATTTTAAGGAGGAGGGCATTTACATTTTGAGTGTAGCATAGCCTGGCTGTTATCTATCAATTTTGATTAAATTATGCCTGTAGGTTAAAAAACAACCCTTCCCTGGGTGTCCAACGTTCGTAAAAATGCTCAATTAGACCATGTTCAACAGTCTTCTCCTCCCAATCTACAAAGTCTAAGGCATTCATATTTGATTTATAGCATAACCAGATGGTTCTCTACTATGTTAGCTAAAATCTTAGCTTGGGATAAAACATGGCACTGCCCCAGAGGTCCAAAATTTTGGAAAACACCCAATTAGAGCAAAAGTCTTCTCCTTCTGAAATATAAGATGAAGGGCATTCATATTTGGTATGTAGCATGACTATATAATTTTGTACTATGTTACAGAAAAATTTCCTCTTAGGATAAAAAATGTCTCTGCTCCTGGGATTGAAAATTGCATAAATCTCATTGAAAGGATTCTTCTTAAATAGCAATGGAGAAACTGCTTACTTTCTCACAATGCTTTTTTACACCTTTTCCCTGAGGGTGACAAATTCTGGGATAGTTTGGTAATCGATTAAACTATGAAGCCAAAGGCATTCATTTTCATTTTAAAGCATTACTAGATTGTTTTGTACAAAGCCCCAAATCTTATATTTGTTTCATTTATTTTGCTCAAGTTGTGTCTTTTTTATACAAAAAAGTACTGTAATTTGCAGATGCCTCAGGTGAGCGATTTAGGACCATCATGGTCCTCTTGTTTCAATCATGATGAAACATTATCAGAATTATTGTCATGGGGTCAAAAACTAGATCACTATGTCATATCTTAGAAAAACCTTGTGTGCACTGTAGAGTTCATATTTTTAGCTCTACTGACAGAAGGTCCACACAGCTTATCACTCAAACATTCTCATGAAGAAATCCACAATTATTATTGGATTTTCTTTAATGCTTTCAGGTGGATTATAGAGAAATAATGGTAGATTATCATTTGATAAACTCACCGCCTATCCAGTGAAATTATCAAAAACTTATGTCCTGCTTTCGTTCATTTCACCCTATCTGACGTTATCTAAGCAGAGCCAAATAAGTGACGTCATCATAAGTGTTGCATAGCAGTCATGTGCAAAATGACACGCTTTAAGAAAATTTGTCATAAAATTTTCACATTTTGTCTGATTTTTGTATTAAAGAAATAGAACAATTGTTTGTTTTTCGAGTAAGATTGATCTTTATTTCATTTCATGAACAACAAAAGCTATATTTTCACTCATGGCTTTGCCACTCATGAAAATAAAGCTTTTGTTGTTCACTCAATGAAATATAAATAGATCTTACACTGAAACAAACTATTATCCTCTACGTCATTAAAATTCACAGGATGATTGTAGGATCGTATTTAAAGTTCCTTTCAGAAATGAAGTGGATTCATGAGAAAATACAGAAAAGGGGGCCTTATGGATTTCACTCATAACATTTTGGTATTGTATTGAAATTCTGCAAACTAATACTGTGAAGCTAACAATATCATGGCCAGGAGAGTGATATAGGACCATCATGGTCTTCTTGTTCTTAATGGGCTTCAAACTTGCATTCCATTTGTAATTATTTCTGTAATTAAGAGGGTCATATTGTTGTCTTCAGGTTGATTATGTGATAAAAGACGCCACCAACCTTGATAATCTGGCAGTCCTCTATGAAGGTTGGACACCCTGGGTATGAAAACAAGAAGACTTCACGCATGAGGGCTTAAATCTGTTACGCAGGCTACCCAACACGTCAAATATACTGACGGAAGGGGTGCTGATCCTACCAGGATCACTGTAGAAAGAGGAAGAAATAAAACCATCATAGCTATCTACAGATCTCTCAGCCCCGCCGGAGGGCTTTTATATGAGAGTTTAGCTGATGGATGGGAAATTATTGACAAGATTCCACCATGTTGTAAAAACATAGCAAACAATTATGTGGACAGAACTGCTTTGTAGCAAATGGATATTGGTGAATATAGTATATGTGTGTTATAAAATCAAGTTATGGAAAGGAGGTTTGTAATGTTGTTTGAAGACAAATTGAAAGAATTGTCAACTTAATCTTTATCTTAAAATTTATTTATAAACTCTTGTTGTTTACACATCATCTGATATTTTCACTTTTAGGAGGTACTGATATTTGATCTGAAAGTAATGTTTCTCAATTCTGCAAGATTTTTCCCTGCAAAGATAGGATCAATAGCATTTTGATAAACCAATTTCCAGATAGCAAAATTTTGGAATAGTGCAAATTAATGGAAGTTGCAGAAAACAATTCTTAATCGATAAAAAATAAAAATTTTATATCTTTTGGGGTGGATGATGATTAAGAAATTACTTGTTCCTACCATGTTTTCCAAAGCTTTTTGGTTGAGAGTCATAGAATTGGGGGTGGGGGTGGAGAAAGGGATAAAGTAGTTTATGTTATTATGGTAGGTCATGATTAATAGATAAGATTAGAATCATGCCCCTTTCTTACTTGAATTTTGAACTTTAACCAAGAACCTGATGTAGAGTGCAAGCATCTATGTGTGGCGTTTTGGTGACAGTATTTTACTGTGTAATTGTGAGCTTAATCCTAAAAGGGAAAATTCAAACAATAGAAAAGTTTACAAATAGACTTATGGGCATTTATTGTGAATACTCCTTTCAATGATTAAAAAGAAAAAAAAAAAGTATTTAACTAATTCAACAAAAAATTGATCACATATCATCACATGAAATAATTGAAATACTTTGAAAGAATTCATTTAGTACATTTTGTTGAGTCTTCTTTTTAATCTCTTGTGTAAATAAATAGGATTTCATTTGTTCAATCCCTGGCGGCAGCGCATATTCTTTCAACATTTGTCTCTCACTAATGGGTGGATTAGTGTCCACCTGAGTGGGATAGCAGCTGGAGGCCAGGAAAGGATGTAGTGTCAGTACTGGTGTGAGAAATACCAGGAATCCATTGTTAGGTCTCCATTTGCCATGATATGACTGAAATACTGTTAAAAGTGGCATTAAACCCCATTCAAACAATAAAGTAAATAAATGTAAGGTAATAGAGTGAACTCTGTAATATAAGTATGTAAAAAATAATGAACTCTATGCATTTTTGATTTGTAGATAAAGTCAACGAATTCTCTGTAGCCTCTGTGAAAATGAAATAGTTAAGACATAATTTGATAATGTAATGGGTCAGAAAAGTAAAGAAATAATTTGATGTTTAAACGGTTGGGAACAGGAGCTATTCAGGGATGGGACATATTCAAATTTATTCTTTTTCCACAAAAAAAAAGAGTAAATTACTGAATTGAAAGCAATAAATACCAGTAGGAACTTATCTGAGTTATATTCTACAGTATCACAGTTTAGGAGTGCTCCTCTACAAAAAATCATTACTGGGCTTTTCTGTAAGAATTCTGAATAAGCCAATTTGCGACATTTTAGTCACCCACTAAAGATTTGCCTTTTGTTTCAAGTCCATGACCATATCTAAGTCAAACTACCATTTAAGCAAGCAATTTGTCAATTATATCAGCCCAAGACATTCCATAAAACCTTAGTAGTAAATCTTTTGACAAAATATTTTTGCCTTGAATGATACAGTTTATCTTTAATTTCTGGATCACCAATCAAGTTAATAAAACCTATTAACAATCTTTCTTGTGAAAAAAAATACATTGCATAGTTATCATGTCTCATTTTCAATTTGTCTTCACTAAACATGGGATTACAAGAACATGGTGGAAATTGCATTTTATTTCAAGTAAAACATTGTGCACAGATGTTGTGTAAGAAGCATTTTGAGTATCGGCTGAGTTGAAGCTGATCGATTTCTTGTGGAGTTTGAGATGAACTCCTTCAGTCTGGTCACTGGAGCTGACCGCTGTTTTTTGTAAATTTTGTGTAGATACATTGTACTTTTTCATTTTTCTCATGTTTTTTTTGTGTGTGTTTTTTTTTTAAATTTCTTTGATTTGTATCATTGATTAGCTGTTGTCATACTAAAAAATATTGTGCTTGAGCTGTAATAAAAGCTACAACATAACACAGTAATTTGGTATGTATATGATATATATAGAGAGAGAGTGTGTTTTTTTCTTGGGGGAAATAAACAGAGGATTATCTGTATATTGTTTGTGTTTTTTACTACCTCTGTCTGTATTCCAGCTTTTCCAGGTGATCTGGGCTCACATGGAATGAAGACAGAGTAAAATTAAACTGTTATTCCTTTTTGGTTTCATGCAATTTAGAATTCGTATTTTTGAAATTTCTTTATTCTCCCCTTAGCTAATCGTTGAAATAGGTGTCTGTAACTCTTTTTTTTTTTTTCAGAACATGTTATATATTTATGATTGGAGACCAAAACAGTGTAATTACTTCTTATCTAAACATTATTTAACCCTTTCCCGTTTTTTGGAATTTTAGACTAGTCCAAATTGAAAGAGGTTGCAGAAGACAATGAAAACTAGATGCAATTTGAAATGAAACCATCCTATGTGGTAGAAAATATTGTGGAAAAAGGAGAAATTGCTTGTCACAAGCAATTTATTCTTTTTCCACAATGTTTTCTCAAGTATAAAATCACAGGAACGTAAAATCCCGTGTTTGAACAGGAAAGGGTTAATCATTATGATATTTTGGCTGCCCAATGTTGTTTGTGTTATACTGTAATTTCTTTTTCTTTGAATTATACCACTTTTTATATATTCAATGTGGTGCACAAAGAATATATAGTCAATTTGTGGTTTTCTTTCTAATCTAGCAAAGGTCAAATTTAAGAAAACTTTTGAAATGTCACTACGACATGCTTTTAAATACAATCATTAAATGAACATGCAGCTTTTGTATTGGCATTGCTAGCTCACCTGAGAGAAATTGAAAAGTGAGCTGTTATGATCAGTCATTGCTCATTTAGAGCAAGTTCAAAAGACTTCTCCTCCTATGGTATAAGGTCTAGGATAGTCATATTTGGTATGTAGCATTATTAGATGGGTTTTGTACTCCTTTATGTAAAATTATGCCTGTAGGGTCAAAAACGGCTTTGCCCCAGGGGTCCAAAATAGGGAAAAACGTCCAATTTGAGTATTGATAAGTTAAGTTAAAGATATTCTCTTCGCTATAAGGCCTAGAGCATTGTATTTGGATTGTAATATATCCCAATAGTTAGCTACTAGATTTGATGAAATTATGCCCCCTATGTGAAAAATGGCCTTTTCTTAGCTGTCCAAAGTTTGGAAAAACTTTCAATTGGAGCATGTTTAAAATTCTTCTCCTCCAGGTATATACGGTCTAAGGCATTCATCTGCCAAAGTCATACCCATAGATCACCATTAGTTTTTCCCATGGGGCCAAAATTGGGTAAAATGCTCAATTAGAGTAAGTTAAAATGTATAAGGTCTGAGGCATTCATATTTGTATAGCATAACAAGATGATTCCTATGAAAAAAAAGTAACTAAGAAAAAAATCTTGAAAAATGTTCTGTTACAATTACTTGGTTGCATTTGTGTCTTTTTATACCAAAAAGTACTTTAACTGCATTATGAGAATAAGTGCCATTTGAACCATGTAGTTGGTCCTTAGGTCAAGGTAATACTTGATGGTCAAATATGTGTGGGATTGTCCAAAATGTTGTGGGGGAAACTCTTTTTTCTCTTCAAACATTGCTTATTTGGTCTAAGGAAATTAGTGAAAAGTGGGGTTCACTATGCATGTTGTATATTTGAGGCCAGAATTGAAAGAATATATTCATTCACATGTCAGATTTAATCTCAAGTATAAATTGAAGTGCAACTACATAATCATGTTTCTACTTTTTTCCCCCAGAGTATCTTGGATATTTGACAACAAATAATTAGAAATGAATATATTTCATTTACTACAAAGTATATGTTTTTGTCCTCTTTATACAAAACAAATAAAATGCATTTATATGGAGTTGCTGCCGTCGTAGCGCAGTTGGTAGCGCGTCGGACTGTCAATCTAGAGGTCCCAGGTTCGATCCCCGATGGCCGCACTCATCCTTTCCGACTATTTGTCTCCCACCAATGGGTTGATAATCGTAGACCTATGTGGGATAGCAGCTGGGGGCTAGGAAAGGATGTGATGGCGGTACTGATGTGAGAAATACCAGGAATCCATTGTTAGATGCTCCAGCTGCTGCGATATAACTGAAAGATTGTTGAAAGCGATGTAAACCCCATCAAAAAATCTTTTTCCCACACAAATGAAAATCAAGAGCAGAATAGAGCAATTAGGTGTCCTAGACTAAAAGAACCTTTGTAATGAATTTGATATAGTATCTTTATGTATTCTGTTAGTTCTATAATGATTTCTATGATATATGCAACAATGATTATACAAAGAACATCAAAATATGAAGATGAAGAGATTTTTTATACTATGATTGTTGGAATTAATAACACATAATCACATTGCACCAGGCTTGTTAGGGCATGCTGATAAGTTTCATTCAAGACTGGCTTAAGATCAGCTCAGAATGTCATGATAGTTTTTTGGACATATTATCAGAATTTATCACATTTTTGCTTTTGAGACTTTCCAATGTGTACCCAAAACCTAGCGATTAGGGGAAAATTTTGATTTTAATGCTATGGTGCAATCTTTTCAAGAGCTGTTTTGTGTAAGGAAAAAATAGGTGTTATAAAAGAGTTATTTAGAGAAAGGTTTTATAGAAATTAAAGTGTAAGATGAAGGATTAATGTTTCTCATTGAAGGTTGTTACGTACTGTTAATGATAGTTAATTGAGCAGGTTTTCTCATTAATTGTACATGAGAATCATAAAATGGGCTGCATGACAGATGGCTGTTGAATTTAAACATTTTATCAACTTTGAAGGTTAATGATTCAATAGAAGTAAATGAGTGCAAATGTTACGCAGACTTAGTCATGCAGATCTGACATCATGGATCTTTATCGTTTCATTTATTAAAGTGTGAAATTTTAGAATCATCTAAATTCATAGCATTCTTAGATGGCCAATTGAATATGGTATTTTTTTTCAACAATATAGAATATTTCTCTCTGTGGTTCATTAACCCTTTCCAGCTAAAACCCTTTTTTTTGCCCTTGGAGAAAAAGGCTCACAGAACATGCTAGAAAATTTCCTCATTACCCACAATATTTTCTACCCCAAATGACAATGATTTTCAAAATTCCATCAACCTGAAATTAATGTCTGGAATGTCTTTGAGTTTGAACTAGTCAAAAAAATTATTGTTTGATAATGGGTTAAATACTTCAGCAAGTAACTCTTTCCATTTTCACCTCAGTCTATTTATCAGTTTTATGACAAGGACTTATTAGGGGAGCAATATTCCACTGTGATGGCTCTTATATGTCCCATAGTAATGAGTTGATCAAACTGAAGTATCCCCTTACCATATAACAAAATTCTAGACCTCTCACAATTGAGAGAATTTGCAGACAATATTTGAAAGTACATTTAATTTGGACAAGAAGTGCAAAATGAGATAAAAAACACTGTGAGAAATGGGGAAATTGTGTTGTACAAACGATTTCTATTTTTCCCGTAAAGTTTTTCATTACCGTATTTCTTCAGGGTGTAACAGGCTGCATCCCATTGTAATAGGGTATCACTTCCTATCTGAACTCCAGATAATATTAGATATTATCCTATAGTTTCTAATTTTTAGACATTTTTCATAATTATTGGTCTAGTTTTGTTCTTGTTCGGTAAAATTTAGATTTGTTTGGTTAAGGGTTAACAGGTATTGTACTTATTGATGTATAAGAATGTTGTGTTTGTAATCATTCTATGTTTAGAATTTGTGAATAAAGTATAGTGTTTAAAAAAGTTATGTTATTCAAAAAGTTATGTTATTCAACTCATTTGCAAATGACAAAATTGTAAAGATTTAAACCTCATTCAACTACTTTCTCTTCAGTATTGATTCTATACGAGATGTATACAAATATTTATACCCTCACTTTGAAAGATCAAGGACATACTGTTTTACTGTTGTCTGTTGTGTGACTGAAACTTTACCAAAAAACTTTACATTTACAATTACTTTAATCCTATTCAAAATTGATGCTCATATTTGGCATGATGATAGTCTTCATAAATACACACCTATGGATACCAAGGTTAAGGTCATATGACAAGGTCAAGATCACTTTTCAAGATCACATTTCTAAAAAAGGGTTGAATGGGAGGCATGGTAATTCACAAACACATCTTGTTACTTTAAAATTGAATTCTTCTCATTATGAAGTGTTAATCCTATGTTTAATATTCAAAATAACTACTTAGTCCTGTTATCATTTATTAATAAATGTGTTTTTGGCATCACACACCAGAGTTCCAGAAAACTGATAAATTGCCGGTCTGGACCAAAGTTTGAATTGCCAAACTGATTTGAAACCAAAAAAATAACACCATAAATTGGTCCGAAATCTTCATTAAATTTCACATTGAAACGTTGATAAACTCAGCCACCTTCTAACAAAATCCACTTGGAAACGAAAGAATTCAAGGGTTTCACACATTACAACCTCAGATTAACAAAAATGTTAAAGATCGATTATTAGTTTTCCTGCCGAGTTTAAGTCAGGTGACCATCTGCATGTGGACCTAATTTGCAGTTAGCCAATGTTTCATGCTTTACTGAACTATTTGTGTTAGTGCATCGGTTTGACTAACACCCATTATATTAATGCATGTCTGTCATTTTCTTATTATTTTCCATTCACAGTTAGTAATGTAGCAGATAGAACTCTAATGATGAGTGGAAATCAGCTGAATGCAGATGATTTGAATATAAATGAAAAAGACTGCTTAAATGAAATTGTTAGTTCTGTCTATAAAATTCAACAAAGAAACAATGGATTGTTAAAACTTACTTGAGTAGTAAAAAACATCCCAATAGTAAATTGGCAAATCTACTAAAATTGATAATTGACAGAGTATTGTGCACAAATTCTACTCAGGGAAAAAAGTGCAACACATGGGCGACACTGTCATGTTTATCTCACAGGTCTATTTGATGAACGTCACGATTCTGGGCTGCCCCAGGGCAGAATGGACAGACCGGTCATTGTGACATCAGCCGTGTTTTTCCATCAAAAGAGGCTCGCGTTGAGAGAAAATTGCTATAACAGTGTTAACAAAATTTTTAAAACCTAGTTTATAAAAAGTACTATAATTCAATCTACTTAAGCTTTATTTCACCGTCTAAAACTTTTCAACTGGTAGTACAAACAGGAAAGGGAAAAAAAGGGGGCTATTCATTATTATGCTCCCCCAAAAATTTTGCTTGTGCAGGTCTGTCAGGCCATCCATCCGGCCGTCTGACGTCATATCTCAGGAACCCCTGGGCCTAATTGGATGAAACTTCATATATAATCTTCCTAGGAAATTTCCAAGACACTTTATTTGAATTTTCTCAATTCAAGGCGGCGTCATGGAAAAAGGGGCCTTCATGTAAATATTAGTTTTTTGCCAATTTCTCCTAGTCTGATTGTCAGAATTTCATGTTTGAGTAGCAAATCAGATCCTCTTGACCTTAAATTATCGGAAATTTATGTTTGAAAAAATGTGTCATGGGAAAAGGGGCCTTAATGTTATTAGCTTTAGGTAAGCTCTCTTTTTGTCCTGCAAAACTCATATTGGCCACAACTTTTGATTGGTTACAGATATAGTCTTCATATTTCACATGTGCATTGCTTGTGACAAACCCTTTTTGTTGGTACTAAGTTCAAGGTCATCAGTCAAGGTCATGTGTCAAGGTCAGAATTTTGGAAATTAAAACTTTAAAATTGGCCATAATTTTGCAATGGTAAGTGATATAGCCTTCATATTTCAAATCTTATTACTTGTGACAAGATCTTTTATTAGAAAACTAAGGCAAGGATCTCTCCCAAGGTCAAGTTGTCAAGGTCAATAATTTCCATCATAAAACTCAAAGTTGGCCATATCTTTAATTGGAATGAGATAAGGTCCCGGTATTTCACATGTGCTTTGCTTGTGATAAGGCCCTTCTGTTGGTACTAAGTTCAAGGTCATCAGTTAAGGTCATTTCTCAAGGTCAAAATTTTGAAAAAATGGCCAGAATTTTGCAATGGTAAAGTAGCCTTCATATTTCAAATGTTCATCACTTTTGACAAGATCTTTCAGTAGATATCTAAGACAAGATTTTTGGTCAAGGTCAAATTGTCAAGGTCTATAATTTCCATTATAAAATCTCTAAATTGGCCATTAATTCTAATTGAAATGAGATTCAATCTTCATTTTCACATGTTTAAACTGGCCATTAATTCTAATTGAAATGAGATTTAATCTTCATATTTCACATGTTTATTGTTTGTGAAAAGATCTTCTTGTTGCTACCAAGTTCAAGGTCATCTGTTAAAAGTCAAGGTCATTTCCCAAGGTAAAAATTTTGAAAATCTTAACTTTAACATTGTCTATAAGTTTACAATGGTAAGTGATATAGCCTTCATATTTCACATGTGCATTTCTTATGACATGACCTTTCTGTTGGTATTAAGTTCAAGGTCTTCTGTCAAGGTCATTTCTCAAGGTCAAAATTTTGAAAATTTAACTAACATTCCCCATAAGTATACAATGTTAAGTGATATAGCCTTCATATTTTACATGTGCATTGCTTATGTCATGACCTTTATGTTGGTACTAAGTTCAAGGTCATTGGTCAAGGTCAAATTGTCAAGGTCATTAATTTTCAAACATACCTCCTTTACAAATTGCAAAAAAATCTTGTTATTTTACATAAATGCTGTTTATTAAGTGCCCTAGGTAATGTTTATTTCAATTTTTGACACAATGAACCTTACCATGCTAAAATGGGGCTTAATGCCATGTAGCTTTACACTTTGTATATTTCCTACTCTAAAATAAATCAGTCTATTGTATCTGTTGACTACTGAAGTCAAGAGTCTTCAATTTGTATGTAGACATTTTTCATTGGTCAAGGTAAAATATTTAACCCTTTATGATATAATGATATTGATTTTTACTAGAATCAGGCCTGTGGAGCAAAAAAGATTCCTTCTGTGTTTGTCAAACTTCCAAATTTCTTATGAACTGAACTCTCAAACTATAGTTGCATTCAATAAGAAGTTTTTTGTCCAATAATGACACACAGTTTTGTGACAAAAGCCTTATTCGCGGAGCATAATCCGTCTGTGATGGCTCTTGTTGCTGACAGGGGGGGTGTTGGCTTTGTTCTTGTCCGATTTACCTTTCAAATTTCAGGAACCCTGTTACACACCCTTTCCAAAAACCTTTGCTGCACAATTTTGGTCTGACATTACCATTGATTTTCCAACCACATAAACAAAACAACACTATAAGGTTGTCAATAACTCAATAGGACTAACCCAACCAGTCAAATCTAGGATATCAAAGCAATATACTATCAGGAGGATGCAACTTTATGACTGTTACCCTTTGGGCAAATAGAAAATCCTATCAGGACAATAGCTCAACAGGAATGTTAAGTGTACTCCACCAGAAGAAAGTATGGTAAGACATTATCCTATCAAGAGAGTTCCTCATCACAACTGTTACTGTTTGGTCAAAAAGTGCATCCAGAAATATGCAATTAGGCTGAAGCTCCCTGCATCTAATCTATGTGTGTGTTGGGGGGGGGGGGGGGTATGGGGTTATACATTGAGATACATCTACCTAGGTCAATAGCTCACTAGGACTTTAGCCTACATGATTTAAAGTACAGCCAAACCTTATTTACTCGAACACGGGAATTCTCAAACACAGAGGAAATTTGGAACAAGAAACTTGGTCCCGCAAAAAGTACTCGTTATTCATAGTGTTTGACCTCGGAAAACTCATACACCTCTAATGTCCAACTATTTTCACAGTCCCGAACTACAAATCACTATATATGGGTCAACTCCACTCCGGAATTACTTCCGGGTGGTTGTACCCTAAAGTAGTCCATTAAGAAAATTTGATCTCCTTTTGTCATGCTGTTTTAACGTTAAATCAACAGCAAGTTGCTTGATGTTAGGTTCTGCAGAGTGAGAGATCACTGCTGCATGTCGTGCATGTGATTCAAAGCTTTAATCAGGGAACTATTTCCTTGTAGAAACTAACATTTGAAGGTGGTACCCTACAAGACTTTCACTTCCGAGCCTAAACAATTTCATGGGTTGATGTGCAGAATGAAGATTTGCGAAAAACTTTATCCCTAATGATACCATTTTCCTGGCCTGTAATTCAAGATCAAAGACTGCTCTTTAAGACGGACTAAGATTTAAGGCCCAACGAAACTTTAAGGAGGAGCTACAGATTGTGAAAGTGGGCCCTTTTTGCTCTTTATTTAATGAGGCAAAAACGGACAGGAGTGTAACCTATATGAAGCAAGGGGGGGTATACAAAAACGGTGATATTGGCCGTATTTTTGTGAATTTTCTTTTCAAATTTTGAACATGAATAGAATAGATATTGTTGAATTGGATTTTAATAAAATTCTTTTATGGTAAGTGAAATTTTAATTTAAATTTTTGGAAAAAAAACATTTAAATTTCAGTTTTCACCCTATTTGCAATACTCAGATCCCCCAGAATGCATCAATTTTGGCCAATGTTGTCATAAAAGCTTGTCTGCACCTCTTGTTACCCCTGGATAGTACTTCAAATGACAACAATTCACCACTAGACAGCCAGCCTTGGGCTAACATTGCGCTTCATCAGTATTTACTCTGATTCAGCTAGCATCAAGCCTCATCAGTGGTGTTGCTTTCCACCAGACAGAAATTGCTGTCATCTCTCATCCCTTCTTGTTTTCTGTTTACTAAATCTCTATCTGTTGTCCTTTCGCCTATAGTTCACAATCTGTGCATAATTATGTTTGTCATCATTGCCCATATACCCTGTTTCATTTCTGTTTTTCCTAGCCTCATGGTATTGAAATTCCATGACAGCTCTTCTTCTAAGACGCTTCTTTCTGTACCAGTCAGTTTTTCTGTATTTCTTAGTCTTCATTTGGTGTACTGAAATCTGTTTAAGATGCTTTTTACCCAAACTCAAAGCCCTCTTCCTGTTATTTTCCATATTTTCTTTTTGACCGCTTTGGGGAAAGCGTCGTTTGACAGCAAATTTTGGGCCGAAAGCCTTCTTGTGAAGGTCCGGCTGAAGCTTACTCTTTTGCTTAGAGCAGCAGATGCTGCGCTGTTAAATGCTTCACACTTTGGTGTGGATGCCCTGGAACTCACACTGTAAATTGCACCTTCACTGAGTCTCATCTGCAAGATCACCTCTAACAATGCTTATATCATTCTCAGTCATTCAGAGATATGTTATGTTGGCAGGGCTGAGCAATTTTGAATAGGCATCCAAGCAGAAACTCCAATCACATAGAAGAGAATTAGTGGCACAGTTATTACAATTTAAAGCGTAAGATTCCACGGTTTAGGCTCTTATTAAGCGCAAGTCCTTCAACGTTTTGGATATGTCACCCTGCCCCCTTCTTGCCATTTCTACAATGACAGTGTTACATTGCATTCTTATATCATATCACATCTTCCCATGTGCATTCCGTCTAAGGCATTGTATTGAATGGAAACATTCTTTCACTGAAGTGAACGTTACATACTTTTCGTTCTTGGCAAACGGATAAATGGTTTGGATCGGCATGTCTTGTCACGTTCCATTCTTTGAGAGGGAGTTGTATAAGTCCCACATTCCAAGCTGCGACTTTGTGTCGCCATACGTGTGGTCATAGGTTATAGCTATTTTCTTTCAAAACATTGTAGTCTGCAGCAAAAATGATATTGGCCCTTTCATCCGTTTCTTGTGAAAGTCCTGGGTGCTTCCTTCTTTTCAGTTACTGAAATGTATTCCCTTTTTTGTAAAAGCAGTTTGCTGAAACTCTTCTAAGTCTTTCCCGTTTAACCAGGGTGAATTCAATACTTTCTTGTAATGTGCAGATAATGAATGAGTATCTAACTTTGGTCAAGAGAGGCATTTTCATCCTCTTTTATACCTACCCTGCCAATGTCACCCTCTCAGTCACATGACCAGAAAGGCATTGATTGGATTGGCTGCCAGCCTATGACACTCTTGAAATTAAGTTGATAAGCTTCTAAAACCTAACCCTATTAGGGTATACCCTGTAAAGAGCCCCTTTTCATTGTTTCATCATCAATAGTCCAGTGGTTGGATTCAGCAACTTCTTAACCTAAATCATCACAACAACAACAACAAGCAGAAGAGTGAACATTTCAGAAAATCTAATGTCTTTAACCCATTCCTGCACAATGACGCTTTCGGATGCCCCCATTGGTAAACAATTAGGAAAACATACATGTAGTTGAAAATGAAGTAATTGCTTGTAACAAGCAATTTCTTTATTTTCTACAATGTTCTCTTGACCTAGAAGGTTGAAAAAATATAATATTTCATGAGCTTTAGATTTATGAATTTAAAAACATTGTTGAAAATGAAGAAATTGCTTGTACTTTCCACAATGTTTTCTACCCAGAGACTTACTTATTTTAAAAATTTCATACGCTTTAAATTGTCGTCTGTAAGTCCTTTCAATTTGGACTAGTTTAAAATTTTGCCGTCTGGTAATGGGTTAACAAAAATACACTGCAGCAATATTAATTTGAAGGTGCCAAGGCCATTTCTGATATTTTAGTGTATGGGGTACCCTTTTTGAACACTGTCCTGTTAAGCCTATTTACCTTTTTCTGTGTGTTTTTTTACTTAGACTTATTGTAAACATACCAAATTTGTTACAAACACCAATTTAAAAGATTTTGTGTGTATTTTTGATAAATTTTTTAAAGATGATTTAACTTGGTTTAAAATTTAAATTGCATTTTTTGGTCAATTTTGTACATTTCAAAAGCAATTTTTGACAAAGTCATCTTGTAAAGGGTTAGATGTGAAGAGGATGTCATTTTTCTATAGGTCACTTTTTATTTCATGAAAATTCATCCGTTATTACAAAAGTTATGACCATTTCTGTTGACCATAAGAAGAAGACCAAAACTGTCCCATTTTTAGCTCTATTGGCCGAAGGCAACTAGAGCTATAGCGATGGCTTTTTCCCGTCCAGCATCCGTGCGTCCGTCCGTCCGGCGTCCGCCCCTTAAACTTTTCCTTGTTTACGCGATAAAGTCCACAGTTTCGTTGGATTCTCTTCAAACTTTCACAGAATGATTGTACCATCATAAGGATCGTTCCTTTCATAATTGGGTTAGATCCGTCAAGAAACACGGGAAAAGGGGCCTAATTGAAACTTAATTAAAAAATCTTCGTTTACGCGATAAAGTCCACAGTTTTCATCGGATTCTCTTCAAACTTTCACAGAATGATTGTATCATCATCAGGATCGTTCCTTTCGAAAATGGGTATGATCCGTCAAGAAACACAGGAAAAGGGGCCTTATGAAAATTAAATTAAAAATTCAATTAAAAATCCTTGTTTACGAGATAAAGTCCACAGTTTTCATCGGATTCTCTTCAAACTTTCACAGAATGATTGTACCATCATAAGGATCGTTCCTTTCAAAATTGGGTCAGATCCGTCAAGATTCACGGGAAAAAGGGCCTAATTAAAACTTAATTAAAAAATCTTCGTTTACGCGATAAAGTCCACAGTTTTCATCGGATTCTCTTCAAACTTTCTTAGAATGATTGTATCATCATCAGGATTGTTCCTTTCGAAAATGGGTATGATCAGTCAAGAAACACGGGAAAAGGGGCCTTATGAAAATTTAATTAAAAAATCCTCATTTAGGCATTAGAGTCCACAGTTCTCATCAGATTCTCTTCAAACTTTCACTGAATGATTGTACCAACATAAGGATCGTTCCTTTCAAAAATGGGTATGCTTTGTCAAGAAACACATGAAAAGGGGTCTTATGGAAATTTATTTAAAAAATCCTTGTTTACAAGATAGAGTCCACAGTTTTCATTGGATTCTCTTCAAACTTTCACTGAATGATTGTACCAACATAAGGATCATTCCTTTTAAAAATTGGTATGATCTGTCAAGAAACAAGGGAAAATGGGCCATATGAAAATTAAATTAAAAATTCAATTAAAAATCCTTGTTTACGCGATAAAGTCCACAGTTTTCATCGGATTCTCTTCAAACTTTCACAGTATGATTGTACCATCATAAGGATCGTTCCTTTCGAAATTGGGTCAGATCCGTCAAGATTCACGGGAAAAAGGGCCTAATTAAAACTTAATTAAAAAATCTTCGTTTACGCGATAAAGTCCACAGTTTTCATCGGATTCTCTTCAAACTTTCACAGAATGATTGTATCATCATAAGGATCGTTCCTTTCGAAAATGTGTATGATCTGTCAAGAAACATGGGTAATGGGGCCTTATGAAAATTTAATTAAAAATTCAATTAAAAATCCTCGTTTACACGATAAAGTCCACAGTTTTCATCGGATTCTCTTCAAACTTTCTTAGAATGATTGTACCATCATAAGGATCGTTCCTTTCGAAAATGGGTATGATCCGTCAAGAAACATGGGAAAAGGGGCCTTATGAAAATTTAATTAAAAAATCCTCGTTTACGCATTAGAGTCCTCAGTTCTCATCAGATTCTCTTCAAACTTTCACTGAATGATTGTACCAACATAAGGATCGTTCCTTTCAAAAATGGGTATGATTTGTCAAGAAACACATGAAAAGGGGTCTTATGGAAATTTATTTAAAAAATCCTCGTTTACGAGATAGAGTCCACAGTTTTCATCGGATTCTCTTCAAACTTTCACTGAATGATTGTACCAACATAAGGATCATTCCTTTCAAAAATTGGTATGATCTGACAAGAAACAAGGGAAAATGGGCCATATGAAAATTAATTAAAAATTCAATTAAAAATCCTTGTTTACGCGATAGAGTCCACAGTTTTCATTGGATTCTCTTCAAATTTCACTGAATGATAGTACCAACATAAGGATCATTCCATTCGAAAATGGGTCTGATCCGTCAAGAAACATGGGAAAAGGGGCCTAATGAAAATATAATTAAAAAATCCTCGTTTACGAGATAGAGTCCACTGTTTTCATCAGATTCTCTTCAAACTTTCACAGAATGATTGTACCATCATAAGGATCATTCCTTTCGAAATTTGGTCAGATCCGTCAAGAAACACGGGAAAAAGGGGCCTAATTAAAACTTAATTTAAAATTCCATTAAAAATCCTCGTTTAGGCGATAGAGTCCACAGTTTTCATTGGATTCTCTTCAAACTTTCACAGAATGATTGTACCAACATAAGGATCGTTCCTTTCGAAATTGGGTATGATCTGTCAAGAAACATTGGAAAAGGGGCCTTATGAAAATTCAATTAAAAACTCCGTTAAAAATCCTCGTTTACACGATAGAGTCCACAGTTTTCTTCGGATTCTCTTCAAACTTTCTCAGAATGTTTGTACAATCATAAGGATCGTTCCTTTCGAAAATGGGTCTGATCTGTCATGAAACAGGGGAAAAGGGGCCTTATGAAAATTTAATTAAAAAATTCTTGTTAACACTCTGGAGTCAATAGTTTTCATCGGATTCCCTTCAAACTTTGACAGAATGATTGTACTATCATAAGGATTATTCCTTTTGAAATTTGGTTATCCTTCAAGAAGCACAGGAAAAAGGGACCTTAAATAAAATTTAATAAAAAATTCTCATTAATAATCTAGAGCCAACAATTTACAACGGATTCTCTTCAAACTTTCACAGAATGATTGTACCATCATAAGGATTGTACCTTTTGGAATCGGATATGATTCCTCAAGAAACATAGGAAAAGGGGCCCTATTAAAATTTAATTCAAAGATCTTTGTTAACACTCTAGAGTCCACAGTTTTCATCTGATTGACTTCAAACTTTCACAGAATGATTGTACCATCATAAGAATTGTTCCTTTCAAAATTTGGTATGATCAGTCAAGGACCACGGGAAAAAGGGGCCCGATTAAAACTGGATTGAAAAAGTCCTCGTAAACACAATAGAGTCCATAGTTTTCAACAAATTCTCTCCAAACATACCCAGAATGATTATTACATTAAATTGATTGTTCCTTTCGGAAGTAGGTTTGATCCATCAAGTTTCATGGGAAAAGGGGCCCTATGAAAATTTAATAAAAAAAATATTAGTTATCATGTAATGGCCCTAGATTTCACCTGATTGACTTCAAACTTTCACATTATGGTTGTACCATCATAAGGATTGTTCCTTTCAAATTGGGTCTGATCCATTGAGAAACATAGGAAAAGGGGCCTTAGGAAAATTCAATTAAAAAAATCTTAATTAATGCTTGTAAGTCCACAGATGAGATGGGGTTGTCTTTATACTCAAACAGAATAATTATACTTTTGTAAGAAGAGTTCCCTTTGGAATTGGTTCAGATCCATCAAGTAACATGGGAAAAGGGGCTATATGAAAATTCAATTAATAAAACCCTGTTAACACAATAAAGCCCACAGCTTTGATCAGATTTAGTTGAAACTTTCACAGAATGATTGGAAGGTCATAACTATCATTCTTTTCATAACGGGGCTTGAACTGTCAAGAAGCACAGGAAAAGGGGCCTTATGAAAATTTCATTTATAAATCCTTGTTACCAAGTCCAGAGCTTTCATCGGATTTTCTTCAAACATTCACAGAATAATTGTACAATAATAATGATTGTTGATGTTTGCATTAGACCTGATCCGTCAAGTATCACAGGAAAAGGAGCATTATGAAATTTAATTTTAAAATCATTGTACCACAATAAAGTCAACAGTTTTCATCAGATTCTGTTAAAACTTTCACAGAATGATTATTCCATCGTAAGGATTCTTTCTTTTCAAATTAGGCGTAATCTGTCTAGTATCATGGGAAAAGGGGCCTTTAGAGAATTTTATCTATAATCCTTGTAACCAAGTCCAGAGCTTTCATTGGAGTTTATCCAAACCTTCACAGAATCATTATACAATAATCACGATTGTTGATGCTGACATGAGACCTGATCCTTCAAGTATCACAGGAAAAGGAGCCTTATGAAAATTTTATTTTAAAAATTTGACACCAAGATAAAGTCTGCAGTTTTCATCAGATTCTGTTCAAACTTTCACAGAATGTTTGTTCCATCATAAGGATTGTTTCTTTCCAAATTGGGCCTGATCTGTCTAGTATCACAGGAAAAGGGGCTGTATGAAAAAGTATTACCAAATCCTCATAAACACAACAATGCCCTCAGTCTTTATCAGAATCTCTTCAAACTTTAATAGAATGATTGTACCCTCATTTGGATTGTTCCTTTGTAAATTAGGTCTGATTGGTTAAGTGACACAAGAAAAGGGACCTTATAAAAATTTTATTACAAAACATCATTATTACAATAAAGTCCTCAGTCTTTATCATTTTCTTCAAACTATCATTAGGATTGTTCCTTTGTACATTGGGTCTGATTTGTTAAGTTTCACAGAAAAAGGGGCCTTATGAAAATTTAGTTTCAAAAATTCTTGACACAATTCAGTCCACTGTTTTCAGTGATTCTCTTTAACTTTTAAAGAATGATTCTACCTTCATTAGAATTGTTCTTTTTGAAATTTTGTTTGTTCTGTAAAGTATCATGAGAAAAGGGGCCCTATGAATATTTCACTATAAACCCATTAACACAATAAATTCCACAGATTAAACAGATTGATTGTACCATCATTCCAATTGTTGATTTTGACAGTGGATCTGACTAAAGCAAGGGTCACATAAAAAGGGGCCTTATGAAAAACTCTCTTAAATATTCTGGTTAACACAATGATGTCCCTTGATTTCACTGGATTCACTTCAAAATTTCACAGAATGATTGTACAAATACTTAGATGGTTCTTTTCAGAACTGGGTACAATCCATCAAGTATCATGTAAAAAGGGGCCATATGATTTTATTTTTTTTAAATATTCTAGTAAACATAATGAATTTCCAATATTTCATCGGATTCACTTTTAACTTTCATAGAATGATAAAACCAACAGTAAAATATCACGGGAAAAGGGGCCCTATGAGAACTTGAATTTAATATCTTTGTTAACACAATAAAGTCAACAGTTTTATTGGATTCTCTTCAAAGATGCATGGAATAATTGTGGCATTTGAAACACAGGAAAAGGGGCCTTACAGATTATCATTCAAAACATTCTTGTGTATGTGATGAAGATCACAATCATTATCAAGTTGTCTTTTAAATTTCACAGGACAATTGTCGGGTTGTAAGGAAAGTTCCTTTTGAAATGAAATTGATCCATCAGAAAACACAGGAAAAGAGGCCTTATTGATTTTCATTCAAAACAATCCTGTTTATGTGATTAAGTACACAATTATTGTCAGATTCTGATGAAATATTCACAGAATGATTGTAGGGTCATAAGGTAAATTTCTTTTGGAAATGGAGTGGATCCGTCATGAAACATGGGAAAAGGGGCCTTGAGGATTGTTGCTTAAAATGATAAAGGGGATAAAGCCCCTTTTTTTTCTTTATGCATTCTTCTTTGAGCAATTAACTTCCTTAAATATCAGATTTCTTTAACGGAAAACTTGATAACCAGTAGAGCGTCTCAGGCCCTCATGGGCCTCTTGTTGGGATAATTAAAGCAAAAGGGGCCTTGTACTTATTCTTCTGTCATTTCACTCCGAAGCCATATATTTGAAAAAATTAGAAATAGGGATATATGCATAGACTAATTGCAGTTTTGTCAAAATCAAAAGAAAAAAATGTCTTAAATAGGGTCAACTCCACTCCGGAATTACTTCCGGGTGGTTGTACCCTAAAGTAGTCCATTAAGAAAATTTGACCTCCTTTTGTCATGCTGTTTTAACGTTTAATCAACAGCAAGTTGCTTGATGTTAGGTTCTGCAGAGTGAGAGATCACTGCTGCATGTCATACATGTGATTCAAAGCTTTAATCAGGGAACTATTTCCTTGTAGAAACTGACATTTGAAGATGGTACCTTACAAGACTTTCACTTCCGAGCCTAAACAATTTCATGGGTTGATGTGCAGAATGAAGATTTGCGAAAAACTTTATCCCTAATGATACCATTTTCCTGGCCTGTAATTCAAGATCAAAGACTGCTCTTTAAGACGGACTAAGATTTAATGCCCAACGAAACTTTTTGGAGGAGCTACAGATTGTGAAAGTGGGCCCTTTTTGCTCTTTATTTAATGAGGCAAAAACGGACAGGAGTGTAACCATATTTCATCTGGAAGAGTCGAACAAAGGGTTGATTGACAATCATAAGCTGCTATGTTCAATGAATTTTCACACATTCGACATGTTAATCAGTTTATGACCCCTTACTGTCAAATGATGCACCGTATGTAATAATAGTATGTTCTGTGAAAAATACATTTTTTCTACCATTTAGGAATAATTATACCTGGTATCTGACTATTTGCATATTCATCAACAAAAAAATCTAAGGAGGTTATTTCAATGGAGAATTTTTCGTACCAATTCCCAAACATCTTCGGAATCTGATGATGAAGTTATTTTACGCCGGGGACCGCAACTATCAACGGCTGCCGATACTTTGAAAAGAAACTTTTATGGCACTTGTCGCGCTTGAAATGCATTCTGCCCTTTCTCAGCTATAGATAAAATAACTTGTTGACAAAATAGGTGTATTATTAGTTAAAGAATTGAAATTTACAAATGAAGCTGCGTACGTAAACGCGATAATTGAAAACGAAGCGAACCTATTATGCTTGTTAAGTGCAATTAATTTTGTCAAATTTCTAACGTTAAGGTTTGAAAGCATTTCTACACATGGTGGATTCTATGAAACTCAAAACGGGTCTAGCAAGTAAGTGACTGTATTTTAGGACACTACGTATCTCGGACAAATGATATTGCCTTATCTGATTTTCGGATCAGTAGAACTTCCGAAATCTCGAACAAATTAGTCAGTCCCCGATGGGTTCCAGCCACTGAAGTTTGACTGTATATCTAGACAACATCCTAAGAGAAAGATATTTTACCATGACTTCATTCCTTCTGCTGGACAATATAACATCTGAACAATATTCCACAAGGACAATAGCTCACTAGGATTGATCCAAAGTATATCTAAACAACATTTTAGCAGGGCATACTACCCTACAGTGAAAACATAAGTCTTCTGGACAATGTTACTACCTGACAGTATCTTTGAATAAGCCATAGTTACGATGTTTAAGTCACCAAACCAACGAAAACTGTCAACAAAATGGCATCCAATGTTGGAGTTCAAAACTCATTTCCAGTCTTATCAAATGATTTCATTGGTAAACTGGTTATTTGATTGACAGCGGCATTTGGTCAGTTGAGACACACACCCAGGACATCATCTAACTGATTCAAAAGTACACCCAGACAATAGCTTAAAACAATGACTACATCCCATCTTCATCAATACTCCACAAGTACATTAGCTCACGAGGTCTGTGGCCCACATGGTCCAAAGCACATTTAGACATCCTATCAGGACAACATGTACCATAACTAAATCTCATCTTCTTGATAGTATTAAATTCTACAATATTCCACAAGGACTGTAACCAAAGCAGTCAATAGTATATCAAAAATCAATGTACTGTAAGCTAGCAAAGCATAGTTTTGTTGAGTAATCTTCTTTGCCAAAGGCTATCACAATAAATAAACTAGATTAAAGTAACTCAGGAGTTAACCCATTACAATATGACAAAATCTTAGACTGGTTCAAATTGAAGGTAGTTGCAGATGACAATTTCAAGTTAGTTGAATTTAGAAAGTCTTTCCCTTATTGGGTAGAAAACATTTTGGACAATGAAGAAATTGCTTGTTACAAGCAAATTCGTCATTGTCTACTTCTTTTTTCAAAGTTTTTTTCTTGAGATGCTTAAAAAGCAGGATTGAGTGGGAATTGGTTAAATAGCATGCTTTTGAAAGATTTCTCTACAATTTGAATAGAGTTTGCTATATTCCTGAAATATATAAGAACTACTTTTTTATAGCGTAGACATTCAATGGATTAAGTGGTTAAGCCTCCAGTGGCAGTTTGCACTGGTTGAACTTTGAGAAGACCTCAAAATTTTGTCTGTTAACTTAAGCTATCAAAGCTGACGCTTTGCTAGCTTAAAACATCCTGGAAGGGCATAACCTAACAGTGAAATTATCAAGTCTTCTAGATAATGTTACATCCTGACAATATTCCACAATTACAATAGGTCACATAGTCTGTAACTATTTTAGTGCAAACTACATCCAGCTACCATTCTATCAAGACAATATTTTAACATATCTTTATAATGTATTTTAAAAAATGTTACATACATATTGACCATAATCAACATGATAGCTCTCCAGATCCAGAACTGTTAACTGCCATGTCCAAAGTACAAAGCTTGGAAAGGATGTTGTGGTAGTTCTGGTGTGAGAAATACCCGGATTCCATTGTCTTCGAGCTGCTGAAATACTGTCAAAACTGGTATTAAACCCCATTCAAACAAATACATGTACCTACCAGTTCAACATCCCGGCATGAATATATCTTATGGTGACTACACCCCATCTTCAGGACAATATTGAATTTTGACAATATTCAAAAAGTACAGGCCCCGGCCATAGTGCAGTGGTAGGGCGTCGGACTCTAAATCATGAGGTCCGGTGTTCGATCCCGGGCTGCAGTGAATATCCTTTCCCACATAAGTCTTCCACCTATGGGCGGATAATCGTAAACCCAAGTGGCTGGAGCAGCTGGAGGTTCCAAAAGGATGTATTGGTAGTACTGGTATAAGAAATACCTGGAATCCATGGTTATATGCTCCAGCTGCCACAATCAATCAATTCAAAAGTAAAAAAAATCTCACAAGGACTGTAGCCGAAATGGTCTGAAGAAAAACAAGTCAATATCCTACCAGGACATTTCCTAAAGATAACATCATCTTTGGGATTTTACATCTTTATTATATTCAACAAGTGCAATTGGTCACCAGGCTGTAACTGATCTGTACATCCAGCCATCATCCTAGCAGGGCAATATCTTGCCATGAATTCATACCATCTTCTGGAAAATACTAAACTTTACATTATTCCACAAGAACAATAGGTCATCAGGACTGTAACTCACCTTGTCATATGCACATCTAGACATCATTATGGCAGGACAATTTCAGGTGGCTACATCCAGTTTTAGGGATATTGCATCCTGATAATAGTCCACAAGTAAGACAATCAACTAGGACAGTTTGCCTCCTGATACAAAGTTCAACCCAACAATATACTCACTATGACCTCATCCTGTGTTCTTGCTTATATTGTATCCTGGCAATATTCAACAAGTACAATAGCACTCCAGAACTGTAACCCACCTGGTCCTAAATAGATCCAGACAACATCCCAACAAGACAAAATTTGTAAATGTCTACATCCTACTTTAACCCATTCCCAAACTGACGCTTTTGGACCCCCCCCCCCAAGAAAAACAATTGGGAAAACATTGTGTAAATGAAGATATTGCTTGTAACAAGCAATTTCTTCAATTTACACAATGTTTTCTATTCAGAAAGTTGAAAAAATATAGAATTTCATGTACTTTGAATTTTCATCTGCAACTCCTTTCACTTTGGACCGGTCTAACATTTTGCCAAGTGGGAATGAGCTAATATCCCATGTGACTGCGTATCAATCATAACAGAGATGTCTTGGAGACAAACTACAATGTACATGTGTATAGAATAAAAACCTTTACTACAAACATGTGGCCTTAGAGTGTACCGCATCACCTAGTTTTTAGTCCTGTGTGACCCAAAATTAAACTTGATGGTGAAATTATACGGACAAATATACTGACCAAATATCAAGACATTTGAGCAAAATATGTGGCCTCTAGAGTGCCCACAAGGTTTTTCTAAGATTTGACCTCATGACCTAGTTTTTGACCCAATGCGTCCCAATTAAGAACTTCAATGTGATTTCAATCACATAAACATAACAAACTATCCTGACAAAAGAGCCACGAGTGTACTCTCTAGAGGATCCATTGACCTATTATTTGACCCTATGTGACCTAATAATGGAGTTGAAGGAGATATCTTGAAGACAAACATTCCTGACCCAACATCAAGTCATCTTAGCCAAAAATGTGACCTCTAGAGTGAACACAATGTCCTCAGATTTGATTTAAGTCTACTTTTTTACCCTTCCCTACATGACCTAATTTCGAAATTGTCTGAGATATCATACGGATAAACATTCTAACAAAAAGTCAAACCATTAGAGCAAACAATATTGCCTCTGGAATAAACACAAGGTCTTCTTAAATTTGACCTACTTTTTGACCTAATAGGACCCATTCAGGAATAGATCAAGATATTCCAGACAGATTTTCAGACTGATAATCAAGGCATTTGATTAAAAAATATGGCCTCTAGAGTGCATGCAAGGTTTGTCATAGATTTGACCTAGTGACCTATTTTTTTACCTAGATTGACCAAATATCAAACTTGACCAAGGATCATGCAGACAAATGTCCTGTTGAAATTTAAAGAAGTTTGAGGGGAAAAAACATGGCTGCAAGAGTTCACTTAGTGTCTTGAAGAGCTCACCTGAGAAGATGACTATTGTAGTAAAATAGCATGTTACTTAACCCATTCCCACACGACAGTATTTAAACTGTTTCAAATTGAAAGAAGTTGAATGAGAAAATTTCAAGTTGGTGAAATGTAAAATATATTTGCCATTTAAGGTAGAAAACATTGTGCATATTGAAGAAATTGCTTGTCAGCTGTTCTGTTCTGTTCTGTTGAGATGCGTAAAAAGGGGGAAAGTGTGGGAATAGGTTAATCTTGTCCAAATCAGACCTAATACCGAAGTTTTGTCTCTGAAATTTAAACTGAAAAGACATTCTTATAATGTTTAAAGATATTCATGCCAGAAGTTTAGTGTCTAAATAGCAAAGAAGTTTTTTATATGATCTGACCTAGAGACCTAGTTTAATATCCTATGTGATAAAATATCAATTGTGACAGAGATGTCATAGAGACAAACATTCCGACCAAGTTTAAAAACCTGACCTAGAGACATACTTTAATATCCTATGTAATATAACATAAATTGTGACAGAGATGTCATGGAGACAAAGATTCTGACCAAGTATAAAAAACCTACCTAGAGACCTACCTTTATATCCTATGTGATAAAACATCAATTGTGACAGATATCATAGAGACAAACATTCTGACCATGTATAAAAACCTGACCTAGAGACCTAGTTTAATGTCATATGTGACAAAACATCAATTGTGACAGAGATGTCATAGAGACAAACATTCTGACTAAGTATTAAAACCTGACCTAGAGACCTACTTTAATATCCTATGTGATAATACATCAATTGTGACAGAGATGTCATAGAGACAAACATTCTGACCATGTATAAAAACCTGACCTAGAGACCTAGTTTAATGTCATATGTGATAAAACATCAATTGTGACAGAGATGTCATAGAGACAAACACTCTGACCAAGTATAAAAACCTGACCTTAAGCATAGTTTCATATCCTATGTGATAAAACATCAATTGTGACAGAGATGTCATAGAGACAAACATTCTAACCTAGTTTTAAATCCTGTCCTAGAGACCTACTTTAATATCCTATGTGTTAAAACATCAATTGTCACAGAGATATCATGGGGAAAAACATTCTGACCAAGTATAAAAACCTGACCTTTAGCATAGTTTCATATCCTATGTGATAAAACATCAACTGTGACAGATGTCATAGAGACAAACATTCTGACCAAGTTAAAAAACTTGACCTAGAGACCTATTTTAATATCCTATGTGATAAAACATCAATTGTGACAGAGATGTCATGGAGACAAATTTTCTCACAAAGTATGAAAACCTTACCAAGATAACTAGCTTATCCTATGTGATAAAACATAAATTGTGACAGAGATGTCCCTGAGACAAACATTCTGACCAAGTATAAAAACTTGACCCAGAGACTAAGTTTAATATTCCATGTGATAAAACATCAATTGTGACAGAGATGTCATAGAGACAAACACTCTGACCATGTATAAAAACCTGACCTTAAGCATAGTTTCATATCCTATGTGATAAAACATCAATTGTGACAGAGATGTCATACAGACAAACATTCTTAGTATAAAAACCTGACCTAGAGACCTACCTTAATATCCTATGTGATAAAACATAAATTGTAAAAGAGATGTCATGGACACAAACATTCTGACCAAGTATAAAAACCTACCTAGAAACCTACCTTAACCGATTTCCACGCAGCAAAATTTTAGACCAGTCCAAATTGAAATAAGCTGCAGACTACAATTTCAAGTTGATGGAATTTTCAACTTTTTCGTCATTTTGGGTAGAAAACATTGTGGATAATGAAGAAATTGCTTGATACAAGCAATTTCTTCATTTTCCACAATGTTTTCAAAAGCTTTTTTCTTGGGGGGGCGTAAAAAGGAGGTATTGAGTTGGAATGGGTTAATATCCTATGTGATAAAACATCAATTGTAACAGAGATGTCATAGAGACAAACATTCTGACCATGTATAAAAACCTGACCTAGAGACCTAGTTTCCTATCCTTTGTGATAATATATCAATTGTGACAGAGATGTCATAGAGACAAACATTCTGACCTAGTCTTAAATCCTGACCTAGAGACCTACTTTAATATCCTATGTGTTAAAACATCAATTGTGACAGAATTATCATGGGGACAAACATTCTGACCAAGTATAAAAACCTGACCTTTAGCATAGTTTCATATCCTATGTGATAAAACATCAATTGTGACAGAGATGTCATAGAGACAAACATTCTGACCAAGTTTTTAAACTTGGCCTAGAGACCTATTTTAAAATCCTATGTGATAAAACATCAATTGTGACAGAGATGTAATAGAGACAAACATTCTGACCAAGTATAAAAACTTGAGTAAGAGACCAAGTTTAATATCCCATGAGATAAAACATCAATTGTGACAGAGATGTCATAGAGACAAACATTTTGACCATGTATAAAAACCTGACCTAGAGACCTACTTTAATATCCTATGTGATAAAACATCAATTGTGACAGAGATGTCATAGAGACAAACACTCTGACAAAGTACACAAACCTGACCTTAAGCATAGTTTCATATCCTATGTGATAAAACATCAATTGTGACAGAGATGTCATAGAGACAAACATTCTAAGTATAAAAACCTGACCTAGAGACCTACTTTAATATCCTATGTGATAAAACATAAATTGTAAAAGAGATTTCATGGAGACAAACATTCTGACCAAGTATAAAAACCTACCTAGAGACCTACCTTAATATCCTATGTGATAAAACATCAATTGTGACAGAGATGTCATAGAGACAAACATTCTAAGTATAAAAACCTGACCTAGAGACCTAATTAATATCCTATGTGTTAAAACATCAATTGTGACAGAGATATCATGGGGACAAACATTCTGACCAAGTATAAAAACCTGACCTTCAGCCTAGTTTCCTATCCTTTGTGATAATATATCAATTGTGACAGATGTAATGGAGACAAACATTCTGATCAAGTAAAAAAAACCTGACCTAGAGACCTACTCTAATATCCTATGTGATAAAACATCAAATGTCACAGAGATGTCATGGAGACAAACATTCTGACAAAAGAATGAAAACCTACCTAGAGACCTACTTTAATGATCTTACCTAGATACATAGTTTAATACACTATGTGATAAAATATCAATTGTGATAGAGATGTCACAGAGACAAACATTCTGACCAAGAATAAAAACCTGACCTAGAGACCTACCTTAATATGCTATGTGATAAAACATCAATTTTGACAGATGTCATGGAGACAAACATTCATACCTAGTTTCAAAACCTGACCTAGAGACCTATTTTAATATCCTATGTGTTAAAACATCAATTGTGACAGAGATATATTGGGGACAAACATCTGACCAAGTGTAAAAACCCGACCTTAAGCCTAGTTTCATATCCTTTGTGATAAAACATCAATTGTGACAGAGATGTCATAGAGACAAACATTCTGACCAAGTATTAAACTTGACCTAGAGACCTACTTTAATATCCTATGTGATAAAACATCAACTGTGACAGAGATGTCATGGAGACAAACTTTTTCATTAAAAGTATGAAAACCTGACCGTAATTACTAGTTTTATCCTACGTGAAAAAACATCAATTGTGACAGAGATGTCATGGAGACAAACATTCTGACCAAGTATAATAACCTGACCCAGAGACCTAGTTTAATATCCTATGTGATAAAACATCAATTTTGACAGAGATGTAATAGAGACAAACATTCTGACCAAGTATAAAAACCTGACCTAGAGACCTTACTTTAATATCCTATGTGTTAAAACATCAATTGTGACAGAGATGTCATGGAGACAAACATTTTGACCATGTATAAAAACCTGACCTAGAGACCTACTTTAATATCCTATGTGATAAAACATCAATTGTGACAGAGATGTCATAGAGACAAACACTGACCAAGTATAAAAACCTGACCTTAAGCATAGTTTCATATCCTATGTGATAAAACATCAATTGTGACAGAGATGTCATAGAGACAAACATTCTGACTAAGTATTAAAACCTGACCTAGAGACCTACTTTAATATCCTATGTGATAAAACATCAAATGTCACAGAGATGTCATGGAGACAAACATTCTGACCAAGTATAAAAACCTACCTAGAGACCTACTTTAATGATCTTACCTAGAGACCTCGTTTGATTTCCTTTGTGATAAAACATCAATTGTGACAGAGATGTCATAGAGACAAACATTTTGAACAAGTTTAAAAACCTGACCCAGAGACCTACCTTTATATCTTATGTGATAAAACATCAATTGTGACAGAGATGTCATGGAGACAAACATTCTGACCAAGTATTAAAACCTGACCTTAAGCATAGTTTCATATCTTATGTGATAAAACATCAATTGTGACAGATGTCATGGAGACAAACATTCTGACCAAGTATAAAAACATATCCTAGAAACCTAGTTTAATATCCTATGTGATAAAACATCGAATGTGACGGAGATGTCATAGAAACATTCTGACCAAGTATAAAAACCTGACCTAGAGACCTACTTTACTATCCTATGTGATTAAACATCAATCGTGACAGAGATTTCATGGAGACCAACTATGGTACCAATATTGAATACAAATATGTGGCCTTAGAGTGTACCACTTCACATAGTTTTAACCCCATATGACCCAAAAATAAACTTGATAATGAAATTATGCAAACAAACATACTGACCAAATATCAAACCTTTTGGGGCCAAAATTGTGGCCTCTACAGTGCTCACAAGGTTTTTCTTGGATTTGACCTTATGACCTAGTTTTTGACCCCATGTTGCCGAATGATATTTACTGAGATATCAATTACGCAATTATCATGACATACTATCCTGACAACGGAGCCGTAAGAGTGCTCTCTAGAGGGTACACAATTTATTTCTCAGATTTGGCCTGATGACCTAGTTTCTGACCCCATGTGACTTAATAATGTAATTGAAGGAGATATCTAACTGACAAACATTCTGACCTAACATCAAGTCATCTGAGCCAAAAATATGATCTCTAGAGTGAACACAAGGTCTTACTCAGATTTGGCTTAGTCTACTTTTTGACCCTCCCCTGAGCGACCCAATTTCGAAATTGTCTGAGATATCATACAGATAAACATTCTAACAAAAAGTTAAGACATAAAAGGTAACAATAATTCCTCTGGAATAAACACAACCAACTTTTGACCCCATAGGACCCATTAAGGAATAGATCGAGATATCGTTCAGACAAATATTCTGACTGAATATCAAGGCATTTGAACCAAAAATGTGGCTCACAAGTTATTTCATAGGTTTGACCTAGTGACCTAGCTTTTTACTTTAATTGACATGATATCAAGCTTGACCAAGTATCATACCGGGTTCGATCCCCGACGGCGGCACTCATCCATTCCGATTATTTGTCTCCCACAAATGGGTCGATAATCGTAGACCTATGTGGGATAGCAGCAGGAGGCTAAGAAAGGATGTGATGGCGGTACTGGTGTGAGAAAAACAAGGAATCCATTGTTAGGTGCTCCAGCCGCCGCGATATAACTGAAATATTGTTGAAAACAGCGTAAAACCCCATTCAAGCAAACCAAGTATCATGCAGACAAACATCCTGATAAAGTATCAAGTCATTTGAGTTAAATAAATGGCTGCTGAAGTTCACTTAGTGTATCGAAGCACTCAACTGAGTTGATGACTATCATAGTAAAATAGCACAAGTTAACTTATCTTGTCCCCCTAATACTAAAGTTTTGTCCCGGAAATTAAATCTGAAAAAACAATCTAATCATGTTTAAAGATATTCATGCCAGAAATGTAGTGTCTAAATAGCAAAGAATATTTTTATAAGATCTGACCTAGTGACCTTCTTTATGTCCTATGTGATATAACATCAATCGTGACAGAGATGACTGAGATACCATACAGACCAACATTCTGACCAAATATCAAGTCATCGGGGCCAAAAATGTGACCTCTTAGAGTGAACACAAGGTCTTTCTCAGATCTAACTTCGTAGCCTACTTTTTAACCCCACAAGTGACCCAATTTCGAAGTCATCTGAGATATCATACAGACAAACTTTCTAACAAGAATTCAAGACATTTGCGCCAACAATATTGCCTCAGGAATGAAAACAAGTTTTCTAAGATTGACCTGTGATCTACTTTTAACCCCATAGGACCCATGAAGGAATGAAGACAAACGTTCCAACAGAATATCAAGGTATTTGAGCTAAAATTTTGGCCTCTAGAGAGCACACAAGATATTTCATAGATTTGACTTAGTGACCTAGTTTTAAGCTCCACTGACTGAAAGCCACCGAGCTATTGTCATGGTGTTGTGACCGTCGTGCGTGCGTGCGTCCGTCCGTCCGCAAACTTTTACTTTGAAAAACTTCTCAGAAAGTACTAAACAGAATTCAACCAAATTTCATAGAAATGATCCTTGGGTTACCCTTTATCAGATTCCTTCAAAGAATTTTGATCGTATGAAAAACATGGCTTTAATGGGCGGGGCTAATTTCCATATATGGTCAAACCTTTAAAATCTTCTCCTCGGAAAGTACTGAAAGGAATTCAACCAAATTTTACAGAAATTATCCTTTATCAGATTCCTTCAAAGAATTTTGATCGGATGATAAACATGGCTTTAATGGGCGGGAATATTTCCATATATAGTGAAACCTTTAAAAATCTTTTCAGAAAGTACTGAACAAAATTCAACCAAATATTACAGAAGTGATCTTTGGGTGACCCTTTATCAGATTCCTTCAAAGAATTTTGATTAGTTGAAAAACATGGCTTTAATGGGCGGGGCTAATTTCCATATATGGTGAAAACTTTGAAAATCTTCTCAGAAATAAGTGGATGGATTTCAACCAAATTTCACTGGATTGATCCTTTGGTGATCCTTTATCAGATTTCTAAAAATGAATTGTTTGGATGTAAACATTGCTTTGATATATTTCAACATATGGTAAACAATCAAAACCTACAATGTGCAGGATGATTTTCAAAGAAATTTCTCAGACAATGTGCTGGATTGTTATCAGCCAAATTTCTCAGGAATTATAAGTAAATTCAGGCCGGTGGAGCGAATCAGGCGCTCAAGTGCTAATATCAAACTTGACCAAGTATCATGCAGACAAACTGTCTGATGAAATATCAAGGCATTTGGGCATAAAAAAAGGCTGATAGAGTTTACCTTTGTTACCTAGATTCTTACCTGATGTGAACTACTTTTGAACTAGACCAATATTAATGACCAAATATCAAAACATTTCGGCTAAAATTTGACCTCTTGGGTACAGACGAGGCTTTTTCATTTGAGCTAGAGACCTAGTTTTTGACCCAATGAGACCCAATTTCTAACTCATTTGAGATCACATGCAAACAAACATACTGATCAAATATCAAGACACTTGAGCAAAAAAAGTGGTCTCTAGCCCTGACTTGAAATTATTTTTTTTAAACAATTATGACCAAGTTTCACGACATTTAAGCCAAAAATATGGCCTCTAGATTGCACACAAGGTAAAAGTTGAATATCAATGTCTGACAGAGCACAAGCACATACATTGACCACTTCTTGATCAGGTGAACTAAAATTGGGATCATCTGAGATGCAAATTCAGCAATTTTACATGACTCACCTGGACCATATGCCCACCTGTTCGAAATTACATCCAGATCCAGACTGTGACTATCTTACCACTACTATATTCTGTTACACTAAAGAAAGCTTTAAAGAACTGTAACTCATCTAGTCAAAAGGTTATCAAGAAAACTTGACTATATCAGGACAATGCTATATCCTAATGATATTCTACAAGTAAATAGCTCACCACAGGACCTAAGCCCAGATTGTCTATAAAAAAAAGATTCAGACAATACACTAGCAGGACAATATCTTACCATGACTAAATCCCATCTTCTGGGTAATATTATATTTTTTGAATATCGTATAAGTATTGTAGCTAACCACTAATGTAACAACCCTCTTTCAGAGTACATCAAGACAACATCTACGGGGGGGGGCGATACCTAACCATGATTCATGTAGTCTTCTGGACAATATGACATCCTGTATAATATTCCATAAGTTACGATAATTGCTCACCAAAATTTGACCCAACTGTCAAGACAACATCCTATAATGAGAATATCATGCAATGACTACATTCTTTCCTATGGACAATATAACATCCTGCCAATGTGCAATAAGAAATAAAGCAAACCAGGGTTTAACCCACCTGGTCCAAAGTACAGCAAGGCAACATCCTATCAGGATTATATCCTACTTGGACTACATCCAATCTAGGGGACACAACCTGCCAAAAATAATTTTCTTCCCGCTTTTGAGGTATTGTAACAATATATATATACCGTTACATATTTTTCACCCGATCAAAAGGCTTTGATGGAATATGATAAAAGCCAACCAAGGATCCTTCCTGTGAATTTGGTTGAATTCTGTTCAGTACTTTCTGAGCAGAAGACTTTAAAGTAAAAGTTGACGAACGGACATCACATCATGACAAAGCCCGCTGACTTTCAGCCAGGAGAGCTAGAGAGAGAGAGGGGGGATGGGTTGAAGTGTGTAGCCAGGTACGAACTAGGAGACTCTCGCGTGCGATGCGAGTATTCTACCACACAGACCAATCTCGTTATGTAAATATGCGCTTTATAATCTCGAGATAAAGAGAAAGATAGAGAGCGGGCGGTGGTTTACCAGGTTCAGATATCATGTACACCTCTCAAAGGCGATATGTAGACAGTGCTGTTACATGTATATCCTATGGATAGATTTCAGAGGAAAATATATAAATATAGACACAAAATCGAAGCACAACCTAATTGTTTGGAGACAGTGCAAATACGATTCAATATGACCAATTAATTTGTTAAACAAAGCATTCCAATCGTCCTTAATAGCACTCTAGATTTCGGAATTAAACAAACACCTTATTTTTCTTAACAATATGATATGATTATACATAATTAATTAATGTCCAATATATTATATATCTCCTTTCTTTCTGTCCATTCACTCATCAATTTTTGATAAGTTAGCCAAATTCAAACTAACACGAAAGTACTGTACATCAAGCGCCGGCTTTCAATGAGTCATATCTCGCCTTTATCCTTCTTATATCAATCGGGCGTATTAATTGATACTCGCAGTCGTGTGATTAGGTCCACTCTACTTTTCATGTAGCAAAAGATTGTATTTAATGTGTTAGATGTTTTAACATTTAACTCTATGTGGGTTGAAATTTTACCGTGGTAACTTTATCCTCAGATTGCTACGCAATCTCAGGATAAAAACCCAAACAGACAGCCTCCTACAGGACAATATTTTAGCTAGTCTACTTACAGCTTAATCTGAAAATAAAATCATAACATTTGTACAATAGGTCACTCGGACTTTAACCTATGGGTCCAAAGTACATCAAGATATCATCGTAGCAGCCTAGCATGACAAAGCTTTACAGAGACTACATCCAATTTTAGGCCACCTGACCGAAGTTCGTGGCGACCTCTTGCGAATGTGTTTTGTCCGTCGTAGTGTGTCGTGCGTTAACTTTTTTACATTTTATCAAGAACCCTTTGACGGATTTCATCCAAACTTGGCTGGAAACATAAGCTTAATTAGTGACAACTTTGATTTTTTTTTTTTTTTTTTTACCAAACCAAAAGACCTACAGTTCTGATATTTGGTTTGTGGCATCATCTAGTGGACCTCTATCAATATTGTGTAAATAATAACCCCGGGTCAAAATTAGACCGTTCCTGGACGTAACAAGTTTAACATAGGCTTATATACTGAAAATTTTGATAAAGTTTTGAAGTCCTAGGTCAAATGGCTTATATGCTAGAACAAGGACAGTTTTTCATTAAAGTTCAGCTGACCTTTGATCTATGTGACCTCAAAATAATAGGGCTCTTCCCTGGATCATTGGCAACAATTATATGAAGTTTGTATATGAATATGGGGAAGGAATATTAGTTATTATCTTCACTTTAGCTTAGTTATTAAGCCACTATGCACACATAAATTTTCATGATCAGACCTATTACCCCTTTTGATGTTACAGACAAAATTCAAGTCTGAAAAACACCAAAGGGCAGTTTCTCAAAAAATAATTGTGTTAAGGTTATTGTGCACTACACTTTCACCTTGTGAGATCTATCTATGCATCAAGCTCATGATTTTAGCCTTTATACTTTCATAGATATGTTCCTGATAAAATTCAACTATGAAAAATATCAAAGGGCAATAACTCAAAAATTAATTGTGGTAGAGTTATTGTTCTTGTACACTACACTTTCTTCTTGGGAGACCAATCTACACATCTAAGTTTATGATACTAGCCTTTATTAGCTGACCTGAGCACAAAGTGTAAGGTGAGCTATTGTGATTGGTCGTTGTCTGTCTGTCTTTCTGTCCATCAGTCCACAATTCCTTTAAAAATCTTCTTATCCAATACCAGTAAGCCATTCAAGCTGAAACTTTGAGGGGTGCTCCTTGGGTGAAGTTCAACAAAAGTTGTTGAGAGCATTTCATTCCATGAAAAACTCTGGTTGCTGTGGCATTTAAAATGGGAAATTTTAGTAAATCTTTAAATTTTTTTTCAGAAACTACAAGGCCAAAGGGATTTATATTTCATATGTCAAAAATGGCCTTCCCAGTAAGAATTAGAGCAAGTTCAAAAGACTTCCTGTAAACTATAATGCTTAGGACATTTATATTTGATATGTAGCATCACTAGATGGTTTTGTACTGTGATCCTAGGGTCAAAAACGGCCACGCAATTCAAAGTCTTCTATACTTAACACTGGTCCACATTAAAAGAAGTTGCTGACGGTAATTATACCCCCCTAAACTATGTTTGGGGGGTATATAGGAGTCAGCTTGTCGGTCGGTCCGTCAGTAGGTCGGTCCGTTGGACCGTCCGTACGTCCCTCTGTCTTTAGCTTTTTCGTGTCTGCTCAATTTCTGGGCAACCTTTAGAAGGATTCGATTCAAACTTCACTGACATAACCAGTATCAAGCAGAGATGTGCATATTCTATTTTTTATGGTCCATTGATTTTTGACGGAGTTATGGCCCTTTTGTGAAAAATCGTGTCCGCTCAATTTCTAAGCAATCATTGGACGGATTTGATTCAAATTTCACAGAAAGACTCGGTATAAGTCAGACATCTGCATATCCTATTTTGGTTATGGTCCATTGATTTTTGACGGTGTTATGACCCTTTAATTAATAAGTCCATTTTTTGTTAAGGCCCTTTGGCGGATAGCACTTGTATATGGACAAGCGCTGTTGGGAGGTATTAGTCCGCTTTGCGACAATGTCTAGTTAAAGTTTAATTTAGATTTTATTACAAGGCGTTTTAAGGGTAGAAAATATTGTGAAAATTGGAGAAATTGCTTGTAACTACTAAGTTCTTCCTTTCTCACAATGTTAAACCTATTTTCCTGAAAGGCGTCAAAAATGGAATAGTTTGGTAATGAATTAAACTATAAAGCCATAGGCATTCATATTTATTGTTTAGCTTTACTCGATTGTTTTGTACTATGCCCAAAAATCTTATGTTTGTTTTTATTATTTGGCTCAAGCTGTGTCTTTTTTATTAAAAAAAGTACTGAAACTTACAGATGCCTCAGGTGAGCGATTTAGGACTACCATGGTCCTCTTGTTATTTCATAGATGTGTTCCTAACAAAGTTTAACTCTGAAAAATAACAAAGGGCAATAATTGAAAAATAAGAACAGTAGAATTATGGTTCTTACAGACTGCACTCCATTATTATGCCTTGAATATAGCTGCCAAGTTTCAAGTCAATTAGACAAAAGGTTCCAGAGTTATGTCCCGGACAAAGAACTGAACGAAATGCAAGTCTGAAAAACATCAAAGGGCAATATTTACAAAAATAAGTATGGTTAAGTTCTTGTTTATTGCGCTTCCTCTTGGTGTGATGTATCCACACAAAAGTTTCGTGATCATTACTATCATTCAATGAATACAACTGCCAAGTTTCAAGTCAATCACACATAAGATTCCAGAATTATACCCCGGACAAAGAACTTGACTCCGGACGCCATGGGTTATCCGATAATACGTGTCGTCTTTTCGACGGTCGTATAACAAGTGGTTGAAATGCTTACTAGGCTATCAAATGCTCTTGACCTTTTCTTTTCCATCCATCCATCAAAGATCCTTCAGATTAGGACCCTTTCCAGTATATCGACGTCAGATCATTATATTTTCTTTCACGGGGTCAAGTTGAATAGAGATTGTCCTTTGCGACCAAGACGCCTTTTTTAATAAAAAAAAATATAGGAAAACTTACTGGGAAGGTATGGGATCTGATATGACGGACCCAAATACAGCCTGGATCTCATTTAGAGTCTGAATGACTTCTGCAGTGAACACATTCCGTCAAAAATGTGTAAACCTCTGACAAAATTACCATGGATTACCATGGATCTCACCCAAAATTATAAGTCAAATTCATAAGCTTGATAAACTGTATCTTTCCTGATTCGTTCTTAGGCCCTTTCTCTTCTTTTCTATATCACTGACCTCCCTGACTCTGTTAAATGCAATGCTGGGATGTTTGCCGATGATGCAATAGTTTATCTAGCCATTCTCTCAGAAAGTGTGCGCCCATCTCCTCTGCAAGATCTTCTCAACATAGAAAATTCTGAGAGATATTCATTGGATTTTAATCCTGTCGTATTAAGAATTTCTAGAAAGCGAAACCCCCAAAACCTTCCACACAAAAATCTGTTGGTCGTTTTATCGCGAGGATGTAGATATAAATATGGATCGGGCAGGACAAGGTTTTATTATTTGTTGGATTCTGATCGCTCTGTTTTCTTTGAAATGATTAATTTTCATATCTCAATTTTCAGGACATAGTATTTCTAGCTCACTAGAGTTCAAAATACGTAAAAAAGATAAGTATTTGAAATCTAGCATTATCTGTTTTGTGGCTTTAGTGTGTCATCTTTCGTGCACTTCTTATGCTATATCTTGGGATAAAAGTCTCGGAAGAGCTTTTTCACAATCTTGGATGTCATCACTGTTGTCGGCATCCTACTTGCATCTTAGTCAATATTTGCCCTAGGGGACTCGCAATTTACACATATACACGTCAGGCAATTGGGCTTTAATGGGAGCCTTTGACCCAGTTTAAAAACTTACACCAAACTTTAACCTGGCTTATATTTTATAGCCCCCCCCCCACACACACACAAAGGAATAGGGGAATAATGTTTATCATGTGTTTTCATCTGACGCCGTGACCAAGACCTCTTGAACTACTTTTCAAAAACTTTAACCAGGCTCATATTCCCTTATTCCTTACACCTAAGGCCATCAGATTTTATAGATACACTCATCAAGTGATAAACTTTCATTTCCGACCAAATACCATGAACCTGTGACTTTGACCTTTGACATAGTTTATAAAGATTTAACCTTGCTTATATTCTCCGATTCTTTACACCTAAGACCATCAAGTTTTATAGACACATTTACCAAGTGGTATACTTTGATTTCAGACAAGTACAATGACCTTTGATCTACTTTTAAAAATGTTTAACATTGTTAATATTTTCTCATTACTTACACACAGGACCATCAAAGTATATATATACAGTGGTAGAATTAGAAGTTGGGTGCTTCAATCCAGTCCTTGGCTAGCCTAAGCATTTCTTGTTAACTTGTAATTCAATAAAAACTTAGAAAAAATAGAAAAACGAACAACTCACTCATATAACCCCTTTACCGAAATCATAGATCACCCATTAATATACTCACCAAGTGAAAGACGTTCATTTCATCTATAATCTTGGCCTTCCTGCCATAAAGAAATCACTTTAATTGATAAGCCTACCTGTCATGCTATTATATGGCACCACTTCATTGGGTTATAGGCTTTAACTGAATGACCTTGACCTTTCTAATTATTTAAGCATTATTTGTGACAAGCAGCTATTTTGACGAACTGTGATATCTAGGACAAGTTAGAAATTGGGCCAAAATAAAGGCTACTGTGTCAAATCTTGGAACAACTTGTGCATTGTAGAGTCTACTTTTTTTGGTCAAATATCTTGAAACTTAGTAAGAATGTAAGCTTTTTAGCTCATCTGAGCACAAAGTGCGAGGTGAGCTATTGTGATCGGTCGTTGCCCGTCGTCCGTCTGTCCGTTCGTCCCAAATTACTTTAAAAATCTTCTCCTCCTAAACCAAAAGGCCAAATAAGCTGAAACTTTGCAGGGATGTTCCTTTGGTGAAGTTCTACAAAAGTTGTTAAAAGAATTTAATTCTGTAAAAAACTCTGGTTGCCGCGGCATTTGAAAATGGAAATCTTTAGTAAATGTTTGAAAATCTTTAAAAAATTTCTCCTCCTAGACCAGTAGACCAGTCAAGCTGAAACTTTGCAGGGATGTACCTTGAGTGAAGCTTTTCAAAAGTTGTTAAATTCCGTGAAAAAAATTTGTAATCGCGGCATATGAAAATGGGGAATATTTTTTTTTTCTTAGACTACAAGGCCAAAGGCATTTATATTTTTTATAGAGCTTAATCATATGGTTCTCTATCAAGTTTTTAAAAATTTAATCTCTTGGGTCAAAAATGGCCCCGCCTCTGAGGTCCGAAGTTTGGAAAAATGCTTAATTAGAGCAATTTCAAAAGACTTCTCCTCTGAAACTATATGGACTAGGATATTTATATTTGGTATGTAGCATAACTAGATGGTTTTTTACTATATCACTAAAATTTGTCCTCCTAGGGTAAAAAACGGCCCTGCACTAGGGGTCCAAAATTGGGAAAACGCAAAATTTGAGTATGTTAATAACAAAAATTCTTCATTTTAAGGTGGAGGGCTTTTATATATTTTGAGTGTAGCATAGCCTGGCTGTAACCTATCAATTTTGATTAAATTATGCATGTAGGTTAAAAAACACTTTCCATGGTGTCCAAAGTTCATATAAATGCTCAATTAGACCATGTTCAACAGTCTTTTTCCTCCCAATCTACAAAGTCTAAGGCATTCAAATTTGGTATATAGCATAACCAGATGCTTTTCTACCATGTTAGCTAAAATCTTAACCCTGGGATAAAACATGGCACTGCCCCGGAGGTCCAAAATTTTGGAAAACACCCAATTAGAGCAACTTCAAAAGTCTTCTCCTTCTGAAATATAAGGTGAAGGGCATTCATATTCGGTATGTAGCATGACTAAATAATTTTGTACTATGTTACAGGAAAATATGCTCTTAGGATAAAAAAAACCGTATCTACGTAAATCGCATTGAGAGAATTCTTTTTCTTAAATATAGGTCCTAGAGCATTGACATTAAAACATGGGATAACATTATTGTTATCTACCATGTTTATATCCTTTGGACAAACATGGCCCTTCCCAAGGCATCCAAAGTTATGAAAAACGCTCAATAAAAGCATGTCCAAATATCTTCCTCTCCTAATGTACAAGTTATAATGCATTCATATTTGATTAGTACATCCAGATTGTTTTTCTACCAAGGTTACTAAAATTACACCATTGAAGTTGCAGACAGTAATTAGAGTTTGAGTGAAATCTAAATACAAAGAATTCCAGGGTAGAAAACACTGTGAGAAATGGAGAAATTGCTTGTAACTCCCCTTCTCACAATGCATTTTAAAACCTTTTTCCCCTGAGGGTGACAAATTCTTGGATAGTTTGGTAATGGATTAAACTTTATAGCCAAAGGCATTCATTTTTATTGTAAAGCATTGTTGGATTGCTTTGTACAAAGTCCAAAATCTTATATTTGTTTTATTTACTTTGCTCAAGCTGTGTCTCTTTTATACAAAAAAGTACTGTAATCTAGGACCATCGTAGTCCTCTTGTTTGGTGTAATATACATGCTCTATTTTATAGATCACATGGGTTAAAAACTTGGTCAATATGTCAAATCATTCAAAACTTTAGATACATTCTTTAGGATTTATTTTTTGATCAACGGTCTCGGAGTTTTAGCCGATTTTTTATTATGGCCCAAACGATTTTTATTCGGGTTACTGAAGGTTTAAATCACGTTGCTTAGGCCAATTTCAGAAAAACTGTATTTGAAATCTAGTCTTGACTAACGTCTTGAGTCTTTGTCAGAATGAATGCTGACGTGTTATCTTGGACAAATGTCTTACTATGTAACTTGGTGTCAAAACCGAAATTACCCAGTGAAATATACTGACTAGATGGGGTTGAGAGCCTGTTTAACTTGCTTTTATTATTGTTGTTATTAATCCAGTAATTCTAAGCAGAGTATCCCAAAGGATTATCCATGGTTCAAATTAACTTGATAGCTTCTGGTATTTTTTAGCTCGGATGTTTTCGGAGAAAACCCGAGGTATTTCTATTGCCTTGATGTCGTTGTCGTTTTTGTTGTCGTCGTCGTGCGAAAAAAAGCATTTTGTGATATCTCTGGTTCTACTTAAGGCATTCACTTGAAACTTTGCACACTTGTTCACTATCCAATAGCCAAGCGTAGGCACCCGTAGGCGGTGCTCTTGTTTTTACCAAAGTCAACTATTTACCACATTATAGCTTCAATATCATTGCCCTGATTCTGATAATCTGCTGGCGACAGATTATCAGAAAGATGGATAAGATGTTGCAGCTAGGGTAAACAACATACAAATTAGGGTCATTGAAGAAATGGAAATTAGCCTGCCACTAAAAGCCATGTTTTTTTAACTGATTAAAAGTTCTCCAATGACTCGTAAAGAGACGCCCAAGAACCAGTCAGGTTATATTTGGTTGAAATTGGCCTAGCAGTTTCTGAGAAGATTTTCAATATTTTCAGTATATATCATATCAGAAAGTTTCCCCACCTACAAAAGCCATGTTTTCAACTGACCCCAGTTTCTTCGAGGGATCTTATATGAGTCATACAAGAATCATTTCTATGAAGTATGGTTGAAATTGTAGTTTGCATTTTCCAAAGAGAGTTTTACGATATACCATTCTTCGAAACTGGAGCAAAAAGCCATTTTACAGTTAAAGTTTCTCGAAGGTATCTGATTAAGGGCTACCAGAGGCTTATAACTACCGTGAAATTTGGGTGGAATACTTAATAAAAATTCTTTATAAAGAACGGCTTCAAAAAGGAAGAATTGTGGACAGCCGGACATTACACACCAACACAATGTTCGTGGGATTTGCAGTTACCTGCGTTCATCGCATTTTGAGTGGGTCTTGTGATACGTGTATACATCTGTAACAAGGGAAATGGGGTCTTTATAGAAAATATATTATATGCAGTTGATGCTACATTTATTTATGGAATTGTCATGTGGTCTATTGCCTTTTGTATGGATTTGTGATAAACTGTTGTGTTGCAGGAAAGGGGGCTTGAATCGAAAATGTCTTGTGAATGCAGCTCGTGCTACGTTATTTTGGTTGGAATCGTATGAAACTTCCATAGATTGTTTGTTAACCCTTGTCATGCTGAATCCGAAATATTCCGGTTTTGACAGAGGAATAGGCAGAAATCAGCCTGCACATATGCGCAGTCTGATCTTAGTCTACACCACCTGTTGGTCTTTGTAGGCAAAAGATGTTTATAGAAATTAATTTTCAAGAGAAATTTTGACCTATAATCAAGCCATCCAGTGCCTTCAGTGATTTCTTTTTAATTCAAAGCTATTTATTCAGCATGACAAGGGTTACAAATTCTTACATCTTTAGCTGGCTATTAAGCTTTGTCTAGGGTGGCGTTTATTATAACGCTCATACAAGTTTACTAAATTTTCATACTTTTTCGTGTCAGGCGTTTTTGTTTTTGTTTTTGTTTTTTTGTTTTGTTTTTTGCAAGCACAATCCGTCTCTGACAACTCTTTTTCTTTTAACCCATTACGAGGCAACAAAATTTTAGACTGGTCCATATTGAAAGAAGTTGAAGTTGATTTTTTACAAATCTTTTGACTTTTTGAGTGGAAAGCATTGTGGATAATGAAGAAATTGCTTGTGAAAAATCAATTTCACCATTTGCCACAATGTTTTCCAAATGCTTTTACTTTGGGTGCCTCAAAAAGCATCATTGTGTGGTAATGGGATAATTCTCAGGCGTCAGTAAAATCGAATTATAGTCAGTAAATGCACGCTATTTTGAAGTGTGGGTAACCCATTTCACACAGTGACGCTTTTTGACGCCCCCAAGAAAAGACAATTGGAAAAAAGTGTTTGCTACCAATAAAGTTGAAAAAATGTACAATTTCATTAACTATATTGTTTCATCTGCAACTCCTTTCAATTTACTAAGTCTAAAATGTCGTCTGGTAATGAGTTCAGTGTATAGAAAACAGTAAGTTTAGAAATATTTTTGTTCATTGATAGATTCAGACTGAATGTAACATAGGTAAATTGCTTTATCATGTAGATATCCATTTCTTTTTAAAAATCATGGTTAAAAAGGGTGAACCCATCTTTGAAATTTTTAGAGAGAAAATTCGTCGATAGAAGACACGGTACGGATTTAAACGCCACAACATCAGGTATTCGCAATTGCCAGATGACATTTTAGACTTGCTCAAAGTGAAAAAAAGACAAAAAAGGCGTAAATTGGAAAAATATGTGCCAAGAAGGGCATAAAATACTGAGAAAATTGGGAATTGTTTATTTCAAGTATTTTTTTCTTTCCCTCTTTGTTTTCCTTATGCATTTCTCTTAAGTGTGTGGAAAGATGGAATTGTATTGTTATTGGTTTAACCCATTTCCACACAATGACGCTTTTTAACGCCCCTCAAGAAATACAATTGGGAAAACAGTCAGTAAAATACACAAGCAATTTCTTCATCATATACAATATTTCCTACCTAGAAAAATAAGAAAAAATCTAAAATTTCATGAACTTTGTATTGTCGTCTGCAACTCTTTTATAATTTGGACCAGTCTCAAATTTTGCTGTCTGGTGATGAGTTTAAATCATTGTGTGCAAGACCGTATTGTTTGCCGGCATTCATGGTTATAATCACTCACACCGTCATACCGGGGGGAGGGGGGGGTGTCGTTTGAATCCTTCTCTGTAGCCTGGTTATTACATATACATTTGGGAATTTCAATATAAAATTGACAATAAAGCCGATCTTGCTCGAGCAACCACTTCTATAAAGCGACCACGTCCATTGAGCGACCACAATCGAAATCCCCATTTTAAACGCAAAAGCTCTTAATAATTGAAGGAGGTAAATCACAACTAAAATCCCAGGTTGTTGAGTCCCAACAGCATAGGACTGAATAAGCGGGGATTCTGTAAATGTATGAAATCAAATCAATTCTTCATATCATTGTCAAAAACAAGTGTATTAACCCCTGTCATGCTGTATAAATTACCTTACTGAATTGCTGTAAATTCAAAGAGCTGAAAGCACTGATAGAACTTGTTGTTCAAAAATCAATATTTCTTTTAGAAATCAATTTTATAAACAACTCTGGCAGGAAAATTACATGCAGGAGGTGTAGACTAAGATCAGACTGCACTTATGTGCAGGCTGGTCTTGGTCTACATCTCCTGCCAAAACCGGAATATTCCGGGTTCAGCATGACAAGGGTTAAGCGATCATTCTCTTAAGCGACCACTTTAGGGCGTCCCTTGAGTGATCGGTTAATACAAGTTTTATTGTAATAGGAAAACGACCCGCCCTTGGTAAGTTTGAATCCCCTTTACAGAAACCATTGATCAACCATCGCATATTGTTAAGATTTGTAGCTCTCTGGACTTTAAAATCATTCAAGTTTCCAAACCTCCTATATGCCTGCAACCTCCAATTTGTAAAATCCGAAAATCAAGTTCAGTTGAGATAAGTTTGCTCTGGTCATAGTCGATGTGCACGATCCGATGACTTTAACCTCGCTATTGCACTTATGTCATATTTACACAAGCATTACAATGACGAACAACTAGCCTCACGGGGGCAGTTCAGAACGGTCTGACAGTTGATTCTTCTCCAACTTTTGTTTGTGAACAGGTACAGTGTCCTCAATTGTCCCTTATGTGGTCTCCTATTTAGATCCCAATTCAGGATTAATCTGGCCAAAACATGATTTGTTGTTCTATTACTGTGTTGATTGTGAGCAATAACCTTTCTGTCTTTCATTTCTGTAATGAGTAATTAAACTGACATGTTTGTCTCAATTATTACTGCGTTTGCACTATGTTCATGGTGGCTCCGCTTGTCCGAAACGTGGCACGCCGTGGAATTCTGGTCATATATGTCTTTTTTGTTATATGTTCCAAGTCTTCTACCACTATAACATGTTAAGCCAATGCCACACAAGCCCTCATTAAACTCCTGACGAAAAGAGCTCTGGAAAACATTGAGGAATGAAGAAATTGCCTGTATCAAGAAATTTCTTCTTCATCCACAATGTTTTCTATCCAAGAAGAAAAAAAAAAAAAAAAAAAAAAGAAAGAAAAAAATATCAATCAACTTAAAATTGTCGTCTGCAGCTTCTATCAATTTGGACCAGTCTCAAATTTTGAAAAACAGGAGAGAGTTTGTGTCGGTGCCATGGATACTCTAAGGCGTATTACGATTAGGCTAACGGGTATCAGCACGGTGCGTTCATCACGTTCTGACAAAGTCCCTGGCGTTCTGATAAAGTTCCGACACAATTCTATGTCTTTTCGCCGTATGATACTGACAACTCATTAATCGACCATCGGGGGAAAATATGAGCATGCTTATTTCAAAGTATGAAAAGAGACAACGTTAGAAATCCGTAAAAGAACACAACAATAACGTAAAACAATCGTGGATTTTCGGAATGTACACCCTCTCATACCGGGGTGAGCCGGAGGGAGACGTAAGCCATCCATTATGGAACGCAACAAGAACGTAAAACAATCGCGGCTTTTCGGGCTATACACCGTTTCACACCGGGGTAAGCCGGAGGGAGACGTAACCCATCCATTATGGAACGCAAAATTGACGTTAAGAAACCGTGGCTTGTCGGCTATATACCAATACAAACCGGGGTAAGCCGGAAGGAGACGTAAGACATCCGCAATAAAAAGCAAAAAGAACGTAAACAATCGTGGCTTGTCGGGCTATACATCGTTTGCACCAGGGTAAGCCATCCGTAATGGAACTCAACAAAGACGTAAAACAATCGTGACTTTTCGGGCTAAACACTGTTTCACATCGGGGTAAGCCGGAAGGAGACGTTACCCATTCGTTATGGAACACAACAAGGACGTTAAGCAATCGTGGCTTGTCGGGCTATTCACCAATACAAACCGAGGTAAGCCGGAAGGAGACGTAGGCCATCCGTTAAGGAACTCAACAAATACGTAAAATAACCATGGCTTGTCGGGCTATACACCGTTACACACCGGGGGAAGCCGGGAGAAGACTTAACACACCCGTTAGAAAGTAAAACAATTGTGGCTTTAAGGGATATACACATTTGGTCACCGGGGTAAGCCGGAAGAAAACGTTACCCATCCGTTCTGGAACGCAACAAGAACGTAAAACAATCGTGAACTGTCGGGCTATTCACCGTTACATACCGGGTAAGCCGGAGAGAGACGTAAGACCACCATAATGGAACGCAACAAGAACGTAAACAAATTGTGGCTTGTCGGGCTATACAACGTTACACACCGTGGTAAGCCGGAAGGTGACGTTACCTATCCGTTATGGAACGCATCAAGAAAGTAAAACAATCGTGGCCTGTCGGGCTTATCACCGGGGTAAGCCGGAAGGAGACTTAAGACATCCGAAATGGAACGCAACAAGAACGTTAAAAAAATCTTGGCTTGCCGGGCTATACACCGTTACACACCGGGGTAAGCGGGAAGGAGACGTAAGACATTCGTTCTGGACCGCAACAAGAACGTAAAACAGTCGTGCCTTGTCGAGCTTTACACATGTTTCCTCGGTTTCAATAAAGGTCACTTCTAAGTTTAGCTATGAACTCTGCAGCGGCAGGTAGGTGCTGTCGCGATTTGGTCCATTCATCCCGTTATGATGACGGATTTAACCCTTTCCTGTTTTTCAAAATTTTAGACCTATCCAAATTCAAAGGCTTTCAAGCGAAAACTTAAAGTAAATTCAATTTAAAAAAATAACCAGTTAGTAGGGTAGAAAATATTGTGGACTAAGAAGAAATTACTTGTTACAAGCAATTCCTTCTGTTTCTTCAATATTTTCTCAATTAGAAAATAACGGGGGTGTCAGGGCGTAAAAAACCATGGATTGAACGGGAAAGGGTTAACGCGCCTCATTTCCACCTCAGCGACACGGCAATCCAATTCTACTAAGTTGCTAATCCCGTTCTCCTGTGTCGCATAACTATAAGGTTTGCACCGTGTTGGATAACATCATCATAGATGGATTGTGAACACAGTGTAAACACAGCGAAAAGACATCAGTCAAAGACTGGAATTTTATCCTCCTTTATCGGTAGTAAAATGAAACAGAAACACACAATTTTAAAACTTGTTGCTCATGCGGCTAAGCTTCTGACAACGACATATATATGTTAATCAGAAATGATTATCAAAAACAAACAAACAAACAAACATAATCTAAAAATTTGTATTCAGTGTATAATTTAAATCAGTGTGGTGCGTAAAGGGTTAACAAAAAATTATCTGATCTTACCTTAGGCAACATTGAGTGAAGGGTAGGTAAAAATCTAACCCGGCAATTCTTTGATCATGCAGCGTGAACCGACAATAAAAAGTTCAATTAGATATCCTATTATATCGCCATCGCTTTGTGTCCCCCTAATTTCAAAGACTTCCGCTTGAAATCAAACAAATTGATCAAAGCCTGCTTACTGGCCTCCCGCCAGTATAGACTGTGTAATCAACTTATTTATAAACCCTTTGCCAAATGGTAGATCAAGTCCCAGTTCAAAGCGTTGTACCGACTCAAAGGTGTTGTAATACCGTTTCTATGTGGACATATTGGCCTTCTTTCAATCTTCCTACGACCGGATATCGAAAAGTGCATATCGTGCATTAGTAGTATTCTTATCATGATCCGGGACTGTCATCCCATTCAGCCTCAGCCTGTCAAAACCGAAAGTCATGCGTTTGATTGTAGCAGACGACGGTACCGTTGTGCTTATTTCAACATTCCGTCGGTGTAATTCTTAAACCTCGTAACTACAGTTTAATTCAAGCTGTAGTTACGAGGTTTTAGAATAACACCGAAGATTCGGTTTTTTGTGTGTGTGTTTGTTTTTTTTTTTTACAGAATTGGGTGACTCGTGTAGCATAAAAAATAATTGTTTGAAAAAAAATGAAAAACGTGTGTCCTCAGCAATTACTCCTTTCTCAAAATGTTTTCATCACATACTGAATTATACTAAGCCAGCTATTTACTCTGGTGCTTCATAAGACGGGATATACTGCAGTACGTTACTCTGTACATATAACTGAACACTCGACTACAAAAGTCAAGTTGAACTAGTCAAAGCTCATTCAAAAATACTATAGAATTCAAAATGACGGCTAGGATCGAAAACTGCAAAATCTGAGTTCGAGTGGAAGGAATCTGAATTTTTTCTCTGATATTACTGTTTTGTAACACGTTGATTGGTTATTTTTGACGAGTTGCTTTACCTTAACCCATTAGTACACTTTAAAGTTAAAAGTACCATTTTTGCTTAACGGCGTGTAGTAGTATACGCTGCCACGGGTAGCGAACAATTTTATAATTTCTACAACGGCTGCACGCGTTTAAGATAGTTTTCATTCTCTTTTGTGAGTTAAGAAAGGTTTTTAAGCTGGTAAACACATTTCAACAGCCCACTGATTTACAAGCCATACTGGTAACGTATTATGCGAACATCAAAGGAAAAGTTCGGCAAACGTGTGTAATTTATACGGGCAGAGTATTAGCTACAAAGGGAAAAATATGACAACATATCTCACTTATCGTACAGATTTTTTGAAAAAGACCGTTAAGATTTAGTTATCCATAATCTAAACAAAGTATGTTTCTTTGACAAGCATGCAGAATATAGTGAAATTCTGGTGGTATTTGAAACAAAAAAGCCGAAAAAGTTAAAAGAAACGAAACTCTCCTTACTTAATATTACAACAACGTATTTTTCCCCGTGGGGTGATCGGGTTGATAATTTGACTTTTTGAGTGTAGTATGCAGTTAAAGCGTTAAAATATAACTCATTATTTTCAGGAGCCTTTTTGCTGTATATCGAGTAAAAATATTTCACTCTGATGATACCTTTAAACAGACATTCGTGACGTTAAATTAAGTATTAGTTCACTATTCAAGTTGGACTCGTCCACAGCCTTTTCTCAATGTTGATGTTATCCAAACGCTGATTGGTGCGGTTCATCTCAAAGGCGTGACGTCACACAGTAGAGGGATTGTCGGCGGCGGGCATGTGGCTTTGATGTTTTATTTTCAAAACTTTTGCATGTTTATGGAATATCAAATAAATCCGGGTGAGTTTACCAGGCATTTGGATGTTAATTTAGACGTGTAAAGATTCATTTGTGATATTTGTGGGAAGTCTAATCAGGAAAGTGAATTAATGAACTTGGAAAGCATCTGTCTTTAAGTTGGATAGGGGTCCCTTTAGGACATAAACAAGTTGCTCCCAGGTAATTTTTCTGTGTTCAATCCGTATCAGAGAGGCATATATGGTCAACAAAGAATATTTGTGTCAGCATGTAAGAAGATTATATCAAAACATACGCATCGAGCTTGTGTATATTAAAATGTTAATGTCTAATCTGTAACTTGATCCAATTTCATTATTTTTCGGATTTTGTAAACATAGAAACCCAGTCACAATCGTCGTGACCAATTACGGGAATTTCAGGCCGTAAGTTTATTTAAATGGAACTGTATTTTCATTCTCTAAATGTATTTTTGTGTAATATCTTATACAAATATTTGGCGTTTTATCTGTACTAACAATAAAGTTCTGCCCCTGTTAGAACCCCGCTGTGTGTATATACATTGTGAAAAATGGCGGATGAGAGCTTAGGACAAAATGTATGGGTATTCCTATGTCAGAGTTTGAACCAATTTTTATCATCAACTAACATCAAAATAAACGATGACTGGTAGTATTTTCTTCTCCTCATGACCCACAGTTTTCATTAATCATACCCGCTTTTTGTTTGTTGAAAACCAGCATGGACTGTGTGTATGTAACTTCTAATTACAATCAAAACAACAAGTTAGAAAGCTAACAGCAAAGGCCCAATTCATGCTAGAATTCAAGTGAACCTATATTAGGGAATAACCTCTCAATTAAATGGATTTATCTACATAATTTATCATTTTGATATTGCAGAACGATTCTGCATAAGAAGGCAGTATATTTACAATATGATCTAAATACACATCATTGATTAAGCACATGGGTTAAATTTAACCCATTACCAGACAACAATTTGTAGATTGGTCCAAATTGAAAGGTTAAACAGACAATCCCAAGATAATGAAAGTTTAAATGATTGACCTCTTGGGCGGAAACTGTTCTGTTCTTATTTAACAAAACCAGACCTCATTGAGGTGGTGAAACATCTTGAAAAAGCAAAAGTGTATCACCTGCCAGTAATACCCGAAAGGGGAGTTAGGCAGTATATATAGATAGATAGATAGGGAAATAAAGCTATGGCTTCTTAAAAGCAACTCTTCATTCTCCACAATGTTTTCTCAATTTGTTTTCGGGGGTGGGGAGGGCACAGAACTTAAATTGTTTGAATGGTTGAACAGATCTAAAGAAATGCCAATAGCTGAAGTTACTGCATGTTTACAGACCAAGAGTTGGCACTCGTTCTTAATGTATTTCATTGTTAGCTTTAACCTGTTACCAGATGATAAAATTTTTAAACTGCTCCGAATTCTCAGAAGTGACAGATTGACAAACTATACTTGATTAAATTTTAAAATATTTTCATTTTGGAGTAATACATTATTGCAAATAACTACCTTTTTCAGTTTCAATTTAAAACTTTACAAGAAAGCTGGGTTATGTAGGAATGACATGGTATCTTTATCATTTCAGGAATGTAGACTGAGTGACAATGTCAAGTAAGGTCGACCTGTTTCTGTCAGAGTCAGGCGGAAACAACTTTACAGAGACCGCCCCAAGACCACCCGTCCCAGGTGAAGAAAACGAAAAAGAAAGTAATGGCGGGATGTCTACCAAAAGCAGTGCCAGCTCGCACAAAAGCCATGTTTCGCACACATCAGGAAGAAGTAACTCTTCTAATAAAGGTGATATCAATCCCGCAACCCCTAGAAAATCTAACATTGACAAGAACAATGCAAGCATGTTGTGTTCGCTTCAAGGATGTGATGATGAAATGGATGCTCCTTTAGGATTTGAACCGGAAGGATCAGCCACTAATTCTCCCCCATTCACAGAAAATAGCACTCCTCCATGTAGTAGATGGGCAAAAAGTCTACATGTGTTATTGGATGACCGTGATGGAATTTCATTATTTCGAACGTTTTTAGAACAGGAAGGTATTGGAACCTTTTCATTAGATTTCTGGTTTTTGTGTCGAGGGTTGAAGCTGAAAGATTCAGAGGATGACAATAGTCAAGTGATAAAGGCAATTTATAGAAAATATATCAAAAGTGATAAGTTACCATATCTAGGTAGTGATACAAAAAAGAACATAGTTGACCAAATGCAGTCAGGAATGGATTTATCTATATTCAATGCAGCTCAAGAGGAGGTAGAACAATACATGGCAAATGATGCATATCCTGCTTTCTTAAAATCAGACTTGTATATCCAGTATTTTGCCAGGGGTGGCGATAGTTCAAACTCTAGCAGTGGATCAAATAGTGCTCGTCCTGTTTCTTCAGGACCTTTACCCACTCTGAGAGAAGATCATGAATTAGAGCATGGTGACTTTGTCCAACCATTGAATATGGGACCTCCTCTATCAAAATCATTTACGAGAACACCAATAAATGATTCCCGGAGACAAGAAGTGTTTAGGTAAGCATGTTAAACAGTGTGTGTTGTTTTGGGATTAATTCATTGGCAAAGTGGAAATATATTGGATTAACCTTGTGCTCAGATCAATCTGGATTATGATGAGGTTGATCAAGTTCATGGGATTATTTTGGGGTTAATGTATAAAACTTGATTTTCTAAAGGGTACCTTACACAACAGTTCTGTTCTTTAATTCTGTAAGGTCTCTTTCAAGGTATCCTTATTCAAGGTATCCTCATTCTGATGCAGTGATCTGCTAAAGCTGTGTTTTAAGCTCAGCATAGCACCAATGCGAAGTGGGCTACTGTTATCGGTCATTGTCCGTCGTCTGTCTGTCCAGAATTTCTTGAAAAATCTCCTCCTTCTAAACAGTAAACTGATTAAGCTGAAACTTGGCGGGAATGTCAACTGGGTGAAGTTCTACTAAAGTTGTTAAAGTAAGTCAATTCGATGAAAAACTTTGGTCCTTCTGATTTTAAAAAAGGTATATTTTAATCTTCTTTACAGAAACTACAAGGCTAGTTAGGGCATTCATATTTCATATATAGCATAACCACACGGTGGTCTACAAAGTTTGCAAAAATTATACCTCTCGGGCCAAAAATGGCCCCGCCAAGTTCAGTAGACTTCCTTTCTGACATTGGGAAAAGTAGCTGGAGGCTTTGAAAGGATGTTGTGGTAGAACTGGTGGGAGATATACCAGGAATTCATGGTTAGGTGCTCCAGCTGCTGTGGTGTGACTGAAATACTGTTAAAAGTGGCGTTAAACCCCATTTAATCAATCAAAAAATCTAAGAGATTCATATTTGGTATGTAGCATAACTAGATTGTTTTGTACTATTTACTCAAAATTACACCCCTAGAGTAAAAAACGGTCCTGCCCTTGGGGTCCAAAATATTTTCTAGGGAAAATCACACAAGTAAATCTTCTCCTTCTGAAATGTTTGTATTTCCGTTTATTATCATGGCTACCGTACCACATTCCCATATGAGCGATGCCCCCAGAAGACGGTTAGTTGTTACGGGAGATAGTGCAAGGATACAGGACGAAACTACTGAGAGCTCCGCCTGGTTCTTTAACATGCTCGATAGATAGCACCATCACACAGGGCCTCGGTTTAGATATGTTCAGCCCAGGGCTTGAACCCATGATCTTGAGGTTTTAAGTCAAGTGCTCTACCAACTGAGCTAATCGGGCTGACACCCCTTCTGAAATATAAGGTGTAGGATATTTATATTTGGTATGTAGCATTACTGGGACCCATTTTATCGTGTTACTTAAAATCATGTCCCTAGGGCTAAACCAGATCTATCCTAGGCTTACAAACTTTGGGGCAAATTACTTAATTTGAGCAAGTTAGAAAAAAAATGTTCTTCTTACTACAAGACCTAGGGCATTTCTATTGGAATGTTACATAACCAGATAGTTGTCCATAATTTTTGTTGGAATCATGCCATCAAAAAGCAGCAGAGGATTCAGGTGAGTGATTTAGGATCATCATTGTCCTCTTGTTGTAAAATTGTCCCACAATAATTAGAAACATCCCCATTTGTGAGAGTTCTTTTTGAGACACTATCCCTTTGGTTTCAAAGGCCTAGTAACTAGGTTGTTACTGTGATGGGGATAAGTTCAAGGAAGTTGCAGAATTATGATTTTTTTCAAAATCTTTATATTTGTAATAGAATTACCATGGATAATGCATGAATTGCTTCTAACATGCAATTCTTTTTCATTTTGCACTGTGTTGTCAGCCACTTTTTGAATATGGACCAGCCTGAATTTTTTTTGTCAGAAAGTGGTTTGAATTTTGTCTTGCTCAGAATAATAATGACTACCCAGAGCTACAGATAAAGGAGGTATTTTGAATTTGACATGGTTCCTGTTTGACTGGTAAAGCAGGGCTTTGAACCACAATACACTGAAAAATTCCTGTCTTGACTCTTTCTCCCAAGGCATTTAACCCCTTTAGAGAAATTTCCCAAATTGGGTATCTTGGGTCCTCCGATTGTCAGTTATGTATCTTGTGTACTGTTGAAAAAATTAATTGCTAATTCAGAATTTCATGAGAGATTTATAAGAGAGATTTATGATTAAGCTTCAATTTTACTCTTATTATTTACCTTTTTTGACCCTATTGAAGTTCTATTGGGAATCATTTTGACCCCTAAGTTTTCAGTGATGAGATATGACTTTTGAAAGAAAAACCGAAATAATTGCTGCCCTCATATCTTTAAAAGATAATGGATATAAGTAAGAAAGTGTCTGTTGACAATATTACATCAACACACCAACAAAATGTCTGAGCTGTGGTTAATACATTTTGCTTTCACACCTACAATATTTATGATTTACTCTTTGTGTTGTTTTGACCCTAAAAAACAGGGCCCAAGATAGAGGGAGCAATTTTGATTTTAATTGTAAAAGTTCATCAGTTGTACATCAAGCCCTGTTTCATAGGTACCCATTGGAATTGTCTTGTCAAGCCAATTCTAATAAATACATGTAATATAGGGTTTGGAAGAAGATGATAGAATTTGGAATGGCATCCTTTCCTCTTATCTAGAGCCTCTCCATGGAGGTGGTGTACAGGCTCTCGTTACATCACAACAATGTAGGATGTAACATCAAAGGGACAGTGTTGACTTTGTTTAAAACCTAACATCCTTTGATCTTCACCATCATCAAAGGATGCAGTTATTACATTGTCACATGAACACTGAAAGAAAAAAATCCTCCAGAAATCAAGCAGGTGAAATTACATGGCTGTAACTTGTATCAACTTGTAAGGCAAATGCCAGTGTTTGGTATGCGTGATAACTTTCTTGAGTTTCAAGTACAATACTCACAATCTTAGCCAATGTTACCTTCAATTATAGACTTAGGCTTTCAGAACTTAATTTGAAAAAAAACCTCCTCTATCAAGGCCTTAACCAGTGGGGTACAAAACTTGCATGTTGACAAATGCTTGAAAATGCCGTTGTTCCAGGTAGCCAAGTTAAAACTAATTATAGCGTATTTGGTTAAAAAAAAAAGGTTTTCAGTGTCCAGAAGGGAAAAGGGATCAAACAAGCCTTAGGGTTGCTAAACTGATTTGACTTGTAACTATAGTTTAATCTACAGAATGGTAAATCAATTTTTTAACTTGATAAGTCAGTATATAAACCAATTTGAAAGAAAAAAATGATAGTAATAATAAAAAAATCTATGAATCCCAAATCACAGCTGTATTTGGTCTATGAAGTAAAGATTTACTTTATCAAGGGCTACTTATCAAAACCAGTGTTTGATCTGAAAAATAGGTCTGATAAAAACCAACTATTCTGGCATATTATTCTCTTTGTTATAAATCTTGTAACAAGATCTAGGTAAAAATTCACAAAGGTATGCCAGATTATAGATGAAAAGAATGGCCAGTCTGGTTAATGTCCTACCTTTATCTATATATTAACTTAATACTTTTACTTGTGGCAAATTATTTAGGGCAATAACATATCTGAGGGATATTAATTTGAAAGCTTAACCCAATACCAGACAGCAGAATTTTAGACTGGTCCAAATTGGAAGGAGTTGCAGACAACAATGAAAAGTATATGAAAGTTCATTTTTTAAACTTTCTGGGTAGAAAACATTGTGTAATATGAAGAAAGTGCTTGTTACAAGCAATTTCTTCATTTTACACAATGTTTTCCAAATTCTTTTTCTACAAGGCCGTCAAAAGGCAAATGGGTTCTCTATTACAAGATGACAAAATTTTAGATGGTTCAGATTGAAAGAAGTTGCAGATAGGCTTAAGTTGATGTAATCTTAAAAATCTTTGTCCTTTTTGGATAGAAATCATTATAGACAATAAGGAGAAACAAGCAACTTCTTCATTTACAACATTTTTTCTAAAGCTATTTTTTTTGAGGGTCATAAATAAACAGGATTATGTGGGAATGAATTAATGTCCAACATATATCTATAAATCACCTCTTAATCTGAAAGCTTAAACTTGCATGGCAGAGTGACTAGAATTACTATTTTTGATTTCTTATTCTAAGAGTATGGTCACTTACCCAAATTGACAGATTACTTGCCAATGAAGCTCTGACAGGAAGTTCTACTTACATATTAAAGTTTTTTTGAAACATTTATGGCCTATACCAAGCCACAAAAAATTAAATTGGTTTGTTGACAATCTAAATGTTGTAACTATAGCTACTATAAGCTGTGGTTACAATGTTTAGGTTGGCAAACCAGCATAAATGCTGAAAAAATCAACCAATGTCATAGTAAAAAAAAATGGTTAGCTTGGAATGTTATTTATTTTATTTTATTTTTTTTTATGAAATCCAATGCTTTTGGAGCTCTGTACCATTTAGGACCTGATCAAGATATTCTATCAATGAAAAAACCCTGATCTCTCATCAACAATTCAGTATGGTATAGAAAATAAGAAATCAACATCTCTTTGTTTTCGAACCAGGAAAAAAGTTATATTGATGGGATAAAGTGTAAACCGGCAGCAGTAAAAAGGGAAAAGAGTATAGTGGTATGATAAGACTTCTTTGAGTTGAGATTTTTCTCTTTGATCTGGAGGCTTACCCTTTACTCTAAACTTTGTTCTTTTTCGTACAGTCAAAAAAAACCCAAAACTAGTTAATTATTTGAAAGGCTATCTTTTTTTTTTGATTAGCGATATAGACCAGAAAAGTTGCTATTGTGACTTACAATATTTATGAACAGGTAAGGCTTAAGAAAAAACTAGTTATCTACATTTTTCCAATTCAGGTGGATATAGTTGTTGACAAGATTTTTTTTTTATTCCAAAACCTTTGCCTTGTTGAATAAAATTCTTCTCAGATACACATTAAATACAAAGGGTTGAAAGCACTAGGTGTTGGCCAATATTTCTTTTGAATTAAATTTCATAAATAACCTGAAACTTAACAGTCATCAATTTCTTTCTGAAGTTGAGCTCCATGGGGGTCATTGCTGGCATTACCAACACTATTCTAACCTGGGACCAAAGCATCTATTATAATTGAAGTTTTGTGACATGAAATAACATAATTCCTAAACCATGACAGTATAGAAAAGTAAATGGTCATTATCAGGGACTCAAATACTGTTTGCAGGAACCCCTGCGGGTTCCTTCGACCCCAACTTATTGATGTCAGACTGAATCCCAGTTTGAATTGTCAAAGATTCCCTCAATTTTTAGGTCTATGTTTACTCCAGAATAGAGATCTTAAATGGATTTCCATTAATGACTTTGTAACATTTCAGATTCTGAGTTTTTTTATTCAATCAGATACTCAAGAAAGCTCCCTTTGTTTTCTTAATTCTTTAATTTATTTGAATGACATGGTAGATCCTTCAAAGCGATAGTAACCCTTTCCTGTTTTTTGAAATTAAGACTGCTCCAAATTGAAAGAGGTTGCAGATGACAAATATGTCAAAGATAATGCAGACAACAAATTTTAGTCAATAAAATTTTAGACTATTTAAGCAATTTCTTCTTTTACCACAATGTTTTCTCAAGTATAAAATCACAGCCACGTAAAATCCTGGGTTTGTACAGGAAAGGGTTAAATTTCATCAACATGAAACTGTTGTCTGCGACACTTATAGTCTTTATTTTAGTGATTTGGTAATGGTTTAACCTCTGTGACATTAGATGAGCCTAAAAACTTGATGTCTGGAAATGTGTAGTCTTTTCATTTGAAGTATGCAATGCCTGAATGGTAAGGATATATAAGAGCTTTCCTCTCATGGTGTAGACGATTTTTGAATGAGGTTGCAATTAGTGTGGTACTTACAGACGGAAGGCTTCAAAGATCACAGATATAGACTTTTTCTACATTCAGTTATGATTATCTATTTATGTGATCAACTGCTGACTAGTAATTAACCCATTACTATCAAATTTCTCTGTTCTACACGCTTAACCCATTCCCACACTGCGAAATTTTAGACCAGTCCATATTGAAAGGAGTTGGGGATGTCAACTTAAAGTGCATGAAATTTTCTAATTTTTTTTTAACTTTCTGGATAGAAAGCATTGTGTAAAACAAAGAAATTGCTTGTTACAAGCAATTTCATCATTGTACACAATGTTTTCCCAATGTTTTTTCCTGATTGAAAGCAGTTGCTGACATTAATTCAAAAGTTTTGAAATTTTGAATTCTTTTTACTTTTAGGGTAGAAAACATTGTGGATAATGAAGAAATTGCTTGTTAAGCAATATCTTCATTTTCCACTATGTTTTCCAAATCTTATTAACTTGGGGGCGTCCAAAAGTGACCTTGAGTGGGAATGGGTTAAATAGCTGCCTGTCTCATCAAATAGCGTCTGCCCCTCCTTTAAATTTGGAAGAGTTTAAAATGTTGTCATCTGATAATGGGTTAAGCATCATACAGACAAAGCAACCATTAACTTTATAATGTGCTCAGTGAAATAGGGAGAGAGTGTATGATATATTCCTGAGATGATATACAGTTAATGATTGCAATGAAATGGGGAACATTTTGAATATGAAATGAGCAGAAAAAGATTTTTATGATCATAATCCTTTGCACAACAGGACTGAAATGAGTTATATCCGCACACAGCTTCAATTTTAGTCTGCTTTAAACCCACTAACAGACAACAACATTTAGACCGTTTTAAATAAATTTAATGCAGTTTCAGAAAACTTTAAAGTTTATGAAATTTTATAATTCTTCTGATGACTGGGAAGAATGAAGATATTGCTTGTTATGAGTAATTTGATTGTTTTTCTTCTATTTCTTTCCAAGCTTGTTAACTTGAGGTGCTTTAGCAACTGTGTTGGAATGGGTCATGGATATCTACTTGAGCCCTTTTCATTAACCCATTCCTACTCAATGAAGTCATCTAAGAATAAAGTTTTGAAAACATTATGGAAAACGAAGTAACAAGCAATTTCTTCATTATTCACAATGTTCTATACTCCAAAGGAGCAAAATTTTTAGATAAAAATAAACTAAAAATAGTCTTCTGTAACATCTTTGATTTAGAACCAGTCTAAAATTTTGTAGTCTGGTAATATATGAAATAGAATAACAAACATCTTGAACTCTAAAATTGGAGAAGGAAGCTTGACAAAAGGAGACAAAGTTTTGGCCTATTTCCATTCCATATCCTAGGGTATATCTGAAAAGTTCATGGAGAGTAAAAAGATGGTTTAGATTATCAGCAAGCACTTTAAAAGTTTGTTTCAACCTCTGTCATGCTGAATAGATTTTTGAAAGCACTGTTTTGAGTCAGTCTTGAATTTTATAAAGATCTATTTTTTTTTAAAGGGACAAGCAGGTGTGTGTATTACAGATCAAACTGCATGTTTGTGTGGTCTGAACTTTGACCAGTTTGACCTGCAAAAACAGGAATGCTTGGGGTTCACTATTACATGTGGTTAAGAGACTGTTCAAGTTGATAGGTATTCAGATATTTGGAATGTCCTTGCTTAGATAAATTAAGTATTAATTAAGGAGAATAAACAACATTATAATACTGGCGGAAAGAAAGAGTGATTTTTAATACCCATTACATTTCATTTTAAATGGGTGAAAGGATGAAAGACAGTTTTCCTTAAACTGGTTTTATATGGCAAAAGATGGGCTTTTTGATCATGTGAGGCATAGGTCATTAAAAGAAGCACTAGGGTGTGAAATTCACCTCTATGCTTTGCTCCTTAAATTTGTTACAAGACGACAAATTTTTAGACTGGTCCATTTTCAAATAAACTGCAGATGACAAATTTTGTTTGTTGAAGGATTAAATTCTTCATCATTTTGGGTAGAAGACATTGTGGATAATGAATTTTTTCATTTTCCTTAATGTTTTCTTTACAGATTTTATCTTGAGGGTTGAAAAAAAGCTGGATTGTGTGGGAATAGGAATGTCATATTTGCAATGGTCAGTATATGAGGGGGGGGGAGCAGAAATAAAAATCATTTAGAAAGATCATTACCACAAATTTTCAAATAAGGCCATCATTGGTCTGAAATTGTTAATTCAGATCAGATGTGTGGCCGCCGTCAAAGCGCAGTTGGTATCGCATCAGACTTCCAATTTTCAATCATAGGGTGTCATGGGTTAGATCCTCAGTGGCACATATCTTATCCTACATTTGTCTCTCACCAATTGATGGATGATCATAAACCTAAGTGGGATAGCAGCTGGAGGCTAGGAAAGGATGTAGTGGTAGTACTGGTGTGAGATATACAAAGAAGCCATTGTTTGATGCTCCAGCAGCCCCCCCCCCAATATGACTGAAAAATTGTTAAAAGCGGCATTAAACCCCCTTCAAACAAAACAGATGTGTGGTTTCATTTGTTGAATAGCTAAGGAAAGGTTGACAGAGTTGAGGAATTGTCTTCATTTTGATTTGTTACTTCCATTTATTTGTGATGTAAAGCTCCAGAGGTGCTTCCAAGAAGTCAAGATTTCTTATGTTAACCCATTTCCAAATAATCTTGCTTATTGGCTCTTAAGAAAAAGACTATGAATAATATTGTGGACAATGAAGAAATTGCTTGTGAAATGGCAAAGACTTATTTGTTTCAATTTTGACCAGTAAAATTATGTAGTGTGGTTATGGGCTTAGATTTAAAATTGTCAATTTACAAGGTGTAGTGACACAATGTAGTTGGAGCCCCTTTTCTGTTGGGCTTATTGTTTACTACAAGGTATACTTAACCAATTATTTGTGGTTGATTTCCCCCTCCATATCTGTTAATTAGATCTTAGAAAATGTAGTTTGCCTTTGATCAGGGTAATTGCCAATGAATGTACCGCTTAACCTTATGATGCCAAACTGAAAAACTTAAAACCTTTGTTAACCCTTGTCATCCTGAATGTTGAGTATTTCTGCTTTTGCAGGTGGTATAGACTAAGATGAGACTACACTTATAGGCAGGCCGATCTTAATCTTCACCACCTGTTTGATTTTAAGCTAGAGTTGCTATTAGAATTATTTTATTGACAGAAGAAATATTGACTGATTATCAGGGTCTTTCCTTTGATTTCCATACAGTTTGGAAAAATTATTTAATTCAGCATAGTAAGGGTAAGATAGTCTTATGTTCATCTTGACAATATTTTAGAAATAAACTTGTTCTCATCAATGGATTAACCCTTTACTGTTCAATCCCTGGTTCTTACGTCCCTGTGATTTTATACTTTAGAAAATATTATGGGAAAAGAAGAAATTGCTTGTAACAAGCAATTTCTTCTTTTCCCACAATATTTTCTACCCTGTAAGTTTGTTACTTTTCAAATTGTATTCACTTTTAGCAACTTCTTTCAAATTTGGTTAGTCTAACATTTTTAAAACAGGAAAGGGCTAAGGATAAAGATTACTGGTATATTATGTTGGATGTTTTGCCTAATCGGCTCAAATTGTATGTTGAGGAGATATGAACTGGGCCAAGAAAGCATGGATAGATGTACTTAATGTCTTGATAAGGATATAAAAAATGAAGAATGCAATCTTTAACTGAAAATGTCTGAAGTATCATACTAAAGAAAATTGAAGCTAAGAGCAGAGCTGGAGATGACATGAATTGAGTTATTCATGTAATTAAAGTATGTTTTATTGATTAGAAACTTGGAATGTCAAGGTTTCCAATATTCCAGTTGACAATTCTGCATTGGGCCTGCATAAAAGCTCTGTCAGTTTATTAAACTGCTAGGTCTGTAGGTTAGTTTAATTTTTTTTCGATATTTCTACAACTCATGAGCTTGTAGTTAGATGTTAATCCATTCCCATGCAATCCTGCTTTTTGATGCTCCACATTATAAAAACTTCAGAAAAAATAGAGGAAACGAAGAAATTGCTTGTTACAAGCATTTCTTTGATTACCGGTATCCACAATATTGGTATTTTCTAACCCAAATGAGAATGATTTTCAAAATTTCATTAACTTCGAATTGTTGGCTGCATCTGCTTTGAATTTAGACCAGTCAAAATTCTGTTTTGACTGGTAATGCCTTAACCCATTCCCAAACAGTGACACTTTCTGGCGCCTCTAAGCCCTTTCCTGTACAAATACGGGATTTTACGTTCCCGTGATTTTATACTCGAGAAAACATTGTGGAAAAAGAAGAAATTGCTTGTAACAAGCAATTTCTTCTTTTTCCACAATATTTTCTACCACATAGGATGGTTTCATATCAAATGGAATCCAGTTTTCATTGTCGTCTGCAACCTCTTTCAATTTGGACTAGTCTAAAATTTCCAAAAATTCTGTTTTGACTGGTAATGCCTTAACCCATTCCCACACGGTGACGCTTTCTGGCGCCTCTTAGCCCTTTCCTGTACAAATACGGGATTTTACGTTCCCGTGATTTTATACTCAAGAAAACATTGTGGAAAAAGAAGAAATTGCTTGTAACAAGCAATTTCTTCTTTTTCCACAATATTTTCTACCACATAGGATGGTTTCATATCAAATGGCATCCAGTTTTCATTGTCGTCTGCAACCTCTTTCAATTTGGACTAGTCTAAAATTTCCAAAAACGGGGAAGGGTTAAGAAAAACAATTGGGAAAACATTGTTGAAAATGAAGAAATTGCTTGTCACAAAAAATTTCTTCAAAGGGAATGAGTGAAATAAGAACAAACAAAAGCAGGCAAAAGTTGCTCTTTTTTCAGAAATGTACTAAAGTAAATATTGATTCAAGAGTGTTTGTCTAGGTTTAGTTCAGTTCAAACTGCTACCTGTATATAGACACACTTGTGTAGAGGTGGAATTTGGACAAATATTTAATTGAATAGAACTGAACTTTGGGTTTATTAACCTTTATCGACAACCAGTTGTTTTCTGAAATCTGCAAACCATTTCAGGAGCACTCTTTTCAAAACTTTGTAACTAAAGCTTGATTTTAGTAGCAGGCTAACAATAGACCTGAGTGATTCAAACCTATTTCCTTCAAACAAAGAATTTCATGATAACAAAATAGCAAATTGCTTTTACAGGAATTACACTTTTTCTTGAAACATGCTTTCTTCTCTTTGGTATTTAACCCATTCCCACACAGTGATGATTTTTTCATTTCAAGAAAAACAATTGAGAAAACATGGAGAAATATTTTGCTTGAACAAAGCAATTTGTTCACTTCTCTCATTATTTTCAAGCCAGAAAGTTGGAATAATCTGGTCTGCAACTAAAATATTAATTTGGACAAGTCTAAAATTTTGTTGTCAAGTAATGGGTCCCGACGGCGGCACTCATCCTATCCGACTATTTGTCTCTCACCAATGGGTTGATAATCGTAGACCTATGTGGGATAGCAGCTGGAGGCTAGGAAAGGATGTAATGGTAGTACTGGTGTGAGAAATACTAGGATTCCATTGTTAGGTGCTCCAGCCGCCGCGATATAACTGAAAGATCGTTGAAAGCGGCGTAAAACCCCATTCAAACAAATCAAGTAATGGGTTAGCCCCAGTCACTCAAACTGGTGATAATTCTGATAAGCTAAACCTCCCCCTCTCCCCCATCAAGGTCCAATCTGAAACTATTATGTTAGGCTAATGGCAGATTGGGCACAAGGAGCTGGCATTCATAAATTCATAAATAATTTAGTCACAGCTTGAGATCAAAGCAGACAGAATCATTGTTTTTTGATGACAATAGCTTTTAAGGGGTTGTTTACTTTGATGTTAGAACCATGAACCAATAGATAACTCTTTATCAAACAAGTCTTCAAGTTAAGGCAGTGAGTCTCTGATTATTTCAGTAATCTGTTTAACCCATTCCCACACAAAGATGCTTTTTGATGCCCTAGAGAAATACAATCATTGAAATCTTTGTAGGAAAATGAGATTTAAAGTGTTATTGAAAGTGGCTTAAAACCCTATCCTAACAAACAAGCTAAAATGGGATAGAGAACCACAGCTGTGGTTATTGGAATCATTAGTGATGTTGGCTCCATGGTTGAATGAGGGTTTTACTAGTAAAAGAACATGGATATAAAGTCATTAACCTGGGATTTGATGCTATCTTTTACCTTATCCTGGCAGGCTAGAGGTAAAACTTTCAATACCAGACAGTGAAATATAGATGTATTGGAAGTTGAGAGTTGGAAGACATAATTTGACCCATTCCCACACATTGATGCCTTTGATGCCCCTTTAGCATAATAATATGGAAAACATTGTGTAAAACAAAGAAGTTGCTTGCAACAAGCAATTTCTCCATTTTCCACCATCTTTTTTACTTGCCATGTTTTCTACCCAGATAGTTGACAAACTCTAAAATTTCATCAACTGCACCTCCATTCAATTTGGACTTAAGTCTAGTCTAAAATTTGCTGTCTGATAAAGGGGTGACTGGTTGCCTTTCCAATCTCATTATGTTGACAGTGGTACTAAACCAAAGATAGCAAATCCACAGTCATTTAACCCATTACTAGATGACAAAATTCTAGACTGATCCAAATTTAAGAAGTTGCTGATTGCACTATAATTGGAAAGTGAGCGCCAAATAGGTCAGAACAACTTATAGGGAAAGGAAAAATTACTTGTACATATCAAGAAATTTCTCCTTTTCCCACAAAGGTTTTGCTGTATTTCTTCTGGGCATCAAAAAGAATCATTGTTTGGTAATGGGTACATTCAAATCAAAATCAGTAAAATGATTGTTTTGAAAATGATTCAATGCTTGTTACACTTTCTTTTCCCCTTTTCCCAAATATCGACATTTTATCTGATGTCAAAATCTAAGTTTCATTTTAGACAATATCTTTTTATTCCAGCAAAATAGGGGATAGCCTGGTAATTCAAGGTTAATATTATATGGTGTACTGTTTTAGTCAAAAGTCAAATTTTAGTTGTGTGAGCATAATAAATGAATGCACACATAAACAATATTGTGAGCCTATGCATGCTTATGTTTTTAAATTGCAGGCATTATTTGATGGGTGCACTTTAAAAATAATGAGCATGCACACAGAAAAGATAAGCCACTTAATTTTGTATGTGCACTTGTAATTGTATGCATATGGGCATATTTTATGCCCTTGATAGGGCACAGCCCTAATGTTTGTGGGTATTCCTGTATTATTTACTTGTTCATGGGTTTATTTTAGCATGTATGACCTAAAGTGGACTTATGACCCATTGAGTGCACCATAGGTTAGAGCATCATCATGGTGAACATCAAATTTATTAACAAGTGGCCATATTTTTTAATAAAAAATTCAAAGGTATGTACAGAAATCAAAATAAGAATTGGAATGAAAAGTAAACTACAAATACATTAATAACAAGATCAAAATCTAGATGTGAAAGAGTCTAATTTGTGGAGGTGTTAAATTTTGAAGGGTGATTTATGGATTTCCTGTCTTTGACTTTGTTATTTGAGAGGTAATATGTTTTGTGTATAGCAAGGTATCAATTTTATGATAGCCAGAGGCAAACTTCACCTTGTCCAGGAACAGCAAAACTGCCCATCATCTGAATTATATGGCTCAAGTTATATGAAATGTGAGAAAATCGGAAACTTTTATATTTTTATTTTCAAGTATGTTGTTGGTTTCCATTAGTTGACTAATTGGACAGTTAATGAGTACCTACAACATTGGGCTTTGTCAAGCATTATTGAAACTTTCACTTTGAAGAGGAAAATACTCCCTCTATCAGGATCTAAATAATATTTGAAAAGGGGATAATAAGGACAGCTGACAAGGGCCCATAATGGACCATAAGGGGCTGAAGTGGACATCAAAGGGTCTGTCCAGCTGAGAGCAGCAAGCTGACAAAATACAATAAATAGTCCATCAAGGTACTTCGGTTTTTAGGCAGATGGTAGGATATTATCATCTCATTGTGGGTAAAAAATGATTTGGAATCAGTTATAATTGGGAAAGATTTTGTAAAGGAGGATGTAAAATTTTGTAAAGGTGTTGTGACTATTTTGTTAGATTTATTGTAACAAATATGAATGTTGTGTCAGAATTCTTACTTGTTTTGGAATTGTAATGTTATAACCAATTCCCACACAGTCATGCTTTTGGACAACCCTCTCGAAAAATATTTGGGAACATATTGTGTAAAATGAAGAAATTGCTTGTAACAAGCAATTTCTTCATTTTACACAATGTTTTCTATCCAGATAGCTGAAAAAAACTTTAATTTTATAAACTTTTAATTGCCGTCTGTAACTATTTTCAATTTGACCCATCCTCCAATTTTTTTCTCATCTGATACTGGGTTAACTACATTGTACTTAGTTGATACTGAGAAAAAAAAATCTGTAGACTTTTTAGCAATATGAAATTTAGACTGATCAGAGGTTTATCAACAAATACAAGGATTTATCCACAACCCAATATAGTTAACCCGTTAACAGATGACAAAATTTTAGACTTGTGCAATATGAAAGGAGTTGCAGATGAAAATTTATGAAATTTTATATTTTTTCTACTTTCTGTATAAGAAACAGTGAAAATGAAGAAATTACTTGTTTCAAGCAATTTCCCCAAAATGATGCTTTTCTGGTTATTTTCTCTGCACAACAAAATGGAAACCATCCTTGAGAAAGTTCCAGAGTTGGATAATACATGTAGTGAACCCGTTACTGCACCATAAAAATTGTAGACTGCCCAAAGATGAAAGATGTCTCAAGTGACAATTTGTCATGGAATGTAAAACCTTTTTTGTTAAGGATAGAAAATTTTGTTGGAAATGAAGAAAATGCTTATTACAAGCAATTTCGTAGTTTTCCACAATGATTTCCTGAGCATTTTTCTACAGATGTATATAAAAAGTGGGATTTACAGATTCAAGTAAATGTTCTCATTTTTGATTTGTAAATTTTCTCAAAGCTTCTATTTTGTGTATACTTACAGTGGACCTCACTCATACAACCCCAGGCCACTGCCATACCATATTTCCTATGCACCAACATCAGCCCAGGATAGTGAGCTTCAATCCCTGTCAAGTACAGATGCCCTTACAGATGATACTAGATCACTCACAGACAGCAGTGTGTAAGTATAGTCATTTTATATAACCCATTCCTACACAAAGAAATTTTAGACCAGTCCAAATTCAAAGAAGTTACAGACGACAATTTTAAGTTGATGAAATCTTTTTAACTTTTGTCCTTTTGGATGGTAAACATTGTGGAGAATGTAGAAAATTCTTGTAACAAGCAATTTCTTCATTCTCCACAATGTTTTCCAACGGTTTTTATTGAGGGAGCATTTAAAAGCGTCACTGTGTGGTAATGGGTTAACCAATTTCACAAGATCTGACCTTTTTAAACTCCTCAATAAAGAAGCTTTTGAAAACTTTGTGAAAAATGAAGAAACTTGTCACAAGCAATTTATTCATATGCTACTAATTTTCTACCAAAAAAGACAATTTCTTTTAAAATTGCATCAAATTGAAGTTGTAGTCTGCTAAACTAGTCTAGAATTTGGTAGTTTGATAGTGGTTTAACCCATTCCCAAACAATGAGATTTTTGACCAGTCCAAATTCAAAGAAGTTGCAGACAACAATTTTGATTTGAAGAAATCTTTAAAATCTTTGTCTTTTGGGGTAGAAAACATTGTGGATAATGAAGAAATTGCTTGTGCCAGCAATTTCTACATTTTCCACTATGTTTTCCAAAGCTTTTATTTTGAGGGGCGTAAAAGTGTCATTGTGTTGGAATGGGTTAAAACTGATTGGGGGTTAACCAGAATATAAAAGTGTATAGTCATTGTGCTAAACAATTATGTGATAGATTATTTACAAATATGGCAAAGGGTAAAGGTATATACACAGAGAGAGGTCACCAGGCTTTAGTTTATCAATCTATAAATGTCAGGGGGTATTCATTGGGCTTCAGTGAAAAATTTCATGAATGAACCTTCTGAATGTGCCCTTAAAAATCAATTCTTTGTAGTTGAATGGTAACTAGCCCAGTAAGCTACCTACTTTAATCCCTTACCACACATACTGCTCTACGTAATGGCAAGTACCATATTACTCCTAATTAACATTCCCCGTGTAAAAATAGCACAGTAGGTACCCCTATGCTGGTTACTAATAGTTCCCCTAATTTGAGATTTATTTCCTCTTAATATTTATCAATTTCACAACTGTTAGTAGGAAATTATCCTCAAATTAGACATAATCAAAACAGGTATATCCATTTGACAGAATTATCACTTAAAAAATTAGGCACATTATAAGAGCTCACTGTCTGAGTTGTGCATTGCCTCTGGGGGCATTATTTTATTGAAGGAAATATGGTATGAACAGTTACAGTGAACCTGATATATCATTCATTGGTGATATCAAATCTGAATATACTTGGTAAATTTTATGACCAGGTGTTAAAAAAAGTCTTTTACATAGGCTCTTGTTGCCTATTAACCCATTCCCACACAATCCCTAGTGTTTTCCTCTCAAGCAAAGAATTTTTATGGAAAATATTATAGACATGGAAAGAATTGCTTGTTTCAAGCAATTTTTTCCCTGTCCTCAATGTTTTCTACCCTAAAAGACAAAGAATTTTAGAATATCATCAACCTAAAATTGTTGCCTGCATCTTCTTTTTATTTGGACCTGTCTAAAATGTTGCTGTCTGGTAATGGGTTATGTTTCGGAAGCAATTGCTTGGTGTTAGGTGCTTCATTTTTATATTTTGTTTGAATACTTGCCTGTTAAAATTGATATCTAAAAGCAAATAATTTTTCCTAAAATCTGCAAAGCCTTTAGTTCCTCTAAATGTGAGATCACTTGGCAATGGATAAAATTTTGGATCAACTACCTGGAGTTTGGCAATTCATTTCCATATTTTGTTGGAACTCTGGCTTTTGTCTCTTTGAATTTTGTTTTTGCTGACAAAACAGTAATTCTCAAGCCTAGAAATGAGTAACTATAAGTGTTTCGGTTGTTGACTCAGAGAAACACAGTATTTAAATTGAAGGGACTGAAATAGTTTTCCCTAAGAAGAAAACTAGTGTAAGCTACTTAATGATGAGTTTAGATTTACCACCTTTTTTGTACATTAGAACTAAGTTTGGCCAGAGGACCAGAACAAAGAAAGAATGCTATCCATTTAAAAGGTCTGACCAAGTGTACTTGGCTTTTGAATTAAATCAGGGTTGGGTTGTTATAGGGCCTTTAACACTTAACTGTAAAATAGAAATATTGTCCTTTACTTTTAGCAAACTAAGAAAAAAATGAAGAAACTTTATATCATTGTAATTCTTTTATTCACATTTAAGACAGGTCTTTCCTTTTAACCCATACCAGATGACAAATTTGGACTGGTCAGAATTCAAGCAGTTGAAGATGGCAATTTTAAGCTGATTAGATAATAAAAATCTTTATTTGGGTAAAAAAGTTTTTGGAATTAAGATTTTTTTCTTTTTTTTTCTCACAGTGGTTTCCTGATCGCATTTATTTAGGAGCATTGATAAGTGTCATTGTGCCGTAATGGATAAAGATTATTTTTTCCTAAGGAAAAATCTACCTTTCATATAAAAAAACTTTATTCAGTGTTGAAAAATTTAAAGCAATGTAACTACAATGTATTCGTATAATGGAATGGGATACAGTTGCAAAAATTTTGCAGGTAAACTAAGAAAATTGTTTAACCCATTCCCACACAATCCCGCAATTTTACGCCCTCGAATTAAAAGATGCTTTAACTGTAGAAGTAGAGGGAAAAAAACAACAACAAAAAACAACCAATAAGTCTTTCAGTAGTCCATTAAAATGGCTAATTATTATGTAATAAGTAAAAAGTTAATTAAAACCCCAAGGTTTCTGCTACAAAGTTTTCATTCTATCAATGATAGGGGTAACTTGATAGGCATAGCTTTGAAGTTTGAATGAGAGAGAAGTGCAGGTGTTTTTATTTTCTTTAAAAAATTGTTAGTTTATGTGATCCTGTCTGCTTTACACTGATGGTGTATCTCTTAGAAGGCTTAGTTTTCCTTATCCTATCCAGGTGAAATTAAAGAAATATTAAGTTAAATAGCATCAATATAGCATGGATACATTTCTTATTTTGATTTATTGTTCTGAATTTTATTCCATGATTTATTTGCGTTACTCTTAAATTTATTAAGACTTGAGTCAATTTACTATCTTCTGATCAGATGAAACTTAAGAGAGAGATAAGAAGGGAGGCAATATGAAAGGGAGATGGAGGTTAAAGAGGAAAATGGGGGGGGGGGGAGACAAAAGGAAAGTTGGGGGATGGGGGTAAGACTACAATCAGAACTTGAGATTCTGACAGAGCTTAGTAGAATGGGCAAATCTGTGGGAGAAAGCTTGATTTTGAGGCTTGCAGACCCAGCTTAACAGTAATACATGTTGAAAGAATGAAATTAGAAACACTGAGGACAGGTTTTTGTTAGCAAAATAGTCAAGTTGAAAAGATACAATCTTTCTTGAGTGTTGTAGCCTAGTAGTCACTGTTGTGAATACATTAATGAAGAGATGGGAATTTATTACCTGAGCATAAATTAATGTTATTAATGAAACCCTTCACTATATACCCCTCACAATTAAACCCATAACCGCACAATGAAATTTAAAGCCAGCCTGAATTCTAAGAAGGGCAGAAAACATTTTTAAGGTGATGAAATTTTTGAAATCTTTGTTTTTTGGGATAGAAACCATGGTGGTTAATAAAAAGAATCTTGTAGCAAGCAATTTCTTCATTTTGCACAATGGTTTCCAAAGCTTTTTTCTTGGGGGGCATCAAAAAGCTTTGTTATTTGGGAATGGGTTAATAACTCTTATAGAGACATGAATTTAGCAATTAGTATACATTATTTTTAATGTATATAAGATGTATTTGTGAAAATTTGAGGGAAATCCCACCCAACAAAATTTCAGACTGGTCCAAATTAGAAGATGTAGACATCAATTTCAACTTGACGGAATTTAATTTTTTTCATAGAAAACATTGTGGGTAATGAAGAAATTGCTAGAGTACAAGCAATTTCTTCATTATCCACATTGTTTTCAAAAGCTTTTTTCTTGAAAGAGGGGGGATTTTGCGGGAATAGGTTAAAGTATCCTGTTTTGACCCTTAGGAATTTCTATCAAAATGACCTCTTGGTAGACATTGCTAAGGGTCAAATCAGAGTAAAATGACCCCTTAAAAAATCTATAAGGGTCTAAACAGGATATTTTCTGATTTCTGAAGTTTATGAGTAAATGGGAGCACTGCCACTGGTAGCCTATCTTAATTGTTTGTGATAAATGAATATAATGAGTAAAAAGAAGAGAAAATAACTGGAGAACAAGGAAAAACATGTATTTGGATCCCTTATTTCTATGTTACAGGTGAGTTGAGCTCATAACTAATAATTGAGTGTAAACTCATGAATATTTTGCCAAAGACTTGGATCATAAAAGTTTAATTTACTGGGTTTATTCACATTAATCATTAAGGGGAGAAAATTTACATCAAAATGAACTTCATGCATGGATGGTAGAGTAACTGCTATAACCCATTACCAGACAATCTTAAGCTTATGAAATTTTGGATTTTTTTTACCTGTGAAGAAACATTACTCATATTTAGCATGATGATAGATCTCATCAATACACATTTTAAGATACCAAGGTTGAGGTCATGTGACAAGGTCAAGGTCACTTATCATGGTCAGAAAATGCTGTTATGGGGCATTGTGTTTCACTAACATACTTGTTTACTTGTTCATATACAAGTTCACAAAATCCTTTTCCTGCAGTGTGTTCATGCAGAAGCAGTAATTGATTACCCTCTTGCAGATACACTCTCTCATTATTATATTGTCTCGTGCAGACACTATTTCTGAAATAGTTCTCGGAAGTCATAAACAAAAGTTAAAAATACACAGAAGCCTCATTTGACCCTTAACCCATTACCAGACAACAAATTTTTAGACTGGCAATTTCTTCATTTTACACCATGTTTTTCCAATGATTTTTGTAAGGGGCATCAGAGAGAGTCATTGTGTGGGAATTGGTTAAGATAATTTGTGAATTTCCAAGGAGAACCAAAGATTATGGCTATTTATTGCACATTTTGTGATGTGTTTAAAGCAGGCCCAGCGATTAGTTGCCTGGAGGGTTGCCATTAAACTTGCCTTTGATCTGTTTAGTGGAAATTGTTAGATCTTTTGTAGATATTGTCAAAGGGCCCCAGATAAGGGAAAACACATTTCTTTCTCTAACTCTGTGTTGTGGGCATTCTTGACAATCATTTTTGAGAAAATAGTGATATTTCCTTTCAATAAAATACTGCTACAAATGGTGAGAATCTAATATTTATGGAGATGAATGATCCTTTTTGTAGACCTAATTACAATTATCTGGTACAAATATTTTAAATAGGATGTAAGCCGACCTAGGGTGGTGGTGGGGGACTGAGATGATTGGGCTTTGGAGGTTATAAAGTACATATGATGCCATTCCCGAACATTCCAGCTTTGAAACAAATCCCGAGAAAGTTAAGATCAGAAAACATGTTGGAACTGAAAGTAACAAGCCATTCTTTCATTTACTTCTATTTTTTTCCTGAAATATAAAAATAAAAAGAATTTCACAAACCTGAAACTTTGTTATTTTTAAATTTTGTTGTCTGGTAATGGGTTAAATGAGAGGTCACCACAAGACTTAGGGTTTCTATGTTTTAGTAAGGAGGTATTTAGAATGGTCTTGCTTTTACTTGTCATATTTGATAACAGTTATAAGAATAATAAGGTCAAGCCAGGTTTCACTTTAATAGATATTGATTTATTATTGTTTGTTAAAATTTGAAAAATCATGCTAGGTTGTTTAGTGGAGATACAGAGCTACAAATACAGGACGTAATTTGGATTTTAGGTTTAAATATTTCAGCAGTAATGCCATTAACAATCTGTTGCAGGCACTCAATTGAATTGTCTCATTGAGACAATTCAAATGAGTACCCACAACATAGGGTTTATCGAGAAGTAAGGATGTTTGAATGCTGTTACCCCCTCTTATCTAGAGCTCTGGAGATAAATTGAAATTTAAATTTTGGGCTATTAACCTGTGTGTAGGATAACAGAAATATGTCCCATCAAAGAGCTAGTAATTACAAGCACCCTAGCAGTTTTATCAGCAAGCTTTGAACAACCCTTTCCCAAAGTAGATAAAAGTTTTATCAAACCTTTCTTTAATGACTGATTTGAGAATACACTTGATGTAACTGATTAACCCTTGTCATGCTGAACCCCGAATATTCGGGTTTGGGTAGAAGGTATAGACAAAGATCAGCCAACATATAAATGCAGTCTGATATTAGTCTACACCTCCTGCTTGTTCTTATCCTGCCAGAGAAGTTATGAAATTTATTTTCAAAAGAAATATTGATTATTGAATAACATGTACTTCAGTGCTCTCAGCCCTTTGAATTTAATGCAATTGCATAAGGGATTTTGTACAGCATAAAAAGGATTAATTTGAAAAGCACATTGTCATTAAATCATAATTGTTTCTATCATTTATTTACTTGTAAATCACCATCTCTCAGATGAAGTCTGTTGATTAAGTATAAAATGTTGGATGAGTTTAATATATCTGTGCATATTTTAGTCTCCTAGATCATTTCCTCTATGAAAGTATTTCCACATCCAAGTCTGAGTAATTTGTCAACAATTTATATGTTCTTCTCTCATGTATCTCCCCTAGTGTATGCCATGGCTTTCGTATGCTTGCACCTAGTGGCAACAATCAAACAATTTCTTTTATTCCAGTAATTTTTATACTTCTTTCTAAGATGGAAATTTTACTTTGATATTTACTTATTTGAAAAAAAAAAAGTTATATTTAGACAAAATTGCAGCATTGGTGGTCTAATTACAAAAAAATTCTCAAGTATAAAACTGCATTTCATCACTACAGCAAGGTGTGAAAATAGGATTGCAAGGTAATGGGTTAACCCATAACAAAATTTTAAAGTGGTCCAAATTGAAAATTTGTAGACAACAATTTGAAGCTTGTTGAATTCAGAAATATTTTGCTTTTTAGCATAGAAATCATTATGGACAATGAAGAAATTGCTTGTAATAAGCAATTTCTTCTTTGTCCATAATGTTTTTCCCAAGCCGTTATCTTGAGGAGCATCAAAAAGCATCATGTGTGGGAATGGGTTAAACCTATATAGAGCCTATATATCCATGTTACCCATCATATTATTTTGGAAGAAGGGCTACTTTGAGATAATTGAATAAAATTACAAATATTTGTTCAAGTTCCTTGTACTAAATGAATTCTGTATTCAACTTGAATGTAGTAGAGGATAATTAAAGATTGGCTCCTTCTCTACAGGGATTCCAATTGAAAAAAAAAAAGATCAACATTGACTTTCTGTTCTCTCTCCAATCAGTAATATGTCTTTATGATGCTTCATTTAAACCATTACCAGATGACAATTATTTTGACTGTTCCAAAGTGAAAGGGTCGCAGACAACAATTTAAATTTTATGAATTACTAGATTTTTTCAAATTTTTCGGGAGAAAACATTGTGGAAAATGAAGAAATTGCTTGTCACAAGTAATTTCTCCTTTTTCCTCAATGTTTTCCTCAATGGTTTTCATGACGGCCATCCAAAAGCATCATTGTGTGGGAATGGGTTAAAATTGTATTTTCTTGTAATCAAGGGGTTGCTTGGCATTTCACATCAAAAAGGGTTATTTTGCAAAATAAACCCATTACTCGGCGGCTAAAAGATTTACTGAGGATGATTTAAAATTTTAGAATTTTTCAACTTTCTCGGTAGAAGACATGAACTCATCATGTATCTCATGTTTTTGTTTTGTTATTATCATCAGAATAAAGTCAATAAACATGTTACCATGATATGCCGTCCATACATTACTGCATACATGAATGAATATTTTTTATTGTATATTATTTTGAAACGAGAAAATATTGCCAAAGATAACAACAAAATGTCAGAATAAGCAAACATGTTGAACTTTCTTACCTGGATGGAACATTTTCAAATTGTCCTTTCACTAGGGAGGTTCACAAATTAACCCATTCCCAAATGGAAATTTAAGACTGGTCCTGATTAAAAGAGGTGGACAAATAAAAAACAAAGTTAGTTTAAATGAGAAAGAAAGAGGTCCATATGATATAGAAAACATTTTGAGAAAGATGAAATTGCTTGTGTAAAGCAATGTCTTCTTTTCTCACAATGTCGTCTAAAGCTTTATTTCTTTGGTGTGTTAAAGTAATGGGTTAAAGTTTGATAATGGGTGACTCATGCAAGATCACCAAAAAGTTAAGTCGGAAAGAGATATAAAAGTCTTACTTCAAATAACGGAAATTGGGAAATAGCTTGTTAATGTTGTAAAATTATGGTTGAGTCATCACTTAAATGAATTTTAAGATGAATCTAAAATGAAACAAGTCTCAGGCCATAGTTCAGCATTTGATCCGAAAAAAAGAAGTATTTTTACACCACCTCATTCAACCCATTACCAGATGCTAATTTTATACTGGTCCAAATTGAAAGGAGTTGCAGATGACAATTTTAAGTTTATGAAATTTTAGATTTTTTCAACTCTCTTTGTAGAAAAATTATCGAAAATGAATAATTGCTTGTTACAAACAATTTCTTTGTTTTTCTTAAAGGGTGTCAAAAAGAGTATCTGTGTGGTAATAGGTTAAGACTTGCCCAATTGAAAGAAGTGCATTTGTCAATTTCAGGTTCAAGAATTTTAAATTCTTTTTGTCTTTTGGGGAAGAAGATGTGGGAAATGAATAAATTGCTTGTTATAAATAATTATGATTAAATAAATTAAAAAAGACTGATTGTGTGGGAACAGGTTAGTACAATAATTTGAATCATTCAGCACTGCACTCGATCTATTATTTGCTAAAAAACAAAATATAAGACAGTTTGACTTTGGTATTAACTTAGTTAACTCAAGATAAGATTGGAAGAAAGTTATATTAACTTATTACCAGACCACAATATTTTAGACTAGTCAAAAGTGAAGGAAGCTGCTGGCAAAAATTGGTAGTGGATGAATTTTTTTCATTCTATTGGCTGACGATGAAATTGCATACTTGTGATTAACAATTTCTTCATTTTCTAACAGTGGAATGTAGTGGAAGTGAGACATATTAATACGAAAGAGTCCAAAAACGTCTGTTCATTTCTTAAATAGTTTGATATACATAGATCTGTCAAACTCAATTTTATTTTCTGTATTCTACAGGGATGGTCATTCATACAGAGAATCAAGAAGACAGAAAAAGATACTGAAACAAATGCAAAGAAGGGCAGGGCAAAATAGAGAACTAGGCCCCCATATTCCAGTAAGTCTGTCAAATGACCGATTACAGCCAACAATCGAAGAATCAAGCTACCAATCAAATAATTTATTTAGACCGGAAGTGAACTTTTAACTTTGAAATTGGCCAACATTTATGTTAAGAAGTTTTGTTGGTTTGGTGACTTAAACCTTGTAGCTACAGCTTATTCAAGCTGTAGAAATACTTGTTTAGTTAGCCAGAATACTTTTAAAGGTCATTGGACTACAAGATCCATTTTTTTGTTTTGCTTGACATGAAAAAATACTTGACAACTTTATTATTTTGTTTCTTGAACATGAATCTTTTATTTCTTGAAAACTATTGCTTTAAAGTTTTTGAAGTTATCACTTAAAACTTGACAGAACCAATATTCAATGTCAGTCAAAACAAAATTGCTAATCAATGTTTTTGACACGGCTCATATCTCCGTCAATCATAAATATCAATTTTGTAAGAAATTGAGTGACTTTCAAAGAAATAGTCTAAGATGCTGTGACGGCTCGGTTGCCAAACAGGCATTACTCACTTGTTAGGGCAGTGAGCTTGTGACTAAGAGAAGTTTCAAATCCAAACCGTGCTAATGGTTATGAGGGTATATTGTTTGGACAAACATTCAGATCCCAAGCCTTGTACTGGTGTATAACTAGGAAGCTCATGAATAAGTTAGCTTATCCTTCACAAAGCTGGAAGATTTTCAGAACACCACAAATCTCTCAGTATCACACAAATTTAGATGCCCTTCAATAAAAAGCTGTAAAAAACATTGTGGAAAAGAAATTTTTTGATACAATGCCTTTTACTCCAATAGAGAAAGATTTCTTACTTTCTGCTACCAGAATTTATTGTCTGCATTTTTTTTGTGTGTAATTTTGCACCAGTTAAAAAAATGTGTAATCTGGAAATAGGTTAATCAATCAATTTTTACAGATGCATGACAGGTATTTGGAGCAATTAAGGTAAATTGCAACTTACATAATTTTAATGATTTCTAATCATATATGTTTGTATTTAATTAAACCACATTTGATTTCATTGAGCTTTATTAAACAAGTAGTTTAACTTACATATCTTGTTCTTTTTCAGCGAACTGACAGGGCCCCAAAAGATCGCACCTTGGCTGAAGTTGATCCAAAGAAGTTTGCAGAGTTGCTGATTGAAAAGCTCGAGATTGTGTTTAGGCAACAAGAAAACGATGAGCGTGTACATAAAATGATGAGTCAGGTATTGCATTTCGATGTTTCAACATGAAACAGTTGTAACTGCCTATAAACATATAGGCAGTTACAACAGTTTCGTGTTGAACCATTAATTTGTTTTCTTGCAGTAATTGCAAACAATTTTAACCCTTATCATGCTGTACCACAAATATTCCTGTACTTACAAGAATAACCTGCATGTATGTTTAGTCTGATCTTTGTCTACACCACCTATTTGTGCCTTTTGGGCCCAAATTGTTTTTCATTTCACTTTTCAAAAGAAACAGTAGCAGACAATCAGGTCTTCTTGTGTTTTTAGTCCTTTGATTTAAATGCAATATTTTTATTTAGTTTGACACAGGTAGATAGCTTTAGCTGAGGAAAATGAATGGCTCTTTGGCTTTGGAATGAAAAGGTTATCTTAACATTATGAAGGCATTGTTTCTCACACGATCAAGTCCAGCTGATGGATTGCTGGCCATTCCCACTGACTTTGCTATCTAAGAACACTGACTCAAACAGGAAGTTCCGCTTCGGTATCAAATGGCATTTTTTTGCAAATGTATAGCTAGAACCTTGGATAAGCTGTAGTTACAATATTTAAGTCGTCAAACCAACACAGATGCTTCACAAGTATTGGTCAATGTCCAAGTTCAAAGTTCACTTATAGTCTAAAGGAATTATATGATTGTTCGATTTGTTCTTTGATTGACAGCTGCAGTTAGTAAATTTGTACCGCTTGTCACAAGAGTATTGTCATTTCATTGCTGAGTTTCTGTGATATAACAATAGACTGTTGAAAAGGGCATTAAACCTAGCTAAGTTAAATCATTCCAACATGATAAACACTTTAGACCAGAACAAATTCATAGAAGTTGCAGATGACAATTTCAAATTGATCAAATATTCAAAATTTTTGTCTTTTAGGGTAGAAAATAATCTGGAAAATGAAGAAATTGCTTGTCACGAGCAATTTCTTCATTCTCCACAATGTTTTCCAAAGCTTCCATATTGAGGGGCGTTTAAAGGCGTCATTGTGTGGGAATGGGTTAAACCATAAGATATCACAACTACAAAGTAGGTAATAAATTGGGAAAAAGTAGAAATATGCATATTACCGTTTACCCTTGTCAGTCAATCTTTATAAATCCATTTTGCAATGACATTAAAATCAAAGGGATGAAAGCTCTGGTAGTACTTGTTGTTCAGTCATCAATATTTCTTATGAAATTTAATTTCAGAAACAACTTTGACATAAAAAAGACAAAAAGGAGGTGTAGACTAAGATCAGACTGCACTTATGTGCAGGCTGATCTTCTTCTATTACTCCTGCAAAAACTGGAATAATCCAGATTTAGCATGACAAGGGTTAAGATATTATTAGGAAGGATAGGCTGAAATATTCAGTAAATGTCACCCTGTAATGAAGCCACCTCTTTGATATCAAATGATCACACAGTAGCTATTTTACCTAATTGATGGCTGTCTTTTTAGACATTTATTTGAAATTAGGTTACAAAAGGGACAGAAATCATTAACTTGTGGCCATCAGCACTCCTTGACTTTTTGAAACAAATTGAGCCTTTTGATCATTGCCCTTTTTGTCATAATTTCTAAAACTACTGCAGTCAGCAAAAAGATTAAGACCAAAGGAAAACCAAATCAAATATGTGTTCTTCTCTTTTAACCCATTCCAACTCAACAAAATTTTGAGACTGGTCCAAATTGAAAGAAGCTGCAGACGATATTTTCAAGTTGGTGGAATTTTAATTTTCTTTCTTTTTTTGGATAGAAAACATTGTGGAAAATGAAGAAATTGCTTGATAGAAGCAATTTCTTCATTTTCCACAATATTTTCCAAAGCTTTTTTCTCGAGGGGCGTATAAAGGAGGGCTTGTGTGGGAATGAGTTAAATTTCCTTCTTGTAGTGTTTATTAGAATCATAGGTGTAAGTATAAAAGTATATTATTTGTAAATAAAAAATAATTTATATGAACTTAGTAACTCTTTATCTCCAACAAAATAACTTGACAGATACCAGGCTCTTACAACTTCATATTTTATCATCTTATTGATGACATTCAATCAAAATGTGTCAAAAAGTTTGAATTATGAAAATCATGTGACCTATGCCCAAATTACAAATAGACATGAAGTGTTTAATCAGTCTGTCTGCCTGTGTACAAAATACTACCAATTTTGTGTCGCGAACTCCTCATTCAGTTTTGCTATAATACCATTGAAACTTTAAACAAAGATTAACCACATGTTGAGGTTTTGCAAGACATAATTTTGAAGTCTTAATTCAAGAATAATCTCCCCTTGAACTTAGAGATTATTTATGCTTTGTAGACATATACAGCTAATTATACTCCTCCTTTGTAGAAAAGCTAAGTCAGTAGCTATGTCCTTATATTGTTAAAACTTTCATTACACTGAAAGCACTTGTGGGGAGTATTTAGTCACATACTGTCGCAAGTTCTAGTTATACATTCTGTCCATTTTTATCATCAATTGTCCTTTGTTAAAGATGTAAATGTTACTTTCTCTACTTTGCCTCTGAAACCAAAACCAAATGCAAAGTTATTCATTTTGATCTAACTGTCTTCAAACTACCAGCTGTTTAGTGTGTACTCTACCTGGATAGGTATATTTTTGTATTCTTTGATGTTGTAGGATAAATTAATGGATGTTTCCAATGATTGAACTTGTTACTTTGATAGTTAATATGAAGGCAGCTATGAGACTTAACATAACCCTTTTTACATTTGTTTATTCAGTCCATTCTTTTTGATTCCTTTTTAACCCTTTCCTGTTCAATCCCTGGTTTTTAAGTCCCCATGATTATATAATTGTAAAAATATTGTAGAAAAAGAAGAAATTGCTTGTAACAAGCAATTTCTTTATTTTCCACAGTATTTTCTACCCTACTGAATGGTTATTTTCTGAAATTAAATCCCTTTGAATTTTGTCTGCGAAACCTTTGAATTTGGACAGGTCTAAAATTTTGATTAACAGGAAAGGGTTAATAACCATAAAGGAAAGGTTTCGGGGAAAGTAATGTAGATAATGAAGAAATTGCTTGTTACCAACATTTTCCACATGGTCTTCTGACCCAAAAGGTTTCTGATAAGAAACAGAGAGTCAAAAACTTCTAAAAATTTCATCAACCTGAAATTCTTGTCTGCAACTTCTTTCAAATTGGACAAGTCTACGATTTGTCATTTGGTAATGGTTTAACCCATTACCAGATTCCAAAATTATAGACTGGTCCAAATTGAAAGAAGTTGCAGACAACAATTTGAACTTAATGAAATTTAAGATATTTTCAGTTTTCTAGGTTGAAAACATATTGTACAATGAAAAATTGCTTTTTACAAGCAATCTCTTCATTTTGCACAATGTTTTCCCAATTGCTTTTCTTGAGAGTCGTCAAAAAGCGTCACTGTATGGGAATGGGTTAATTATAGATCTTGGGAAAAACTCTGTGATTGTATAGAAAAAGGATTAGCAAGAAATAATAAAACAACAGATTGTTGAGACAATCATTGTAAACGTTTCCAAAGGGAATAGTTAGCCTTCTATTGAGATCTTGTTCAAAGATTGTTTGCTAGTTGTTAAGCCTTTGTACTATTTCTGGCCAATGGAAGTCAAAGAGAAAATTTGTTTGGCACATTCACTTTGTAATGACTCTCTCTCTTTGAAGACAAAAAGAATTGGAGATGTTGAAAGAAATTAATTTCATTAACTCTTTCTCAGATGAAAAAGTATTTAAGATGTTCTTTAATTAACCCTTTCCTGTCCAAATCCTGTTTTAATGTCCTAGTGTTTTTATACTTGAGAAAACACTGGAAAAAGATTTTGCTTGGCACTAGCCATTTCTTCTTTTTCCACAATATTTTCAACCAGACTGTATAATTTTTATCAAAATTAATATAAACTTAAATTAAGACAGGTTCAAAATTTTGAAAAAACACTAGAGGGTTAAAGGCAAAAAGCAGATACACTAGCAATAGCAATAAGATCTAGTTGATCATTTCATCCTGGTCTTGAGAACCACATCTTGTGAATTTCTAGCTCGGCCGTTTTTGGAAAAAACCCGAGTTATTGCTATAGCCTTGGTTTCGTTGTTGTTATGCGAAAACTGACATTTTGTGATATCTCTGGTTCTACTAAAGGCATTCACTTGAAACTTGGCAAACGTGTTCACTATCAAAAGAGCAACCATACTTTCAAGGGGGATAACTAGTTGCATTTTATCCACTATCCAGCACCCAACAGCCGAGCGTAGGCACCCTTAGGCGGTGCTCTTGTTTAAAAAGTTGTATCTTAATTATAATTGCATTGAATTTTTTGAAACCCTTTTGTGACATTGCTATGTCTTTATCTTTATGAAAGACACTGCATGTTTTAGACTCTTGCCTATTTGTACATAAATCAACAAAATAAAATCGACCTATAGCCCTTCAGTTTTTAGAGGTGATATAACCAATTTCCACACAATTCCTCAAAGGTGATTTAACCCTTTTCCAAACAATCCCTTTTCCGACCCTAAAGGAAAGAGTTTAAGACAAAAATGTATGTGCAACTTCATCATTTCTCATTTGTTGACAAAGGGAGTTGAAGTTATATTGCTTTCAAATTTTCTCCTGTAAGCTCTTTCAGTTTTGACCACTCTATAAATTTGTTGTTTGGTAACAGGTTAAAGGGTGTCTTCTTTACACAGCAATAAAGGGTTAAAAGAGATCTAAAAATGTTGATAGAAGTTGGGATCTTGGGAATTGAAGATGTTTTCATCTCTTAATCACAAAACAACTCAGCTGTTCATGCATTCAAATTGGTTTTACCTTAAAAGCTTTCTGATATATTTGGTTCTACTCTCCTACTTTGGCTTTAATTTCCATTCATTTTAGCTTTGTTTGAAGTAGAGATCTAATTTGCATAACTAATTGGGGTATAGCTATAGGGACTCTCATTAAGCCTCTATTGACAGAAATGAATGAAAAGTGTCATTTTCTTGAAATAGGATGAAACGTGTGGGCAATGCCTTGAAATCTCTTTCAGAGTTATCAGATCAAACAACTACATGAGAAAGGCAATTAGGTTTTGATTCTGTGTGAATAAGCTTAGAACTCCACACTTTCCTTTGTAGATTACTCTCCAGTCAATGTAAGCAAAGAGAAATATTTAAGAGACTGTATATTTTGATCGAACTAAGTCTGACGCACATAGGAAAAATGAGTTCTATCAGAATAATACTGCTCTAATGTGTCTGACAAAATAGATTTTCTTGTCTAAGAGAAAGTTTTATTGAAGATCATTTTGCTGCAGATAGATTACTTAACAAATATGAAAACTGTGGAAAAATGGGAAATAATACGACTTTTATTGAAATTACTTTTTCAGAGTGATGTAAGTGAGAGTTTTATGGACAAATCATGTGTCTCGAGCATATCCTCCCGGAATAATACTGCTACCTCAATAGTGCCTTTATTAACCTCGTCCATGATTGACGAGGAAAATGCAGACTCTATATTAGAAGAGCACTGTTCTAGAATATGGGAACGATCTGCTCAGCAGACGCCAAGTCGCTCGCCTGGCCGACACTCTCCACGGTCTCGGTCACCAGATCGATACAGGAAACAGTTATCACAGGCTCAAGCCCATACAGGGACATCAAGTATGCCAGGGACACTTCACACAAAACCATTGAATAGTAAAAAACGGTCAGAGTTTTATTCGTCTTTCGATAGTGGCATGGGAGAGGATAATAATAAGTGTTCAGTGGAAACTCATAAACATATTCATCATCATCACCATCATCATCATGAGAAAAGTGGTCGACGGTCAAAACACAAACTTGAGCTCCAAGCTCAGCAGCATAGTATATACTGTTGGGGTGACCCGCCACCCCGTCCTCATGGTGGTGCGAGACAAAAGACAATGAGTCGTAGTCACTCTGACAATTGTAGTAATCTTGATAGTGGAATTAGCATGATTGAATCTGTGTCACAGTATCCAGAGGTCAATACGTCAGATCCAGCCAATACAAAGTAAGTACAACCTAATAGTTGAGCTCTTTGTTGTCTTGCACTCCCCTCTCCCAACTACAGCAAAAAGCGTAATGGACAAATCGCTGTCCCCGCCTACTGACTCCCTAGGCCCTACCCATTATCTCCGATAGGAAGTACCATTGATTTTTAACAGCGTCATTTTACAAAATTTCTGGAAAGTTGCTTGTGACATAAAAGTAACATCGTTGGTTGGTGACCTAAATGTCATAACTAAAGCTTGAACAAGCTGTAGTTACGACATATTAACAAAAATGGCTGCCAATGTCAGAGTTGAAAGCTCAGGTCCCAGCTAAATAAATGATTTGGTTGGTCGGTTTATTTCTTGATTTGACAAAATATGCTGTTCAATTGGAAAGATAATGAAACAACCTGGTATAAACCTTTCATTTTGAAATATCTTGCCCATGATAATTCAAAAGAAGGTAGGTTGTAAAGTAAATACCACATAAGGTCAAGGACATTGATGGAAAACATATGTATTAGCCCATTACCAGATGACAAAATTTTAGACTGATTCAAATTGAAAGAAGTTGCTGACAACAATACTTAGTTGATGAAATATAAAAATCTTTGTCTTTTTTGGTAGAAAACATTGTGGACAAAGAAGAAACTACTTGTAATAGCCAGTTTTTTTTCTTGGGGGGAGTCGGAAAGTGTGGTTGTGTGACAAAAGATTTCTCCATTTCCACCAATGTTTTCTACCTAGAAAGACAAAGAATTCGTAAATTTCAACAACTTGAAATTGTTGTTTCAATTTGGACCAGTCTAAAATGTCATCTGGTATTTGGTTAACTTTATTTGTACCAATTAAAAAGGACATTAAAAATTCATGCATAATCTTCATCTAATTCTGAATTAATGAATATCAAATTTGCAATAAAAATAAGTTACATTGTTCAATCCTTTCAAAATTTGATCAATTTCTTAACACTTATGAACAAGTTTTATATGTCTGATAAGAAAGCTATAACATTTGGTTGTGTGTAAAGAATTAACCCTTGTCATGCTGAACCCGGAATATTCCGGTTTGGGCAGGAGGCATAGACAAAGATCAGCCAACACATAAGTGCAGTCTGATCTTGGTCTACACCTCCTGCTTATACTTTTCCTGCCAAAGAAGTTAAGAAATTGATTTTAAAAAGAAACATTGATTATTGACCAACAATTACTATCAGTGCTCTCAGCCCTTTGATTCTAATGCATTTCCGTGAGAGATTTTATACAGCATGGCAAGGGTTAACATTCTGGAAAAGCAGCAATTTGTTCATTGGACATTAACCCATTACCAGACAACACAATTTTAGACAGGTCTAAACTGGAAAATGTCAAGTGATGACATTTCAAAGAATGTTTAAGTTCAAAACTAAGTGTTTTAAAGGATAGAAAACATTGAGAGAAATTGCTTATAATAAGAAATTTCTTGTTTTCTCACAATACTTTTCTACGGCACATAAAAATTTAGGATCGTGTTGGAATTGGATGACTCTTTTCTACCCTCTCTAGTGCTAATACCATCGTTCCTTATTTCCATCTTAAGTTGTGTCCACACAAAGTCAGTTTTTCAAAAGTGTATGTCTTAGTTAAGTTCAGAATAATGTAGGTATCATAGAAAATGTTTTTTAGTTTTGTAGGTAATGTGACAAAATGTAGAACTAAGCAATACTGAACAAGATCAATGTGTTTTCTCAATTTTGATTAATAATTCTCCAAGCTCAAGTTTTGTTGTCAAAGGCATGTAGGTTGTAACAAATGACCTTTTAATGTGTAACCCATTCCAACTCAACAAAATTTTAGACTGGTCCAAATTGAAAGAAGCTACAGACGATATTTTCAAGTTGGTGGAATTTAAATTTTCTTTGTCTTTTAGGATAGAAAACATTGTGGATAATGAAGAAATTGCTTGATACAAGCAATTTCTTCATTTTCCACAATGTTTTCAAAAGTTTTTTTGTTGATGGGCGTAAAAAGGAGGGATTGAGTGGGAATGGGTTAAGTGGTCTTTTGCTCACTTTCAAGTTGGTTTTTTGTCTACTAGAACATTTTAAAGTCAACAATTCAGAACCTCGTCAAAACAAAAGTATCTGATGACTGTAGGATTAACCCATTCCCACTCGGTGACTATATTTGGATGCCCCTCAAGAAAAACAATGGAGAAAACAGTTTGTAAATGAAGAAGTTGCTTGTCACAAACATTTTCTTCATTTTACACACTGTTTTCTATCCAGAAAGTTGAAAAAATCTAAAATTTCACATATTTTAATTGTCGTCTGGAACTTATTTTAATTTTACCAGTCTGCAATTTGGCAATCTTGGAATGGGTTAATTGGACTCAAGTACAATAATACTCACAAAGGAGATTGTTTGCCACAAGCGCTGGCTCCATGTCCAAGAATGTTTCAGAAAGTGTATTTTATTAAGGGTCACTAAACAGAAAAGAGTATTCAAGTTGGTTTTATTGGATTCGGATGACATATTACAGACTGAATATCTGGCCTGCTCTATAATTTGTTGACAGTGAATAAAGGTAATAATGTAATGAAAATATGCCCTATTCAAACCCACCAATAGTGGATTGCAGTGCTTAAGAAATCCGAGTCATTTAACTGTAATGTAGAAGTAGAAGTTGAAAGAGTTTGTATAGGGTACCTTATAGTTAATAAAACATGAACAGCACATAATAATGGTGATCTGATTTCAAAGGGAATCTTTTTAGATGTGAAATGCAAAGAAAAAATATTCATACAGAATATTTTAATAGCCTAACCCCTTCCTACACAATGGTGCTTTTTGACGCCCCTCAAGAAAAATATTTTGGAAAACATAGTGAAAAATGAAGAAATTACTTGCAACAGGCAATTTCTTCATCTCAAACTGTAACTTATTGTCTTCAATTCCTTTCAATTTGGACCCGTCTAAAATGTTGCTGTCAGGTAATGGGGTAAGTATTCAACATTAAAAAACTTGGATATTAGCTTTAACTTTTTCTCTTCACAACTACACAAGTTACCAGGAATTTCCTTGTTTTGTTACCACAGAAAAATGATATTGAAGAAAAGTAGTTGGAAAAGGAGAAATCACTTTTGACATGCAATGCAATGTTGTTGGCATCTTTAAATTTTGCCCAGTCTGGAATTATGTGGTCTGATATTGAATTAGGGTTGCCTAATCTAGATGAAGCATTTACCTTGTTGGTGTTTTATCATAAAACTGTTCAAGTTAACCAATTCACTCACAACAAAATTTTAGACTGGCCAAAATTCAAAGAAGTTGCAGACATAAATTTTAAGTTTGTTTATTTTAAAAATGGTAGATAATGAAGAAGTTACTTGTGACAAACAATTTCTTCATTTCCAGCAATGATTTTCAAAGCCTCTTAAAATAGTTAGAATAGTGGAAATAGGTGAAAGACTCAATGGCTCTCCATTGGATAAAATTTCTGGCCCCAATTGAAAGTTTTTTTTACAAAACAAAATTAAATAAAGTGCAGTAAAATATAATTCACCAAACATAAGGATTTCTGGATATAGAATTTAAAAAATCATTCAGTTTTGTATTCGATACTTTCAAGGGTCTATAAAAAAGGCATGCATTAATATAAAAACCATCAATGGTGTAAAACAGATACAGTTCAATCTGTTTGTACTGATACACCCTAGTTTATCTGCCCTGTAATTTACTAAAATTGGGATCTACATAGAAATCTATGGATACAGTATTAACCCTTTCCTGTACAAATCCGGGATTTTACGTCACTGTGACTTTATACTTGAGAAAACATTTTGGAAAAAGGAGAAATTGCTTGTTACAAGCAATTTCTCCTTTTCCCACAATATTTTCTACCACATAGGATGGTCAGATTTCGAATTGCAGGCATTTTTCATCGTCGTCTGCAACCTCTTTAAAATTGGACCAGTATAAAATTTCATAAAACAGGAAAGGGTTAAGCATTTAGGTTTATGGCTTGATAGTAACATTTCTTGAAGCTGTCTTATTTCTTAGCTTAGAACAAAGTAGGATTGTGAATTTGATACCATGGACTGAACCCCTTTCCACACAATGACGCTTTTTGATGCCCCTCAAGAAAGAAGATTCAGAAAACATTGTGTAAAATGAAGAAATTGCTTGAGCCAAACAATTCCTTCATTTTCCATTTTATTAAAAACGACCCAGAAAGTTGAAAAAAATCCAAAATTTCATAAACTTGAAATTGTCATATGCAACTCCTTTGAATTTGGACCAGTCTAGAATTATTTGTCTGGTAATGTAACAAAGGCTCTTCGTTTTCAACTCAAAGAGCACTCATCCTATTAATATTACAGAAGTAGAGACACAAGTCATTGATCTTTTGCTTATAAAATATAAATGTGTTGAACAGCAGCTATGAATTATAAGCTCTTTAATGAAATATGATGTATGTGTTTCAATTTCCTCTTAAAAAATGTATTTAGACATTTTGGAGAGTGTTGTGAAAGTCTGATGGGAGCAGAACAGAAGGAAAAAAAATACTTTTTCACATTCTCTGTTAACATGATCATAGGGGAAACAAATGGCATAAATAGAAGTGGGTTCTCTTTGAGTGAGTTTTTGTAGAAGAAAGATCAAAACATTAGTTTTGTTGCAAGTGGGATCATCTGTTGGGCATCATGCTGAGAAACAAGGCTGGGTGTGAAGTACTTCTGGCAATAAACTCTTTCTTTTTCCATCTTTACAATCTAGCCAAGATGGAGCTAATAATAAAAGGGGTAAAACATTTCTGAAATTATTAATTTTCTATGAAATCCTATAAAGTGTATATGAGATGATTTTTTAAAGAGAGAAAGATTAATCTAATGTTCCCTACTGTGACTTTTTGAAGCTTGATGCCTTTTACTCAAAGGCCTTATTCTCACATTCACAGTCCAGTCATGAGTTATGATTTCTCATGTTTTGCTTGATTTCAATTATCAATATATTTTTGGTTTTATTACCATATTTTGAGCATTTCATTTACAGTAAGCTTTCCAGAGATACAATGTAGGAAAAGGTTTCTGTCTGGGTAGAAAAAAGAGGATTTTCTTTGAGGTAGGATTGTTCTTTGAAACCTAAAAATCTGATGCAGAGCATCAAAGACTGTCTCATTAATCTGGGAGATTTCAGCCCTTTCATCTATCATCATGCACAATTTGCATTGGAGTGAACAAATCAGTCTTTTCCTTTGCTTTTGTCTGATATTATTATAGAAACATCAAGCTGCAATCCCTGTTGAAGACAATTACATTTTTGACTGGATAAAAATTGGAAAGATCAGATGAGTTTGGCCTTGGGCTGACATTGTAAGGGGAACATATTACTTTAAAACATACCGTATTTCTCTTAATAAATCTACTTTTTTTCACCAATTACCAGACAGGATTAAAATTTAGACTCGTCCAAATTCAAAGGAATTGAAGACAACAGTTTTAAGTTTTAAGAATGGGTTAAATAAAAGACATTAATCTGAGTTGAACTTGAAAAATCTGAAACAGACATTCACATTTTTAACAAATAATCTTAATGTCTATCATTCAATTAAAGAAAGAAGATAAACTTAGTGGAAACAGATACCATTGAATTCCTTAGACATTATTTGGTACACATCTGCTGACCTCCAATTTGCATGGACATAGACATGTGGCATAATTATGTTACAATTAACCCTGGTCATGCTGTATAAATTACCTTACTGAATTGCTGTCAAATCAAAGGACTGAAAGCACTGATAGAAGTTGTTGTTCAAAAATCAATATTTTTTTGAGAAATCAACTTCATAAGCAACTCTGGCAGGAAAAGTACAAGCAGGAGGTATAGACTAAGATCAGCCTGCACATAAGTGCAGTCTGATCTTAGTCTACACCTCCTGCCAAAACCGGAATATTCCGGGTATAGCATTACAAGGGTTAATACATGTGCTTTGAAAGGAATTATCCAATTACCAGATGGCAAAATTTAAGACTGGTCCAAATTGATAGGAGTTGCAGACGACAATTTATAGTTTATGTAATTTTAGATTTTTCGAACTTTCTAGGTAGAAAACATTGCATGAAATGAAGAAATTGCTTGTCACAAATTTCTACATTTTATGCAGTATTTCTTGAGGGGCATCAAAAAAGTCTTCATCATGTGGGAATAGGTTATGGTAAGAAAAAGTCAAATTCATAAAGTTTTGAAAACTTTCAAAAGAATCCACCTTATTTCTTACCTTGCTGATCTGCTGAATACTGTACCAATGTGTGGGTAATCGTAAACCTAAGTGGGATAGCAGCTGGGAGCTAGGAAAGGATGTAGTGGTACCACTGGTGTGAGATATACCAGGAATCCATTGTGAGCTGCTCCACCTGCCATGATATGACCGAAATACTGTTAAAAGTGATGTTAAACCCCATTCAAAGAAAACAAAAAACTGTGTGAGCAGGCAGGGATTACACAATGTGTGGGCTAATCTTTGCCTGCTAAACACTTTGAAAATGAATCCTTCCACAAACTGAGTAAAAAAGGTTTTCAGGACTTACAAAAAAAGTATTGAATTTTGATAAAAAGCAGATCCTTAGTTCAGTTAGATGTTCTTTAATATTTTTTTTGTTTTTGTTTGTTTGTTTTCTAGGACAAAAAAAAAGTGGAGAAAAAAAGTTCCTCTAATGAATTTTGCATGTTATATGACTGTTGTTGAGTGTAAGATGTTATTTGCATATGTTTATATACACCTTTTTTTTCACTTGGCTCTTGCTCCTGTGTTCTAACTTAACAGATGTAATTATGATCCAACTCTTTACCTAGAATTTAGTGGTTTGATTAACCCTTTAACCCATTCCCACACAGCAAAATTTTAGACTCATCCAAATTGAAAGAAGCTGCAGACGATAATTTCATGTTGATGGAATTTTGAATTTTTTCGTCTTTTTAGATAGAAAACATTGTGGATAATGAAGAAATTGCTTGATACAAGCAATTTCTTCATTTTCCACAATGTTTTCCAATGCTTTTTTCTAGAGGGGCGTAAAAAGGAGGGATTGAGTTGGAATTGGTTAACAGACAGCAAAACTTAAGACTGATTCAAATCGAAAGGGGTTGCTGACAACATCTTACAGTTTATGAAATTTTAGATTTATCAACTTTCTGGGTAGAAAACATTGTGTAAAATGAAGAAATTACTTGCTACAAGCGATTTCTTCATTTTACACAATGTTTTCCCAATTGCTTTTCTAGAGGGACATCCAAAAGCATAATTCTGTGGGAATGGGTAAAAGAGCTCAGCTAGGAGGACAATGAAGTACTATGTGCAAGCTCTTGTCATTCATTGGCCATTCCACTATTTGTGTTCTTCAAATTAAAGCATGTAATGCAGATAGAGACCATCCATTAATTCAATAACATGAAAAAAGAGATTGGATAACCCATTAACAGAATACAGAATTTTGACTTGCCCAGTTTTAAGTTTATGAAATATTCGATTTTTTCAACTTTCTGGGCAGAAAACATTCTTTTAACCCTTTCCTGTTTTTTTAAATTTAAGACTTGTCCAATTTAAAAGAAGTTGCAGACGACAATTCAAAGTGAGTGCAATTTGAAAAGTAACCAACCTATAGGGTAGAAAATATTATGGGATAAGAAGAAATTGCTTGTTACAAGCAATTTCTTCTTATCCCACAATATTTTCTCAAGTATAAAAACTCAGGGACGTAAAATCCAGGTATTAAACAGGAAAGGGTTAAAATGAAGAAATAAAGTGTTACAAACAATTTCTTCATCTTTCTTGTTTTCTTCGTTGTTTTTGTTGAGGGGTGTCCAAAAGCATCATTGTGTGGGAATGGGATAAAATACAAGTTGTCAAAGGCTATGTCTTGGGTAGTACATTCAACATAGTTCTAAATTAACTCATTCCCACAGTAGAACATTTAGACTGGTTCAAATTGAAAGAAGCTGTAAACGACAATTTCAAGTTGGTGGAATTATAAATTGTTCGTCTTTTTGGATAGAAAACATTGTGGATAATGATAAATTGCTTGATACAAGCAATTTTTTCATTTTCCACGTTTTCCAAAACTTTTTGGATAGAAAACACTGTGGATAATGATAAATTGCTTGATACAAGCAATTTTTTCATTTTCCACAATGTTAAAACTTTTTAGGGGTGTAAAAGGAGGGTTTGTGTTGGAATGGGTTAAGGTTCATACTATTTTCTCTTCTTAGGTTGTACATTATGGATAATGATTGATAAATAAGAATAGACTATTTTATAGTAAAAACTTTCCTCTGCTTGTTAGAAGGAAAAGAAACCATATTGCTTGAATTGAAATCCCATTTGGTATAAAAATAGAAGAGAAAAACAGGAACCAAAGCATTTCATGGCAGCTGAGAGAATGAGAATACAATAGTGTTAAAATAGGTCAGATTTCTGGCTCTTTTTGGGAATTATGATCTCAATCAGTTTTGTGAAAAAATTATGATACCTGCTTAAGTAAAATTTAAAATTTTCATAAAACTAATGCTCCTTGTACAAGCTTGTAAATTCCCAATATCAAAGAGACTTTGAAGGAAGGGATAGGATCCTTTATGAATGGTAACATCAGTTTTCTACATTTCTGACAAATTACAAAAAGAATGGGATATTTCATTCCAGATAGGACTTTTTGTAAAAACATCTTACGAGCAGTCATGATATTAAGCTGAATTTAAGGTGTTTCTTTACATGGTTGTATCAAATTAAAGACATGCTTATTTCCGTTTCAAGTGGCACATGTGCTCTTAATGAATAGTGTATTTGATATTCCCTGGAATTGCTTGTGCTAGCCTGTATTGTTTAGCATCAATGAAATATAATGATCAGAGAAAGAATCAAAAGAATTTTGAACAAGGGCTCATATTAAAACTCTCTTGTTACAAAGCATTGTCTGATGTTTTAATAGACTAACTTTATGGTGTTTTATATTGCCTCTAAATAATGTGGTGAAAATTGAAGACTTGCAAGTTGAGTTGGAACTAAACAGAATAAATATTTAAATGAACTGCTTTGAAGTACACATCAAAGGGAAGATTGTAACAAAAGCCCAGCAGATCAAAGAGAGATCAGAGGACACAGCTGGGAAGATTATTGATCACAGATAATCCTTTTTTTGCCCAGTCTTAATTTCAGATCCATATTAAAAAGTTCATCAAGACAGAAGTCAATGCTAAAATATTGTTGATCTCTACAAAACCTACCATGATCAAGAGATTTGTCAAAATATTACTTGCTGAAAGCTACTCAGTAGATTGCATTTTTGTGTCTCTGGTTGTATTGTTTTCCATATCAAAAACTGATAAGAGATGTAAAGGGATAAACCCAATATCCTATACGTTGTTGACTTACGAGTAAAACATTGTAACTATAGCTTGATTTAGCTGCAGTTAAAACTATTTGTCATACACTGATGTTATACACACTACATAGTGGCCATTTATCTCTCAAGCAAACTGTCCATGTGTTGGCCAATCAGATTGCTCCAATCTACATTATAGTAAAGTGTTAATGTAAACAGTCCACATATGGTCAAAATAAAGAATCAAGTAAATTATCCCCAGTTGATCTGCTGATTATGATTTCATATCAAGTTAATGCATGTATTTCCATTCTCTTTGAAGGTTTTTATTTCAATCCTGCTGATATCTCTTTCTCTGGACAATATTAAAGAAATCAATTAAAATACAATTTCTTTGTTGAAGAATTGTATGTATTCTAAGAGTCATGTTAATGACCTTGTAGATTGAAAGCTTTATTAAGCATGGTGGAAAGGAAGAAATACAAGTATCAAGGATTTACTTTATTCCACATTTGCATAATTTATATGGCTGCGGCCATAGGGCAGTTGATAGTGCTTCAGACTCTCAATCGCGAGGTCCAGAGTTTGATCACTGATCTTTACAATTAGCCTTTCCAATATTTGTCTTCCACCAATGGGTGTATAATCTTAAATCCAAGTGGCTTCGAAAATGTACTTGTCTACAAGTAGAAAAGCCTATGTCAGTTGGGCCTGGGAATTCCACACCCATGATGTGTCATTTGAATATTATGCAGTAACATTCAATGTTCTGGTGTTTGAAAAACCTTGTAAGATAAAAACTATATTGCTTGAAAAGAAACTGACCTTTGATGTTTTTGTCCAATAAACTTTATTAGGTTTAGACTTGTTTATTTGACTGCACGTAAAGCTTTTGAACTCTGCAATAGAGTGATATTATTTGTCTCGGGCATAAGTGTATTAGAAATTTGATATCTATTTGATCAAAGCAGTTGGTTTACCTCTTACAACAGCTACTTTACTTTTAACTTTAATTGACTGACTACCCTTTACGAAAATTTAGAAGGGTCAAAACTCATAGAATCAACAGCGGATATGTCAAAGTGTGATTGATTATAGCCATACAAAGTTTAAAGAAGTGGGTTAGGGGAAAAATTTTGCTTATAAAAGCAATTTCTCTGTATGCCACAATGTTTTTTAAAAACTTGATTTCTGTTCAGTAAATCTAAATGCATTATTATTTGTTAATAGGATGTCACTGTTGTGAACACTTTATTCAAGTTCAGGGGTATGAAATACGGATTTTCTCCACTTGTCCCTGGACAAGTAAAATGAGATTTTCTACTTGTCCGGGGTCAAAATGGACTTGTCTGCAAAAAAGAGAATAGATAACTTTTGGGAAAATATTGTTTTTAAAGAACTCAGCAATTTCTTCTCTAAAAACAATGTTTCCTTTCCTTAGGTACAAGTATATCTTCTATATGTAAAGTACCATTCCAAGATTTGCCCTGGTATTTAATTGTCCATGGACAAGAGGCCTTGAAAAAATGTACTTGTCTGCAGGTAGAAAAGCCGGTGTCGGACAAATCGGGTGTGGGAATTCCACATCCAGAAGTTGGTCAAATATTAACCATAACCAGACAATGGAATTTTAGACTGCCAAAAGTTCTAAGAGGTTTCAGACTTGAGTGTCATATAGAAGAGGAAAATATTGTGATAAAAGAAAAAACTTACTCGTCATGAGCAATTTCTTCTTTTACCCATTACTGCATAGTGATGCTTTTGGAGTCCCCTCAAGAAAATAATTGGGAAAGCATTGTCTTAAATTAGGAAAATGCTTATGACAAGCAGTCTCTTCATTCTACACAAAGCTGAGATAATCTAGAATTTTATAAACTTAAAATTGCCGACTGCAAATCCTTTCAATTTGGATCATTATAAAATTTTGTCATTTGATAATGGGTTAAAACAATGATTTAGTTAACCCATTCCCACTCAGTGAGGCTTTTAGACGCCCCCAAGGTAAAAAGCTTGTGAAAGCATTGTGGAAAATGTTACAAGCAATTTCTCCATTTCCACAATGTTTTCTACCAAAAGAGTTGAAAAATCTAAATTTTCATAAACTTTAAATTGTCGTCTTCAACTCCTTTGAATTTGGACAAGTCTAAATTTTTGCTGTGTGGGAATCGGTTAAGTGTGACAATATGCAGGATTTCGTGGTGACAGATTAAGTTGTCTGGTAATGGTCTAAGGCTACTATTATTTGATAATATAATCTACTTTGTGAAGAAATGATTTGAATATTGCATTTCAAAGGAATCTTTGCATGTTTTCCTATGAATTAAATATCACAAATTACAAAAGATAACACCATAATGAAAAGTTTGATATTGTTTGAAATGTAAATAAGATTTATTTACAAAGTATAAAAATAAATGTTTTCAACACTTTGAAATTTGAGTACAAAACACAGGCCTCTCGACTGCGTCTGCCTGGTATTGTAAAGGGAAATTGCTGGTTGACTGCGTCTTTCCCCTTTGTGTGTGTTTTTTCTGTGTTCAAAGCATATTTGAGTGTATCACACTGAGGTATGCTAACTTAAACATCAAAAGTAAATTAAACGAGACTTGGGGTGATAAATTACTAATGTAAGAAAGAGTCAGGAAATCACACCACAACACTTAACCCACTACCAGATGACAGATTTTAGACTGTTCCAAATTGGAAGAAAGTACAGACACAATTTCCAGTCATCTAAATGTAGAAAATCTGTATCTTTCAGTTAACAAAATGTTGTGAATAATAGTTAAATTTTCTTGTAACAATAAATAACTACATTTTACACTATGTTTTCGAAGCTTTTTTCTTGAGGAATGTATAAAAGCTGGATTTTGTGGGGATGGTATAACTCATCCCCATACAATAGCACTTTTGGACGCTGATCAAGGTAAAACCTTGAAAAACATTGTGAAAAAATTAAGAAATTATTATCCACAATGTTTCCAACCCGAATAGAAAAATATTTCAGAATTTCATCATCTAAAAATTGTCTTCTGCAACTTCTTTCAATGTGAACCAGTCTAAAATTATGTTGTCTGGTAATGGGTCAACAACTGGATCACACAGTGAATGTTGAAAGAATCAAGATCTAAAGCATCAAGATAAAAAAAATCTGACTTCTTAATATTTTTTCTTTAATAATGCTAACTAACTACTTAAGAGATGTTCTTACTTTTAACATGAGTTGCAAAGAGAGTGTAACTTGAAGATAAAAAGCATACTTTTATCCTGTGAAACACACACTTCAAACAAACACGTCAGATACCCACCTTTAATGAATTCTTTAATGATCTTACAAAAGGCCTTCAAGCTCTTTTATCTGTTGTGAAGAAAAAAACTGAAGGATTTTTCAAGAACACTTAACAAACTGTAAATGCATGCTTAAGTACTGCAGAATGGAATGGTGTGACCTTCACTGAATCACCAGTAATGACTATGAATCTATGTATCAAAGTGCCAAGATGACATTATTTTTTTCTCTCATTTAAAACATTCCCACACCACACAGTCCTGCTTTTTAACTCGCCTTTAAAAAGGCACCGTGGAAAATGATGAAATCGCTCTTAAGTAATTTATTCATGTCCCACAATGTTTCCTACTCACTACAAAGAAGATTTTTTTACCAACTTGAAACTTATTTCAGTTTGTACCACATTGATATTTTGTTGTTTGGTAATAGGTTAAGGTCCATCTACAGAACATATGTTCACACAAACAAATGTTCATGCAGGCCAGTCTGAACAGAGAAGATAGGCCCTCTAATAACTTTTACTTTTTCATCATTTGTACTAATTTTTGTACACCCAGTTAGAACAGTATTGCATTCACAATATCATGTTAACCCATTACCTGACAACAAAACTTAAGACTGGTCCAAATTGAAAGAAGTTGCTGACAATTTAAAGTTTATGAAATTTTAGATTGTGTAAAATGAAGAAATTGTTTTCCAAAGCCTTTCTATTTAATGGGCGCCAGAAAGCGTCACTGTGTGGGAATGGGTTAAAGTGGATCTCTTTGTTGCTAGATAATTGATTGGTTATCATAGGCTTTACCCATTACTATGTAACTGTTATCATAGGCTTTACCCATTACTATGTAACTGTTATCATAGGCTTTACCCATTACTATGTAACAGAATTTTTGCCTGACCAGGTCCAAATTAAAAGAATTACAGACATCAATTTTAAGAAGGTCAAATGAAAATATATGAGCCTGTGCATGACATTTCCAACAATTTAACAGGTGCTTGACTCGCACACATTGAGCACCCTGGACAGCCATTTGGGGCAATTAGAATATTTGCTGATTGTTTAAAGAAGCTTTGGTTCAGTATCTATCTACAGAGCGCAGAGTGAAGACTCTGATCAGACTGTGCGGATGCACAGGCTGATATGAGTCTTTACTTGGCGCACATGTGTAATGGTTGGAAATGTCACGCATGCCCTCATATCTTTATTTTAAGATTTTTTGTTTTTTTTAAAAATCTGCTTGTTGCAAGCAATTTTTTCCTTTTCCACATTTTTTTTAAAGTTTTTTTTTTGGGGGGGGGGGGCAGGATTGGGAATAGGTTTAAAAAGTCTAAGCTGCATGATTTAAACTGTCACTTTGAGGCCAAGGCGTTGTGACAGATAATCAGAGAAAGTCAATATTACAACATTTCTTAGCAAATAGGCCTGTCATGGAGAAATGGAATAGAAAATGGTGCATCAGTTTAAAAAAAGAAGTGACATTACATGATTTAATTGTTTCAGAAATGAAATGGGGCCTCTATGTTTACAAGCAATTTGCTTAACTTGTTACCAATTTTTACACTGTTCTAAATTAAAAGAGATTGTAAACAACAGTTTTCAGCCATTTCCAGAAGCCAAAGTTTTAGACTGGTCCAAATTGAAAGGAGTTGCAGACAATATTTTCAAGTTTATGAAATTTTAAAGTTTTCCAACTTTTTGGGTAGAAAACATTTTGCAAAATGAAGAAATTGCTTGTCACAAGCAATATCTTCATTTTCACAATGTTTTCTTAGTTGTTTTTCTTGAGGGGCGTCCAAAGTGACATTGAGTGGGAATGGGTTAACCCATTCCAACTCAGTGACGCTTTTAGACACCCCTAAGAAAAAGAGCTTAGGAAAACATTGTTGAAAATGAAGAAATTGCTTGTCACAAGCAATTTCTTCATTTACCACAATGTTTTCTCCCGAGTAAGTTTGAAAAAATCCAAAATTTGATAAACTTTAAATTGTCATCTGCAACTTCTTTCAATTAGGGCCAGTCTAAAATTTTGCTGGTAGAACACATTATTGATAATTATTAAATGCAATTTCTTTATTTTCCACAATATTTTCTACCTAGAAAGACAATTTTTTTTAAAATACATTCATTTGAAATTGTTGTACGTAACCCTTAAAAATAATTGTCTGGTAGGCTTGATAAGCTATTATGATATTTGGGTTTCTCAATAGTGATATGGCATTACATTATTATATCATCTTGTCTTGTAAAGCTATGATATATATCTTAAAATTGAATTGAAAACCATACAATCAATTGTCTTTCTAATTTCAGAGTTTTACAATGGATATTGGATAATGAAAACATGAACAGAGGCACTAGTTCAGCGTACACAGACTCTGACAAGACTAGCTCTACCCACAAGCGTTCCCATAAATCATCAGCATTAAATGCGGGCTCACAACCGTACAACAAAAATTGGTAAGAATCCTTGGAAAAGGAAAAAAAAATTGATAAACTAGATAAACGACTAGGTCTTGTTGATGGCACTCGCGCTTGACAAAAATTACAGTTTGTTCTTTGTAGTAGCTATGATTGCAGAGGATTATTTGCCCAGTGCTCAACCCATTCCCTGATGACAAAATTTTAGATTGGTCCATATCTCAAGAAGTTGAAGATGACAATTTTCATTTGATGAAATTTAAAAAAATCATAGTATTTTTCAGTTGAAATATAGCAGCTAATGAAGAAATTACTTGTATCAAGCAATTTTACAAAGTTTTCCAAAACGTTATCTGGAGAGGTTTTTAAAAAAGGGATTAGGAGGGAATGGGTTAAAAGACATAAGTGCCTTTAACCCATTCCCACACGAGAAAATTTTAGACTGGTCCAAATTGAAAAGAGTTGCAGACGACAATTTAAAGTTTATGAAATTCTATTTTTTTCAACTTTCTGGGTTGAAAACATTGTGTAAAATGAAGAAATTGCTTGTCGCAAGCAATTTCTTCATTTTACACAATGTTTTCCAAAGCATTCGTTCTTGAGGGGCATCTAAAAGTGTCATTGAGTGGGAATGGGTTAAATTGTATACGGAATTATGTGTTAGCTCTCAGCCCAGGATGACATAATAGGAGACAACCTGAGAAAATTACCTGTGAATGAATTAGAATGAGAAGAGTGAATGTAATGATAGATATGATTTATAGCGCAGTTGGTAGCGCGTCGGACTGTCAATCTAGAGGTCCTGGGTTTGATCCCTGACGGCGGTACTCATCCTTTCCGACTATCTGTCTCCCATCAATGGGTCGATAATCTTAGACCTATGTGGGATAGCAGCTGGAGGCTAAGATGTGATGGCGGTACTGGTGTGAGAAATACCAGGAATCCATTGTTAGGTGCTTCAGCCGCCGCGATTGTTGAACGCAGCGTAAAACTCCATTCAAACAAAAAAATTATGATTTAGCATTTCAAAAATGTTGCCCTTATCCACTGAGAGGAAGTGGCATTCAAGTTTTTAGATGACTTTTGCATGAAGGATTTGTAATAAGATCAAAAGTAATTTTCTGTGAAATTACTTTTCAACATGAAAAAGGAAATTTTAGAACATTCAGAAAGATATTTCAGTCTGGCTTTTTCTAGCAACATATATTTAGCTAAATAAATATCATAGAGGCTTAACCCATTCCAACTCAATCCCTCCTTTTTACGCCCCTCAAGAAAAAAGCTTTGGAAAACATTGTGGAAAATGAAGAAATTGCTTGTATCAAGCAAATTTTTCATTATCCACAATATTTTCTATCCCAAAAGACGAAAAAATTCAAAATTCCATCAACTTGAAATTGTCGTCTGCAACTTCTTTCAATTTGGACCAGTCTAAAATTTTGCTGTGTTGGAATGGGTTAACCAATTCCAACACAATCATGCCTGTTTATGCACCTCAAGGAAATAGATTTGGAAAACATTGTGGAAAATGAAGATATAGCTTGCAACAATCATTTTCTTAATTATCCACAATGTTTTCTACCCCAAATTACAAAGATTTCTATCAACTATGAATTGTTGTCTTCAACTTTTTTTTAATTTGGACTAGTCCAGACAATTGCCATCTGGTAATGGGTTAAAAGTAGTGATTTGTAATTCTTTCTTTACCTAAAACTTGCCTTAGAATTTATATATAGCTCAAAATTACTTTGCAAAGGGTCCTATGATAATGGTTTTATAGTCAAGAGCCAAACCTAAAAGCCTTTGATCTCTACTTAAAATGTTCTGATAATTAATCAAACTTTGAAAATGTATCAGTCTTCTTAAACAAAAAATGTATTTGAAACATTTATTTTTCCTTTCGAATATGTCTTGATGTTTCATTTTTACAAGATAAACTCTCTGATCAGAATGTTTTGCCATGTTTTTTTCTGTATGCTTGTGAGATATTGATGCAGATTTAGTCAGAAATAAATCCATCAAGTCTTCAAAGGGAACACTAGCTTTGATGTTTACCTGTAGGGTTAGTAAGTCAATAAAAAGAGAATTTTTTAGTTACTGGTAACCCTTGAGTTTAAGCTAAAATCATAATTTCTGTGGACATCAGGGTCCCTATTCATCCACCAGTGTAAATTAATGTTCTGTCTTAAAATTTTGTAACGAGGGTTATGATTAGCCATGACATGTTTTTTTTCTGAGAGCCCATATGAAATTCACCTCTGGGTTGGTTTGTGAATAGACTGTGATGGATTTATTTAGAAATAAAACCCATGAAAATACCAACAAAATATTTTTTAAAGAAAAAATATATATAGTACCAATTCACCAATCTTTGATTCTGGTTCAATTGACAGGCCTATCCCTTTGTAATGTCAGTATTATTGATATTTTGAGCATAAGGACAAAAGTATTGAAGGTTCCTATATCAAAATAGACACTCACATAAGTTCAGCTCTAAGTCCTCATATTGGTCTAATTCCACTTTATTGTCTTACCCCAATACCACAAAGCAAAATTTTAGACATGGTCCGAATTCACAGAAGTTGTAGACAAGAGTTTATAGTTGATAGAATTATGAATATCAGTCTCTTTGGGCAGAAAATAAGGTTGAAAATGAAGAAATTACTTGTAACAAGGAATTTCTTCATTTTTAACCTTGTTTTTCTGAAGTGTCTTCTTTAGTGGTGTCAAAAAGCAGGATTGTGTAGGAATGGGTTAAATTTTGTAGGGGAAAAACAGAATTTTAAAATTATATTTTTTATATTTCAGTTCAAAGAAAGGTAGTGGTAGTCATATAAACAGATCTGCGTCTGCAGACAGTGGAAGTCGTGTTCCTTGGGTGCCCCCTGGTGGTGGAATGAGTGTCTTGCCCAGCCAGCCCATCGTCCAAGACCCGTCAATGCCATTGATGCCTCCACCTAATACCCGGGTACAGCTAGAGGAAGTCACAAGGCGTCTTGAAACAGATCACACTCTTAAATCTAAGTAAGTTTTATTAACCCATTACCAAACTTTAGACTGGTCCAAATTGATAGGAGTTGCAGACAAGAATTTAAAGTTTATGATACTTTAGATTTTTCCAACCTTTCTGGATAGAAAACATTGTGTAAAATGAAGAAATTTCTTGTCACAAGCAATTTCTTCATTTTACACAATGTTTTCCCTGATTATTTCTCTTGAGGGGCAGCAAAAAGCGTTACTGTGTGGGAAAGGATTAAATTTTACTGAACAAAATTCTTTTTGACATGTAAGAACTGAAAGAAACTGCACTGCATAAATCAATTTTGAATGCACTCAATTTTATGAATAAATTCTTAAAAGGTAAATTAGACTTTGGGAGAAAAAGCAATTGCTTTTCTCACATTTTGTTCTAGCAAACATGACACTTACTTTCAAATTCAAACATTCTCTGAAATATCATTTGTAATCTCTTTTAATTAAGACTAGTCTAAATTTTATTTAGAATAGTGAGATGATTTTAATGATAATTTCATTCAGTATCAGAAATTTATGAATATCACAACCACTACTTGACTCATTACTCATTAACTAATTTTTAGATGGTTCCAAATTGAAAGATATGCAGACATCATTTTAAAGTTCATTGAAAATAAAGAAAGGCAGAAATCATTGTGATAAGAAGAGAAGTTTCTCATCACAAGCAATTTCTTCTTTTCCAAAAATATTTTACACATAAAAAAATCTACAGAAGCATGGAAATTAGGAATTGTATTGTAATGGATGGACTAGGTCTGTGTTTAAGTTGTTTAACCCATTCCAACTCAATCCCTCCTTTTTACGCCCCTCAATTAAAAAGCTTTTGAAAACATTGTGGAAAATGAAGAAATTGCTTGGATCAAGCAATTTCTTCATTATCCACAATGTTTTCTATCCAAAAAGAAGAAAAAACTTAAAATTCCATCAACTTGAAATTGTTGTCTGCAGCTCCTTTCAATTTGGACCGGTCTAAAATTCCACTGTGTTGGAATGGGTTAAGAGTGTCAGATTGGTATTACTGAAGTTGTTTAACCCTTTCCTGTCCAATCTCTGGCTTTTATGTCCCTATAATTGAGAAAACCTTGTAAAAAAAGAAGAACAAGTAATTTCTTCTTTTTCCACAATATTTTCTACCCTAATGAGTGGTTATTTTATTAATTGAATCCAATTTAAATTTTCGTCTGCAAAACCTTTGAATTTGGACGTTTTAAAAATTTGACCAATCAACAGATGACAAAAGATGGTACAAAATCAAAGAAGTGATAAGCTTGTTTTCCTGAATTATAACTACAAGCAGCATTGTGTGGTAATGGGTTAACTATGTTAACTTTTTTTCATGTATGAATTATACTAAATGTTTTCAAGTAGATTATCTTGACTTTATATAAATACCTTCAATTTCAGGTCATTTACAGGGACAATTAAAGAAAAAAGACCTAACATGCCCATTGGTCAAGCGCGCGTTCCCGGTATGCCCATGGCAAGGACAGTACCGGCAGATTTAGATACCTCAGGGGATAGCAGCAGAATTGAGTGAGTCTAACTTAGAACATTATTTGATTTTTCTCGATCTGATATTCAGTCTTAACCCATTCCGAGACAATGATGCTTTTTGATGCCCCTCATGAAAAAAGCTTTGGAAAACATTGTGGACGATGAAGAAATTATTTGTAACTAACTTGAAATTTTCAAATGAGTTGAAATGCTTTCATCTGCTCCTTAAAAAAAGTCAATTCATGTATTTAATTAATAGGCGCCGTCATAGCGCAGTCGGTAGCACATAAGGTTCCCAATTGGATATCAGGGGTTTGATCCCCAGTGGCGGCACATATTCTTTCCAACATTTTTCTCTCACCAATGGGTGGATAATCATAAACCTAAGTGGGATAGCAGCTGGAGGCTAGGAAAGGATATAGTGAAAGTATTGGTGTGAGAAATACCAGGAATCCATTATTAGGTGCTCCAGCCGCCGCGATATGACTGAAATATTGTTAAGTGGTGATAAACCCCATTCAATCCATCAGTTAAATTCATTAATACAGTTTTTAAAACTATTAACATTTGCTTTTCTGTTACATTGTAGGAAACAAATGAAGAGATCGACAGGTAGCATGAATACATCAACGTCAAGTAAGCCTGATGAGACAGTTATTGGGTATTATATGTGTGGTGAACCAATCCCTTACAGAATAACAGTACCACAACCCCACGTCACACTCGGTCAACTTAAACAGCTCATCAGTAAACGAGGAAACTTCAGGTAAAAACGGAATACTTCTATATTCTCTCTGAATAGATCCAAAGTCTTTCCATTTAAAGGCTTTTTGCAAAACATATGTAATTATGTATGCAATGTGAAATCTTACAAGATTTTGTCTTTTTAGGTAGAGAACATTATGTATTTTGAAGAAATTGCCTGTAGCAAGCAATTTCTTCATTTTCCACACAATCTCCTAAGATATATTTTTTTCAAAGGTGCTTAAAAAACGGGGATTGTGTAGGAACAGTTTACACTTGTATTTCAAAAGATTTTGACAAGGGTATTCACTGATATGACACACCTATAATCATTATGTGATCCTAAGGCATAAAAATCTTTACAAGGTATAAAATTCTAAGGATTAAACATTTGAAAATGGGGAAAAAATGAAGCTTTTGAAAACTTTCTGATATATGTATTACAAAAACATAGTTCAAGGCTGTGATTGGTTTTCAAATTCAACTGATTACTTTTATCGAATATTGAAGGTTTTATTAAAAGGGCACAGAAGTTAGGTTAATAAAGATCAAAAACTATTTTCATGACTGTTTCTTTATCACAAATATGGTATTTCGAATCTTTCAGTCAGTAATATTTATGTTCATTTCATACTTATCTTTTCAGGTATTTTGTGAAGACACACAGTAGAGATTTCGACTCAGAAGTTGTATATGAAGAAATTAAGGAAGATATGAAGATACTTCCGGTTTTCGATGGAAAAGTTGTTGTGAAAATTGACAAAATCGATGACATGGATAGTCCTAACAAATCAAACAGCAGTAAAAGATAATACCGTGACACTTGAATAACATGGTCATCCAAGGGACCATGAAAAGATGGTTGCTTAACATAATGTCTTTTAACCCATCGCAATATGACAAAAATTTAGACTGGTCAAAAATGAAAGAAATAACAGGCAACATTTCGAATTGCAGTATAAGATGGAAAGTGCCAGATAGAGTAGAACACATTGTGAGAAAAGAAGAAATTACTTGTCACAATCAATTTCTTCATCTTCCGCAAAGTTTCCATGATTGTATTTCTTCATGGCATCAGATTAATGTGTGGTAATGAGTTAACACTATCCCGTGTTTTGATGTTATGAAGGAAAGAAAATTTGAGAACATTTTGACTAAAGGAGAAATTATTACAAGAAATTTCTCTCTTTGGCCACAATGTTTTCTACCCAAAAGCTATCAATTTTTTTTTTTTTTCAAAATTGGTCAGCTGCATCCATTTTGAATTTGGACTAGTCTAAAAAGATTTTGTCTGGTAATGGGTTAGAGAATTCCAATTTGATGTGAAATATGAAAACAGTCGATTTAATTTGCAGGGTAAAGCACAGTAAATCCGTTATTGTTACAATTATTACAAATGATTCAAATAAGTTCCAACTATATAGAGCTTAACTTGGACGTGTTTATCTAAAGCTGTAGACTTGTGTGCTTTTCGACAGAGACATTAAACCTTGATTTATAAATGTCTTTTAACAAGTGACCCCAAAATCCGATATTGGAAAGGTTGAAGAGAAAGAACTATGAAAAATTACTGCCATGTTTTTCTCTATGTGTAGCTCTTATTTTCAATTTGGACACTCATTGAACAGTCGTCTACAATTTCTTTTATTTTGGTAAAGTTAAAAATTTTGTCATCTTGTAATTGGATCATTCAGGTAGTTGTTCTAGAAAGATAGACTTTCTTGTATAGACAAATGTATTTGTGTTTCACACCAAGTTCAGCATAAAGATTATCTTGTGTAAGGAAACATTTTTAGATGACATTTTCAGAAATTGTCTGAAGTTCTATTCTTGTTAGAAAACACAGAAGTTATTTGTCTCAAAGCATTACTATTTTTCTGACAAAACTTTCTATTTTATAATTTATCTTTGGGTTGTAAAATCAGGGGACATTTGAAAGGGGGGGGGGGTGAAGTAAGCAGAAGTAGGTCGGCCCAAATGAAAAGTCAATTATAATTTCCAGTGGTTGTAGAATGATTAAGTATTAGTGCTATGGTTGTGATTGAATTATATCTAGATCTATTTTGGCCTCATACAAGTCAACAAATGAGTGCAACACTCCATACTGTTGTATGTGACCTACCAGGAGAAAAAGGACTTCCTCAGAAACTCCAAAAGTATTTATAGATACTTTTCTGAATCAAGAGAGTTCATTCTACCTTGCTATATAAACGTTATCTGAATGTGACTGCTGAATTACCTCTGCTTGATCCTATCTCATTTTCAAGTATTTGTTTAATGGGAATATGTGGAGGACCTTTTTTGCCTGATGGGTCACATACAGACACACAGTACAGTAAATGCAGTCATCTCTTTAACCCATTCCTACATGACAGAATTTTAGACTGATCCAAATTGAAAGGAGTTGCAGAAGACAATTTAAGTTTATGAAATTTTATATTTTTAAACTTTCTGGTTAGAAAACATTGTGGGAAATGAAGAAATTGCTTGTATCAAGCAATTCCTTCATTTTCCACAATCTTTTCTCAGTTGGTTTTTTGAGGGGCGTCCAAAAGCATCTTTGTGTGGGAATGTAAAACCATTCCTACATGAAAGAATTTTAGATTCAAAGAAACTTGCGAACAACAATTTCATGTTAGAGAAATTTAAAAACAATATTTCCCTTTTAGAGAAGATAACAATGTGGACATAGAAGAAATTGCTTGTTATTTTCTTGAGGTGTGTAAGAAAGGATTGAGTGGGAATGGATTAACCCATTCCAACACAGCAAAATTTTAGACTTTAGATTTAAATTCAAAGAAACTTGCGAACAACAATTTCATGTTAGAGAAATTTAAAAACAATATTTCCCTTTTAGAGAAGATAACAATGTGGACATTGAAGAAATTGCTTGTTATTTTCTTGAGGTGTGTAAGAAAGGATTGAGTGGGAATGGGTTAACCCATTCCAACACAGCAAAATTTTAGACTGGTCCAAATTGAAAGAAGCTGCAGACGACAATTGCAAGTTGATGGAATTTTGAATTTTTTTATCTTTTTGGATAGAAAACATTGTGGATAATGAAGAAATTGCTTGATACAAGCAATTTCTTCATTATCCACAATGTTTTCCAAAGTTTTTTTCTTGAGGGGCGTAAAAAGGAGGGATTGAGTTGGAATGGGTTAAGCGTTGTCTTTGTTATAGCACAACTGAATTTATTTAAGGAAAGATCTTCGATACATTTTCTTGACAAAAGGCATATCCTGAAAATACAGAGAACATCTTTAAGTTTGAATAAGTACATGTATTTTAGAGATCAGATTTTTGTTTATATACTTATTGCAAAGTTTTAAAATCTTGCACATAAACAAGATTTACAAGAGATTTATACAGTTAATAATGAATATGGTTTAGATCAATCAAATGGTATGTCTGCAGAATATTTTATCATATAGATTCTCTGTTGAGTATATGAACAGCTATTTTACTGCTTCAATCTGCTAATCTTGTAGTGAGGGTGAGAGTTGAACAACAGAACACGGAGATTTAGCAATTATACAATCAGCATTTGCTACCACCATAAACAGAAAAAAAAGAGATGAAAGCAATACTAATTGGCCAAATATTTTATCCCACTGCAGATGTATTATTTAAGAAAAGGTGTAATTTGATTATGTCTTCTATTTTTTAAGTTCAAAGAAACTTTTTAACAAAACAGTTTTATAGTAATTATAGAGAGTAAGTAGATATAAACTTACTGTATATATAAAGTGAAATTAGAAATGTGTATTTATTAAGGTAAAAATTGTGAACTGGTCAGAAAATGGTCAATATAATGCAACTAATAGACTTTCCCTTATTTCAGAACAAATTAAGATGTCAAATGATAATCTGAAACAGAAAAATCATCTAATTTCAGATTTTACCTAACAACAAAAATAGAGAGAAAAGTAAAAATAAAATGCATTTGAAATGTAATTCCTCCTTTTCCCAAAATGAGTTTCTGAGGAATATACTTTTCTCTAGGTAGATTTTTGTGTCTGTCCTCTTCAAGCTTGTCTAAATGGAATAAGTTTAACCAATTTCCAAGGGTCATAAAGGATAGAAACTGTGAGAAAAGGAAAATTGAAAAATAATCGTCTTATTTGTAAGAAAAGATTTTGAGAAAAGAAAAACAGCTGAAAAAAAAAGTGTTCCATTTGTGGGTCATAAAACTTGTAATGTATGATGTTTTTTGTATGTTTCCTTACTCTATCAGTCATTAACCCTTTACTATTTAAAAAAAAAATTCTGAATTCAAAGGGGTAACAGACAACACAAGGTAGGGACAATTCAAATATTAGCCATCCTATGTGATAGAAGATATTTTGGAATAAGAAGTATGATATCACAGGCACATACGGGAAAGGGTTAGTGGAAGTTATTTTTTTTTTCAAAATTGCTGTGATGGTCACTTTCTTTTTTGCAGCTATTTTGAACTTAACAATTACATCATTAATATTTTTAATTTATTCTTAAATGGTTATCACTTTATAGGACAATTTTCTGACCTGTGTACAATGATTGTTGACATGTTTTATTGTTCTCTGTATATCTGTAAGAAAATAAGTAAATAAAAGTTAAGTAAATTATGATACAGCTATTTCTGTCTTTCTTTAGTTCCCTTGATTTTACCCAGATCCATCATTCAGTTGGGAAGTTTAATAAGCTAAGTCTTTTCTGTATTGCAAATTGTCCCAATTCAAAGGTGTCGAAGACAAATTTAAATTGGATTTAATTTGAAAAATTACAATTCAGCAGGGTAGAAAGTATTGACAAAAAGAGAAGAAATTGCTTGTTACAAGCAATTTCTGCTTTTTCTACAATGTTTTCTCAATTATAAATTCACAGGGAGGTAAAAACCAGGGATTGAACAGGAAAGGGTTAAATGCTGTCTATATGCCTTGACCCTTTTTCAGGCAACATAATTTCAGCTGGTCAAAACTGAAAGACATTGTTGAGATCACTTGACAATCTCCTCTGTCAATAGAAGAATCGATTAACCTAAACCCACTCAGTGACCATCTTAGACGCCCTCATGTAAAAAAAGCTTTGGAAAACATAATGGAAAATGAAGAAATTGCTTGTTGATAGCAATTTCTTCATTTTCCACAATGTTTTCTACCCAAAATATTAAAAAAATCTAAAATTCTATAAACTTTTGATTGTCGTCTGTAACTTGTTTCAAATTTGGCAAGTTAAAAATTTTGCTCTCTGGTAATGGGTTAACCAATGAAATTGTTCATTTAAACTGGAAGTGAATTTTGAGCTCCGAGATTTGGACATTAGAGTTGGTTTGATGACTTAAACATTGTAACTACAGCTTACATAAGTAAGCTGAAGCTACAATTTTTTGGTTTCAAACCATTTAACAGTTTTGTTGCATGTTACTAGCCTTAGATTTTTGTTTTATATCGAAGTGGAAATTCCTGTCTGAGTGTGTGGGCGTGACCAGTGGGGTCAATGGGTGGTTCTAGAGATCCGTCAATTCAAAGTATGTTTGAATTGAAAAAGAATTGACATTTGAGGCCAAAAACATTGAGAAAAGATTCCTAAAGCATTTAAGCTCATTTGAGCATAACGTATTCAAGGTGTGCTCATGTGATTCTTAAATAATTCTACAATATCAACAATTTAACCCATTCCCAGACAGAAAATGTTTAGACCGGTCAAAATTAAAAGGAGTTGCAGACGATATATAAGATTTAAGAAATTGTAGATTTTTTCAACTTTCTAGGTAGAAATAAAAATTGTGTCAAATGAAGAAATTGCTTGTTTGCAAGCAATTTCATCATTTCACACAATGTTTTTCCATGTGATTTCTTTAGGGGTGTTCAAAAGCATCATTGACGCTTTTTGACGCCTCTGAAGAAAAACAATCGGGAAAATGTAGTGGAAAATTAAGAAATTGCTTGCAACAAGCAATTTCTTCATTTTCCAAAATATTTTCTACCCAGAAAGTTGAAAGAATCTAAAATTTCATGAACTTTGAATAGTCGTTTGCAACTCCTTTGAATTTGGACCAGTCTAAAGTCTTCTCATCTTTGGAACACAGTTCTATTTCAGTCTTTGTGAAACTTGGTCAGAATGATTATTAACCCATTCCAACACAGCGAAATTTTAGACCAGTCCAAATTGAAAGGAGCTGCGGACGATATTTTCAAGTTGGTGGAATTTAAATTTTCTTTGACTTTTTGGATAGAAAACATTGTGGATAATGAAGAAATTGCTTGATCCAAGCAATTTCTTCATTATCCACAATGTTTTACAAAGCTTTTTTGTTGAGGGGTGTAAAACGGAGGGATTGAGTGGGAATGGGTTAAATGATGAAAATTGAAAGGTTCCATAGGAAATGGGGCCCTAATGATAATCTCTTTGTTCACATTATTCTAGTGACAACAATTTTGGCTCAATCTTAATACTGTCAGAATGATCATTGAAAATGGAAATGTTTCATTAAAAAACAAACAACGGAGCCTTGATGACAATTTACACACTAGGGCCACAATTTTCATGAATTTTTTTTTACGTCCCATTGATTTTATACTCGAGAAAACATAAAGGTAAAAAAGAAATAACTTGTTACAAGCAATTTCTTCTTTTACCACGATATTTTCTACCCTTTAGGAAATGGTTAATAAGCTTTTGGTACAGCTTGAAATAAGTCCTGCCTTGAAGTGTCAGTGGTACCTCAGCACTACATGCTCATGGTGAGCTATTGTGATCACTCATTGCCTGTCTGTCTGTCTGTGATTTGTGATACCTGAATGTCCATCATGCATGATCAAAAATCCTGTTTTATCACTCTACAGTTCACAATTTTGGCTTAATATTTCTCAAATTTGCTAACAGTTTTTGTATAGTCATGAGGAAAATTCCTATTGAATATTGTCAAACTCTGATTAATGTCAAGGGAAAAGGGGCCTTATTGACAATATCCTTGTTTCCAGTCTAAGGTTCACAACTTTGGTTCATTTTTTCTCAAACATGCTGAAAATGTTTGTGTGGTCATGAGGAAGGTCCCTGGGGAATATTGTGACATTCTTGCTAATTAAAAGGAACCTTTTTATACGCCCGTCAAAGACAGGACGTATCATGGGATCACCCGTGGTGTCCGGGCGTCCAGTTATCCGGGTGGTGTCCACTTCTTTGTCTGGAGCATAACTCTGTCACCGTAAGTCCTATTGACTTTAAACTTGGCAGTTATATTCTTCTCATCAATACGGAGTGCAGAGTACAAGAATCATAACTCTACCTGGTCATTTTTTGATTCATTGCCCTTTGTTGTTTTTCATACTTGAATCTTGTCCGGAGTATATCTCTAAAAGTATTATAGCTAGGATCATGAAATATCATGGATGGATAGATCTCACCAAGGGGGAGTGCAGTGCACAAGAACCATAACTCTACCTGGCCTATTTTTTGAGTTATTGCCCTTTGTTGTTTTCCATACTTGAATCTTGTCCGGAGTATATCTCTAAAAGTATAATAGCTAGAATCATGAAATTTCATGGATGGATAGAGCTCACCAAGTGGGAGTGTAGAGTACAAGAACCATAACTCTACCTAGCCTATTTTTTTAGTTATTGCCCTTTGTTGTTTTTCTTACTTGAATCTTGTCCAGAGTATATCTCTCAAAGTATAAAAGCTAGAATCATGAAACTTCATGGGTGTATAGATCTCACCAAGGGGGAGTGCAGTGCACAAGAACCATAACTCTACCTGGCCTATTTTTTGAGTTATTGCCCTTTGTGGTTTTTCATACTTGAATCTTGTCTGGAGTATATCTCTAAAAGTTTAATAGCTAGAATCATGAAGTTTCATGGATGGATAGAGCTCACCAAGTGGGAGTGCAGTGTACAAGAACCATAACTCTACCTAGCCTATTTTTTTAGTTATTGCCCATTGTTGTTTTTCATACTTGAATCTTGTCCGGAGTATATCTCTAAAAGTATAATAGCTAGAATCATGAAATTTCATGGATGGATAGAGCTCACCAAGTGGGAGTGTAGAGTACAAGAACCATAACTCTACCTAGCCTATTTTTTTAGTTATTGCCCTTTGTTGTTTTTCTTACTTGAATCTTGTCCAGAGTATATCTCTCAAAGTATAAAAGCTAGAATCATGAAACTTCATGGGTGTATAGATCTCACCAAGGGGGAGTGCAGTGCACAAGAACCATAACTCTACCTGGCCTATTTTTTGAGTTATTGCCCTTTGTGGTTTTTCATACTTGAATCTTGTCTGGAGTATATCTCTAAAAGTTTAATAGCTAGAATCATGAAGTTTCATGGATGGATAGAGCTCACCAAGTGGGAGTGCAGTGTACAAGAACCATAACTCTACCTAGCCTATTTTTTTAGTTATTGCCCATTGTTGTTTTTCATACTTGAATCTTGTCCGGAGTATATCTCTAAAAGTATAATAGCTAGAATCATGAAATTTCATGGATGGATAGAGCTACCCAAGTGGGAGTGCAGTTTACAAGAACCATAACTCTATCTAGCGTATATTTTGAGTTATTGTCCTTTGTTGTTTTTCATACTTTGTTTGACAAAAAATATTCAAAATAAACTCAGTTCTATTCAAACCCCCAGTTAATATTAAGCAGTGTGACGGGCGTATCTAGTGACAATTTGGCACCTTGTTGATATTTCCTTATTTCTACCCTTTGAGGTCACACTTCCTCATATTTTCTGAAAATATTTGTATTGACACAAGGAAGGTCCCTATTGAATGTTGACATTCTGACTGATATCAGGGCAAAGGGACCTTATTACAATTACATGTACCTTAAAGACCACAAATTTGGTTCATCTTTATCAAATTTGCTGGAAACAGTTAAATAGTTTTGAGGAAAACCGCTATTGAATATGGTGACATTCTGATCTTTATCGAGAGAAAAGGGGCCTTATTGACAACTACCTTGCTTCCACTCTAGAGGGAGGCAACTTTCTTTTATGTAATATATTCTCAGTCAAGCCGCATCAATTATTTCCCTTACATCACACTCTGATCTCTACCTGAAATTAAGCCAACCTTCTAAAGCTTTAATATGAGGATTACCAAGGATCATTAAAAAGATCATTCAATTTGGTTGAAAACATCCCCCCAGTTTCGGAGAACATGCTTTCACAATTTTCACTATATACCGTATATGGACATTAGCCCTTCCCAAAAAAGCCTTGTTCTTAAACCAAGCAAAATTCTAATCAGTAATCTAATTAAAGTGGACGAACAGATAGACACACATCGGACACTCCTCCATGATATTAGACAGCTGGCTTACAGCTGTACTCAAACCAGTCTTTTGAAAGAGTGGAACACAACTCTGGTCATTTTCCTCTCTGTCATACCATAACTTGGTAGCAAAACATCATATCTTGAGCTTATTTTAGCCATAAGTAAGATGTTTCGGTAGCAAAGTGATGAATCCATATCTAGGAATGCCTGTTAGATAATAAACCCATTCCTACACAATACTGCTTTTATATGCCCCTCAAGAGAAAACCTTTGGAAATCATTTCAGGCAATTAAAACAAGCATTTTTTTTTCATTTTCAACAATTACTTTTACCCCAAAAGACAAAGATTTTCAATTTTCACTGGTTATCTTCCTTGAATTTTTACCAGTCTAAAAAGCTTTCTGGTACTGGGTCAAAGAATAAAAAAGGATGAAAATATAAATCAACACAAGTCAAGATATCTTGCATTTCATTTCAAAGTTATAATTTCTTATGAACACATCTAATCACAGATTTTATGGTTGTGCTATTTTAACTCATTCTAACATGACATAATTTTGGACTGGTCCAAATTCAAGGAAGTTGCAGATAAATATTTCAAGTTGAAAAAAAAATTCTGTGTATCTCTGTCTTTTTTGGTGGAAAACAAGAAATTGCTTGTAACAATTACTTCATTATCAACCTTGTTTTTCTCAAGGCTTATCTTGAGGGGGGAAAAAGCTGGATTTTGTGGGATTTTGTGGAAATGGGTTAACCAATTACCAAACAAAAAAATTTATACTTTTCTTAAATCAAAAGGACGTTGCAGACGACAATTATAACTATAATTATCTATCAGGTTGAAAACATTGTTGATAATGAAAAAATTGCTCATAAAAAGCAATTTCTTCTTTTTCTACGATGTTTTCTAACAAAAATTTCTTGGGGGCATCCAAAAGTGTCATTGTGTGGGAATTTCTTAAAACAGAATTCTGAGAATCTGAGATGTTTCATTTTGGTAACTTGAAGTAGCCATTAGCAGTAATCTTTCATTTTCCAACCAAACAGAAAGTGAGTAATCTCTTTCATTCATGACAGATTTTACCCGTTACGACACAATCACAATTTTTGACACCCCTCAAGAACAAAGGACTTTGAAACGGTGTTGGAATGAGTGATTTCTTCATAATCCACAATGTTTTTTAACAAAACAAAACAAAAAAAAAAGACAAAGAATTTTTATTACATCCACTAAATGATGTTGTCTGCAACTTTTCAATTCGAACCAGTCTAAAATTTTGTCTTCTAGTTATGGGTTCAAGCTATATTGAAAAAAAAAATCTATCACTGGTCCAATTTAACCCATTACCCTATGGCAAAATTTTAGATTAGTCCAAATTGACAGGTGTTGCACACAACAATTTTAAGTTTATGAAATTATATATTTTTTCATCTTTCTAGGTAGAAAACCGTGTAAAATAAAGAAATTGCTTGTTGCAAGAAATTTCTCCATTTTACACAATGTTTTCCCAGTTGTTTTCTTGAGGGGCTCCAAAAAAAACGTCACTGTGTGGGAAAAATTTAAAAGATTACAGTCAACAATTTAGATATTTATAAAACTAAATTATAATTACTTTATCTATCAGAAAACAGACATAAAAAGAAATTTCCATTTCCCAGCAGTATCTTCTTTACTTACAATGTTTAACTTACCTAAAAATCAAAGGATCATTAAAACTTTGATTGTGCAGAAAGGTAGCTTAACCAACAACAAGACAAGTCAAAATCAGTGCAGATGACTACATGTATTAAAAATGCTTTAAACTTAAGTGTCAAATGTGATAATTGATTAGACACATTCAAACTTATTACCCTACAATCTCAAATAAAGCAATAAAGCTTCAGAAACAAAACTGGAAAAAGGAGAAATAACATGTCATATTACCTCTATATTTTCGCAATGTTTTACACTTTCTGACACTAATTTTACTACTTTGACTCCATATATCTTACTGTCTACAACATTAGTTATCAATGAGGACCCTTATCTAATGTCTCATGCAAAATATCTTGATTCTACACCTTATGGTCTAGGAGGAGAAGAGTACTTTGGTTTCTTACCTTAATTTTCATGTTTGTTGGCAAGGCAACTAATTTTTCACAGATTTCAAATCTTTTAGCAATTATTAGAGGGGGGACTAAGGAAAATTCAAGCTACATTTAGTTGAAATCGTTCCATATGTTTGAATAAGATTTCTTCAGAAGATATTCTTAAATACATGTATTTCTATAAAGGCCCCATCACTATCCAACGGTTGACTGCAGGTGCTGAAAAATGAAACAAAAGTTGGACCATTGGATCAAAATATCAAAATTTGATCTTTGACCTTCTTTAACCTCTGATGAAAAGGCTTGATGCGCTTGCTCATATCAAAACGTAAAAAAATCAAGAACTTAACAGTAGCAAAAAGAGATGTAGGCAAGATCAAAATTTGACAATTGACCTTCAGGTGTGATGTTGACCTTAGGAGTACAAGCTAAATGAAATCTATCACACTCACTCTCATCAAGCTGTACAAGTATGTACAATATCATGTGAATCAGACTATATGATTAACCCATTCCCAAACAATGACACTTTTAAACACCCTCAATATGAAAGCTTTGTAAACCATTGTGGAGAATGAAGAAATTGCGTGTAACAAGCAATTTCTTTATTCTCCACAATGTTTTCTACCCTAAAAATCGAAGATTTTGAAGATTTCATCAACTTAAAATTGTCATCTGCAACTTCTCTGAGATTGGACTGGTCCAAAATTTTATTGTGTGGGAATGGGTTAAGAGATATAGGCAACATCAAATTTTTATCTTTTGATTGCCAGTGTGACATTGACCTTGAGAGGAGCTAAATCAAAATCAGTACACTTGCTCTCATCAAGTTATACAATTGAGTCAAATATTATGAGAATATAAGCAAAGGATCAAGAGAAATAGGCAAAGTCAATATTTGACCTTTGGCTGTGACCTTGACATTGAAAGTAGGACCCTAAATGAATATGTAAAAGTAACTTTGATATTATGAGGATTAGACCATGGGATCAACAGATAATTTGTAGCAAGCAATTTGTTCATTTTCAACAATGTTTTCCAAAAAACATCATTGTGTTGGAATAGATTTAAAGTTAAACTTTTTTAAACTTTGAAACTTTGTATCAAAGATGGCTAGATATTGCTTGTCTACCCTCGTAAGAAATTCCCTTTGTATGAGTTTGAGCTAGTTTTGAACACCTCATGGGGTGTAAAAGTAACTCACACAAAACTTAGCATACCTTCAATAATTTCATTTACCATTTTGATTTGAAAGATGTTTTTTTCGCGCCTCCTGCATCAAAAGCTTAACCCATTCCGACATAATTCCTCCTTTTTACTCCCTTCAAGAAAGAAAGCTTTGGAAAACATGTGGAAAATGTAGAAATTGCTTGTATCAAGCAATTTCTACATTATCCACATTTTTTTCTATCCAGGAAGAAGAAAAAAAAAATCCATCAACTCGATATTATCGTCTGCAGCTTTTTTCAAATTGCACCAGTCTAATATTTTGTTGTTTGGAATGGATTCAGTAATTAACAAACAATTTGAACACAATTCAGACCAGCTGATATAACAAATTTACAAATCTCAACAAATTTAACAAATTAATTGTGATATCCTATCATTCAAAAAGGAACCATACAACTGATATCTAATGTAATGATTTTATGTAAATCATGAGTCCCAAAAGAGCCTGAGCTACTCTACTGGCTTTCACTGCTTCGATCTTACCCGATTTCTCCTTTGACAGAACAATCCAAATTCAACCCATTCCACACGACATAATTTTATACAGGTCCAAATTCAAAGAAGTTGCAGATGACAATTTTAAGTCTGTTGAATTGTAACAAATCTTTGTCTATTTTGGTAGAAAACATTGTGGACAATAAAGAAACTGCATGTTACAAGCAAAATTATTCATTGTCTATAATGTTTATTCAAGCTTTTTCCTAGTTGGGCATAAAAAAGTGAGATTATGTGGGAATGGGTTAAAGGAATACTTACTGAAATACAGCAGGAACCATTTCTGACCTGTGTGAATTTAGGGCTTAAAGTAATCTCAAGAAGGAAGTGCTTTTTCCAAAAAGCTTTTTCCACATATGAATACATCAGAGTTATAGAAATCATTTACAATACCATAAGCAAGTCCCTATTTGTGTAACAGGTCACAAGTATACGTGTATTAACCCATTCACACACAATCTGTCAAGAAAATAGTTCTGGAAAACAATAAGGAAAATGCAGAAATTGCTTTCTGCATTTTCCACATTGTTTTCTCCTCAGAGAATCAAAGATGTTAAAAATTTCAACAATTTTAAATTGTTGTCTGCAACTTTTTTTTCAATTTGGACAGGTCTAAAATTTCACTGTGTGGGAATGGGTTAACTACAATCAAATAACAATAAATTGTGGATCAAAAAGGAGATTATTCATTGCTGTAAAAATTAACTAGACTTATACCAACAACCAGCATTTTGTTACTCAAGAAGTAAAGTTGACCTTTGACCTAGGTTACCCAAAATAATAGGGCACCACTCGGGTCATGTATAACATTTGTGTAAAGTCCTATGTCAAATGGCTTATGAGTTAGTGCACAGAAAAAGTTTTCAATCCAGGTTCAATTATGACCTTGACCTTTAACTTACATACCCCCCAAACTCATACTCCAAAGAGATAGGGCACTTCCTTGGATCAAGGCAATAATTGTATGAAGTTTCATGGCTGAAGGTGAATTGCTTTTAGAGTTATCACACAGAAACAAATCTCTAAGATGGATAGGTGAACAGACAGACATGCTGAAACCACTATACACCCTGTTTGCAACGGATGGGATGTATAACAATGCGTAGATAAATATAGAAACTATTCACAGTTTGCTCCTTTAAAAATAACAATTAATGAATGAAAACATGTGTGCTTGATCTTTAGGTGTTGATTGCTGGAGAAGGGACAAAAAAATCTAAGTAGAGAATGGGGCATAATTTGGACTCATGCTGAGTACGTTGTATATCTATTTTCAGAATTACATAAAAATCAAAGGACTGAAAGTACTGATAGTACATGTTGTTTGATCAACAATACTTCTTTTGAAAATTAATACTATAAAGCATTCTTGTTTGAAATGGACAGACAGGAGGTGTAGACTAAGATCAGATCTGGAATATTCAAGGTTCAGCATGACAAGGGTTAATTTAGATTCACCCCCTTGATGGTATAGATTTGTCTTTTTTTAATAATTAACATATATTCGTAATTTTTGTAACACATCAAAATTTGGTCGTGAACAAGATTCAACATCAAAAACTTGATATACGGTGGTATATGAGGCGTGAATACAATGTACATGTAAGAATCCAGAAAAAAATGTTAAGCTAAGAGGTTAATTTTCAGCAGACAAATTAACAGACAGAGAGAAAAATAGACATTTGTAAAACAATATGCACCTAGTCTATCAATGCAGGTCATGATAATACGAAGATATTGCTTGTATTGTACCAAGCAAATGACCAATTGCGGCTGTCTATCAAGGAAAAGAAATTGGCAAATCAAATCATTCTCTTTGATCACAAGTGGAAATTAAACTCAGACTAGGGCTGCCACTTATATAAAGCATTTTATTTTTGTTGGTTTGGCGACTTAAACGATATAAATACAGCTTGTTAAAGCTGTAGTTATGATATCTACGTGGCCAACCAACCATTCAACTTTTTTGTTACAATGTTTTCTACCCTTTACAATGGTTATTTTTCAATTTAAATGCACCTTGACTTGTCGTCTGCAGCCTCTTCAAAATTGGAGCAGTCTAAAATTTTGTTGTATGGGAAATGGTTAACAAAATCATAACAACAATAATCTATATAAAAGCTGCATAAGGTCTGCACATACAAATGAGAATAAAAAGAAAGTTAGGGGATTATCACAAATCTATCGATTGTCAGATGTAAAACAGGCAACACCAAAATTTAGGATGACTAGGCAGTTGCTATTGATTTCCTCTATTGAGCCTCATTCAATTTGTTGGGGGAAAAAAACAAAACAAACAAAGAACTATTTCACTATTGAATATCAATGAATAAACATTTAGGCAGCTATAACTGTTTTGTGCTGACCATTTATATACTTTGCCTTTCTCGGGGCTGCTGTTTTCATTTCTGTTTATTAATTTGATTTTTTGACCTCCACTGAGAAATACGAGTTCACAAATGAATTCAAGTCTGTCTTAATCTCACTTAGACACTTTCAATTCTTTAACCTGTATTCGTCCAAATTGTATCTTTATCTTGTAACGGGCCAGATCTTTTCTTGTTACCATACCAATAACCTGTAAGACAAAACAAAATTAGAGTACAGTAAAACCTCAGTAGTTCATAGCGAAAGGGACTGGGACATTTTATAAGAACTAAGCTTGTACAAACCAAAGGCAGGAAGGTAATCAACTGTACAAGATACTTGGAATTGGACAAAGTCTTGTTTTGTCCCCTGCCCCCATTTACCGGTTGATTGTAAATTGAATATATCTTGAAACAAAATCCATTTGGGTGTTTGCAGATAATTGAGGAAAATACAAATCTAAAATTAATCATCTTTTCATTATATCATCGCCATAGGGACATGTATATAGGCATTTTGTTTAAACAAAGTGCAAGTATTATATATGTATAATTTCTGTCTACTTCCGTCAGCATGATGTCCCTTTTGTAATTGGATCAAATCACTAAGCAAATTCTACTATCAAAATTAAGAAATTAAAGATCGACAATTGTGAAGAAAGAAACTACAGATTAAAATAAAATGGTTAGAACATCTAAATGATGAAATGTTATTGATATTTATGCAAGCGTGGCAGTTTAAAGTAAATTTTTTACTACGGGAACCTTCACTTGATTAATTCCCTACAGGACAAACCCCTTTTTAATCAAAGGAACATAACAAATGATACATACAAGACAGATGTTGTGAAAATCAATGTAAGTGTTGATTTGTGACACTCAATGATAGAATTAATCACATCTACGAATTAAACATAGGAGTTTGTGCTAAAACTAAATTTTTCGGGACTTGAAATGGGCTACAAACTACGAACAACAGACATTGGAAATAGAAAGAGTTTTTTAAAAAAGATAAAGAAGGGAAAATATTGGGTTTGTGGAAAGTATACGAATGAGCTTATACCTGCACACCAGTGATGTTCGAATTAGCAGGGTTTTACTGTATTTAGTTGAAAAATACATACCCTGTCAAAGTATGCCTTTATTCCTACCAACAGCCATTTCTTCATGAACAAAGATTATATTATTTAGAAAAAAAAGGCTTATCTTTGGCATAGTCAACTCCTACAGAATCCCACATCTTTATGCTCCTCAAACAGACAGCTTAAGCAAACATTGTGGAAAATGAAGCGATTGCTTGTATGTATAAAACTCTTACCTCATGTTTGGCATTTATGACAATGACATGCCGTAAACCAAGAGCTCTAAACAGGCGGAATATACGCGGCAATGACGCACTCTGAAACATAATGAATAAGACTGAATTAACTCATTACCAGACAACAAAAACTTTCACTTGTCAAAATTCAAAGGAGTTGTAGACAACAATTTTCATTTGTCAATTTTTTTTAATAATTTGGCTTTTGGGGAAGAAAAAATTATGGATAATGAAGAAATTGCTTGCAACAAGCAATTTCTTCATTTTCCACAATATTTTCCAAAGCTTTGTTTGAGGGCGTACAAAATCGGGATTGTGTGAGAATGGATGAATATCTGATTAATCTGATTTATTAGATATATAGTTTAGTCAATCCCATATTTTATAAACAAGTTGGCAAATTGTCACAAAATACGCCTGTAACACTTCTGGTTGTTGACTGGGGAAGGGGATTAAAATTTAAGTCTAATTTCAAGAAATAGTAACAATTCACAAGTGCATGCTGCCTGCCCGCCGGACAACCGGACACCATGGGTGATCCCAAAATACGTCCCGTTTTTCAACGAGCGTATAAAAACAATATGTGTTTGTGAAACACTATGCAATTTTGGACCTAAAGGGCACTGCCATGTTTTATCCCAGGGCTAAGATTTTAGCTAACATGTAGAGAACCATCTATTTATGCTATATACTAAATATGAATGCCTTAGACTTTGTAGATTGGGAGGAGAAGACTGTTGAACATGGTCTAATTGAGCATTTTTACGAACTTTGGACACCCAGGGAAGGGGTGTTTTTAACCTACAGGCATAATTTAATAAAAATTGATAGATAACCGCCAGGCTATGCTTCACTCAAAATATAAATGCCCTGTGTTAAAATGAAGATTTTTTTTAACATACTCAAATTTTGCGTTTTTCCCAATTTTTGAACCTCTAGTGCAGGGCCGTTTTTTACCCTAGGAAGACAACTCTAAGTGATATAGTACAAAACCATCTAGTTATGCTACAAACCCAATATGAATATTATAGACCTTATAGTTTAAGAGGAGAAGTCTTTTGAAATTGCTCTAATTAAGCATTGTTCCAAACTTTGAACTTCAGGGGCGGGGCCATTTTTGATCTCAGAGCTAGAATATTTAAAATTTTGGTAAAGAACCATATGATTAAGCTCTATACAAAATATAAAGGTCTTTTGCCTTGTAGTCTATGAAAAAAACAACAACAAAGATTTACTAATATTTCCCATTTTCATAGGACGCAGTTACAACAGTTTTTAACAGAATGAACCAACTTTTGAAGAGCTTCACCCAAGGAACATTCCTGCAAAGTTTCAGCTTGATTGGCCTACTAGTTCAGGAGGAGAAGATTTTTAAAGATATTTAAAGAATTACTAAAGATTCCCATTTTCAAATGCCGCAGCAACCAGAGTTTTTGACGGAATTACATTCTTTTAACAACTTTAGTAGAACTTCACCCAAGAAACATCCCTGCAAAGTTTCAGCTTGATTGGCCTACTGGTTTAGGAGAAGATTTTTAAAGAAATTGTGGACGGACAGATAGACAGACACCTGAGCACAAAGTGTGAACAGGAAATGGTAAATGCAATTCTGAAAAAGAATTTAATTCAGCTTGACAATGGGTGACATAGGAGACTTACATCTTGTACTGTATATGCGCCTGCATTCATAAATGGTGTCAAATTCACAGTAAATGCTCTCTCATTTGGTGATATATGAATTTGCTGAAATAAAAGGAAAATCAAACCATTAACCCATTCCCATACAATCCCTCCTTTTTACGCCCCTCAAGAAAAGGGCTTTGGAAAATTGTGGAAAATGATGAAATTGTTTTTATGAAGCAATTTCTTCATTATCCACAATGTTTTCTACCCAATAAGATGAAAAAAGTTGAAATTCCACCAACTTGTAATTGTCCACTGCAACTCCTTTAAATTCAGATGAGTCTAAAATTTTGTTGTGTGGGAATGGGTTAACTGATGTATCTTTTACCTCATAAAGGGTGTAGATGAAAGTTCAAAATAAGCACATTATTTAGAGTCTTAATCCATATCCACACATTGGCGCCTTTTGATGCCCCTCCAGAAAAAAATAATTGGGAAAGCAATCAATATAAACTTCAATAAACCATAAATTGTTGTCTGCTATTTCTTTGAATTTGGACTAGTCCAATATTTTGTTGTCTGGTAATTGGTTAAAATGTTAGGAATACTTTTAAGAGGCTCCTCTGAATATTTTTGTTGATATAGCAATCACAATGTATTCTGTTTGATTGTTCATAATCACTTATATGTAATACAACATTCCACTTTAATTGTCTGTTTTAATAGTTCGAGTCAGTTGCCTTACTTATTATCACATCAGTTATTCATCCCCTTAACTATTTAACCCATTTCCACACAAGCCCACATTTTTACACATCCTAAGAAAAAAGGTTCGAAATATATTGTGTACAATGAGGAAATTACTTTTTAAAACATTTGTTTCATTGTCCAAAACTTTTTCTACCTTAGAACAAGAAGAATTTTCAATTTTACCAGCGTAAAATTGTCGTCTGTAACCTCTTTTAATTTGGACCAGACTAACATTTACTCATCATGTTATGGGTGAAAGTCAAATGTATTTGAAAAAATAATCACCTGGTAGGCTAGAAAATATTGTGGAAAAAGAAGAATAAGCTTATTTCTTGTCCTAAACAATTTCTTTTTTTTTCAATTTTTTTTTTATCATAAACAACAGGGATTGAAGAGAAAAGGGTCAACCTTACTTCCCACACAATTCTGCTTTATTAAGTATTGAGAAAATATAGAGCTTGAAAACACTGTGAGAAATGAAGATACCTGTATGGGAGGAAAACGTGGATAAGCATCTCTAAAATCTTCAGATCGTATATTACTCATTTTCTGTGAAATATCAGGATTTTCTTGGAATATCTGTGGAGAAAAAGAAACAGGTCCTGAACAGTAATATTTTAAAGTCACCGCAAATTTGGGCATTTGCTACAGGTGATTGTGTTGTGGAATAACCAATTTATCAATTACAGCTGTAAATCAAAGAATCATTGACAATCAAATTATTCATTTTGACCTGAAGTGAACTTTGGCCTCGGACATTTAGGAAAAATATTCAATTGGTTTGACGACTTAAATGTCGTAACTTCAGCTTGAATTAGCTTTAGTTGCATCATTTAGGTTACAAACCAACCATTTTACTTTTTTGTTACATGTTTCTAGCAAAATAAAGTCAGAGAGTCAGTAAGCAGAACAAGCAGAGTCAGAGGGCAGGGCCAGCCATTGATCAATTACCAGATGAAATTTTTTTAGAAGTCATTAAATACTGATACTTATCTTTTATTAGACATCCATAAAAACACAAAACAAGTCTTTGCCGAGTTTTTTATGTTGTTGTTTAACAAATTTTGTATTCTATGTACACAAAATTTGATATGATATGATTGTGATTATAGTAATGACCTAAGAGTTTGCAATAAATTTATAAATTCCTAGAATTTGTTGAATTATGATATTTTGCAAAATATAACAAAATTGTTTATTAGACCCTACACTACTGGCACTTAGTAGAATTTTGTTACCTGAACAATTCTGATGAAAACCAGTATTACCAGAAGATTTTACAATTTTAGCAGGGAAAATAGTCATGTCCCTTGTCAAGAAACCATTCTTCTAGTAATGTACTGAATCATTCAAATCCAGAATAAGAATAACTCTCTCTTTTCTTTACAAATATAAACAGTAATTTTTGATATACAGTCACTTATCTACAAGTCGGAAGATAATGGTGTATGGCATACACTAGGTCATTGGTAAGGTAAAAGTATCTAATACCCAAAATTACCTTTAATTTGAGAATAACAATTAACTGTGACCGTAGAATTATTCCTCTGAACGTACCAAATGTCTGTACACCATCCTGCAAGTAATAAATAAAATGGTTGAATTGATTCTCATGAGATTATTAACCAAGCTGTAGAAAAACTCTTCTCTTTCCTCATCAAACTTGCCTTTAACCCATCACCATCACCATGTTGACGCCCCTTAACCCTTTCCTGTTCAAACCCTGGTTTTTACATCCTTGTGTATCTATGATTGAGAAAACATAGTAGAAAATGAAGAAATTGCTTGTTACAAGCAATTTCATCTTTTTCAACAATCTTTTCTACCCAACTCAATGATTATTTTTCAAATCAAATCCACTTTTAATTTTTGTTTGCAAAATCTTTGAATTTCGACAGGTCTAAAATTTGCAAAATGGGATAGGATTAAGTAAAAAGGCTTTGGGAAAACATTTTGGAAAATGAAGAAATTGCTTGTCACAAATAAAGAATTTTAAAATTTCACAAACTACTTTGGCAACTTCTTTCAAATTGGACCAGTCTTAAATTTTGTTGTCTGGTAATGGGTTAAAAGAAAAACATGAATATCTGGATTTTATCGATTAAGTCGCAATCCCTCTTTTGAAACAAGAGCTGGTCACAGTCATGTGACAGATGCCTCCAAAGGACAGGGTCAAGCATGTGGCACTTTGATTTGTTTTGTAAACACAACCACATGCATTTGTGATCTATACGTCTGGGTTTCTAAAAAATGAAATTTTAATACATATAATAATTTCTATAAATACAGAATGAAATCGAGAAATGCATTATGGACGGATTTTTCTGAGGTCAAAAGTAGGTCAAAGGTCAAGGTCATGTAAAGTGGTCCACCCAATTAAGCATCTGTCCACATATGGAAGCAATCCATTGAAGAATAAGAGAGTAACTACAATTTAACCATTGTGACCTAGACCTTTGAGATAGGAACCTGTTTTTTTTTCATGACACATTGTCTGAAGGTGGTTAACATTTGTATGAAAGAAATTTGTACCTGTGTGCATGATTATAGGAGCTACAGAGTGGACACGGCAAAAAGTGCCGATTTTTTACCTTTGACCCAAGATTGTGACCTTGCCTTTGAACTAGGAACCTGGGTCTTTTTTGTGACACATTGTCTGAAGGTGGTTAACATTTGTATGAAAGAAATTTGTACCTGTGTGCATTATTAAAGAAGTTACAGAGTGGACACATCAAAAAGTGCCGGTTTTTTACCTTTGACCCCAGATTGTGACCTTGAACTTTGAGATAGAAACCTGGGTCTTTTTTGCGACACGTCGTCTGAAGGTGTAGAACATTTGTATGAAAGAAATTTGTACCTGTGTGCATGATTATAGGAGCTACAGAGTGGACACGGCAAAAAGTGCCGATTTTTTACCTTTGACCCAAGATTGTGACCTTGCCTTTGAACTAGGAACCTGGGTCTTTTTTGCCACACGTCGTCTGAAGGTGTAGAACATTTGTTTGAAAGAAATTTGTACCTGCGTGCATGATTATAGAAGTTACAGAGCGGACATGGCAAAAAAGTTATATTGAAATCCACTATTGCATGTAGAAGTTACAGAGCAGACAAGAAAGCGGGACGGACGGACGGACGGACGGACTGACTGATGGATGGACAGATGGACAGTTCGATTACTTTATACCTCCCTTTGGGGCAAAAAAAAGAGAAAAAACATAGTAAGAAAATAAGAAACTGTTACAAGCAAATTCCTCATCTCCCACAATATCTTCTTCCCTTTTACTTGTTTTTTTTTTTTTTCCAAATAACATACATTTCAAAATGTCGTCAACATACTTCTTATACTTACTGTTTTATGGGGAACCAATGTGTTTCAGATTTGAGTATATAAACTAACAGTACATTTTACCTGTCTAAACTACAAACAGTTTCAGAGCCTAATGTGTGTTCCCAAACACTTCTATATTTGAGCCTATACTATTTTTTCAGATTTGATTTTGTCAACAAACAACCACTATTGTTTTATTGTACATTACAAACTTACCATTTCAGACCCTGGCACATATTCCTGTACGACAGGGAACCAATTATGTATTTCAGATTTGAGTACAACCCATTATTTTATTGTACATAACAAACTTACTGTGTCAGATCCTAGTGCATATTCCTGCACTATAGGGGGTACATAATAACTTTTAGATATGATTTTGTAGACAAACAACGCATTATGTTATTGTACATTACAAACTTACAGTTTCAGACCCTGGTGTATATTCCTGTACTACAGGAAAACCATTATGTGTTTCAGATTTTAGAATGTCTACAATGTTACCAACTGTCTCCACTGTACGTAGCACTGTGACAGGATGACTCATTACTTCTCTGAAATCAGAAGAAATAGACAGACTTTAGGATACAAATTTCACAGTATGTGCTCATAAAACTTTCCTGTTTAGACCTTGAATTTTAAGTCCCTGTAATATCATATTTGCGAAAAGATTTTCCCACAATATTTTCTAACATATGGGACGGTTATTTTTGAAATGTACTTAATTAATAATGTTGTCTGGTACCCCTTTGAACTTGGACAAGTCCAAAATTTTGAAAAGCAGCTAAGGGTTAAAGGTACCAATTACTTAAATTGTACATGAAGCTGTTGGTAGGATACAACAAATTAATTCTCTCAGAAGACAAGAAATATATAATCTTCTGTAAACAGTCAACATTAAGCCAAAAAAACATCTGTTTGAACATTTCAGACAGTCTGATATTCTATCTGAGAGTAAATATAAAACTAGAGGCACTTGAGCTCCTGATTTGCTCCATCGACCTGAATTTATTTATCATTCCTAAGAAGTTTTCACCATATAAGGAAATTTACCCTTTTTTTTTATCTGATCTTATTTAAAGGAATCTGATAAAGATTTGCCCAATGAGCATTCCTGTAAATTTCGTAGAAATCCAAAAATTGGGTTCTGATAAGGTTTACATAATGAGCATTCCTGTAAAATTTGGTAAAAATTCATCAATTGGTTTCAGAGAAGATTTTTAAAGGTTTCACCTTATATGGAAATAAGCCCCCCCCCATTAAAGCCATGTTTTTCATCTGATCAAAATTCTTTGAAGGAATCTGATAAAGGGTCACCCAAGGATCATTCCTGTAAAATTTGGTTGAAATCCATCAATTGGTTTCAGAGAAGATTTTTAAAGTTTTCACCATAAATGGAAATTAGCCCCGCCAATTAAAGCCACTTTTTTCATCCGATCTAATTTCTTTGAAGGAATTTTACACTTATTCACCTTAACTCTAACATCTTGGACTGACTCGGATTGCCCCTCCCACTGACTCTGATTGGAAGTTCCACTTCAATATGACACTCTGTCATTTTTAAAATTTATGCCAAAAACCATGTAACAATCATTTGATTGGTCAGTTGATTCTTTGATTGACAGCCACAAATGGTCAATTGACTTATACAGTTCAGTGAGTGAACTTTTCCATGATATAAATGATAGATTGTTCTAATTGGGGTTAAAACCAATATAAACAAAAGCCCTCCAACATAGTTGTTTTTCTTGAAATACCAGTCATCATTAGTTTGTTGGTTGCAGAAGACGAAACAAAAAATATAGGTTAGTAAGTGACATAAATATTGTAACTACAATATGGTGGTTTAGGACAGAAGAACAACTAGTAATTTATTTAACCCATTCCCAAACAATGACGCTTTTTGACCCCCCTCTCAAGAAAAACAATTGGAAAAACAATGTGTAAAATTAAGATATTGTATCAAGCAATTCCTTCATTTTAAACATGTTTTCTTAAAAAAAAGTTGAAAAAATCTAAAATTTCATAAATTTTACCCCTTGTCATGCTGAACCCGGAATATTCCGGTTTTGGCAGGAGGTGTAGACCAAGATCAGCCTGCACATAAGTGCAGTCTGATCTTGATCTACACCTCCTGCTTGTACTTTTCCTGCCAGGGTTGTTTATGAAATTGGTTTCTAAAAGAAATGTTGATTTTTCAAAAACAAGTTCTATCAGTGCTTTTAGTTCTTTGAATTTACAGCAATTCAGTAAGGTGATTTATACAGCATTACAAGTGTTAAATTGTCATCTGTAACTCATCTTAATTAGGACCAGTCTACAGTTTTGCTGTGTGGGAATAAGTTATTCAATCATTACTTTCATTAACCCTTGTCATGCTGCTTTAATTACCTTACTGAACTGCTGTAAAATCAAAGGACTGAAAGCACTGAGAGAAGTAGTTGTTAAAGAATCAATACATCTTTTAGAAATAAATTTCATAAACAACTCTGGCAGCAAAAGTACAAGCAGGAGGTATAGACCAAGATCAGACTGCACTTATGTGCAGGCTGATCTTGGTCTGCACCTCCTGCCAAAACAGGAATATTTTGGGTTCAGCATGACAAGGGTTAAGAGCTGCAATCAGTCAATTGAAAGATCAATGCTGTCAATCATGTGACCATTTAGATAAAAAGTGACATGTTGAACACTGACTTTTATCTCAAACATTTACTTTCTTGTGAGGCATAAAAACTGTAACTACTATTTATTCAGGTTATTTGTTGTTACAATGTTTAGGTTGCATAAAAAAACATTTGTCATTTGTTTCATGTCACTGGTATTACATTTTAAAAATATAGCTGTTTGATTCACTATTAACCCTTTACAGCTTTTTCAAAACTTTAGACTTGTCAAAATTCAAAGGGATAGCAGACAAAATGATAAAGTAAGAACAATTTAAAAAGTAGCCATACTATATGACAGAAAACATTGTGGAAATAGAGAAATTGCTTGTTACAAGCAATTTCTCCTTTTTTTTCACAATGTTTTCTCAAGGTTAATTTCACAAGGACCTAAAATTAAGGGATTGTACAGTGAAGGGTTAAGGGCTATGTCAGGGGTCACTGGGAACGGCCAGGAATCTGTCATTGATTGGTTGCTTGCCACACCCACTGACCTCTGAGATAGGAGTTTGACTTGGGGATTAGATAATGATAGTTTGCAACATATATTGTTGGAATATGGAACCAAAAGCAAACTATTGGTTGACAAGCCAAGTGTCATAACTGCAGCCTGACTGACTTGTAGTTGTGACGTTTAATTCTCTCAACCTACAAAAATGCATGACATAAATTTTGGAGGTCAACACTCACTTCTAGTCTAAATAAATGATTTTACTGGTCAATCTAATTCTGATTGACAGAGGCAAACTGTTAACCCTTGTCATGCTGAATTAAAATCCCTTGCAGAATTACTTTAGAATCAAAGGGTTTACAGCACTGGAAGGTCTAAATTAGGGTCAATATTCCTTTTGAAAATTGATTATTTAAACAACTCTGGATAAAAGGGGACAAGCAGGGGGTGAAGACCAAGATCAGACTGCACTTATGTGCAGGCTGATCTTGGTCTATACTACCTGCCAAGACAGGATTATTCCGGGTTCAGCATGACAAGGGTTGATTATAGGAAAATCATACATACTTTGCAAATATATTTGAAGACATTATTGGTGGTTCCCAGCCTAACAATGGAACACCCTGCATGTGGATGTGCATGTCGTATATACCCTGAAAGTGTATACATGAGGTATCTAATTAACCCAAGGTTAAATGACAAAAATTTGAACTTGTCCAAATGAATAAGTTTACGGAAAACAGAAGGATCTTGATTTGACAAATAAATGCAATATATGGCACAAAACATTGTGAAACAATAGGGCCGAAATGGCCCTAAATTGATCACCTGAGAATGATTTGATTTGGGAGAAGAAGACTTTGAAGGAATTATTTCATGATTTCACTACGTCTGATCAGCCCTACCCTGCCAAGTTCCAAATGTTTCGCAAATCAAAATTTCTCAAGCAAGGTTTGAAAAGAGTCACCCAAAGATTATTCCTACGAAGTTTAGTCCAAAAATCAAATTTGCACAAATAATGAAAATGGTCACCCAAGGAACATTCTTGCAAAGTTAAGTCCAATTTGGCAATGTAGTTTAGAAGAAGATTTTTATAGAAAATGTTGACGACACACAACAGACAGGGCACAACTGACATTAAGTGCTCTTAAAAGCTCCCCTTTGTACTTAACCTATTCCTACATATGTCACTTTTTTATGCTCTTCAAGAAAAAAAGCTTATGAAAACATTGCAAAAACAAAAAAAATACTCGATACAATCCATTTCTTCATAATTCATATTTTCCACCCTGAAAGGCAAAAATAATTTCTTTATCTAAATTTGTTGTCTTCAGTAGCTTTGAATTTGGACCAGTCAAAATCTTTTCATCTGGTAATGGGTGAATAAGACTGACAAATTTACTGGATAAAGACGGACAAATCTAAGGTGAGACCAACAACAAAAAAATCCCATATCAAATTATCAATTAAAAACTTTTTATTACTTCTGAAGACATGTTTAATTCATTGTCAGATGACACAATTCTGGGTTGAAGCTGCAAATGATATCAAAAATATTTTTGTCTTTCAGGAGGAAAATTTTGTGTAGTAGAAGTTGCTATAAAATAAGGATTGAGTGGGAATGGGTTAACTCCTCAAATAATGCCTTTCATAACTACAACCTCTAGAAAGTACAATATTTCGTATCTAAACTTACCTCGTTAAATAGATCTCCAATCCATTTAGATAACATCAATACAATCATGACGGGTAAGCCAAGTGTAATGTTACCAGTGGCCTCTATAATAATGACAGCTAAACTAATGGTCATTCTGACCACACCTCCTGAAAGAGTGATTGGTATAAGTTTGCTCATTACCACTCCATCCTGTAAATAATCTTCCTCATGACCACACACAATCAATGATTGTCAGAAAGAATTGGACAATCTACTGTTATTCCTAAAAAAAATGACATTTGTTTGTTTGTCTACTGTTTATTCTCCAAAAATTTCAAAATAATATTTTTTTTATAGAAAAAATGTTACTTGACCACTTTCATGTATCAGTTATAACTTGGATCTTTATTAGGACTTTACATTTTTCTCAAATCAGTTCTGAAAGAAAGTTTTACAAACCCAACATTGCAGCTGCTCCAATCAATGCATATTTTCCCGATTCCAACCACTCCTATAAAAAGAAAGGAAACTGTTAGACACAAAGAATATTTTGGATCAAAAGCAGTTTCATTTGATTGGTTCAAACGTTGATTAACTCTTGTCATGCTGACCCCGGAATATTTTGGTTTTGGCAGGAGGTATAGGCAAAGATCAGCCTGCACATAAGTGCAGTCTGATCTTGGTCTACACCTTCTGCTTATACTTTTCCTGCCAGAGAAGTTACGAAATTGATTTTCAAAAGAAATATTGATTATTGAACAACAAGTATTTTCAGTGCTCTCTGCCCTTTGATTTTAATGCAATTCTGTTAGAGCCTTTATACAGCATGACAAGGGTTAAAAACAAAAGATATATAAACGGTCCAGTATCTGATGTCTAACCCTCATCTCCTATTGTAACAGTAAATCATCACGATGTAACTATTCCAAAAAAATAAATTTAATCCCCAATCAAAACTCCCGATCACATTTCTTTCGATATCCATGTGAACATATGAAAAACCCTTCAACTGGAACCAAAATTTTGCTTTATTTTCATCACTAGACATGACATATTGGTTAAAATGATGAGCCATACACCATTAACCCTTTACCGTTCAAATACGGGATTTTACATTCCTGTGATTTTATACTTAAGAAAACATTGTGAAAAAAGAAGAAATTGCTTGTAACAAGCAATTTCTCCTTTTTCCACAATATTTTCTACCACATAGGATGGTTTAATTTCGAATTGCATACAATATTCGTTGTCGTCTGCAACCTCTTTCAATTTGGACTAGTCTAAAATTTCCAAAAACGGGAAAGGGTTAATAACGTGATTAGAAAATGCTTTAAATTTCAACAAATATCTTGTCCTGTATAAAAACGGTATGCAATTCATAGTCATAATGCATATGCACTTAACCTTCACAGTCTTTTTTTGTTAGCCTTATCAGCTTTACAAAGTGTCTAAAACTTTCAGAATTCCAATACTTGTGATAAATAACCATCATAACTTTTCTTATCAGTGATGGTTTGCCATCATTCTTTCTAAGGCTATTTTTAGATTTTTTCTTTAATATTAGCCAGAGAGGGTTAAACCTTTTCTGTTCAAACCCGGGATTTTACGTCGTTGTGTTTTTATACTTGAGAAGATATTGTGGAAAAAGAAGAAATTGCTTGTAACAAGCAATTTCTCCTTTTCCCAATATATTTTCTACCACATAGGATGGTTTCATTTTAAATTGCATCCAATTTTCATTGTCGTCTGCAACCTCTTTCAATTTGGACAAGTCTAAAGTTGAAAAAAACAGGGAAGGATTAAGCATCACAATGAGAATTTAACTTGTGAGGGGTATCCATCACAATGAATGGTGACAGCTAGCCATCAGATACTAGACTGATTAAGACAAACATTTTGATACTTATAAGCTTAAATTGTAATTATAATTACTTTACTTGCAATACTTGTGTTTAATTTTGTTTAACCCATTCATACATAAGAAAACTTTTTGAGCCCCCCCCCCCCCACCAAGAAAAAGGACTTTGTAAAACATTGTGGAAAATGAAGAAATTGTTTGTTACAAACAATTTCTTCATTTTTCACAATGTTTTATAAAGCCTTTCTCTTCAGGCAATAAAAAGCAGGATCATATGAGAATGGGTTAAAAATCACTTCTTTGCTTTGGCATCAATCTGGATTAATATAAATGCATTCCTTACCTATTTCGATTGAAAGGAAATTTGGATGATTAAGGCAAACCCTGGCAGTCTTAATTATTCAGGAACATAAGGGTTTAAATCATTACCAGACAACAAAATTTTATGCACGTCAAAATTCAGGCAACAATTTTTTGTTGATGAATTTTAAAAATCTTTGTCCTTAGATATAGAAAACATTGTGAATAATGAAGAAATTGACCGTCACAAGTAACTTCTTCTTTTCCCCCTCAGTGTTTTCAAAAGCTTTCTTTGTTAAGGGGCGTGAAAAACATAGTTGTGTTGGCACAGGTTAACCTTTTGCCACACAATGACACTTTCTTATGTCCTAATCATGAACGACTTTGTGAGAATAGGAGAAATTGTAATAAGCAATTTCTCCTTTTCTCACACCAAGTTCTACCCTTACCCTATTAGGCACTTACTTTTCAATTTAGCATATTTTAAAATGCTGTCTGCAGTCTAGAATTTTGTCATCTGGTAATTGGTTAAAGTTCTTCAAAATTTGAGATGCCCCTAAATAGCATGACGGGACATCTCTATGAAACTACTCACTGCATCTGGGAATAGATACTGCAAACAGAGTCCAAACAGCCTACCCCAGGCTGCCCCTACCAACAGACTAGGGATGAATAGTCCACTAGGTATGGAAAGTCCGTAGGTCCAACAGGCCAATAGGAAGAAGGTAACACCATAAAGTAAGAGAGCAACACCAGTATAGGTACCTAAAAAGAGAAATTACGAAAGGGCTGTCAAGATGGGACTAAGACCTGAGTTGGGAGTTTTGATGCAAAGCATGTAAGTTTGACATTAAATATTGTCACACAGAAAAAGATCAAATTTATTCCAAGTATATACAAGAGGCATCATATGTCGTTTTGTCATCACAATAAGAAATGACACCCTACAAAATTACCCTACAAAACTACCTGTCAATTGATGGATAATGGCTGTTAATCTAAATATCTATTGACCAATCAAATCATATGTTTAGAATAGAACTCTGAGCTATAGAACATCATTGGAATATAGTCCTGCCAATTAAAGCTATGTTTTTATCCAGTCAATTTTTTTACAAGAATATGATGAAGAGTCACTCATGGATATCTCACGAAGAATTTCATTTAAATCAGTGAACTGGTGTCTGAGAGAAGACTTTTTAAGCTGTCATTAAATATTGTATATGGAATCCAATCAAAATTTTTTGAGGAAATCTGATAGAGGGTCATTCCTGAGTAATCTGGTTGAAATCTGTGCAGTACTTTCTGTGTAGAAGATCTTTAAGATAACAGTTTACAGACAGACATACAACAGAAAAACACCATGACAATAGCTTGCTGGTTTTTGTCCATTGGAGCTAACCAAAACTGCTAGACAAGTGCTGGAATCCAACTCTTTTGAAAACATTGTTCCTGTAGAAAGCTCCTGATTGTCAACATTTTAAATGACAGGTAACATACATGTAAATGGGATTGAAATAGAACATACCTTCAGTATCATGGAAGAGATGTCGAACACTGGCCTCAGGGGCCTGGAAAAATATGGCAGCTGTTGAACTATACTGGCCATCTGGACAAAAAAACTGAAACAAAGAATCAATCATGATAATATATTTGTGCGAGAGCATTATATGCAGGTACATTGTGCTTGGCACTAAAGTGATTGATAAAACAAAATCTTAGTTTACCCTTTCCTGTACAAACATGGGATTTTACGTCGCTGTAATTTTGTATTTGAGAACAAGCAATTTCTTCTTTTCCCACAATATTTTCTACCACATCTGATTGTTTCATTTCACAATGCATCCAATTTTCAATGTCGTCTACAATTTTGACCAGTCTAAAATTTCAAAAAACAGGAAAGGGTTAAACAAGAGCACTGCAGATATCAACGCTCATCTGCACAAGTGGGTTATAGTAGGTAAAACTTTTCACTTGAAAAGGGAGCAAAATTCGTTCAAAGTGCATTTACTGTTATCCCCCTTTTTGGTACAAATTGCACTTTTTGTAGTAAACATTTATTCCAAGTTTCAAGTGAATGTTTTCAGTAATACAAGAAATAATAAAACAAGACAATATGACAATTTATTTCCAGCTGGAAAAAGTTATGTCACCTGAGCCACAGGCTAAATAAATCGGTTCAAAGTCAGCATTAAGTCCCACAAACCCGTAAATATTACAAGTGCACATGTAATATGTAACCCTAAATGCTCATATATTGAGCAGGCATGTGTAAAATTATGCATGCATGCGAATGCTTGAAAATAGGGACCCTCATTTTATCAGTGCACTTATAATTCTATGCACTCAAGCACATTTTATACACCTCAGTTTAAGTACACATGCCTCAATTCTATGGAAGCATCTGTATTATTTACATGTACATGCATCTTCTAAAGTGTGTTTTTTGACTTTTGACCCATTTATTGTGCCATACCTGAACAGGATATGTTGCTGGTTCTGCTCTCATAGGTTCACAGTCATTATACAGAAATATGATGAAGAATGATATACACCCAGACAAGGCAGCTACCATCATGGCCTCGAGTATCTTTGGAATGTATCCATGAATATACCTGTAAATACAAAACATTGACAATAAAAGGTTTGCCCACAACTTCAATATGACCCATTTGAAGAAAAGTATTAAATGAGCCTATGCCCATTTTGCAAGTGCGTGACTCGCACACATTGAGCACCCTGGACAGCCATTCAGAGCAATTGGAATATTCGCTGATTGTTTAAAGAAGCTTTGGGTCAGTATCTATCTACAGAAAGCAGAGAAAAGACTCTGATCAGACAGTGTGGATGAACAGGCTGATCTGAGTCTTTACTTGGCACACATGTGTAATGGTTGGAAATGTCATGCATGCGCTCAAATTAGTGTGTGCATTTATGAAAAGGAGAAATTGCATAATCTTTTCCTGCGTATCAAAATTTTAGTATTGTCCAATTTGACAGAAGTTGCAGATTACAAATAAAAGTGCATGCAAATCGCCAAGTAACAAACCTGCAGGGTAGAAAATATTGTTAAAAAAAAAGAAATTGCTTGTTAAAAGCCATTTCCTCTTTTCTCACAATATTTTATCAAGTATAATATTACATGAATGTAACACCAGGATTTGTACAGAAAAGGGTTAAATAAGAAATTTCCTAAGTTCTAAGAAAATTCAATTCTGCACAATTCTTCACTTATACATGTATTTCAATTGAAACAATGACTTTGGTTTCTTTACATCATTTTCTGGTGATAGGTAAATGCATTAGAAATATAGTAGTCACAGATAACTTTTCAAAGTTAGGAATACTGTGAGAAAAAAACGTCAAGAAAGTTTGTCACAAGAAATTCTTCTTTTCTTGAAGTTTTAATTTTTCCGATTGATTAAAATGCGTGATTGTGAGACACAATCCCACTTTTTGATGCCCATCGAGAGAAAAAGTCAAGACACATTGACGAAAATAAAGAAAATGCTTGTATTCCACAATACTTTCTACCCAGAAAGATAAAGGCTTTTGAAATTTTGTCATCAGTACCTTCTTTCAATTTGGAATAGTCTTAAATTCTGTCATCTGGTAATCGGTCAAACCATAATATGCAGCTGCACTTTGCAATACTGATTTCCCAAAGGAAGCTTCAACCCATTCCAACATTATACTCCAGTGAAGCATTGAAGAAAAATTGATATTGAAAATATGGAGGAACTGGCTATAATAATGCAACTAATTTTTTCAATTGGAATGGACTTTCATTTGCTGTCTGCATCCTCTTTCAAGCTAAACCTGTATCAAAAATTTCATATGGAAATAAGTTATTGTTGATCGTTCCAATTAAAAAAATCTCTCATGAACAAGTCAGCTTTAGAAATCAGCTGAGAATCGTATTATCTTGAATAAACTAAATAATATTCATATAAGTTTATTTAAACTATTTCGAAACAATCCTGCTTTTTATGTCCCTCAAGAAGAATATTTAGGAAAACATTGTGGAAAATGAATAAATTGTTAGTAAGAAGCAATTTCTTCATTACCAACAATGTTTTCTACCCAGAAAGACAAAGATTAAAAAAAATCGTCAAATCAAAGTTGTCGTCTGCAACCTCTTTTATATTGGACTGGTCTAAAATTCTGTTGTGTTGTAACGGTTTTTGTACTCAGGGTTAGCTCTGGCTAGAATAAAAATGTCACCATCACTTTTGCCAAATCAGAAAAAGTCGGGCAAAATAGAAAAAGTTGGGGCCAAATCGACAAGGAGTTAGTGCCAAAGTTGAACATTTCTTAACTGCACATTTATTTTCTTAACTTATATGTGGTAAAATAAACAACAAACATATTAAAGAGGTTGTAAACATAGTAATTCATTCGTAATTAAGTCTTGAATGAATGTAGCTAAGTCATACACCTAGAATGAGTTTACTCATCTTCAATCAGTGCTTTCAGTACTTTGATTAGAAAATCGAGACTTTGATGAGAAAAATAGAGTGAAGGAAATAGTAATAAGCCTTATATAATATGCCTGATTTGATAACAGAAAAACGTAGACATTTGTATTTTAAATCAAAAGTCTGAATGGCCTCTAAAGCAGTCAGGACTGTATATTAACAATTTGTATGATAGTTGAAGTCATTCTCTGATTTGTCTGTTAAGTTTTTCTTATTATGAAATCACATTTGTAGACTTCTATCCCCACCCCACCCCAAATCCCAACCATATTTTCTCGCCCGTAACTGACTTGATCAAGAGTGTAATTGTCAAATTCAGATAAAATATACGAAGGATAGTTTAAGGAGCATCACCCTCCGATATTTCGAAAGATAACAACTGTAGTTACGAGATTTTAGCAGAAACTGACAAAATTCAGCATGCAGAGAATTATTAAATTCTACCCTTACCTTCCTGGTCTATCTGAATTGAATAATCCGTAAATTTCTACAGGTCGACAAATTGTGGTTCTCTTTTGGTCCACACCAATATTTAAAAGCTTGAATTTTCATCCGAGACATGTTTTATCATTATTGATAGTTGTCGGAATTAATCTTATTGAATTTAGCTTTACACCTTTGTAAATGTTTCCATCCTTAGACAAAAGGGAAAAAATCCAAGTATCCCACATAGCAAGTCTCCTTGGAGACCGACGAGTTGTTGAACACCTGGGGTAACTGACGCGTTGATTGACCTTCCAACCTCTTTCATAGTAAAGAACTTTGTCTAATTTCTTTACCAATGTTAAAAATACGGTAACAATAAATCAACAAAGAACTCTATTTTACGAATCAGGAATTTACACCAAACAGATGCATGTGTACAAAACAGGATGAAACTTTGTAGCTGGTAACTTTTAAAATTGTAAGAATAAGGGTTATGATAATCGAAAAATCCGAGACGGCGGAAAGTCTAGTTTCACTTTCGACTTTGTCTAAGATCAACGAATTGTCTAACAACGAGGCCTACCATACCCATTTTTTGTTAAATGAAATCCGTAATGAATGAAAGTTCAGGCAGTCAATTGAATGATGTCAGAGACATAAATATACATTATTCTATGTCTCTGTTGATGTTAACTTTTGACATAACGACAAACCAGGAGGATTCCTTCTATAGAGTGGCCTGGATTCAACAGTTTAAGATGGTATAAATAGAAGTACCTTCAGAAGTCATGACCTTAATCACTGCGCACATTCAGTGATTCAGCTTTTTGGGGTCATTCTTTATGAATGGGCTTACATTTTCAGATAGTATACTACAAGAAATTATGTATCAATTCATGAGCAAGGAAAAAATTTTCAGGTGGTTGTTAGGTTCCTAGACGCAAAGAGCGAATTTTGGCAACTGCTAGATTACAGTCAGTATCCTGATTGCAATAAAAAAAATCGGTTTAAGGATGAACATTCTTGGGTACAAATGAATAAAAAAGAAAGTAGAACTCTTGAAATTTCTGTCAAATTTTGACAAACTACGACTATTACTATCAACAGCAAATCAGAATATCCTTCTTATAACCCATGAATGCTGATTTATTGTTTTAGCAAGGATTAGCAGTAGTGGTGCTGAGATTAGGAACTGACTGAAACTGTCAGCAGAAATATACGAAAATATGTACGAATACAGCAATTGCATTCATAAAGAAAGGGCAAATGGTGGCCAGTTTAATTACATTTTTGTTAAATAGAGCCAATCTATGCCTGATAAATGAGGTCTTCTGATGTATTCTATAATAGCCGTCATCTAAGAAGTTTGATCTAGTCATCCCTAAAACTAAGTCACACCCTCAACACAAAATCAATACACACCAACCAATGAGCGCATTTCATTAATATGATTTGCTGTCAATCAGAACCGTAATTAAATTTGGCAATGTGTTGGTATTGTGTCAGACTCAATGACATAATTGACCCCATATACAAGCCTTTGAGCAATCATACACACTAGGCCATCAGCCTTAATTCTGTAGATAAGTGAAAGTAAAAGTATGTATAAAAAAACTTCTCTTTTTTTTGGCCCAACAAACTTTCGCCAAATGAAAAAAGCTTGCGCCAGAATTTTATTTTTGTCGAATTTGGCAACAATGGCCATCTGCTGAAACTTACCTATTTCTGAACACAGTGAGTTTAAAGTTAATATGGTTAAATAAAGCACCAAGTAATCCCCCTGAAATGGATAGAAGAAAGACATTTTAAAATCTCTTGATTTTGAAATTATTGCTGAGATAACTAACACACTGTAAAAGCAGCAAGAATAGAGAAAGGTAAAATTTATTAAAAGAGTTCAATATGTATCTTGACTGACTTTTGAGCCATGTCCCTTGAAAACAAGGGGGCACCTAGTATATTTAAGATTTGCAAAAAGTATGGTTTGATATTGTAAAATTAGAGTACATGATTAGTCAATAAAATGAGAATTCTTTCCTGTACAATCTCTGATATTTCATTCCTATGATATTATACATGAGAAAACATGAGAAAACATTGTAGAAAAAGAAGAAATTGCTTGTCCAAGCAATTTCTTCTTTTCCAATAATATTTTCTAACATATAGAATGGTTACTTTTTGAATTGTAACCACCATATGATGTCGTTGGCTGCCCATTTGAATTTGGACAAATTTTGAAAAACAGTAAAAGGTAAAACTCAGATTTTCATTTTGTCACTAGAGCCCTATTTAATTCCTAATGTAATTCATGAAATATAGTGTGGAAATAACTAGGATATCTTACCTATAACACCCATGATTATGAACATGAAAATTTCTATACCACCATAGTTAACAGTCTGAAGAAAAAAAAAAAAAAGAAATGTCTGCAATAATGTTTGAAATTATACTTCAGTCTAGAAATTACAATTTAAACTTTATTTGCAACAGTTTACGTATATGAGGACTTTGTATGTCTACATTGAGATGATGAGCACTGTATGCAATAGTTTGATTATTGGTATTAGTTGCTTAAAACTGGCTACAATATTTACATCAAGAAAGGGACAAAACTCCTGCAGAGGCAACGAGAGTTATCTGAATTACAATTACACTTTGTACTACTCAGTTACACATGACAGTGTTTTAGAAACAAGATGTGTTTGTGAAACACCATGCCCAAACACCAGTTTTTTTTTTCAGTAATGTAAACCTGATCAGTGATCTTGACAGTGATGGATGACCCTGACCTTACAATTAACTGACGCCTATCAATGCAAGGTACCTATGTCCTTAATAAGAGCAGTATATCTTGCATTGTGTTTGAATAGCAGCAAATTGTATAGAAACATCAATCCTCCTTTCTTCCACATGCCTAAAATCTACTAATTAAACAAGCAAAGCAAGTTTTTTATAAAAGCAAGCCAAGCAACTTATTTACAATATAATTCTTCTGTCCAGAAAAAGTTACTTCCCTTGTATTAACTTATACAAAATAAAGCAACTCAGTCTAGCAGAATCAAATACATCCCTCCAATATATCTTCCAAACTTAAACCCAACTAAGTTCATAATTAAACCCTTTCAAAATTGTTCAAGGTATCTAATCACCTAAGGATCATTCATGTAAAATAAATCTTATCAAAACTCTCTGGGTAGATGGTTTGAAAAGTTTTCAATATATACTATATATGTTTATAAGCCCTGCCTTTAAAAGACATGCTTTTCAACTGATTGACAGTTCTTCAAGGATAAAAAAAGGATAGTTTCAGTGAAATTTGTTGAAATCCATCAACCATTTACAGAGATGATATATACTATACCCAGAAAGTTACATAATTGATCTAATGACCTACTTATAGACCCTCTTTGTTCCACTTTTTCTTGAATTAAAGATAAACATTCTTGACAATTTTGACAATAATTCAGCAAAACATGTGAACTCTAGAGCAAAAACAATGATTTTCTAAAACTATATTTTGACCCAAGTTTGTCATGGATTTCAATTCTTTGAAGCATTTTGAAAAGCATGACTGAAGGATAATATCTATGGAATTTGGTTAAATTCTGTACGCAAATTCAGGAGAAGATTTTTCAGCAAATTTTTATTTTCAGACAGATGGACATTTATCAATCACAAAAGCTCACCTTTAGTATGATGTGCCTAAATGAGCTAAAAAGCTGGCAAATACATCTGTGCAATATCATAAGGAGTTCCTTTTAGAAGTCTCATCAATTTATCAAAGAAGGAAGGAGTCAATGAATTTATGTACTTACTGGGAATGTACCGAAGTTGAAGAGACCTGGAGATGAAAGATCTAAACATGTTCCTGAACGACAGCTTGCAACAACATTCAATGTCACTGTAGATAACATGGAGGCAAAAAACTGAAATGCGACAAAACATGAAACCTCATTTCTGGACAAACTCACATTAACTCATCCAATGACTGAATTTTAGATAGGTCCAAACTGAAAGATGATGCAGACAACATTTTCAAGTTGGTGGAATTTAAGAAATCTTTACCTTCTAAGATAGAAACCAGTGTGGTTAATGAAGAAATTACTTGTTGAAAGAAATTCTTCCTTGTCCACACTGTTTTCCAAAAGTTTTTCTTCAGAGGAATAAAAAGAAGTGATTGTGTAGGAAAGAGTTAACCAGTTCCCCCTCAATCTTTTTATCCCTCCCCCTCCCTTGAAATATTTGGAAAACATACCAAAAATGAAGAAATTACTTGTAATAAGCAATGCCTTTATTGTCCTACATATTTCCTAAGCAGAAAGACAAACATTTTTTATAATGTCATATGGGATTGTGTTAACCCATTACTACACATGAACACTTTTTGATGCCCCTGAAGAAAAACAATAGGGAATAATTGTTGCAAGTAATTTCTTAATTTTCCATAATGATTTCTACCAAGAACATTGAAAAGTTCTGAAATTTGATTAACTTGTCATCTGCAAGTCCTTTCAATTTGGACCAGTTTAAAATTTTGTCATCTGGTAATGGGTTAAGGAATTGAATTGAATATGTCAAGTCAGAATAGAGCCATATTCAATTGTGTTAACTTTGTGTAGTATCTATATATGACAATGTTATTCAAAAATTTCCTGTGACATCAAAAGGCTTTTTTTATTTTATCAGATTAATACTGATAGATTTTTACATAGAAATATGTGGTAAGCAAATGAATGAGTACTTACTATTCGCCAAGTCAGAGCTTGGTTCCAAAAACTTGCTCCCTCTTCAAGACTAAACAAAACACCTCCCACTGGAGCTCCAAACGCTGCCGAGACCCCTGCAGCGGCACCTCCAGACACAAAGTCTCGCTTCTCAGTATCAGATCGAAAATATTCAAATAACTGAAATAGTCAAATATCGATGTATAAATGAGGGGCGTTCAAGAAGAGTATGGTACTTTTTTAATCGCATTCTCATTCACTAAGAATTAATAAAATATACAAATGACAAATAATTATCACAATGGATTCTACTGAAATTACATATTTTTTTATACATTCCTCATAACATAACAATTAAAAGATTGCTGGCCACACAGACTGATATCTGACATGGTAGTTTGGCAGAGGTATCAAACAACAACAATTTCTAAGAAATATGATTCAGTACATCAAAAAAGAAAATGAGTGGTGGGCAACAAAAACGTCATAACTACAGCTTGGAAAAGTTTATTCTAAAAAAGTCCTTACCTTGAGATCAAATTTAAAGGAGGAGGATCTTCCCTGGGACAGGCCTGCAGCAACAACTGCACCAGAATGTATCATGGGACCTTCCTGTAGCAATTGACATTAACTCATTACCAAACATCAAATTTTAGAATGGTCCAAATTGGAAGAAGTTGCCGATGATAATTTTAAGCAAGTGAATTAATAGTTATATGTGTTATTCAGAAAACATAGTGTACAATGAAGAAACTGCTAGTTATAGGGAATTTCCTCATTTTCCACCATTTTACTATCTATTTGATCCAGAGGGTTGTAAAAAAGGCAGGTTTAAGTGGGAATGATCTAAACTCTATATACTTCTAGAGTAGTTTTGTTTCTGTTAAGCGGACATGAAACATAGTATAATGTTATTACATGTACTGCATTTTTTCTCTAAAATCAATTATGAACTGCTCAGGAGTTTTCAAGGTTACTTAAACAGCAAATGCTATTCAAATAAAGTTTCTATATTACATATAAAATCTACTATAATAGATATGAATCTAAATATATTTACTAATTTTAAGCACACAAACATTGCCATTTACTTTTTTATGTAAACAAACTCAACTACTTTAATGCTTCATTCATTAGTTTTTTTTTAAAAAAAGAAATCTTCTACAATTCATTACAACTCAGGGTTGAATGTTTATGGGTTAAAAGTTTCATTGTATTACCTTTCCAACAGCCAGACCACCTGCTACAGCTGCAACAACACCAATAATCTTTACGATCAAAGTTTTTATACGAACCACTTCTGGTACCTTCACACCATTCAGGAAACATTTTATTTGTGGTATACCACTTCCAGCTGCAACTGGCTGAAATACATAAATCCAAATGGGATATACATTCATGAAGTCTGAAGAATATAAACACCCCAGTGTAGTATATGGGTTAACCCATTCCCACTCAGTGATACTTTTAGACGCCCCAATGGAAAAAAAGCTTTGGAAAACATTGTGGAAAATGAAGAAATTGCTTGTAATAAGCAATTTCTTCAATATCTACAATGTTTTTTACCAAGAGAGTTGAAACAATCCAAAATTTCATAAACTTTAAATTGTCATCTGCAACTGCTTTCAATTTGGGCCAGTCTAAAATTTGCTGTCTGGTAATGGATTAATTTTACCTGTACAGATAATCAAAGCTTAACAAATCAGATGGCAAAAAGATCTATTTCTTAGACCCATGATTGCTAGGATGTAACAAGAGGCCCATGAGGGCCTGAGACGCTCTACTGGTTATCAAGTTTTCCGTTAAAGAAATCTGATATTTAAGGAAGTTAATTGCTCAAAGAAGAATGCATAAAAAAAAAGGGCTTTATCCCCTTTATCATTTTAAGCAACAATCCTAAAGGCCCCTTTTCCCATGTTTCATGACGGATCCACTCCATTTATAAAAGAAAGTTACCTTATGACCCTACAATCATTCTGTGAATATTTCATCAGAATCTGACAAAAATTGTGGACTTAATCACATAATCAGGATTGTTTTGAATGAAAATCAATAAGGCCCCTTTTCCTGTGTTTTCTGATGGATCAATTTCATTCCAAAAGGAACTTTCCTTACAACCCGACAATTGTCCTGTGAAATTTAAAAGACAACTTGATAATGATTGTGATCTTCATCACATACACAAGAATGTTTTGAATGATAATCTGTAAGGCCCCTTTTCCTGTGTTTCAAATGCCACAATTATTCCATGCATCTTTGAAGAGAATCCAATAAAACTGTTGACTTTATTGTGTTAACAAAGATATTAAATTCAAGTTCTCATAGGGCCCCTTTTCCCGTGATATTTTACTGTTGGTTTTATCATTCTATGAAAGTTAAAAGTGAATCTGATGAAATATTGGAAATTCATTATGTTTACTAGAATATTTAAAAAAAAAAATCATATGGCCCTTTTTTACATGATACTTGATGGATTGTACCCAGTTCTGAAAAGAACCATCTAAGTATTTGTACAATCATTCTGTGAAATTTTGAAGTGAATCCGGTGAAATCAAGGGACATCATTGTCTTAACCAGAATATTTAAAAAAGTTTTTCATAAGGCCCCTTTTTATGTGACCCTTGCTATAGTCAAAATCAACAATTGGAATGATGGTACAATCAATCTGTTTAATCTGTGGAATTTATTGTGTTAATGAGTTTATAGTGAAATATTCATATGGCCCCTTTTCTCATGATACTTTACAGAACAAACCAAATTTCAAAAGGAACAATTCTAATGAAGGTAGAATCATTCTTTAAAAGTTAAAGAGAATCAATGAAAACAGTGGACTGAATTGTGTCAAGAATTTTTGTAACTAAATTTTCATAAGGCCCCTTTTTCTGTGAAACTTAAAAAATCAGACCCAATGTACAAAGGAACAATCCTAATGATAGTTTGAAGAAAATGATAAAGACTGAGGACTTTATTGTAATAATGATGTTTTGTAATAAAATTTTTATAAGCTCCCTTTTCACTTAACCAATCAGACCTAATTTACAAAGGAACAATCCAAATGATGGTACAATCATTCTATTAAAGTTTGAAGAGATTCTGATAAAGACTGAGGGCATTGTTGTGATTATGAGGATTTGGTAATACTTTTTCATACAGCCCCTTTTCCTATGATACTAGACAGATCAGGCCCAATTTGGAAAGAAACAATCCTTATGATGGTACAAACATTCTGTGAAAGCTCTGGACTTGGTAACATTTTCATAAGGCCCCTTTTCCTGTGCTTCTTGACAGTTCAAACCCTGTTATGAAAAGAATGATAGTTATGACCTTCCAATCATTCTGTGAAAGTTTCAACAAAATCTGATCAAAGCTGTGGGCTTTATTGTGTTAACAGGGTTTTATTAATTGAATTTTCATATAGCCCCATGTTACTTGATGGATCTGAACCAATTCCAAAGGGAACTCTTCTTACAAAAGTATAATTATTCTGTTTGAGTATAAAGACAACCCCATCTCATCTGTGGACTTACAAGCATTAATTAAGATTTTTTTAATTGAATTTTCCTAAGGCCCCTTTTCCTATGTTTCTCGATGGATCAGACCCAATTTGAAAGGAACAATCCTTATGATGGTACAATCATTATGTGAAAGTTTGAAGTCAATCAGGTGAAATCTAGGGCCATTACATGTTAACTAAGATTTTTTTTATTAAATTCTCATAGGGCCCCTTTTCCCATGAAACTTGATGGATCAAACCTACTTCCGAAAGGAACAATCCATTAATGTAATAATCATTCTGGGAATGTTTGAAGAGAATTTGTTGAAAACTATGGACTCTATTGTGTTTACGAGGACTTTTTCAATCCAGTTTTAATCGGGCCCCTTTTACCCGTGGTCCTTGACTGATCATACCAAATTTTGAAAGGAACAATGCTTATGATAGTACAATCATTCTGTGAAAGTTTGAAGTCAATCAGATGAAAACTGTGGACTCTAGAGTGTTAACAAAGATCTTTGAATTAAATTTTAATAAGGCCCCTTTTCCCATGTTTCTTGAGGAATCATATCTGATTCCAAAAGGTGCAATCCTTATGATGGTACAAACATTCTGTCAAAGTTTGAAGAGAATCCGTTGTAAATTGTTGGCTCTAGATTATTAATGAGAATTTTTTATTAAACATTTCATAAGGCCCCTTTTTCCTGTGTTTCTTGAATGATCATACCAAATTTCAAAGGGAATAATCCTTATGATAGTACAACCATTCTGTGAAAGTTTGAAGGGAATCCGATGAAAACTATTGACTCCAGAGTGTTAACAAGAGTTTTTTAATTAAATTTTCATAAGGCCCCTTTTCCCCTGTTTCATGACAGATCAGACCCATTTTCGAAAGGAACGATCCTTATGTTGGTACAATCATTCTGAGACAGTTTGAAGAGAATCCGAAGAAAACTGTGGACTCTATCGTAAACGAGGATTTTTAATGGAGTTTTTAATTGAATTTTCATAAGGCCCCTTTTCCCATGTTTCTTGACAGATCATACCCAACTTCGAAAGGAACGATCCTTATGTTGGTACAATCATTCTGAGAAAGTTTGAAGAGAATCCAATGAAAACTGTGGACTTAATCGCGTAAACGAGGATTTTTAATTGAATATTAAATGAATTTTCATAAGGCCCCTTTTCCTGTGTTTCTTGACGGATCGTACCCAATTTCGAAAAGAACGATCCTTATGTTGGTACAATCATTCTGTGAAAGTTTGAAGAGAATCTGATGAGAACTGTGGACTCTATTGCGTAAACGAGGATTTTTTAATTAAATTTTCATAAGGCCCCTTTTCCCGTGTTTCTTGGAAGATCAGACCCATTTTCGAAAGGAACGATCCTTATGATGGTTCAATCATTCTGAGAAAGTTTTAAGAGAATCAGATGAAAACTGCAGACTTTATCGCGTAAATGAGGATTTTTTAATGGAATTTTTAATTAAATTTTCATAAGGCCCCTTTTCCCGCGTTTCTTGATGGATCAGACCTATTTTTGAAAGGAACAATCCTTATGTTGATACAATCATTCTGAGAAAGTTTGAAGAGAATCCAATGAAAACTGTGGACTTTATCACGTAAACGAGGATTTTTTAATTAAATTTTCATAAGGCCCCTTTTCCCATGTGTCTTGACGGATCATACCCATTTTCGAAAGGAACGATCCTTATGATGGTTCAATCATTCTAAGAAAGTTTGAAGAGAATCCGATGAAAACTGTGGACTATATAGCGTAAACGAGGATTTTTAATTGAATTTTTAATTAAATTTTCATAAGGCCCCTTTTCCTGTGTTTCTTGATGGATCATACCCATTTTCGAAAGGAACGATCCTTATGATGGTAAAATCATTCTGTGAAAGTTTGAAGAGAATCCGATGAAAACTGTGGACTTTATCGCGTAAACGAAGATTTTTTAATTAAGTTTTAATTAGGCCCCTTTTCCCGTGAATCTTGACGGATCTGACCCAATTTCGAAAGGAACGATCCTTATAATGGTACAATCATCCTGTGAAAGTTTGAAGAGAATCGGATGAAAACTGTGGACTTAATCGCGTAAACAAGGAAAAGTTTAACGGACGGACGACAGACGGACGGATGGACGGACACACGGACGGGAAAAAGCCATCGCTATAGCTCTAGTGGCCTTCGGCCAGTAGAGCTAATAATAGATTACATAACTATAGATATGAATTTACCTAACATCACTCAATAACCAATTTTGACACCTTTGTAAAATTATGCTAGGGAAAACTTTGTGGAAAAAGGAGAAACAGCTTGTTACCAGGCATTTCTCCATTCCCCAAAATGTTTTCTACCATTTTCAGTCATCATTTTTCAAATTACACACACTTAATATGTAGTCTGCATCTTTGTAGCAATAATTCTGTCATAGGAAAGGGTAACATATATTTTCAAATATATGACCGTAACTCTTTTGTGTTCCCTTTCAAGAAGCAATTTTTACATATGCATAGTTCTGGAAACATGTCAAGAAATTTTATAATATTTTTGTAGGAATGAGAAAAGAACCTGGCTTTTATAAATAGTGTTTTCTTCTGACATCATTCTACAAAATTTTTGTTGAAAGGTAAAAGTCATGTATTGTTATTATTCAAGCATTTGTAAGAAATTTCTAGCAATCTAACATGTGTGCAAAGAAAATACTCAGATCAGCCTGTGAAACTGCACAGTCTGATCTGAGTTTTTACTCTGCAGAAAGCTATTGACATGATTAGCAAATATTCTACATTCTATCTGGAGGTTGTGGCCCCTAAATGTCACCAATTACTGGAATTGACAATATATAAAGTGACCGATAAATCATTCAATTTGACTGTAAGTGAACTTTGAACTAAAAAAAAAATGTTCAGTAGTTTTGTGTTTAGCAACTAAACCATCGTAACTACAGCTTATTCAAGATACAGTTTTAGATTGCCAACCAACAATTCGTTTTTATTTTATATCTCAAAACATATGACATTTAGTGAAACTGGTGTGTCGGAGGTCAGTGGGTGTGGCCAGCAATCTGTCAATTGATGGAGTGTCACACAGACTCTTAACCCATTACCACACAGTGACACTTTCAGACAACCCCAAGAAGAAAAGCTTAAGAAAACATTGTGGAAAATGAAAAAATTGCAATTTCTTCATTATCTACAATGTTTTCTACCCAAAAAGTAAAAAAAATCCAATTGTTGTCTGCAACTCCTTTCAATTTGGACCGGTCTAAAATTTTGGTGTATGGTTTTGGGTTAACTTCAAATGTCTGAAACCTAGTCATGCTACTTGTGGTATTGCCACACAGTAGTCTATATATACAAGTCGACTTGTTCCCTAAATATTTTACACTAATATATAGATATAGATAGAATACTTACTGCAAACACAGCTGTTGGTATAGACCCTATCATCACCAGTAGTGCATTAAACCCTACCCAGGCTAGTAATGGTATAGCTAAACAATAGTCTTCTGTACATCGGTCAACTTCTGCACTTTGTTAAGGGAATAAACAGATTGTAGCAGTCAATCAAAGGATTAATCGAGCAATCAAATCATTCACTTAGACTGGAATTAAAATTTATCTAAGACATTGGATGACATTTATCTGAAGCATATTGGTTTGGCATCTTAACCCATTACCACACAACACAATTATAGACTGTTTAACCCTTTCCTGTTTTTGGAAATATTAGACTACTCCAAATTGAAAGATTTTGCAGACGACAATGAAAACTGGATGCCATTTGAAATGAAACCATCCTATGTGGTAGAAAATATTGTGGAAAAATAAGAAATTGCTTGTTACAAGCAATTTCTTCTTTTTCCACAATGTTTTCTCAAGTATAAAATCACAGAATCGTAAAATCCCGTATTTGAACGGGAAAGGGTTAAAATTGAAAGAATTAGCAGACAACAATTTTAAGTTCAAGAAACCTTAAAATTCATGTCTTTTGGAGTAGAAAACATCTATTGCAAACAATTTTTCAATTCCCATAATGCTTTCCCAAATCTCTTTACTTGAGGGGCATCAAATAGGCAGGAATGTGGGAATGGCCTAGACATTGTAACAACAGCTTATATAAGCTTTACATAAGAAGTCTGGGTTTCCAACCAGCCATTTAACTTTTTTGTTGCAAGTCACTGGCAATTTACACTGTTAAATAAGTAAATGGAACTTCCTGTTTGAGCACAGTGGGTGGGGCCTACCTGTAATTTATGATTTGTTAACCCATTCCCAGACAACAAAATCTTAGACTTGTCCAAATTCAAAAAAGTTGCCAGAGGCAATTCTTAGTTGATGCAACTTTTGTCTTTTTGGGTAGATAATAAAGAATTGCTTCTTTAAAGATATTGGTTGTTTCAAGCAATTTCTTAATTTTTCTCAAACATTTTTCTTGCTTGGGGTAAAAAAACCCATGATATTGTAGTAATGGGCTAAGATCTTGTTTGAATACATAGCAACTTATGTATAGGAAACTCGACTTTTAATGGTTGTCCTAACGCAACAATAATTGTTTGAACCCATAACTGGACAATTAAAATTTAGAAGTTGCAGACAACATTTCAAAAGTTGTTATAATTTGAAAACAAGTGCTAAATAAGGTAAAACATATTGAGGTAAAAGTAAAAATAGCTTGTAACAAGCAATTTCTCCTTTTCCCACAAGTTTTCTGTAACAATATTTCTTGAAGGCATAAAAAATCATGATTGAGTGATAATAGGTTAATGGTAATTACCTATCATTATAACAAGAAATTACTCAGAGTTTAGTGTACAAAAACATTTATCAGATTCACAAAGGATACGATGTTTGACATATGAGTATTTCAGATTGGATGCATGTTCCACGCAAAAGTCAATAAATGAGGCAATAAGTCCAGTAGAGATTCCAATTATAGCCATGACAAACCATCGGGCCACTTCTCTCTTCACAGCTAACTGAAATTTTGAAAATATTGTAAATTTGTGAAAATCAATCTTACACCAAATTCAAAGAATAACTATCTATTGATTATTTTAACCCATTCCCACAAAATGATGCTTTTTGACCCCCCCATCAAGAAAAAAATCGGGAAAACATTGTGTTAAATGAAGAATTTGCTTATTACAAGCAAATATTTTTCTTTTCTAACAATGTTTCCTACTCAGAGAGTTGAAGAAATCTAAAGTTTTATCAACTTTAAATTGTTGTCTGCAGTATCTTTCAATTTTGACTAGTCTGAAATTTTGTTGTGTGGTATTAGATTAAATAGACCTATTTTTTCACTAAACCCTTGATCTGATTTAAAAAATTATATGTGTTATTAAATTAACCAATGGCGACTGTCAATCAAGGAATAAACCGACAAATCAAATTATTTATTCAGCCCAGACCTGAGCTTTCAACTCCGACATTAACTGCCATTTTTGTCAACCTTTCTTGTTGGTTTGACGATTTAAATGTCATAACTACAGCTTATTCAACATTTAGGTCGCCAACCAACCTTTTGATTTTTTTGTTCAATGCTACTGGCCATATATTTTGCAAAATAATACCATTAAAAAACGAAGCAGGATTTCCTGACAGAGTCAATGGGCGTGGCCAAATGAGAAAGTGGTCCATTAGATAGAGGACAATTGTTTCCTTCAGTGTAAGATCACTTTTCCTTTCATTGAGTGAACAACAAAAGCTATATCTCACATACAGGCCAATGGTTTTCATTTTCATCAAGTTTAAAAAAATATAAGCTTTGGAATAAAAAACACTAATTTTTAGAAAATTTGTTCATTTGGTGACTTAAATGACGCAACTATAGCTTATTCAAGTTGTAGTTATGCTGTTTAAGTTGTCAACCAAATATTTTATCTTTTGTTACATGTCACCAAACATAAATTTTGCAAAGTAACATTGTTTAATATTCAAGTTACACTTCCTGTCTGAGGCAGTGGGCATGGACAGAATTATGTAATTTAGTTAGGTACTCAAGAAGAATAATGATTAGTTGACTTTACAATATCTCTCAATTAGTGAAACAAAGCAAAAGGTCAGTCTGATTTTGAAAAATTCTGTATCAAAGACTATTAGGGTTTGTTACTTAATGTCCCTTACCACATCTTTTTACAAAATAATGCTGTTTTTTTAGCCTCAGTTGAACTTCCTGGCAGAGTTCAATGTGCCTAGCCAAGGATCCATCAATTAACTAATTTCTGGCCCCTCCCACTTACTCTGTTGGTTCCGCCCATTGTATCTGAAAGGAAGTTCCAGTTCCATTTCAAACAGCATTATTTTGCAAAGTTTATGGCAAGTAGCATGTAACAAAAAGTAGAAGAGTTGGTTGGCAACCTAAATGTTTTAACTACAGCTTGGATAAGCTGTAGTTACGATGTTTAAGTTGCCAAACCAACAAAAATGTTTCACATAAATGGCGTCAAAAGTTGGAGTTCAAAGTTTACTTCCAGCCAAATGAATAATTTCATGGGTTGATTGATTCATTGAGTGGCAATGAGAAAGAATGCATATGAGTTTTACATAACCACTTAATTATTGTGTACTTACAGTTGTAGAGCTATCTCTCTCCTCCCTCTGATACAGCATGTTCTCACATATATCATAATCTAAACTCTGAAATAGAAACACAATGGTTGAAATTCTTATGAATCAAAGTACTGACAGTACTGTAAGCTAGCAAAGCAGGGTTTTGTTAAGTAATCTTCTTTGCCAAAGGTTATTATGATAAATAAACTAGGTAAAAGTAACCCAAGAGTTAACCCAAAATCTTATACTGGTTCAAGATGACAATTTCAAGATAGTAGAATTTGGAAGAAAACATTGTGGACTTTGAAGAAATTGCTTGTAACAAGCAGTTTCTTCAATGTCCACAATGTTTTCCAAAGCATTATTCTTGGGATTCTTAAAAAGCAAAATTGAGTGGGAATGGGTTAGATAGCATGCTTTTGAAACTACAATCTAAATAGAGATTGTAATATTCTTAAAATACACCAGAACTACTTTTTATGGTGTATGCATTCAATTCATTAGTGGTTAAGCCTCCAGTGGCAGTTCCCACATGTTGAACTTTGAGATCACCTCAAAATTTTGTTTGTTAACTTAAGCTATCAAAGCTGACACTTTACTAGCTAAAAATGTAATTTCAGGGTATCACATGATATCTATTTTAAGCCATTAACAAACAACTTTAGACTGGCCTAAAGTGAAAGAAGCTGCAGACAATTGCAAAGTGCAATTCAAATGAAAGAAATAACTAACATATGGGATAGAAAAAATTTTGAGAAATGGGAAATTGCTTATTAACTTTTCTAAAATATTTTACAAAGCTTTACTTTATCATCGAATAAAATGCAAGATCAAGTGCCTTGGATGAGTACTCTTGTGAAAGTTACATGATAAGAAATGCTACATACTAAAGTTATTTTTGCTTTTATTGCAGTACAAATCTATTAAAAGAAAACCTTGCATCCATGTAGAAAAGGATGATTGTTTAAACCCATTACCAGACCACAACATTTTTAGATTTTTCCAACCAGAAAGAAGCTGAAGATGCCAATTTAACCCATTACAACAAGACAAAATCTTATACTGATTCAAATTGAAACAAGTTCTAGATGTCAATTCCAAGTTGGTTTAATATAGAAAATCTTTGCCTTGTAGTGTAGGAAACATCTTGTTACAAGCAATTTCTTCATTCTTCACATTGTTTTCCAAAGCTATTTTCTTTAGATGCATAAAAAAGTGAGATTAAGTTGGAATAGGTTAAAACTTGCTGAAATTAAAAAAGTTAGTTTAAAAATGATTAATTAAAACACTGTAAGAAATGCCTATGTTTAAATTTGCATAAATCTAAGATTTTCTTCTGAAAAAAACTTAAATTGCACTTGGTTTCTGATATAGTATTGAGTTAACATTTTTAATGACAGTTTGAAAGTCTGTATTAAAACATAACTGCTAAAAAGTGCTAGAAAACATTGTAAAATTATCCTTCTTCAATAGAATTCCTTATGGGTCCAGTGAAAAAAGTCATGAAAGTAAAAAGATAAAAGTTAGGTTTGAATGGATGCTGAAACCATCTCATAACCTGAACACTTTTACGTGCTTTAAAAGTAAAACGTCTCATATATTGTTGTTTAGTATTAATTACATCAGTATGAAAAACGAACTGTGTTCATGTCCCAAAACTCAGTAAGCATTGTACAGAAATTATACATTGTGATAGTTTCAGTGGTATAATAATAACTACCACAGTGGAGTTGCCTTACTCCTAGGCTCAGGATGAGTCTTCTCAGAAGGGAAATTGATTGTGGTGATTTCATGGGAGGTAATCCGCAGTGAGATAATTATGTGAATCATGAAACCATCAGGGACACATAATTAAGGCTAGTGTTAGCAAATACTAAAGACTTGAACCATTCAGGGATGGTTCAAGTATGAGGACCCTTTTCTCTGAATGGACAAGCTTTGCCTACAAGCTTTGCATGTTACAAAATATACAAAATTTACCAAATTAAAAAAGTCTTCAAGATCATGAAATTGCTAATGTAACTTTAAGTTATTATCATTTCAATTTTATCTTTGCACTTTATCAAAAAGAGGCATTAGATAGGCCTTTCATCGTTATTCTGATATTCAGGGCTCCCCCTGGGAAATTTTATTCTTGCGCCAATGAAATCGCCAATTGCAAAAATTTGGGGCCACTTGGTGCCAATTGGGGACAAAAGTGGAGCCAGTATGAGTAAGTGAATGAAAGAAAACTACTATATTGAAAACAAATAACCTGTTATCTATAATATATTATATTGAATAAATTGGGAAAGGGTTAATAGGTAAAAAATGTGAGGATTGTCATTTGATAATAAAATTCCCAAGAACACCTAGAGCTTTGCTGGACGACAGGTCAAATTTTTGGTAACCCACAGTACTTTGATTACTAATGTCCGCAGTACTTTGATTACTAATGTCCGATATTTCTCATTTCTCGGAAATTCACTTGACTTTGATACTAAAATCATCAATAGATAAGTAAAATGTTGTCTATGGTTTTTATTCGGCACTCTAATGAATCTCAAAAAGTGATCGAGGAATAAATATCGTCAATTTTTTAGCCCAAGCGATGTGAATTTCCGCCATCTTGGTTTACATGATGGTTCCCGGCGGGCTTCGGAAAATCCCAATAACTCGAGTGATGTTAGAATCAATTAGGTCAGCGATGCGTAACTAATCTGTCTTGATTGACACAGATATGCAATGGATATAGATGGTCGCGTGTCTCCCAAACAAATTAGCGGATGTGTGAATGTTAAAGTTGCGCGTCAGAAATCGTTTAAATGGACTCAACATCCCTTTGCCTTATTTTGAAAGTTGTCGCCAGTAAAATCGCCAATTCGCCGATTTTGGGGCCAGAATTTTTATTTTGTCGCATTTGGCCCCATTGGCGATCGGCAGCGGGAGCCCTGTGATATTATATATGAAATCAGTTTTTGAAATCACCAGGCTAGATACTTTACCTCATAAGTTCCTGACAAAACCATATCTGTCATCTCAATATTAATCTTGGGCTCTGCGTTCTCTTCATCCTGACTTTTCTGAGCTGATACAGAGGTAGAGAACTCATCGTCTGTGTCTGTGTTGATCTGAATATAGTAACAGCAAAACCAGAATGACCCTTCAAAAGACAGCTGAACAGTGGTCACATAAAACAAGTCTTCACTTAACAGCAAAGATTCAGACTGGTACAAATTGAAGGAATTGCAGATGACAGTTTAAAGTTTACATTTTTTTTCAACTTTCTTGTTAAAAGCAATTTCTTCATTTAAGACAATGTTTTCCAAAGCGTTTTTCTAGGGGGGCTTCAAAAAGCATCATCATGTCAAAATGAGTTAACCGAATTACCAGATGACAAAACTTTTAAGTGTTCCAAATTCAAAGAATTTTCAGAGTACAATTTGGGTTATCCTAGCCCTTTCTCATTAGTTAGAAAACAAATTTGTGAGGGAATGGGTTAATCAAGTATCCTTTATCATGCTGAATAAAGTCCCATTCCATGAATTGCAGTAAATCAGAGTTGAAAAAGCCTAATTTTGGTCAATAATTCCTTTGCAGTTATTTACTAGTCTTCAAGAAAATGGGACTTAAACTGGCAACAAGTAGGTATAGACAAAGATCAGTCTGCACACATGTGCAGTCTGAAATTTATCTATACCTCCTACAAAATGGGAATATATCAGGTTCACTTTGACAAGGGTTCAATCTGTAAGATGAGATGGTCCAGCAAATAACCAGGAAGTATATCTGAGCTTAGACCATATAAGTAACTTTGTCCTTTGACATACTGGTAATTATAAGAACTGCATACATCTGAGGTTTTGTCGAGTGCAGTATGTTTACAACTCCTAGTGCTAAAATCTTATTGATGAAACAGAAAATAGAAAATATAAGAAAAGAAAAAGTGCTTATACTCTGTTTGCTTTATTTTTCACTCATCGAGGATTTTTTCAAACACTTTCCATTTACAAGATTTCATGCAAATCAAGTACAATATGAAAATAGGTTACCCTGTTTGGTGAGTTAGCAACTGTAGATCTTCTACCAAGTAATGGAGAACTTTCATTTTCAGTGGCCATTTTGACATCATGTGATGTTTTTTCCCAGCTTCTGAAACCAATAAAACCATAAATTAAGAATATTATTCTTTATGTTAAATTATCAATTATAGATATCGCAATCGGAATGAAATTAATTTTATATTAATGTTTAAGTTTTAAATCCTGCTGAAATTATGTATAAATGAAATTTGTTCATTTACGTAATTAAAGCAATGTTCTTTGTTCGGTTTTTATCACAGAACAAAATCAATCAGGTTGTTTTGGATTCTGAAAAATAATTAGAATGAATCAATATATCTAATTAAAGTATTAGATAACCACTCCAGAATCAAAATGAAACACAATCTTCACTAGAAGACACAATTCATCCTGGAGACAGGTAAATTCCTAAATTTTGTCTTAATTTTCATGTTGCGTCGTTAACCTATTACTGCACTAGTATTCGGACAGGCCTAGTCGAGAAAACCCTATGTAATTTCCTTCTTTCGTGGGTTTTAAAATTCTGAGGATTCTGACAAATTTCTAATAGGAAAAAAACACCTTTAAAGATATATATATGGCTAAAGTTAATATCTAAGAGATAGCAAGTCACATATACTGTGCAGGCTAAACATTTTACTTTCAAACCGCCCCCTCAACAAACCCCATCAAAACCTACCTCAAATTTGGCCAAACCAGCCCAATTATAAATTTTCTTTTGATCAAACAGGCCTCCGAAACTGGCCCAAAATTATCAAGAGAAAATATTGTTAGTGATCATTTGGTACATGACTACCTTTGTAAATCATTTTAAAATCAAATTGTCAACTCATCACGTGTAGAGAATCATTAAGATACAACTGTGAAAAGTATCGGGAAAAGTAAGTGTACATTTTTCAAATTTTTCTGTTTTAATGAGTTAATGACGATCTTCTACCTTAATAATTTTAAAGCAAGAACAATCTTTCTACACTGTGATGTACCCTTTTTCTTAAATTTAATTATAGAATAACAAAATAGCTGAACAACCACAGCATGTTCACAGATTTAAGGAGAAAAACACATTTAGATCTTAAGCACCTAATCAAAATTTAGTAACATAAAATGTCATAATTATGAAATTATATGTATATGAATATTATGAGTAAAAGAGAACCTGGAAACTGTTCAGTGACGTCGGCTTGATGGAAAAGGTGTCTTGAAAGGGTCTCTCTTAGACTTTAAACACCATCAAACCTATTTCATCAAATAATGTGTGTATGTCTGTTTATCTATCATCGCTACAGTAACAGATGCCCATATGAGCAACCCCCCCCCCCCAGAAGACGGTTAGTTGTTACTTGGGATACTGCAAGGATACAGGACAAAACTTCTGAGACTTCCACATGGTTCTTTAACCCTTTCCTGTTTGGCAAAATCCACAATGTTTTCTACCTCAAAAGACAGAAAATTTAAATTTCATCAACTAAAAATTGTTCCCTGCAACATCTTGAATTTCGACCTGTTTTAAATTTTGTCAAGTGGTATTGGGATAACAATGAGATGCAAATTGACAACCAAATAAAACATTTCACAAAATTGAAAGCCATGGTATAGATTGAGCTTGAGTTTACATAACTTTAAACTTGACTTTATATCAAATAAATCTATGAGTTTAATTGTTTTAACCCTTGTCATGCTGAACCCAGAATATTCCGGTATTGGTAGGAGGTGTAGACAAGATCAGTCTGCACATAAGTGCAGTCTGATCTTAGTCTACACCTCCTGTGTTTTCTTTTCAAACCAGAGTTGTTCATGAAATTATTTTTCAAAAGATGTATTGGCCATTGAACAAGTACTATCAGTGCTCTCAGCCCTTTGATTTTAATCCATCCCAACACAACAAAATCTTTGCCTGGTCAAAATTAAAAGAAAATGCAGACAACATCTTATAGTTGATGGAATTACAAAAATATATGTCTTTTGGGGTAGAAAACAAATTGTGGATAATGAAGAAATTGCTTGTAACTTTTCCTTTTTTGCGTCTAAAAGCGCGATTGATTGGGAATGTGTTAATGAAATTCTGAAAAGATTTTATTCAGCATTATTCAGATTTTTATTTTGAAAAGGGTTAAATAAAGACAGATGACAAAAATTTAAATGACAATTTTGCTTCCTTTTTGTTGTCATGGACACTCTTTATTGTAAGATGCATGATAACTGAAGTAGCAATCCAAAATTTCTCAAGGGTCAACAAGGCAACTTTCAAGGTAAATTTTATGTAGAAATTCAGAAAAGAACTGGACAAAAAATTCACTGAAAGATCAATGAAATTTCTGGAAGATATATAAAGACTATTTCATCAGATGAAAAACATTATTTGATTGTTACTGAACTCCGGCTTCCTTACATGATTGCATAATTGATGGAAGTTCAAGACAATACATACCTAGGACTACAGTTTTCATCCGACCTAAACTGGTCAATCCTTATAAACAAAATAACCAAATAACTAACTCTACCCTACTTTTAAGAAATTTAAAACTCAGATCCAAAAATTGTAAAAAAGTAGCATACACCTCCGTGGTAAGATTGAGAATAGATTATGGTTCAATAATTGGGGATCCACACAAGCAAAAAGAAATAAATAAACTAGGGAGGATTTGGAGCAGAGCGATTCAGGTAATAAAACAAGACTACAAAAGTTAAACCCTAGACCACAATTACATTACTACTACAGCTTCTGAGCTCTGACTCTCAACACTACAATCAAGAAGAAAAAGCCTGCACCTGATTATGGTGTATAAGGAGGTTGAGGGGTTGGTTCCTGGACTACCACTTAACAACTTTCTAAAATTGGCTAAACCAAAACAAACTGAAAACCTTCCAAAACTGTGGGCTAAAAGCATACTGGCACACCAAATAAAGAACAATACAAAATCTTTTGAAATAATCCATGCAAAAACTAGAGTTTATCATCAATCATTGTTTGTGGACACTGTAAATTAGTCTGTAATGTATTGGAATCCAGTAAGAGAGAATACAGTTCAAGCCCAAACTGTCAAAGCTTTCAAAACAGCCCTTGGTTAAGCCTGTCAGTAGACCAGACGGCAACCACCATCCGAGTGCAAACCAAGTTACGAACCTGCAACATATACATACAGATATGTAAGAAAATGAGATTTCATTTTGAAAATTTTGTGTATGTAAAAAACAACAACAAAGAAACGTCACAAAAAATGGTTCTTGCTCATTTGTAGGTCACATTTAAATAAAAAGAAATTAAGAAAGATTGCACCTGAGATTGACAATATGTAGATTAGTGGAGTGGATTGGCACAGAATTTTCTATGAATTTTTCAAGGAATTACATGCTTTCTTGGTTTACCAGATCTCGAGGACATATTTACACTAATTGGACATGTGACCAATTAAAAAGAGCTCAGGCTATATGACACCCCTCCTCCCACTCCCAAAGAATATTATTATGATTCATGTAAGCATATTCACAGGGCTTTTGTTAGACCAGGTGTTTCACAAAAATCTGAAAATATATTTCTAAGGGTCAAAATAAAATATTTTCAGATTTTTGTGAAACACCTGGTCTAACACAAGCCCTGTGAATATGCTTGCATGAATCCTATTAGACAAAAGTAAATCATAACACTGAAGCAGATAATAGAGCATCTTCTTCTGTACACTTTAGGGCCACAGCCACAGCACAGTTGTAGTGCATAGGACCCCTAGTCATTGGGTCCCAGGTTTGATCCCTAGCAGCGGCAAATATCCTTTCTGACATTTTGTCTCTCACCAACAGGTGGATAATGGTAAACAAATATGTGATGAGAAGCTTGAGGCTGGGATAGGATGTAATGGTAGTAATGGTGTGAGAAATACCAGGAATCCATTGTTAGGTGTTTCAGCGTCCGCATTATGACTGAAATACTGTTAAAAGAGAGGTTAAACCGCATTCAATCAATCAGTCTGTACACTTTAACTTAGTTATTTCCTTTTTTATCAGCAATATGACAATAAGCTGCACAGGTTTTGAAACAAATGATTGACTATTGAAGTTTCTAACCAAATCTAGTTGTGAATTGTCTCACGTATCGAATTACTAACCCCTTCCCACTCAGTGATGCTTTTAGACGCCCCCAAGGAAAAAAGCTTTGGAAAATATTTGAAAAAATAAAGAAATTGCTTGTCACAAGCAATTTCTTAATTTTCTACAATGTATTTTACCAAGAAAGTTGAAAAAATTCAAAATTTCAAACTTTAAACTGCCGTCTGCAACTTCTTTCAATTTGGGCCAGTCTAAAATTATACCGTCTGGTAATGGGTTTATATCTGTTTCTTTCTGTTTGTGCAGGAAATGGTGAGTCAATGGTTGAGGCGGTGTCATTCAGTATTCAGAGAGAGGTTCAGCTGAGATTTTTGTCTCCAGCTGATATTCCTGAGGTAAAGAAACTCTGTGCAGAATGGTTCCCTATCGAGTAAGTAATTGGCAGGTTGCCACTCTCAATTTTTAAAGAATTCTTTGTCCAATCAAATGAATACTTCCATACTGCCATATTTAGCACCCTACTCTGCAAAGCTGATAGGGACTTGAGGTTTGCATTCTGTCGGTTAGTCTGTCTGGCAAAAAAGATTTTGGGTCTTTATGAAAAGTGCTTTACCTATTACCAGAAGACAAATCTTATAAATCTTAGACTGGTCCAAATTTAAAAGAGAAAACAATTTTTAGACCATGCAATTTTTAAGTTTTTTGTCCTCACAGCTAACAAGCAATTTCTTCATTTCCACAATGATTTTCAAAGTTTTTTCTTAGGGGCGTGTAAAAGTGTTATTTTTCGATCATGCAGGTTGGTTACTTTTCAAATTGACCTCAGTTTTAATTGTTGTCTGCAACTTCTTTCAGATTGGAAAAGACTAAAATTTTGAAAGAAAAAAATACAGGAATAAACTGGAAAGGAATGAAGATATTGAGCTGAATTTTGGTGTCTAAGTTAGAGTATTGTTCTAGTACATCGCTCTTGGCAAAAATACAAATGTTTGACTATCACTGAAATATCACTGTAATCCCAGTTGCCTGGATTTTTTTCCTAAATACTTGCTGAAATTGAGCTGGTTTTTTTCAGGTGTTGTGTCTGCAATTATGAGTTACAAATTATTTTCAAGTTTTGTTACATATCAAGTTTGAGTTTGAATCATTGGAAAAAAGATGTTGGACTGAGGCAGATTCACAGAATGTTGTACAAAAAAAGACATGTATATGTATAAAAATTAATGTTCAATGACTAATAAACAATGTCAGATAATTTGCCCTATCCTATTGATGTTTGAAATGGGCGTGAAATGTGGTGCTAAGATATAACCACTAGTCATAACCCATTACAAGATACCAAATTTTAGACTGGTCCAAATTGAAAGAAGTTGCAGAAGACAATTTAAAGTGTATGAAATTTTGGATTTTTTTACTTTTGGGTTAGAAAACATTGTGGATAATGAAGAAATTTACTGGTAACAGGCAATTTCTTCATTTTCCAAAATGTGTTTCTAAGCTTTTTTTCTTAGGGGTGCCTAAAAGTGTCACTTAGTAGGAATGGGTTAGCCTTGTTAGATTGTTTTTAGCTACACTGGCTGAAAGCCAGCAAACTATTGTCATAGCTTTGAGTCCGTTGTCCGTCTGTCAATAGACTTTTACTGTAAAAATCTTCTCCTCAGAAAGTACTGAACAGATTTCAACCATATTTCACAGAAATCTCCTTCTCAGAAATCGATTGATGAATTTCAAGCAACTTTTACAGAAGTTAACCCTTTATCAAAATCCTTCAAAGAATTTAGATCGGATGAAAAAATGGCTTTAATGGGTGGGGCTAATTTCCATATATGGTGAAGCTTTGAAAATCTTTTTCTTAGAAATCAGTAGATGGATTTCAAACAAATTTCACTGGAATGATCCTTTTGTGACCCATTATCAATTAATTTTAATTCGTTGAAAATATGGCTTTTATTGTTGCTTAAGACTATAAATGGTATCCAGTAAATTTTTTTCAAAACAATTTCAATACCTTATTCATCTGACTTGGTAAATGAATTGACTTATGGTAGGCAATGGAAAGCTTGTATTAATCAATTTCTTCATTTTCCACATATTTTTCAAATAAAATCGACTTTATATTGCCGTCAGCAAATCCTTTGAATTTAGTCAGGTCTAAAATTTTCCAAAAAGGGTTAATCAGTACAATCAGGCCTGTGGAGGGATACAGGCACTCAAGTGCCTCTTATTGTTTCTATATTTTAGATATCCTGATGTATGGTACCAGGAGATAGCCTCTAACCCAAAGTTTTATTCCTTGGCAGCTACCTACCATTCCAGAATTATTGGCCTTATTGTTTGTGAAATCAAACAGAAGCTTATGCTGAATAAAGAGGTAAGCATAACCCTTGTTAACCCATTCCCACACATAGACACTTTTGGGAGCCCTTCAGAAAAAAAAGCTTGGGAAAACATTGTGGAAAATGAAGAAATTGCTTGTTACAAGCAATTTCTTCATTATCTACAATGTTTTGTACCCCTAAAGATATATTTTTGTGATTTCATTAACAAAAAATTGTTCTCTGTAACTTCTTTCTATTTGGACCAGCCTAAAATTTCTTCATCTGGTAATGGGTTAAACAAAGTTAAAGTTGTGTGTATAATCTGCTTCCATCACTTTTGCATATTCAACCAACTTTAAACTTTAACCCTCCAATCACTGAAGCACAAGTTGGCTTTAAACATGGTACTCATTTATACACATGGGTGTAGAGAAGCAACATGGTGTTAGTCTTTTGCTCATAAAAATCTCTGCGGTCAGGGCAGGATCTTAACCTGGGACCTTCTGATCCCTAGACCCATACTATACATCCAGAACACATAATCCACAAAACCCTTGTAATGCTGAATACATTCTTTGATAGAATTGTGCTATTAAAATCAAAGGGCTGACAGCACAAGAAGCACCATTTGTGGGACAACAATTATTTTGAAAATTAGATTAGTGGGTATATAAACAACTCTGGTTTTAAATGCCAATGTGGGAATTTCACCTGTGTCCTAAAGGAGTGATTTGATTGACAGACACCATCTGTAAATTGGTTAACACTCTCCTGTTTTTCAAAAATTTAGACCTGTCCAAATTCAAAGGTTTTGCACAAAAAAATCTAAAGAGGGTTTAAATTGGAAAATAACTATTAAGTAGGGTGGAAAATATTTCAGAAAAAGAAGAAATTGCTTTTTACAAGCAATTTCTTCTTTTTCTGCAATGTTTTCTCAAGTATATAATCACAGGGACGTAAAATTCCCGGTTTGTACAGGAAAGGGTTAAGCATATAAAAGAAAGATAATTTAATGATTGCAAGAATATATTCAAAGCTCAAGATAGAGGGTGTGATTTCAATATCAGCGTCTAAAATCAATTTTTCGCCAAACAAACCATATGTCCTTGAAACTAAAAAAAATTGTCAATTTAACCCATTCCCATGCAGTGGCACTTTTAAAAGCCCCTCAATATGAAAGCTTTGGAAAGTATTGTGGCAAATGAAGAAATTGATTGTTACAAGCAATTTCTTCATTTTCTGCAATGTTTTCTACACAAAATGACAGAAATTTTTAATGATTTCATCAACTTAAAATTGTCATTACTAACTTCTTTGAATTTGGACTGGTCTAAAATATTACCATGTGGAAATGGGTCAAGACAGCTCCATTTAGTACCCACATTGTAGGTTAGTTAGAAAAATAAACGATACAGATTTGCAATCATTTCCTCTCATTTAGAGCTCTGGTTATTTTTCCTCTTCAGGATTCAGACATACTAGCTCCAGCATTTGCTAGCACTGTCCAGGTTGCTTACATTCTTAGTCTGGGTGTTGTTGTGGACTTCAGAAAGCATGGAATAGGTAAGTAAAATAATTGATTGACTGAATGGGGTTTAATGCCATTTTAAACAGTATTTCAGCCATATGATGGTGGTTGGAGCACATAATCATCGATTCCTAGTAAATCTCGCATCAGTTTATTTACTTTAATGCTGTTATGGTTTCTTCAGGGGTTCTCTGTTACTGGACAGTTTGCTATCCTTTCTTAACAATCAAGAAAATACAATAACTGAATAACAGCATACTTTATGTACTTTTCACTAACAAAAACACTTTTTACCTTTAACCCATTCCTTTACAATCATGCTTTTAGACGTCTGTCAAGAAAAACAATTTGGAAACATTGTAGAAAATGAAGAAATTGCGTGCAACATTGCAATTTCTTCATTTTCCACAAGATTTTCTACCTAGAAAGTTGAGAAAATGTAAACTTTCATAAACTTGAAATTGTTTTCTTTTTCAATTTGGACTAGTCTACAAGCTGTTTTGATCTTTTGACAGGTTCCCTGCTACTGGACAGCTTGTTATCTTACCTAACCACCAATGAATACAACAACTGTAAAGCAGCCTACCTTCATGTACTTTCCACCAATCATAACGCCATCCGATTTTACGAGCGACGAAACTTCAGGGCCCATAGTTACCTCCCTTACTATTATTCCATACAGGGAAAACCACGAGATGGCTATTCCTATGTATTATATATAAACGGAGGACAGCCACCTTGGTCAATCTTATATCCTTTTTGGTTTAAAGTAAGAGAAGAACTTAAGGCAGTAATTGCTTATTTGTTAAAAATAAACATCAAATTATAGGAGTGAGTCTTAACCCATCTACACAATCCATCTTGTTGTAAGCATTTTCTTCATTTCTATCAATGTTTTCTAATCCATATGACAAAGATTTTTTTAAAATCCATCAACTATAAATTGTCGTCTGCAACTGCTTTGAATTAGAACTAGTCTAGAACTTTGTTGTCTGGTAATTAGTTAAAACATCATTGCTATCTGATTGAGGTTGAGAGGATTTATCATTACAAAGCCTTTTATGATAATTTCTTGCAGCTTAGACCGGACATCATTGATAATTTAACCCTTTACCAGATGACAAAATTTTACCATGGCCCATGTTCAAAGATACAGAAGACAACAATGTTTAGTTGATGAAATCACATTTATATAGACTTGAAATTTAACCCGTTACCACACAAATATTTTTAGACTTGTCCAATTTTAAAAATGCTGCAGAAGATATTTTGATATGGATATTATAATTTTTTGGTCTTTAGTGGAAGAGAACATAATGGATTATGAAGAAATTGCTTGTAACAAGCAACTTACTTCATTATCCACAATGTTTTCCAAACTTTTGTCAAGAAGTTGTCAAAAAGTGTCATTCATGGTAGTAGGTTAAATATAACTTTTAAATACAAATATCAGATAGAATTAAACAAGTCTTTGTCTATGACTTAATTCCCTCCTGGCCATTCCTACAGTCTTATCAAAAGGCTTCCAAGATGTATTTTGTTACATTATTTATCTCTGGTATACAATATCTGATTGGGATACAACATGTGATTGCATGCAGATTAGACTACGTTAATTGTGACAGAAAACTTGTCTTGGTGTTCTAGATGTTCCAAAAATAAGATTTGAAACCATGAAAATATCTGTTTAAATAACCCATTTCCAAATGAAAAATTTAGACTGAATTGAATTTGCAACGATATGAAATTTTTAAAAAGTCTTTGTTTTTTTGTGGGTAGAAAAGATTGTGGATAATGAAGAAATTGCTTGTAACAACAATTTCTTCATTTCCCACAATTTTTTCTAAAGCTTTTTTTTTTGGGGGGGGGGGGGGGAGGGGGGAATGCTTTTAAATACCCCAAAAGAAAAACAACTTGGAAAAAATTGTCTGAAATGAAGAAATTGTTTGTTTCAAGCATTTTTTTCATTTTACACAATGTTTTCTTCCAACAAATTTGAAAGTATCTAAAATTCCATAAACTTTAAATTGTCATCTGCAACTCCTGTTAATTTAAGACAGTCCAAAATTTTGCCTTCTGGAAGTGGATTAAATGGGAAGTCATGAATTCAAGTAGAAAGTGAAATAAGAGTAGAAAAATGGGGATAAAATGGCATGAAAATGACTCTCTAAGAATGTTTTACTATAGTCAAGGAAATTAGGGTTCAACATGATTCATTCTCTTTCCTTAACATTTTGTACTGATTATCTTAGCCACTGCGGATCTATTCTCACCAAGTTACAGCCCTGTGCATTACCCAGACAGATCATGAGAACTGTTCGCCGGTGTTTTTGTCGTATTCTCAGCTCTGGAAGCCCAGAGACAAACTCAAACTATACATCCTGATAAAGGGTGAATGAAGTATGGGATGTTGCTTGATTAATTTCTACCAGAGAAAGTTATGGGAATATGCTTAAGGAGTTCACGAGAATTTATCCCTTTCCATGTGAGATTACACCAAGTTTTGATCTCTGTGCTTTCCAAGTTTTGCCAAGGCATCATCAAACAGATAAAGACTGCAGAAATTTCTACATAGAAACAAGTGACAAAATCCAACCTATATAATTGGATTTAATATAGGTTTACCTTTTTCTGTATTTCAAAATTTTAGACCCGTCCAAATTCAAAGAATTTGCTGACTACAATTTTAGGTCGATTTTATTTGAGATATTGAAAATATGATAAAAGAATTCAGAATGGTGAAAGTATTCTGGAAAAGGAAGAAGTTGCTTTTTACAACCTATTAAGTATAAAAACACATGGATAGAAAAGCCTGAGTCTGAACAGATAGGGTTAAATTAAGTCTTTTAGCAAAAAATAGGATAATTCAGTGACAGAAATATATATAAAAAAAAAATTAAAAATTTGTGTAACTTTACAGAAATATATACACAGATCAAGGGCTTGGTACAAAAAAGTTGTAAGTGCTAGTGAATATATTGGCAGATACAAAAGTTTTGCTCTATCCAATCAAAAATATTTGTATCAGCATTTGATGTTCTTTAAGTGTGACCCATCAATTAAAAAAGGACTTGTGGTGGAACTGATAACTTTCATCATTGGACTGATCAATGATCAATGACCATGCCCACTGAGCTCCAACAGGAAGTTCTACGTAACCCATTACCACATGATAAAATTGTAGACCAGTCCAAATTCAAAAGTTGCAGATGACAATTTCAAGTTGATGAAATCTTCAAAATCTTTGTCTTTAAATGTAGAAAACATTGTGGAGAATGAAGAAATTGCTTGTAACAAGCAATTCCTTCATTCTCCACAATGTTTTCCAAAGCTTTCATATTGAGTGGGCATTAAAAAGCATTGTTGTGGGGGAATTGGTAAAGATATCAATTGGCCGTTACCAGTATGATACTAAATGTCTTGTCTGTAACATGTAACATATTTTGAAGGCAAAACGTCATAACTATAGCTTATTCAAGCTGAAGTTGCAATGTTTAAGTGACCAAACAAACAAAAATGTTAGACTTAATCATTGGCTAATGTCAGAGTTGAAGTGGACGTCCTGCCTCAATGAATGATTTGATTGGTCAATTGATTCCTTGATTGACAATTGCCATCCATCAATTCATGTCAGGCTTCAGACTGATCAGGATAAACAATTTCTACCTTTGGCAGATTAACCCATTAACAGAAGATTAAATTTTTGGTTTCAATTGTTTGTAATTTCTTCTTTTCCCATAATATTTTTACCATGTAGGTTGGTTACTTTTCAAATTGAACTAATTGTCATCTTTAACCTCTTTGAATTTGGACCAGTCTAAAATTTTGAAAAAGAGGAAAGGGTTTAAGCAGTTATAGCTTGTAAGAAATAACATAGAGTTAACAGTGTGCAAGATTTTTCTTATTTCAAGCAATTTCTTAATTATCCACTTAGTTTTGTACCCATAAAGACAAATATATTTGAATTTCAATCATCTGCTTCATCTTCCTTATATTTGGATAAGGCTAAAATTTTGTTGTCTTGTAAATGGTCACATTAAATTTGGTCATTTTGATTTCATAGATATTTCACAGTCTGCATGTTATATGAACTTTATGCAGAATACTTAGTATAAATAGTAAATTATACATTACACATTATGTGAATATGTGCACTGTGTTTTTATTACCTCAATATGTGTTATATTTACCTGTGTTCCTTGTTTCAAAGATTGTTCATATAACATTAACCCATTCCTAAACAGCAAAATTTGAGACTAGTTCAAATTGAAAGGAGTTGTGGACAACAATTTGAAGTTTATGAAATTTTAGATTTTTTCAACTTTCTGGATAGAAAACAATTCGAACATGAAAAATCTAACACTGGTCCAAAGTTAAAGTAATAAAACATCATCCCATTTTTTTTACACCTTCAAGGGTTTATATGTCATAAAACATTGAATTCTTACTTTGTTTTTAACCTGTAAGATGTTTATATTTAAATTGGCCAAACAATTCTGTCAATCAGTGTATTATCGCAATTTCTTTAATGCTTTCAGGTGGATTATCAAGAAATAACGGTAGATTATCATTTGATAAACTCACCGCCTATACAGTGAAATTATCAAAAACTTATGCCCTACTTTCGTTCATTTCACCCTATCTGACGTTATCTAAGCAGAGCCAAATAAGTGACGTCATCATAAGGTTTGCATAGCAGTCACATGCAAAATGACACGCTTCAAGAAAATTTGTCATAAAATTTTTGCATTTTGTCTAATTTTTGCATTAAAGAAATAGAACAATCGTTTGTTTTTCGAGTAAGATCAATTGATATTTCATTTGGTGAACAACAAAAGCTACATTTGCACTCGTGGCTTTGCCACTCGTGAAAATAAAGCCTTTGTTGTTCACTCAATGAAATATAAACCGATCTTATACTGAAACAAAAGATTATCCTCTATTTATTCTAAAGCTATATTTCTTAGGTGCATAAAAATTTGGGATTGTGTGGTAACTCATTGCCACATGGCACAATTTTGGACTAGTATAATTGAAAGATGTGGGAAACAACAATTTTAAGTTGGTGAAATAAAAAACTTTGCCATTTAGGGTAGAAAATATCATGGACATTGAAGAAATTTATAAGTAATTTGTTCATGGTCCACAATAATTTCAAATGTTTTTTTCTTAAGAGGCGTAAAAAAGCAGGATTGTGTGGGAATTGGTTAACTCACAATTAGATCAATTGATTTAGACTAGTCAAAAAAAAAAAAAAACTTGTAGAAGTTTTTTCAAGGACTATTTGAAAAAAAGTTTACCAGGCCACACAAGACTGCTTCAAGTTGAAAGTTGCAGAAGACTATTGCAAGTTGATGAAATTTTAGAAATCTTCTGCTTTGTTGGAAGAAAACGCTGTGAGAATGAGCAAATTGCTAGCTATACTTCATTTTCCACAAAGTTTTTCAGAGCTGTTTTAGTGAAGGATGTAGAAAATATTGTATAAATACAAATAAAGTAGTGAGATTGTATGGGAATAGATGAAGAAAATCTTTAGAGATAGGGAGAAATGCTTGTTATAATTTTTTTTTTTCAGTGCATCATAATGCAGGGTTGTTCAGTTATTCCTTTCCTGTTATATCTGGTTTTATAACGGGGAAATTTCTTCTTTTACCATAATATTTGTACAATACTGAATGGTTATTTTTCAAATTAAATCCTCTTTAAATTTTCATCTGCAAAACCTTTGAATTTGGACAGGTTTAAAATTTTGCAGAACAGGAAAGGGTTCAAGGTTGTTAATACCTGATTAATATATAGAAGGGGTGATCAATTTATTTGTGTACAATCCTTTAAAATTGTTATATATATTTTTGGGATTCAACTCAGAAATGACCTGCATATGATTGGACTTCTGTGTGAAAGATTTGGATGGAAAATACACAAAACTGACTATTTTACATATAGTTTTAACACTTGTCATGCTGAACTCGGAATATTTCTGTTTTGGCAGTAGATATAGACTGAAATCAGCCTGCACATAAGTGCAGTCTGATCTTAGTCTACACCCCCTGTTTGTCTCTCTCAAGCTAGAGTTAATAATAAAATTAATTTTCAAAATAAATTTTCACCCTTATCTCATGCTCCTAGTGATTTCAGGCCTTTGAATTTTAATGCAAAATCGGATAAGGATTCAGCATGACAAGGGTTGATATTATGTACAGCAAGTCACTGCACTTCAAAATTGTAAAGACATGGAAGGTTGCCATAACATATGATTTTTTTCTTCTTAGAGTGATAATCTTTATGAAACTAATCATTCATGATGTTGCAATATTGCAATGATAATCCGATAGATAATCTTTGATAGGATTTTGAAGAAGCAATTGATATTGAATTCAAAGAATAAAACTCATTCCCTTTCTTCAGGTCTTTTAAAGGGAAGATGATTCTTGAATGTCTGTTGTCCAACATGTTGCATCAACAATCTATGTTTTTACACTATACAGTTTAGACTTTATCCTCATGAAACTTAGTCAGAATAATTTTCCGGTCATAAGGATGAAGCCCTTTGAAAATGGGAAGGTTCTATTGGAAAACATGGGCAAAGAGCCTTTTTGACAATATCTTTGTTTACACTCTTGAGGCCGCAATTTTGACTTAGTCTTTATGAAACTTGGCCAAAATAATTGTTATGTAATATGCATGCACCCTTTTGATTATGGTTAGGTTCCATTCCATTAAATAAAACACAGGGAAAGGAGCCTTAGTGACAATTAGCCTTAGTTTTGGCTCAATCTTCATGAAACTTGTTATAAATATTTTGCTTTAATTGCAATTTTTTAACAAAAAAGTATGTTAATAAACAGAGGATTCAGGTTAGGACCGTCATGGACCTCTTTTTCTATATTGATGCACTACACAATAGAATTTTGTATTTGAAATTTCATTGATATGCATGGGAAAGATGGAATTATTATTTAACTTGTCCATGAATTAATTGATCACTTTTGGTATATCTATTAGGGGCAAATGTCTAGGTGATTGTCCTTGTGTATAATCAAAGTTCATATAATCATTTTGTCACTCCAATACAAATGTATTTGTTCAATCAAAATTTGTAAAACATGTATTTAATTCCAGTCCATTTTGTACTATATTGATGTGATGTATCCAAATCATTGTTGTAATTGACAGATCTCTGGTCCCGCCCACTAACTGTCCTGACCACACCCACTGACTCCAATAGGAAGTACCACTTCATATTAACCCTTGTCATGCTGAACCGGGAATATTCTGGTTTTGGCAGGAGGTGTAGACTAAGATCAGACTGGACTTATGTGCAGGCTGATCTTAGTCTACACCTCCTGCTTGTACTTTTCCTGCCAGAGTTGTTTATGAAGAGTTGATTTCTAAAAGAAATATTGATTTTTGAACAATAAGTTCTATCAGTGCTTTCAGCCCTTTGATTTGATTTTGGCAGGAGGTGTAGACTAAGATCAGACTGCTCTTATGTGCAGGCTTCTCTTAGTCTACACCTCCTGCTTGTACTTTTCCTGACAGAGTTGTTTTTGAAGTTGATTTCTAAAAGAAATATTGATTTTTGAACAACAAGTTCTGTCAGTGCTTTCAGCCCTTTGCTTTGACAGTATTTCAGTAAGGTAATTTATATAGCATGACAAGGGTTAAAATGTGTTCTTTTGCTAATTTATGGCCAATAACATGTTGCAAAAAATGAAATTGTTGATTGGTGACATAAATTTCATAACTGCAGCTTGAATAAGTAGTAGTTTTGATGCTTAAATTGCTAAACCATCCAAAATGCTTCTACATACATGTCAACCAATGTTTAAGTGGAAAATTCACTTTTCTGGTCTAAATGAATGATTCAATTGGCTGAATGAATCTGTGATTGACAGCCATGATTGGTCTATTCTCATATTGTAAGCATTTTTCAAGTAACAGTGGTCGGGGGGGCTATGTTTCTCTACTAGTATCATTATTTTTCAATAAAACCCTATGTTGTGGGTGCTCATCTGTATCAATGGTATTAAGATTTCTAATGAGAGCCAACAACAACGGGTTAGGGGCAGTATTACTCACATATTGTAATCTAAATATCAAATTCTAATTTACTCCTCTTTCTTAAGCTATGTCTAAGACAATATGCATACACCCCCTTGCTATTTTCTCAATCTTAGTGTTATTGTAGAGGTTGAATAGAAAGTATCATACATCTTTGATGGATTGATGTACTGAAATATAGCAGCTAATGCAAATTTAACCTGTCACCAGAGGACAAATTTCTAGACAGCAGTTTTATATCGAATGAAGTACAGAATAAAAAGAAAAAATTGATAGAAAGCATTGTAGACAATTAAGATAAACATTTTTTTCATTTTTAATCAATATTCTAAAAAGTTTTCTTCTCTTTGGTTGTAAAAAAATTGGATTATGTAAGCATGTGTTTTGCTGATGTGAAATGGTTGGGAAGTAATAGGGCTCTAAGTGATAAGGAAATAATTTCCTATTTTTAGCTTACCTGAGCGCAAAGTGGTCATATGTTCACTTTTGATCACCTTGCATCTGGTAGGCATGTATCATCAATTTTTCTAATGAACATCTCTCAAACCAGTGGGCCAATTTCAACCAATTTGACAGAAATGTTCATTAGGTTACCCCCCCCCCCCCCCCTCCCTTTATGAAAAGCTAAAAGAATCTGTTGAAAACTATGTTTGCCATGCCAAAAATGTGAAATTAAAAAAAAAAATCTACAAAAAATATTCTCCTCCTGACCAAGAAGGCCTAGAGCCTTTCATATCTTGAATGAATCATCAGTATATTGGTCACTTTCTTAATTTGTAACATCATTACTGTCAGGTACCAAGGGGTTGAGTCCTGGGGTGGGTGGGAGGTGGTTCTACATTTGAAGAAAGAAGATTTTTAAACGGCATCTCCATCCAAACCATTGGGCCAATTTGAACCAAATATGGCAGAAATGTTCTTCAGGTGGTCCTCTTTCATAATAGTTAAAAGAATAGAAATCAGTTGAAAACTCCAGTTGCCATGGTGAAAAAATTTAAAAAAGATCTTGTGAATTTTAAAAAAATCTCCTGAGCCAGAAGGCATAGAGATTTGATAATTTGCCTGAAACATCAGTATGTTGACCTCTTTCTAAATTGTTAACATCATTATTGTCGTGTTTCCAGGAGCAGAGCTGGAGGTTGGGGCCTATGTAGAAACAAGATGGATTTTCAAATGATATCTCCAAAACCATTGGACTAATTTGACCTAAATATGGCAGAAATGTTCCTTAGGTGGTCCTCTTTAACAATAGCTAAATGAACATTACAATTTTTTTAGCTCACCTGCAAGTGAGCTATTGTGATCCCCTTTTGTCCATTGTCCGTCTGTAGTGCATCGTCCATCAACAATTTCTTTAAACGACATCTCCTCCCAAACCACTGGGCCAATTTGAACCAAATTTGGCAGAAATGTTCCTTAGGTGGTCCCCTTCAAAAAATAGCTAAAAGAATTGAAATCCGTTAAAAACTCTGGTTGCCATGGCAACAAAAGTAAAATTTTAAAATAATCTTTAAAAATCTTCTCCTCCTGACCCAGAAGGTGTAGAGCCTTGATATTTTGCATGAAGCATCAGTATATTGACCTATTTCAAAATAGCTAAAATCATGATCCTCGAGTCCCCAGGGGCGGAGCCCAAGGGAGGGGGGGGGGTATGTAGTATAAAGAACAATTTTTTAAATGACATCTTCTCCCAAAGCACTGGGCCAATTTGAACCAAATTTGGCAGAAATGTTCCTCAGGTGGTCCCCTTCAAAATTAGCTAAAAGAAATGAAATCTGTTTAAAACTCTGGTTGCCATGGCAACAAAAGTGAAATTTCAAAATAATCTTTAAGATTCTTCTCCTCCTGACCCAGAAGGCGTAAAGCCTTGATATTTTGCATGAAGCATCAGTATATTGACCTATTTCAAAATAGCTAAAATCATGATCCTCGGGTCTCCAGGGGCAAACTCGGGGGGGGGGGGGGATATAGGCATGAAGCATCAGTTCACAGACTTCTTCCTTATTTCTGAAATTATAACCCATGGAAAAAGTTTTTTCCTTCTTTTAAATCAGCACTAAAGCCTTGGAATTTGTAATTTAGACTTTTGGATTCCCAGGTTCATAGTCTTTATATGTAATTGTGGCCCACTTGTTTCATAATCCTAACCTTAACATGAAATAAGACTGTTGAAAGAAAAAAGAGCCTTTATCTCAGGTGAGCGCCCCAGGGCCAACGGCCCTCTTGTTTGCTTTTGGATCCCCAGGTACAAAGCCTATATCTTGTATGCATAGAGTATGGCTATGCCCACTTTCAAAATCCTAGCCTTAATATTAAATCTAAATATTGAAAGAAAAAGAATCTTTGTCTTTGGTGAGCGCACCAGGGCCAATGGCCCTCTTTTTTCATGTCAGTAGTAAAAGTTTACTGGAAGAAAAAAGGAAATTAATGCTGGCAAAAAAATTGCAAACCATGCTTTTTAGGTCACCTTACCGATGGTCAATGAGACCTATTGGGATAGTGATTTGTTTGTTGTAGTGCCTTGTACGTTAACTTTTAACGTTTCAACTTCTTCTTAAGAACTCATGAATGGATTTCAACCAAATTTGGCAGGAAGCATCCTTATGGTAAGGCACTTCAGATTTGTATATGTAATGGAGTTTTCTCCCCTTGAGGCCGAATAAGGGGCTAAAAGTTTACATCTTTAAAAATCTTCTTGTCATGAACTGCCTGTCAGATTAGATTCACATTTGGTATTTCAAGTCTTTAGGGCAAGGACTATAAAGTTTGTACAGGAAAAAAAAATCTGTTGAGAAATGGCTGTGCTGGGGGGGGGGGGGGGGGAGCAAAGGTGTGTGTGTGTGTGGAAACATAAGCTTACATATTGACAACTTTGAAAATCTTGTTTTTTTATCTAACAAGAGGGCCTAGAGCTTTGGTATTTGGTAGGTAGTATCATCTTGTTAACTTCTATCAAGATTGTATATTAATTAGCCCATCCCCTGACATCACAAGTTTTACAAAGGGCTTATATAGTGAAAATTTTGAAAAGCTTCTTCTCCCAAACAAGAGGGCCTAGAACATTGATATCTGGTTGACCTCTATCAAGATTGTACAAATTATTGCCCACATATAAAAACAAGCCCATTCCCCAATGTCACAAGTTTAAAAAAGGCTTTTTAGTGTTAACTTAAAAAAAAAGTTATTTTCTTAAACAGACAGGCCCAGAGCTCTGATATTTCATAAGAAGCATCATCTGATGGATCTCTATCAATTTTGTATGAATTATGGCCCCAGGGTCATAATTAGCCCCCTCCTGGACATCACAAATTTTACATAGGGCTTATAAAGTGAAAATCTTAAACTCTTCTCCCAAATAGGAGAGCCTAGAGCTTTAATATTTGGTATACAGCATCATCTGGTGGACCTCTATCAATATTGTATGAATTATGACTCCAGGGTTAGAATTAGCACGTTCCAAGACGTCACAAGTTTAACATAAGCTTGTTTAGTGAAAACATTTACAAAAATCTTCTTCTCCCAAACTAAAAGGCCTAGAGCCTTGATATTTGGTACGTCATAAAATGTGGTGAACTTTTATCTGTTTTTATGCTCTTTGGACTCAGGTGAACGTTTAGGTCCTATGGGCCTCTTGTTTCAAAATCTTGAAGAACTCTTCTTGATGACCACTGTTTGAAACTAGGATAGATATATAATCATGTATAAAAATCATGTATGCAGGTAAAAAGAGCTTGTAAAATACTTTTGTTTCCTTCTGCTACAGTGATGTTGTATCTTTCCTATAAATAGCTGTCTAATATTTTAATGCATAATTTAGCATGAATGGTACCTGTTTTTACCTGTGTGTCACCTGTGATAGATGAAATATGATCTTGAAATAAATTATTCAAATGTATTTTTTTTTTCTTTTTTTCCCTGGTACTTTAAGATTGTATTGCCATGCAATCCTTTATTTTTGTGTCCATGCAGAATGGTATCAAAGATAGAATCTATATCTTCTTTCATATTTAGCTCTACTGGCCAAAGGCCACTAGAGCTATAGCGATGGCTTTTTCCCATCCGGCGTCCTTGCGTCTGTGCGTGCATCCGTCCGTCCGTTAAAATTTTCCCTGTTTACGCGATAAAGTCCACAGTTTTCATCGGATTCTCTTCAAACTTTCACAGAATGATTGTACCATCATTAGGATCGTTCCTTTCGAAAATGGGTATGATCCATCAAGAAACATGGGAAAAGGGGCCTTATGAAAATTTAATTAAAAAATCCTTGTTTACGCGATAGAGTCCACAGTTCTCATCAGATTCTCTTCAAACTTTCACAGAATGATTGTACTATCATAAGGATCATTCCTTTCGAAAATGGCAGGGTTCTCCCCAGGCCTTTATGGCGTATCGGCCCCGATACGCCTTCATAAATTAGAGAGTTTGCCGATACGCCTTCAGATCGCCGATACGCGTAGATTTGGTCAACGATACAGCTTAAATTCTAGCTGAAGACAGGGTCAAGCAAGCCACTAAAATTGGTTGCAGAAGCGTGGACACGACAGGCTCTTTATCTATAGTGTTGTTTACCGTATATTACGTAACACCTTTATTGATAAGACCCTTACACTCTTACTAATTGGTGATTATTGATTTTTTTCTCACGTTTACCACTGGTACCGCGCTATCAGTCACCAAGGATGATGGGTACCAATATGTAAACAATGATTTCAAAATGGCGACCCAGTTTCGGAAAATTGTCACTTCGGCTGAGATTTGCCGAGGTAAAATATGTGGTTATTTGATGTGACAACTATCAAACTAAAGCCACAGTGGTTTGAAATATAATTTTTGGAAGGAAAAATTAATTTGGTCAGTTTATTTCATACAATGATCGCCGAAACATGCCATTTTCGCGATCTTTTTCTTTCCGAGAATTTGCCGAAATAATAAAGATAGATTGGTATATTAGCCATCCTAGTTATACTTAGCGCTTGTTTTCAACCCACTTTAATGATTACATACATGTATCTTTCTGATCAAGTCTGTTTATTTTTTATCCAACATGGAGGGTATTATCTCACACATTCGTACCCTGGTTTGTTCAACCCCTTTGTAAAAAAAAAAAAAAAAAAAAATGTTTTTAAATTTTGATTAAAAGTATTATTACAATTTTAGTAATCATGTAATGATATCTCGCCCTCTCATGATTTTTGCTTAAAAAGAAATAATACCCCATAAAAATCAAAGTGCTGAAAGCACTTCAAGAAAAGAATGCCTTAGACCACTTAGGTTTTCTTTTTATCAAAAGTAATGGTTGAATAATTATTTAGAATCAGGAAAAGATAATTCACTCTATAAGATTCTGAAAACAAAAAACTTTTGAAAATCAAAGTGCTGTAATCACTTGAAGAAGGGAAGAGTAAGGACACTTGATTTATGAATTTGATCAAGTTTCATTTTATAATTTAAGAATTAAGCTAAGATTGGACACTGCTGATATAAACTACATTTTTGATTAACTTATTCAAATCAAAAGCTGAAAGTACTGTTAGAAGAATAGTTATAGTGTCAGACAGTCAAAGGATTCTGAATGGGCAAATAATGAACCTTTCAAATTTGACACAGAGAATCTGATTGAGCTCTTTAAGATGCAAAATTTGAAGATGAAACCAGGTATTTTACACAGGAATCTTATAAATATATTTTTGAAAATACTGAAAATAATATCTATTTTTCTGAAGAAGGGCATTTTTTCAATCCAACACTCCATGCTTTTTTTAAAGAGTCCTCAAGGATAGGATTTTTGGACAGACTTGTTAAAATGGCCAAGCATGAAAAGATATTCCTATCTAACAGACAAGCAGCTGACACTCATTCCTTTGAGACTTTGTGATTTATTCTTTCATTTGACCAATTGATACCTTGATTTTATTTGACTCGCTGTATTTTTATGGCTTTTGGATATATTCTTTCATTTTCTTTCCTTTTCACATCCCTTTTTAATGGGACAAATTAGTGCCCTTTCTAACAAATAGGATAGAGAGGGAAAATGAGCTGAGTAATGTCACAATTGATTGATATCAAAATCAGCCTCAGAGTAGAGAAATAAAGCGATAATAATTAAAAGGTTGAAGCATATTATTCAAGAATAAAACTCAATAAAAATCAAGATATTATTAAACAAGCTAAAAAGCACTTTTAATGACCTTTATTATGTATAGTCATACCATATGATAACTGACAACATGCAGCGCATTTGCCACTACGCCTTCAAAAAATTCTGGGGAGAACCCTGAATGGGTATGATCCATCAAGAAACACGGGAAAAGGGGCCTCATGAAAATTCATTAAAAATTCAATTAAAAATCCTCGTTTACACGATAGAGTCCACAGTTTTCATTGGATTCTCTTCAAACTTTCTAAGAATGATTGTACCAACATAAGGATTTTCCAAAATGGGTATGATCCATCAAGAAACACAGGAAAAGGGGCCTAATGAAAATTTAATTAAAAATTTGATTAAAAATCCTCTTTTACGCAATAAAGTCCACAGTTTTCATCGGATTCTCTTCAAACTTTCTCAGAATGATTGTACCATAATAAGGAATGTTCCTTTCCAAAATGGGTATGATCCGTCAAGAAACATGGGAAAAGGGGCCTTATGAAAATTTAATTAAAAAATCCTCGTTCTCATCAGATTCTCTTCAAACTTTCACAGAATGATTGTACTAACATAAGGATCAATCCTTTCGAAAATGGGTATGATCCGTCAAGAAACACGACAAAAGGGGCCTTATGAAAATTCATTAAAAATTCAATTACAATCCTAGTTTACGAGATAGAGTCCACAGTTTTCATTGGATTCTCTTCAAACTTTCTCAGAATGATTGTACCGCCATAAGGATCGTTTTTTTTCGAAAATGGGTTCGATCCGTCAAGAAACACGGGAAAAGGGGCCTTGTGAAAATTTAATTAAAATATCATCGTTTACGAGATAGAGTCCACAGTTTTCATCAGATTCTCTTCAAACTTTCACAGAATGATTGTACAAACATAAGGATTTTCATTTTGAAATTTGGTATGATCCGTCAAGAAACATGGGAAAAGGGGCCTTATGAAAATTTAATAAACATTCCATTAAAAATCCTCGTTTACGCGATAGAGTCCACAGTTAACATTGGATTCTCTTCAAACTTTCACAGAATGATTGTACCACCATGAGGATCGTTCCTTTCGAAATTGGGTATGATCCATCAAGAAACATGGTAAAAGGGGCCTTATGAAAATTCATTTAAAAACTCCATTAAAAATCCTCGATTACACGATAGAGTCCACAGTTTTCTTCGGATTCTCTTCAAACTTTCTCAGAATGATTGTACAATCATAAGGATCATTCCTTTCGAAAATGGGTCTGATCTGTCATGAAACAGGGGAAAAGGGGCCTTATGAAAATTTAATTAAAAAATTTTTGTTAACACTCTGGAGTCAATAGTTTTCATCGGATTCCCTTCAAACTTTCACAGAATGATTGTACTATCATAAGGATTATTCCTTTTAAAATTTGGTATGATCCTTCAAGAAACACAGGAAAAAGGGGCCTTATGAAATGTTTAATAAAAAATTCTCATTAATAATCTAGAGCCAACAATTTACAACGGATTCTCTTCAATCTTTCACACAATGATTGTACCATCATAAGGATTGTACCTTTTGGAATCGGATATGATTCCTCAAGAAACATAGGAAAAGGGGCCTTATTAAGATTAATTCAAAGATCTTTGTTAACCCTCTAGAGTCCACAGTTTTCATCTGATTGACTTCAAACTTTCACAGAATGATTGTACCACGATAAGAATTGTTCCTTTCAAAATTTGGTATGATCAGTCAAGGACCACGGGAAAAAGGGGCCCAATTAAAACTGGATTGAAAAAGTCCTCGAAAACACAATAGAGTACATAGTTTTCAACAAATTCTTTTCAAACATTCCCAGAATGATTATTACATTAAATGGATTGTTCCTTTCGGAAGTAGGTTTGATCCATCAAGTTTCATGGGAAAAGGGGCCCTATGAAAATTTAATAAAAAAAATCTTAGTAATGGCCCTAGATTTCACCTGATTGACTTCAAACTTTCACATAATGATTGTACCATCATAAAGATTGTTGCTTTCAAATTGGGTCTGATCCATCGAGAAACATAGGAAAAGGGGCCTTAGGAAAATTCAATTTAAAAAATCTTAATTAATGCTTGTAAGTCCACAGATGAGATGGGGTTGTCTTTATACTCAAACAGTATAATTTTACTTTTGTAAGAAGAGTTCCCTTTGGAATTGGTTCAGATCCATCAAGTAACATGGGAAAAGGGGCTATATGAAAATTCAATTAATAAAACCCTGTTAACACAATAAAGCTCACAGCTTTGATCAGATTTTGTTGAAACTTTCACAGAATGATTGGAAGGTCATAACTGTCATTCTTTTCATAACAGGGTTTGAACTGTCAAGAAGCACAGGAAAAGGGGCCTTATGAAAATTTCATTTATAAATCCTTGTTACCAAGTCCAGAGCTTTCATCGGATTTTTTTCAAACATTCACAGAATAATTGTACAATAATAATGATTGTTGATGTTTGCATTAGACCTGATCCGTCAAGTATCACAGGAAAAGGAGCATTATGAAATTTAATTTTAAAATCATTGTACCACAATTAAGTCAACAGTTTTTATCAGATTCTGTTAAAACTTTCACAGAATGATTATTCCATCATAAGGATTCTTTCTTTTCAAATTAGGCGTGATCTGTCTAGTATCATGGGAAAAGAGGCCTATAGAGAATTTTATCTATAATCCTTGTAACCAAGTCCAGAGCTTTCATTGGATTTTATTCAAACCTTCACAGAATCATTGTACAATAATCACGATTGTTGATGCTGACACGAGACCTGATCCTTCAAGTATCACAGGAAAAGGAGCCTTATGAAAATTTTAGTTTAAAAATTTGACACCAAGATAAAGTCTGCAGTTTTCATCAGATTCTGTTCAAACTTTCACAGAATGTTTGTACCATCATAAGGATTGTTTCTTTCCAAATTGGGCTTGATCTGTCTAGTATCATAGGAAAAGGGGCTGTATGAAAAATTATTACCAAATCCTCATAAACACAACAATGCCCTCAATCTTTATCAGAATCTATTCAAACTTTAATAGAATGATTGTACCATCATTTGGATTGTTCCTTTGTAAATTAGGTCTGTTTGGTTAAGTGACACAAGAAAAGGGACCTTGTAAAAATTTTATTACAAAACATCATTATTACAATAAAGTCCTCAGTCTTTATCATTTTCTTCAAACTATCATTAGGTTTGTTCCTTTGTACATTGGGTCTGATTTGTTAAGTTTCACAGAAAAAGGGGCCTTATGAAAATTTAGTTACAAAAATTCTTGACACAATTCAGTCCACTGTTTTCATTGATTTTCTTTAACTTTTAAAGAATGATTCTACCTTCATTAGAATTGTTCCTTTTGAAATTTGGTTTGTTCTGTAAAGTATCATGAGAAAAGGGGCCCTATTAATATTTCACTATAAACTCATTAACACAATAAATTCCACAGATTAAACAGATTGATTGTACCATCATTCCAATTGTTGATTTTGACAGTGGATCTGACTATAGCAAGGGTCACATAAAAAGGGGCCTTATGAAAAACTCTCTTAAATATTCTGGTTAACACAATGATGTTCCTTGATTTCACCGGATTCACTTCAAAATTTCACAGAATGATTGTACAAATACTTAGATGGTTCTTTTCAGAACTGGGTACAATCCATCAAGTATCATGTAAAAAGGGGACATATGATTTTTTTTTTTTTAAATATTCTAGTAAACATAATGAATTTCCAATATTTCATCGGATTCACTTTTAACTTTCATAGAATGATAAAACCAACAGTAAAATATCAAGGGAAAAGGGGCCCTTTGAGAACTTGAATTTAATATCTTTGTTAACACCATAAAGTCAACAGTTTTATTGGATTCTCTTCAAAGATGCATGGAATAATTGTGGCATTTTTCACAGGACAATTGTCGGGTTGTAAGGAAAGTTCCTTTTGGAATGAAATTGATCCATCAGAAAACACAGGAAAAGGGGCCTTATTGATTTTCATTCAAAACAATCCTGTTTATGTGATTAAGTCCACAATTATTGTCAGATTCTGATGAAATATTCACAGAATGATTGTAGGGTCATAAGGTAACTTTCTTTTGGAAATGGAGTGGATCCGTCATGAAACATGGGAAAAGGGGCCTTGAGGATTGTTGCTTAAAATGATAAAGGGGATAAAGCCCCTTTTTTTTCTTTATGCATTCTTCTTTGAGCAATTAACTTCCTTAAATATCAGATTTCTTTAACGGAAAACTTGATAACCAGTAGAGCGTCTCAGGCCCTCATGGGCCTCTTGTTGAAGAAGACTTTCTGAGATAGATATTGTTATTATACGCCGCTGGAGGCGGTGGTATATTGGCGTCATCTTCTCCGTCTGTCCGTCCTTCCGTCTATACATACTTACACTTTTCTCGTGAGCACAACTCCTCCTAATTTTCTGGATGGATCTTTTTGAAACTTGGTCAATGTTGTCACCTTGATTGGTAGATGTGCATAAAGTAAGGATTTTATGGTTCATTGATTTTTGCCTCAGTTATGCCCCCTTTAAACTTAGTCTCTGGGGCTTATTGAATTTGCAGCCTTGTGTATGCAACTCCTCCTAAGTTTCTTGCTGGATCTAAATGAAACTTGGTCAATGTTATCACCTTGATTGGTAGATGTGCATGAAGTAAGGATTTTATGGTTCATTGATTTTTGCCTCAGTTATGCCCCCTAAATACTTAGTCTCTTGGGCTTATTGAAATTGCAGCCTTGTGAACGCAACTCCTCCTAAGTTTCTGGCTGAATCTAAATGAAACTTGGTCAATGTTATCACCTTAATTGGTAGATGCATAAAGTAAGGATTTTATGTTTCATTGATTTTTGCCTCAGTTATTCCCCCTAAATTCTTAGTCTCTTGGACTTATTGAAATTGCAGCCTTGTGAATGCAACTCCTCCTTAGTTTCTGGCTGGATCTAAATGAAACTTGGTGGGTGTTATCACCTTAATTGGTAGATGCATAAAGTAAGGATTTTATGGTTCATTGATTTTTATGCTCCAGAAAAAATTTTCGGGGGGGGGGGGAAAGCATATAGTCGCCTGTGCGTCCGTCCGTCCTTTCATCCGTCCTTCCGTCTGTTCGAAGTCATATTTCAGCAACCCCTTGGCCTAATTGGATGAAACTTCATATATAATCTTCCTAGGATATTTCCAAGACCCTTTTTTTTTATTTTTCTTATTTTAAGGCTGCGTCATGGAAAAAGGGGCCTCAATCTAAAAACTAGTTTTTCGCCAATTTCTCCAAGATTAATTGTTAGAATTTCATGAAATTTCATTTTGAGTAGCTAATCAGATCCCCTTGACCTTAAACTAACGGGAATTTTCGTGTTAAAAATTCGTCATGGGGACTTCAAAATTTTGACCTTGAAAAGTGATCTTGACCTTGACAGATGACCTTTAACTTAGTACCAACAGAAAGTCCATGTCATAAGCAATGCACATGTGAAATATGAAGGCTATGTCACTTACCATTGTATAATTATAGACAATGTAAAAGTAAAGATTTTCGAAATTTTGACCTTGAGAAATGACCTTGATCATGACAGATAACCCTGAACTTAATTCCAACAGAAAGGTCATGTCATAAGCAATGTACATGTGAAATATGAGGGCTATATAACTTACCATTGCAAAATTATGGCCAATTTTTATGTTTTAATTTCCCTAATTTTGACCTTGAGAAATGATCTTGACCTTGAATGATGACCTTGAACTTGGTACCAACAGAAAGGGTTTGTCACAAGCAATGCACATGTGAAATATGAAGAATTCATCTGTAACCAATCAAAAGTTATTGCCAATTTTAGTTTTTGCGGGGAAAAAAGACAGTTAACTTAAAGGTTATAACATTAATGCCCCTTTTCCCATGACGCATTTTTTAAACGAAAATTCCCTTTAGTTTAAGGTCAAGGGGGATCTGATTTGCTACTGAAATATGAAATTTCAAGAAATTCTAACAATTAAGTTTTCGAGAAATTGGCAAAAAACTGGTTTTTACATTAAGGCCCCTTTTTCCATGACGCAGCCTTGAAATAAGAAAATAAAAAAACGGGCCTTGGAAATTTCCTACGTAGATTATATATGAAGTTTCGTCCAATTAGGCCCAGGGGTTGCTGAGATAGGACTTCGGACGGACGAACGGACGGACGGCCGGACGGACGCACAGGCCGGCGACTATATGCTCCCCCCCCCCCCCCCCCGAAATTTTTTTCGGGGAGCATAATAAAGTCAAGACCTGCGATAACGGATTTAAGTCACTGCTAGAATGACATCACAACGCATGTAATGACGTCATTTTACAAACGGCCTTAAATGTTTGCAAAATATTATATATCAATGAATGCTATATTATGTTTAGTGATTGTTACAAAAATTAAGGAAACATTATAAATTAAGTATCAAATTCATGTTAATTAAATCCCATATTCATGAAAAGCGTCATCTGAAACAAACAAACAAACAAACAAAAAATATAAAACAAACAATTAAACAAAAAAGAAACAAAAAAAAAAAAAAAAAAAAAAAACCAACAAAAAAAAAAACAGAAAATCATAGTTGTGACCAACTGCTTTTAACCTATTCCCACATGACAAAATTTTAGACTTGTCCAAATTAAAAAAGTTGCAGATGACAGTATAAAGTTGATGAATATTTATAATTTCATCTTTTCGGGCAGAAAACATTGTGAAAAATGAAGAAAATGCTTAACAAGCGATTTCTTCATTTTACACAATGTTTTCTTGAGGGGGCGTCCAAAAGCGTCATTATGCGGCCAATGGGTTAAGAGAAAAATGATACCTGTTTCTGTATGTATGGTTAACCACATGTTAATATAGTGTCATAGTAATATTTAACAATACCCTACTATATGTTTCACTATTTCACAGTTTTGAACTTTTGTTTTCAAAACAATGTCTATCATCTTCAAGCAATAGCAAACGAAAATCTTTATCGAAATTAATATGGTCTGGGCTTATAAGCATTTTCTAATTCCCTTCTTCTCCTGTCCCTCTCATACTCCTCTGCCACATTTTGTACAAATTTACCGAATGCAGTGGCGGCCTGTTCTACCAATGATGTAGTTTTCTCTACCAGAAACTGTACCTCGTCACTGTTCACCACGTTTTTCACTGCCTCTATATTCTCTTCGTCACTTGCAATCAACGCCAATTTATGAAGAGATGTAATCGGCGCATCTTTTATATTCCTGATACAGGAACCAGCTTGGAGGGCACAATCAATGGTTTGGAAGACATCATGTGCCCTTAGTGGCTTTCTAGGACACTCACTCGAAGGATAATCTCTTCTACGTATTGCAACAGCAGTAGGCGGTTCCTCAATCAAACTTCGAACTTTTGGTTTGGCTCCTTGATGATGTTGGTGAGTGAATGATACGTCATCAACTACATTGCAATCGCCTGTTCCATGATAAAATAAGGTTGAATTTTGACTTTGCTTTTCAGAATCTGTCGGTATTTCTTGGCTAGACTTTTTTCTTTGCATGTTTCTGCTACTAAAGGGTTTATCGTAAATGCTAGGATTATCGTTTACTCCTTCCAGTTGAATTTGTTCAAAGTGGTACCAAGGTTTTGGTGTCAAACAAAAGGTCGATTTCCCAAAGGACGTAGTGGTTTCTATGGTCTTCAGTAGTTCTCTTCGAAATTTGGATCGTCCATCACCATGGTTTTCCAGTCTGATTATTCTACATCCAAATGTTTTGACTATGTCCAAACGCTCGTTATTTCTCAAAAACTCTGAGAACCCGCGATCTGTTACAAACCGTGTTCCTTTTGTAAATACCAAGATAATATGGTCAGTCACCGAAGCCCCGAACCATCTCTGTAGCAAATTAACATGTTTTGTAATATCTTTGCTGTCATCAGGGTCAAAAACCAACAAAAACACGTGTGGATTGCGGACGCTGCTCATTATCGCTCTTTGAACTGCATAGCCGCTCTCAAGTTTGTCATCATTTTCGGTCCCAATTCCTGGCGTATCAAGGACTTTATAGGTTACCTCTGCGACTTTGTTGAAGGCATAGCGAAGGCTGAATTCATTTGTCCTTGTCCCGACAGGAAACCGCTTTCTCATTAGAATTGTGTTACCAGTGGCACTTTTACCAGCCCCTATTTTACCCACCAGTATGATTCGCCTTTCAGCACTCGCCATTATTTTCAGAGGACCGGTATCTGTAAAGTACGAAAGAAAATAAGCTAAGCAAAGTATTTAGAGATTTCTCATAAGTATTCCATGGACAATCCGAGAAATATGAGAATATATTCTATACCCCAAAGCTATGTTTGGGGGGTATTTAGTTTCAGCTTGTCGGTCCGTGCCTGTCTGTCTGTAGCCTTTTCGTATCCGCTCAAATTCTCGGCAACTATTGGACGGATTTTATTCAAACTTATTCAGTATATAGCAGAGATGTGCATATTCTATTTTGGTTACGGTCCATTAATTTTTGACGGAGTTATGACCCTTTGCCGAAAAATCGTGTCCGCTCAATTTCGCAGCAACCATTCAATGGATTTATTTTTTACTGATTTGTGGCTCTTTAATTAAAAAGTCCATTTTTTGTTATGGCCCTTCGGCGGATAGTACTTGTATGTGGACAAGCGCTGTTGCGGGTATTAGTCCGCTTTGGGACAATTTCTAGTTCTTTTGGTGTCAGCCATTCGGAAAAGACGATCATTTTGGCTTTTAACATGAAATTGAAAGATGTTTGATCCTGAAAATACATTCAGGTGTAAATTGGCCTAGATCTAGGCCAGACTCGTATTCCTTATGATGGCGACTATCTTGAAAATCGTGCTTTATTCGATAAATCCTAGATCGAGGGAAATACCTGACAGGATAAATAACAACTTTGATAGTATTAAGCAGAAGAAATAGGAGACAAACAATGAAAGAATGTTAATCGGATGAAAAACATGGGTTTAATGGGCGGGACTAATTTCCATTAAAGCTTTGAAAAGTTTCTTATAAGAAACCAATGATGAATCGAACCAAATTTCAAAGGAATGACCCTTAAGTGGCCCTTTATTAGATACCTTCAAAGAATCGTGATCATAAAAAACATGGCTTTTACGGTTGTGGATTATTCCCGTATATGGTGAAAGATTTGATTTTTTTCTCTCAGAAAATCAACCAAATTTCAAAGTTATGATCATTGGATTACCTTTTATTAAAATTCTTCTAAGAATTTTGATCCGATGACAAACAGGCTTTTATGGAGGGGAGACTTATTTCCATATATGGTGAAAGCTTTGAAATTTCTTTCCTCAGAAACCAGTAAATAGATATCAACCTAATTTCACATGAATGATCCTTCCGTGACCCTTTATCAGATTCCTTAAAATAAGGTTGATCAGATAAAATATAACATTTATTGACGGGTCTTACTTTAAAAAACTTTCTTTTCAGAAACAAATAAATTAGTTTCAATCCAATTTTACAGGAATTGTCCTTTTGAACTTTTTATCATATTTTCCCGAAGAATTTTTATCAGATTAAAAACATCGCTTTCATAGTGTGTGTGGGGGGGGGGGGGGGGCTTGATTTCAACCAAAGTTCACAGGAATGATCCTCGGGTTACTATTTGTAAGATTCCTTAAAGACACCCCCGCCCAAAGGACTGAAAAACAGATTAAACAATTGGTCACCTTACCAAACAAGAAGAGGATATGGGCGAAGTTCTTCAGAAAGAGTATTTTTTTTCTTACTGATTTCAACTAGTGTTTACATTTTGAAACCGAGTTGATTACGCCCGATTCTTTACCGAAAGTATTCGCTGATCTTAGACACTGGCTACTATATGACCATGTGCTGATGACTAAACTTTACGAACGATTTCGTTAATCTACGTGACCTAGCTAGTTGTACGAGTGACTAGAGAAAGTTAAAACGTTATCAATGACCTCTTATTTTTTGTAAACAAACGTTAAATTGAAAACTTCTTTCACAAATTGAAGGCTTTCCGCGTAGAACTATTTTGATCTTATAGTTTCAATCGTCATATTCATTTATATTTTTGGACCTATAGTACAGTTTTTAGCTCCACTGGCCGAAGGCCGGCGAAGCTATTTGTCATTATGTTGTGTCCTTCGTGCGGTGGTCCGTCAGTCCGTCAATAAACTTTTATCAGCTCACTTGAGCACAACGTGCTCAAGGTGAGCTATTGTGATCGGTAATTGTCCGGCGTCCGTCTGACCGTCTGTCCGTCCGCAAACAATTATTAAAAAATCTTCTCCTCCTAAACCATAAGGCCCAGAGCTTTGATATTTGGTGCATATCATCATCTATTAACTTTGTAATGTGTTTTGAGGTAAAATATCGCTTTAATAGAATTATGAATTGTTAACAAACATGGCTTTTATTGGCAAGGCTCATGTCTATATATTGTTAAGAGTGAATTTTTTAGAAACGTAATACCTTTCATCTGATTAAGTAAATGAATTTTCACGACTTGACTTCTGTAGAAAAATGTAAAGTTTACAATTCTTCTCCAGAACTATTTCAAAGATTTCAGTAACTAGATTTATTTGCCAGATATTGCAAACGTACAGAACCCGTAATGCGACATTCCAGACTTATAATGACCCAAATTATTTCGGAATTACGTAATAGTATTTCGTAATTACGAAAAAGTATTTCGTAAATACGAAAGAACAGTTCGTAATAACGAAACACTAGTAAAAGTACTTCGTAATTACAAAATAGTGTTTCGTAGATACGGAATAACATTTCATAATTACGAAATACTTCTGTTTGAATGGGTTTTACGCCGCGTTTAACAATCTTTCAGTTATATAGCGGTGGCTGGAGCACCTACCAATGGAATCCTGGTATTTCTCACACCAGTACTACCATTACATCCTTTCCTAGTGCTTATGAGCCTTGCCCATAAAAGCCATGTTTGTGAACCAGAATGCTTAAATTTGCTTTATAACTTCACTCATTAGTAGATAACCCCAAAACCAATGGATAATCTGTGTTTCTGAAACGTTTGAGAGCACTGGTTTACTATTGCATTATGATTAAATCGGCTTTCGATTAATTTCAACAATATCAATTCAATACATCATATATATGGCTGTTATAGAAAAGAACCTTATTGCCCCCTTTTTAATACAATCTTCAACAGAGTATCTAAGTCTTAAGCCTGTTATGACGTCTTAATGTCTTTTACCCTTTACTACTTAGCAAAATTCTAGATTATTCCGATTTCAATAACAACAACGACAAAATACAGAAAACAATCAAATTACATTTTTTTTTGTCTTTTACAGTAAGAAACATTGTGGATAATGAAGAGTTTCTTATTACAAGCGATTTTTCCATTATCCACAATGTTTTCCAAGGCCTTTTCATGTTTGGCATAAAAAGCGGGATTGTGTGAAAATTGATTGAGTAACCTCGATATATACAAATCAAGATGGACTAGATTATTTTACAAGGTTCACTTGGTCGATCACATATTATTAGAACCTATAAAAAATTGCCCCACTTAAACAATAACCAATCGCTGGCCCCAACCACTTACTCCATTTGCCACGACAATCGACTCCGACAGGAAGCCTCGCTTCAATTTTGAACAGCGTTATTTTGCAAAATTTATGGCAAGTAGCATCTAACAAAAAGGTAGAATAGTTGGTTGGCGACCTAAATATCGTAACTACAGCTTGAAAAGTCTAGTTACGACGTTTGAGTGAAAGCCGCAAACTAGCCAAAAGGCTAAAAAAAAAAAAAAAAAAAAAAAATGGAGGAAATGTCGCAGTTCAAAACTCAACTCTGGTCTGAATGAATTATTTAATTGGTCGACTGTTTAATAGATTGACAATCGCGATTGTTCAATTCTAACGAGAACCAAGAACAAAAGGTTTAAATGATATCAAACTGACTTACAGCAACTGTTCTATAGTTCTAGAATGTAGTGGAAATATTCGCTAAATAGAGTGAATTAACCCTTTCCTGGTTAATCCCTGGATTTTACGTCCCTGGGTTTTTATACTTGAGAAAATATTGTGGGAAAAGAAAAAATTGCTTGTAACAAGCAATTTCTTCTTTTCCCTTAATATTTTCTACCCTGAAGGTTGGTTACTTTTCAATTGGCACTCGCTTTTAATTGTCGTCTGCAAGTTCTTTGAATATGGACAAGTCTAAAATTTTGAAAAACAGGAAAGGGTTAACTGTATCATATTGTGACGAAGGAAGTAAGCTCTTGCATTCAACCTCTACCTATAATGGACCAATCACGGCTGTCAGTCAAATAACCAGTCGGCCCTTAAAATCATTCATTTAGATTGGAAGTAAAATTTTAGACTCCAAAATTGGCGAGCATTTATCTAAAGCGCTGTTGTTGGTTTGATGACTGAAACGTCGTAACTACTACTTATTCTAACTATTCTAATTATTTCGTATTACGAAATAGTATTTCGTAATCACGAAATACTTTAGATCATTTGCATATTAAAAAATGTCTGGAATGTCACTTTAAGGGTTCCGTGCAAAGGTGATTCAGTTAATATTGAATTCCTTACAACACAATTTGCTTAAAACTGTACATTCAGACCTGTGAAGCGTTACAGGCACTCAAGTGCCTCTTTTTAAATTTAACACTTGGAGCAAATATAGTTGGAAAAATTCGGAGATAAAGAGAATTGCTTGTCAAAAAAATATCTCTTTTCCTGCAAAATGTTTTCCATAGCAAATTGCGTCTATAATGGTCCTTTGTATACTTTAGGTCGCAGCCATAGCGTAGTGGTAGCGTGTAGGACTCCTAGTCATGGGGTCCCGGGTTCGATCCCCGGTCACAGGGATTGTCCTTTCCGACATTTGTCTCCTACCAATGGGTAAATAATCGTAAACCTATGTAGAATGAGCAGCTGGAGGCTCGGAAAGGATGAACTGGTAGTGCTTGTGTGAGAAATACCAGGAATCCATGGTTAGGTGTTTCAACTGCCGCGATATGACTGAAATATCGTTAAAACTGACATTCAATCAATAAACCAAGTAAATATTATTTATGTGTGCTAATTAAATATATCTTTTTCTAATGTTATAGGTTCGGAAAACTATCCGTTAAATAAGGGAATTAATTATATTATGACCTCATAGGGGAAAAGATATGAACCGATTCGGATCGGATTCTGCAAAGCAATACTATAAAATATCCGACCAATAGTTATTCTTTACATACCTTTAATTAATCCAATCCTCCAATTTCAAATCGTTGTATGCGTGCAGTTTAAATAAATATGTGACGAGCCTTGATAAAAGGGTCGTCTCTGGCCTCATTAAAAATCACGTGAGTGTTATCGGGTTTGTACGCCTAATTCAACATTATTTGAAATAGCTTGTACACCTAACGGTACATCTCATTCTAGCATTATTTATACAGCCTATCAGAGCCTCCAGGCATTCAATCCACTTAGACGATGATCGCCCGTTGGTGAGAGAGACAAAGGACAGTGTCTGTTGTCGGTAAGAATGTTGGCCTTACCTGTTACCGAGTCGTAAGTTTGTAAGTATTGTTCAGAGAATAATGCTCGTACCTACAGTAGTTAATCAATATTATAGGCTGAATAAGAATTAAATAAAATGAAACAAAAATAACTTCGATTTAAATAAAGTCTCGTTCCTAATTATCTTCAAAGTCGTGACCGAGTGCAAAAATCAGAAAATCATTGTTCCGCGAGTATAACACCGGAACAGCTTTATTAATGTTATAGCTACGACATTTTGCTCCTTACACCGATGAAATGCTCGTAACCAGCGGTAAAATGGTAAATTTTTTCTAAACTTTCGTCCATCCCAAGATGTAGTCAACAACCCGTTTGAATTTTGACGAGTCCAATCATTTGTCACAGTTTGTTGAATAGCATAGAGTTAATTAATTCTATCTTACTACATAGCTAGTCAGACTCTGTATAAATGTATACGTCATTTTATCTTTTCAAACTTTCTAAATGATACTTAGACCAGAGACGTATAATGGTCCTGACGCTGTCAAGCCAAAAGAGACCTTATGGATGGAGCAAAAAGTATCGACAATGGTCAGACTGCTCATATTTATCGAATTAGACCCTTCAACATAATTATATACTGTAAAAGTGGCGTTAAACCCTTTTCGACCAATTAATCAACATAACTATACATTCATCCCCGCCGCCGTACTAGCGCAGTCGGTAGCGCGCCAGACTCCTAATCTTCAATCATGGGTGTCATGGGTTCGATCCCCGGCGGCGGCAAATATTCTTTCCGACAATTGTCTCTCACCAATGGGTGGAAAATCGTAAACCTAAGTGGGATAGCAGCTGGAGGCTAGGAAAGGATGTAGTGGTAGTACTGGTGTGAGAAATATCAGGAATCCATTGTTAGGTGCTCCAGCCGCCGCGATATGACTGAAATACTGTTAAAAGCGGCGTTAAACCCCATTCAATCAATCAATCATCCCCGGCGGCGGCACATAAAAGCGTCTCTCACCAATGGGTGCAAATAATCGTAAACCTAAGATGGTAGCAGCTGGAGGCTAGGAAAGGATCTAGTGATAGTACCGTTGTGAGAAATACCAGGAATCAATTGTTGGGTGCTTAAGCCGCCACGATATGACTAAAATACTGTTAAAAGTGGCGTTAAACCCAATTCAATCAATCAATTAATAATTACACATTAGTTTTGAAATACCGTCCCGAATTCCGCTCTCATTTTCAAAGAGTTGTTTTCGTTTTCGCTTGACTGTTTGATTACGTATAATTTGAATTCATTAATGCAGTGATGTGTCAGTCGGTAAGGACAGACCTTTATGTGCCTCGAAGTGTTGATAAAAATGCTTGACTTCCCGTGGGTACGCGTAAAACAAAGGTATAGAAATGAGCTTGGATCTAGTAGAGATTAGCCAGAGGATGTATTTCGAAAATTATTATTAAACAGAAAGGTTGAATGGTCATTCTAATGTAGAAAAAAATACAGATTCGTCGCTGGTCAGGCTACACGTACCCCCAGGGTCTGTCCTCGCGGTCTGAGGAGTCTGATCCGATTCAATACTGTCCATGATCATTGATTTAAGTCCGACATCAACAAAATAGAGTCCAAAGGACTGGACAGTCATTAGCATAAGAGTGCTTGCTTAAGATTTAGAACTTTCTGGATTTAACATTGATAGTTCTTTTTAATTATGATCACGTTTTTGTTAACTAAATATCAAGCTTTTACATAGTTACAGATAAAACAAATTGTTGGACAGCTATGACCAAGACTCGATGTTAGTAAAGAATTGAAGACTAGGCTAACAGTCTTCAATTCTTTTCTGAAGTTGAGCCTTAGAGGCTATAATCGACTCACATGAGATAATTTTAAGGGTCATGGCTACTTATTTTTGACTCAGACTCGAAAAAACTGAAAAATTCAAAGAATTTGCAGACGGCAATTTATAGTTGGTGAGATTTTAAAAAACGCTTGTCCGTTCCGGTGAAAAACAGTGTGGATAACGAAGAAATTACTTGTGTAACAAGCAATTTCTTCATTCTACACAATGTTTTCCAGAGCTTTTTTTTTCAAGAGTGGCTTGAAAAAAAAAAAGAAAGGATTGTATAGGTTTGGAGGAAATTTCTTACTGTGAAATCTGGACGTTTGATAAGAAGGCAAATAATCTAATACAACAGTTGGTTAGGACAATTTATTTTCCCATGATATGTTTTAGTACGTCAATCCTGGAACAAATAAATCCCCGACAAATCCCCTTTGAAGCGTAGTCTCCAGTATTCTTAAATTTGGTGTTCAAACGTCAACTGCATCTTTGTTTATAAGATACACTAAACTTTGTTTATCCCAAAAATAAGGGCTTGTCAGGGCTGTTCTTTTTCACCGTTTGTATCATAAGTCCAATTTCGACAATTTTAGGGACAGAGTTCCTTTAGTGATCTTTAAAGATTCTGGTTATTTCAGCAGGTAGCGCGCTGTTCTCCCATGGTTGTGAGTTCGAACCCTATAACAATCGTCCCCGTGATATTCGACATTTGTCTCTCACCAACTGACCAATGGGTGAAAGATAAGTAGTGCGCCTAAGTGGTTTGTTTGATTGTATTAGGTTTATGACGCTTTTAATAATTTTTCTCGGCGGTTGGAGCACTAAACAATGGATTTCTGACATCTCGCTTCAGTACTACCATTTCATCCTTTCCTAGCCTCCAACTGCTATCCCACTTAGGTTTACGATTATCTACCCATTGGTGAGAGGGGAAAGGATATGTGTCGCTGCCGGGGATCGAACTTATGACACCTTATGCTTTGAGATTGGGAGTCTGATGCGATACAACAGGGAAAAAGACTAACAAGGGCCTAGTCGTCCATGGCCCCTAGATTTTGGGCTGGGCCCCTAGATTTTTTGAGAAAATGCCCATACTCCTAATGTTAAATATTGAATTTTGACAGTGTGGGCCCCTAAGTTACAATTGCCAGTCTTTTTCCCTGTACAGTCTGAGCTATGACGGCGGCACGCCTAAGTGGAAATTCTATCGTTTATACTTGTGTGAACGATGACGGACAACCATGATTAGGTACACCTCTGCATTCTAAATAAGTAGAACTCGCTTTCATGTCTAAATGAAAGCATATTTGTTAATCAGGGAAATATTTTGGTTTTTCCCCAAATTGACGGATCGCTGGTCCGCATACTGACTTCGCTAACCTCTGACTACAACATGAAGTTCCGCTTCGATTTAAACGGCATTTCTTTGCAAAGTTTATAGCAACAACCACGTAAAAAAGTAAAACGGTTGGTCTGCGACCTACTAGTAGTAACTACAGCTTGTTGAAGTTGTAGTTACGACGTGTAGGTCGTGAAACAAACAAAAATGTCGACCATTATCGAAGTTCAAAATTTACTTCCGCCCAAAATATGTGTTGGATAGTTCTTTAAAGACTGCCTACTTAACCCATTACAACTCAATCCCTCCTTTTTACGCCCCCAAGTAAAAAGCTTTTGAAAACTTTGTAGAAAATGAAGAAATTGCTTGTATCAAGCAATTTCTTCATTATCCACAATCTTTTCTACCCAAAATGACGAAAAGGTTTAAAATTCCATCAACTTGAAATTGCCGTCTGCAGCTTCTTTCAATTTGGACCGGTCTAAAATTTTGCTGTGTGGGAATGGGTTAAAGTTACTAGGAACGTTAATTCGTCACAAGCGGTATAGTAATGTTGAGTCGCCATCCACGGAGTCGTCATTTTGACTGATCTTTAAAAAAAAAAAAAAAAAAAAAAAAATCAAACAAACTTAGAACTACCAAATCTGATTTTAAGTAATTTATAAAAAGTTGTTCTTAACAGTGTTAGTCCTATTATCTTGCTTGTCAAATTTATCAATCTCTATAACAGGAGAGATTGCACAGTCATATATGGTGAGCGGGCGACCATAACCTTCGACTCACGAATTTTTTTCTCGCTCACCGACGAAATTAAGTTATGTTATATTAAGTATGGCGCTAAAATGTATAACAATAAAACCAGACCGTTATTACTATTTCTTGATATCCAATTAGGAAACAGAAAATCATTTAAACTTTTCAAAAGATTACTTTTTATAGGGACAATTGTTTAATTTTCCAGACAAGAAAAATATTAACATTTTAAATAACATAAAAGAACGAAACGAACTCAGTCTTAAATCATAAACAGTTAGATTAACACAATTAATCCTCTTTTAACGATATTTTGGAGCCCGAAAAATAGATTATCATATCTTAAAGAATATCGTACTAAATGGAGTATTCTTATGAAAAGAACCCATTCTGACAAATTGATCAGCTTCACCCAAAGCGCCATATATATCGTATAAAAATATGTCGTTTTAAACGGAGTTTATTGTAATAATTAACCACTTTGTATTGTTACAATTATAGATCATCGGATAAATAGAATGATTGACTGTTCACAAGTTTTCATATATTGTAGACGAAGCAATTGCAAACGTTTTTAAAAAGTTTTTAGAAGAGAAAGACTTCAAAGTAAAATTAAAGAGTTAATATGTTAAAATCTTATCATTATGCTTGAAGAATACTTTATTTGAAAAGTCGTTATTTTTTAATTTCAATAAACCAATCGCAGCTGCCAATCATATAATCTATCGACCAATCAATTTATTCACTTAGACCGGGCTTTGAATTCCGTCATTGGCGGGCATTTTTGTGAAGCATTCTAGCTGGTTTGACCATTTAAACTTTGTAACTACAGCTTTACAACAAATCATTTTACTTTTTTGTTACAGGTTATTTCATACTTTAGCTTTAGGCTATGGTTTGTTTTGTTTTTACCACATTTCTTGCGTTTCACGCTACTAGGACAAGGATTCTATTTGTTTCTTAATTTTTTTGGAAATTACTCTGGATTCATTTAACGTCCAAAGTCAGTTAAGTTGCACCAATTCAAGGTAAAATTCGGCCACTAGATCGATCGTACGAAAATTAATTTAACTAAATTTTCTTGGAAAATCAATATTTTGGGAACACATTTTCAATAAATTGTGAGGTGGCGCATGAGGATTTGTTATTTTTTTCATTGGTTGAAATAGGCAACACAAAAAGGGCTGTGAATTGCGTTATATTTTCCTTTTTCTCTTCATCAGATATTATTGTAGACAAATTTAAGAAATGGACAACAGTTTTTATTTCAGCTGTTTTGACAGACTTTTTTTCGACACAGATAAAACAAAACAATACTGATTTGTATTTTTCCCAAGTGTATTCCCTACTTCAAAATAAAGGGAAATTCGTATTTCCCACAAACTTAACTTTCGAACAGATACCCCAGTTTAACAAAGCTATTATCAAAAAACTTTTCCTGATAATAAGAAATCGATAATCGGTAAAGTATTTAAAAGCAGTTATAATTCAGAATTTGAATGTATTCAACCCTGGTGCCTATCTTTATCTAGATACTGATATGTTTTCTTGTAAAGGGAAAATGTAACGTAATTCACATTTGAATACAAATCTAATAAGCTTATTTTCTTCAATGTTTTTATTTAACTATAAACTGGAACTAATAAACAACTTCAATATTATGTCGAAATGATAATGTGGATCTGTAGTCTATTTTCTTCATTACAGTTATATGTAAAAATACGATATTTGAGATCAAAAATGATATTTCGACTTGTTTTGTCATTTTTTCCACAACAGATCTTTATGAAATATTTCCAACAAAATCCTAACACGTGTCTACATAAAAATGGAAAACACTCAATATCAATAACACTCTGAACTCACATCATAACTATCGAAATTTGGCGCAACGAAATTCACGTAACGTAATTCATTTGCCATTTGTCTTATATCAGAGAACAGAATTCATAATTGAACCAATATTTGCTTAGCCCTGATACTTGGTTATTTCAAAAGTTAGTTTAAGTAGTCTATTTTTTCCATGTCCTGTGCTTTTAACTTGTTCATATGTCGCGTTTTCCCCACCTTAACTGGTTCATCAACAGCCATTATGACGTCAACGGCGGAAATCCACACGATGTCTGGCTTGTTTGTCCATTTTAAAGACTTTTTTGATTGGACCATGTATGAAATATTGTACTCGTTGTCGCTTTGGTCAAATTCTAGTACTTTTCCGACGTAACATTTCTTGCCATAGAGGGCAGCGACAAATGAATCAACTGCATGTATTTGATCAGCTTTATCTGCTTCTTCCTCCGAGCCTGCATCTTCATTATTTGCGTTTTCATTCTGATGGTAATTCTGACCTTCTGGCCTGCTTTCTTTTTCTTTATAGGTTTCTGTTTCGGATAAATCTGTGATATCCTTAACGCGAATAAGTTTAGGTTTACTCCAGCCTGGGCACACGGTGTAGAATTTACCTTCTTTGAAGCAGTTGCTACAGTAGCATGAGTTGTCTTTTACTGCAATTGTTCCGTCTTCCAGAGCTACAACTGCATGAACTTGCATTGTTCCCTTCAGTGGTTTTATTGTCATATCATAGAGTTCTTTAGATGCCTCTTCACATTCAGATTTTGGAACAAATACATACTTCAGCTTACTGTTCTCTTGACTTCTTCCCCAGTTATAAAAATCCTGAGCAGATTGTATCACGAACAAGTTTCGTTTTACAGCCATGTCGGCGAGTCTTTTTGCCGTTCCACCGACCCCATCACACGGCCCTTTCCCGTGACCCGATTCAAAATAAAGCAACGAGGCTTTGATACCATTAAATAGTTAGTCATGGTTTGCTATCACTGAAAAGATCTTGCTATTTCTGTATTGGGACGTCGGTGAATCAGTCATATAGTGAATCATTTCGCAGTTTGGTAGGATATCCTGTACGTCAGCCACTATTGGCTTCATTATGGCAAACACTGTTGATGCAGCATGTGTGGTTTCGTCTGATACCACTACGAACGATTTGTGTTCAATTTCATTTGTTTCATTATTTCTTGTATAAACAACCACAGGATGAAGTGTTACAGAGCCTTTATCAAAGTAAGCAGACTGAATTTCCTCGGCGAATGTGCACAAGTAGTTTTCCGCAAAATCCATGTGACATATGGCGTGGTTTAATGGCAATTCATCTTTTAGCTTTCTTGATTGTTCATATTGTGCTTTAACCCTATGGATGTGCTCTCTGAATTCCTTTAGTTCCTTACTGAGCATGCTTTTGAAACGTTCTTTACTTTCTTCTACTTGCACAATCTGCATCCGCTTGAATGGTCTCCCCTTTTTCTCTACTGTTACCCTTCTCCATTCTGAAAACTTGATTTTCTCTTCACCTATATCTTCGATCTTTTCTAAAAGTTCGTCGTCGCCAAGATTTTTAACAAGTGTATCTGGGTTTTCAATTGTTAGCACTTTCAGTTTGCGTAAAGCCTTACATTTTAAGACCATATTCTGATGTCTTTGGCATAAACATGTTTTTCTTCCTTTAAACTGCACAAGTTGGATGTGTTTAGGTCTCAGTCTACTAAAAACTGATAGACTGATATTAGACTGACTGTTTTTTCAGCTCTAAACTTTAAATGGAGATTGTATAAATAGTCATTTAGTACTCGCTTTTGTACCTTTTCAGTACCAACTTTACGATAATCTTTTTTCCCGGGTAGATTTGTACTGTTGTCGTCACGCTCCATGAAATCTTTTACTTTTGCATGCATCATCTGCCTTTCCCTTGTTAGTCTTGTCTTTGTAGTATCTTTACATTCTCTTGCTTTTCTTATCTGTCTCCTATTCAATTGAACTTGCTTTCCCAAGTTTCTCCCCATTTTGTTCTTGTGCAGGATTTTGCTGCATACGATCCTCAGGAGTGGACGTTTATTTTGGACACAATTTACATGTTTGACTGATTTCCTTACTTGCTCTAGCATACAGTTATGGAAGTGAAGTTGCTTAAAAACTTTTTTCTTTGACTTTGGGGTAATATTTAGACTCTCTACTTGAATAGTTGTTTTACTTTTTGGGGTTGCTTCAGTCTCAGCACCACTAGGCTCCTTTTCTGCTTCTGTGACAGTTGTCTGATTAGATTTTTTAATTGGGACGATTTACGCTTAATTCTCTGAATTCTCTTTCGTAGACAGGAATTTCTTCTATTTACTTCTTCTAATTTCTGGGTCAAAGTCTTAACTTTTTTCCTTTAAATGTTAAATTGTGTGATTGCCTTCCTTTTCTTACTTCTAGCTTTGAAGCTCATTTTAATCTTCAGACATGATGGTTCTGCTTTCTCTAGGTTTGTATTGCTCACTGTAGAATCACATGGACCTGGCTCTTCTTCAGAAGGTTGTTGTAGAATACAATGCTCAGTTTGATCTGTATCAGCAACAGCATTTACGTAAGACTTTTTGCGATTTTTTCGCATGCTTTCACGAATGACTTCTCTTCGTTTCCAAAGTTTCCTAGGGGCCAGCTGTGTAGTCGGGACATAGTACTTTTTCACCCTTGAGCATTCTTTTTTTTAGGTATGCATCACCCTCTTGAGACTTTTTTCTTTCCCTATACTTCTTTTGGCGTTCTGCATTTGTCATTCGCACCATTGTCTGCAAAGAGAAAGGATGAAACAAAAATGTGAATTACGTTACACTGTTGGTGAATTACGTTACATGTATTGATGAAAAATTCCACAACAATAGTTCACGCAAATTTTCTAATAAAAACACATTTTCAAATTCAAAGACTTCAATAACAATCACGAAATTTGTTCATAACAATAGGAAAAGCGCTTAGATATATATAGTTTGATAAAACAGTATACTCACAATTAGTGCAGAACTACGACAATCCTCTTCCAAAAAGTTGAAAATAATTCCGATAAATGACGTCATTCGTGACGCATATACAGGAAGTCGATGATACTGTGAAAACTACCAACTCATGACAATTACATTCTTTATAGGGGATGATAAAGAATACGACAGTGTAACGTAATTCACTGTTACGTAATTCACTTATACATGAAAGATCTTTAAATTGAATCATTTTTCTTTCATTACTGAATAAAACGAATGTCAATTGGATTTGGTTTGGATGGTGAGTTTAAAAAGTAGAAACATATTTCGTATGTATCTGTTTGCTTGTTCGGGTAGCTGTAACGTAATTCACAAAAAAAGTTTAGTTTAGAAAATAGGAGATTGGATGAATGACAAAAAACCTATGTGAATAAGTTTACAAAATATTAATTTCCAATGAAAAATTTAACATATTCAGTCTACAAATACACATTTCCTATAGTGTACTATCGAATAATTAGTTAAGAGATATTGAGTTACTTTTCGTAACGTAATTCACTGAAATTTTGGGACAACGCCAAATGCGGCATTTTGCGGTATTTGACGATGAAATGGACCTTAACAGTATTCGATATGTGAATATTATTCTTTATTCACAATTTAAGCGATGTAATGCCCTTTATAAGACCCTTTTCCCGCGAAGTTTAGTGCTTTGAATGCAACAACCATGGCTTGTGACACGTCAATTTAAGACGATATATCACTTGTAGGTCATACAAGTTGCACTAAAATCATAACGCATCCTCGCAAAAACGTATGGAACTTCGATATAACTGTTATGTTGTTTTGTAAAAGATAATATTAGGTTGAAAAACGATCTTAACATATCTCTATTCATGCTGTGACAGGAAAAAACGTAACTGGTACAATTTGACTGATTTTGGATGTTAAAGAGATACAATTAATTAGTGTAGTTGGCACGTGATAAATGGGAGCAGTGCTTGAAACATCAGCTAATATTTGAAATAAATATGAGAACATTAAGTAGATGTAGCCATTATGGTTTTGACTCGTTCCACTATTGCTTTCAAATATGCTTTTCTGATCAAAGCGAGACAAATCGTGAAAGATGATCATTCTACAACGTCAATATGTGTATTACACAAACCCGTTCATGGTGGTAACAACCTACGTCATAGACCACGTCATCAGCCATAGAGTCTTTCCAGCTTTTACATGTATCTTGTTGAAGACCTATCCGAACAAACTAGTCGATCTAATACCCCAAACTGTTCCCCGTCAGTGCAGATAAGATAAGTTTAATAGATCTTTAGCTTTTCAATTATCCTAACACAATTTTCAAATCGGTTCACACAATCGAGATCTAAGAACTGCTGCCGTTAAAATGGCCATTATGAAATATTATGTCCTAGTGTTTAGAGCTCCAACGCTGTTTCAGGCCATATATACGTCAGTGGAGCAAAAGTATTTACTATTACCGGAGTAGAAGACATTTAAATAAATTCTGTTATTGATTCATTGTATTTTGTAATTTTGTCTCATATATACCGTTCAAATGGCAACTATCCATTAGCCCGGCTTAATGCCAGAGAGGTTTACAAGTTATAAGATAAATTTCAAAACTTACCACATAATACCGTAAAATCTATTGTAAAATATATCTTGGTTGGAAGAGAAATAAGAATTTTTACCTAAAGTCCAAAGAGCCCGCGCCACACGAATCTTCTTGATGACGTCATCAAAAGGGAGATAACAAAAACAAAATGTGGCGATTAATGTTCTTTTAAGTTACACGTCATAATTAGCCATGCGCGCTTATAAAACAGTTGTCCCCGTAATAGTGAGGCGGATAAGACCCAAATTTTGACCAAGATGCTCGCTTCCGTAAGCAAGCGTTAAAATTTGCCTGTAACTAATTTAATATACCTAGATTCCAAAAAGATTAAGATCCACGAGATCCAACAATGGGATCTTAATAAAAATGGGGGTCAAAGAGGGGCTCCCTATTTTTAAAATTTCACCAAATTTTGTTGCTATAATTTCATATGTAAGGGATGGATAGTTACTAATGTATCAATTAGCGATCATAGTTGAATTATAACTAGAAATATTCTGTATAATTATCTTTTCATGGTAATGTAGGCCTGTATAACCGCGTCGTTTTAAAATGGGTAGGGAAAAAAGACTTTTTCTTTTCATTTTTCTTATATTTCAATGTAGATAATAACATGCTTTAATTGATTATATTTCAAAAACAGGGGTTTTATATTAAGCTTTAAAAGCAAGATAATATCATTTGATTTATAATGAGCCGCGGCATGTTTAACTTTAGAAGACTCATTACATTGCACCGGTGGAATCCGTATTGAATACACCATTCTTATTACGATTAACTTTATCATTAAAATTAAATGTCCATAATATCCTCAACAATCAATAAAATAGTTTTTAATAGGTACAGCCATTAACATACAAGGGGACAAGAATGGCCCTAAATTGCTCACGTGACTAATTCATGCTGATAAAAAAAAAAAAAAAAAAAAAAAAAAAAAAAAAAACACAGGCTTGTTTGACATTTGTCTGTGACTTTAATGTTATCTGAAAATTTCTTTCAATTGGCACATCTACTCACGACTGAGATTAATAGTGACATTTTATTTTTGGTAACCAAAATTGGTCCTCACAAATATGGACTAATGCACATACACTGACTTGTCATAGTGACAACCTTGTCTTACTCACAACAAGAAGGCGTGACGAATAGAAAGTAATTATAATGTTAAAAGTTGTCCTGTTTGTAAAACACTGGAGATCAGTTGTTGTTTCTCACTAGTTGCCTATCTCACTAGCGCATACCGCTTGTCTATTGCCCATTGGTTGGGGACAAAAGGTACATGTCACAACAATTTTCAGTCATATTGCGGAGCATTTAACAACGGATTCTTGGTATTTCTTGCACCAGTATTACCATTACATCTTTTCCTAGCCTCCAGATTCAATAGCATTAATTTTCAAGAATATCTTAAAATAGAGTAGCACCCTTGTTACCTATATCGCCACATCTTTATCTCTTATCTCTGTGAATTTCTCACAAAAATGCATATTTTTGGATTTGAACAAACTCCAGAATATATTATTTTTAGAAATTAGATGTCTTGTATCAGGTTAAAGAACCGTTGATACATATTGGACATATTATTCAATTTTCATGTCATATGGTTATGAGATAAATGAAAAATTGTGATTTCAACTACCCTCTATTTCAGTTGTTGGCCTTTATTGCAACTTGTGTCCCCACTTGTACCCCCCCCCCCCCCCTCCAATATTGCATCTTGTTTTCTTTTAAGGATATTTCAGTACTTTTAGAAAATGGCTGTCTTTTTACTTTTGGAAAGGGTATAACACTTCATATGCTTAGGAGAGCCCTGGAATCATCAGATTTATCTACTTAAAGGTAAAAATGTATCTAATAAGTAATTTTCCATTACTATGTGCATAATAGATGAGTTGCTTATCTGGAAATAGCTATTTACTGATGAAAAGTGAAGGTGCTACTTCTCGACAATCGAGCAAAATTTAGGTGTATTTCTGTAAGAAAGTTGTCTGTACTCCGAAAGCCATATAGTTTGAATGAGTCAATGTTAAAAATGATCATATGTGTGATGAATACGCACAACTGTTAAACGTGTAAACAAAGAAGCATAAATTTTAGAGGCGTTTAAAACAGACAGGGGTGGGATCTCAGGAATTCTGAGTTGTATCCCTTGTCTATATATAGTATTTCCATAAGGTCTGGTTTGCTTTTGGGTCATTTTAGCTAATATCTAGCATATGTATCTGCTCCCTGTGGTTTGAGAAATGTGAAACTTGACAAGACAAAGTAGCGTCAATACAGTTATATTATTTGTCGATGTTTTGGGTACTATTTTTATTTTCTAAACGGGGGTATCAAAACACCGACTATATGGAATAAGTGTTATAAACCTTACCCTATTTACCTGCATCTCTGTTTGCAAATAAGATCGTGGTTGGAGCGCAGTCGGTAGCGCGTCGGACCTTTTATCATGTGGTCCAGGGTTCGATCCCGATCGCGGCAAATATCCTTTTTGACATGGTGTGGATAATGGTAAACCTAAGTGGGATGAGCAGCCGGATGCTCGGAAAGGATATACAGGTTGTTCTAGTGTTAGAAACACCAAGAATCCATGGTCAGGTGCTCCAGCCACCGTGATAAGAATTAAATACTGTTAAAAGTGGTGTTAAACTGATTGCATAAACTTAAACCCATTACCAGACGGCAGAATTTTAGATTGGTCCAAATTGAAAGAAGTTGCAGACGGCATTTTAAAGTTTATGAAATTTTAGTTTTTTCAACTTTCTGGGTAGTAAACATTGTGGACAATGAAGAAATTGCTTGTCACAAGCAATTTCTTCATTGTCCACAATGTTTTCAGAAGCTTTTTTTCTTGTGTGCGTCATTAATTGAGTGGGAATGGGTTAATCATCAGACGACACAACTTTATACAATTCCAAGTTGAATGCAAAGGTCACAGATGACATTTCAAACTGCTTTAAGATTCAAGAGTAACTTTCATTTTGTCTTTAAAACATTGTGAGTGATTGAGAAAACATTTGTTATTAACGCAGTTTCTCATTTTCTCACTACATTTTCCAAACCATCTTTTTTTCAGCGCTTCAAAACGCGGTTTTTTATGGTTAAAGGTTAACTAGCGAGAACTAAAATGGATATTCGAACTTCATCAATAAACATGGAAACTGGATCATTTTCGTGTGGCCAAGCACTCCAAACTCATTTTTGGAAAATGTAAGTTTGATATATCAAGATAATTTCATATCTGTATGATTAAAAATGTAGGTTGCGATATCAATAAGGCTTGTTATCATAGATCATTGACCAATCGCTGGCCCCGCCTACTGTCTGCTTTGGCCACGTCCATTGCTCAGACAGGAAGTTCCGCTTCGATTTTTAATGGCGTTATTTTGTACAATTTACGGCCAGAAGCATGTTGCAATAAGAAGAGTGGTTGGCTGGCGACCTAAACGACGTAACTACAGCTTAAATAAGCTGTAGTTACGACGTTTAAGTCGCCAAACCAACAAAATGATTCACCAAAATGGCGTTCAATGTCGGTTTTTAAACTGAACTTCCAGTCTTAGTGAATTATGTCATTGGTCGACAGATCATTGATTGACTGTCGCGATTGGTCAATTAATCGGCCGCTGGTCCCTTCTACTGAGCCCCAACAGTAAGTTTTAATTACAAATTTTGCAAAATTTAGAGTCAGTAACATGTAACAAAGTAGACTGGCTGGTCGGCGAACTAAACGTCGTGAATACAGCTTGGATAAGCTGTATTCACGACGCTTAGGTTGCCTAACCAACAAAATGCTTCAAAAAATATTAACCAATGTCGCAGTACAAAGTTCACTTCCGCTTTAAATGAATGGTTTGATTGGCCGATCTATTCATTTATATACAAACGATTTTCGAAAGGGATTATCAATGAGTAGAATTGGAACAAGAAATTTCTTCTTTTTCCACAATTTTTTTCTATGCTACAGAATGATTGTTTTTCAAATAAAATCGACTTTGAAATAGTCGTCTGCAAAACCTTTAAATTTGGACAGGTTTCAAATTTTGAAAAACAGTAAAGGGTTAAACGGTGTAAACATCAAAGTCTGAAAAGTGCATTTGGATTTCACTTACGTAGGTACAAGATATAAATAGATCTAGTACTCAAAATTTGATAGTTACCACTTTTTGTATTTATGAAAACTAATTCAAAGTAATCAAGATCATAACCCATTTCACCCTAGTAACGATTTTAGACTCCCCAAGAAAAAAAGCATATGAAAAACATTGTGGAAAATGAAGAAATTGCTTATTACATGCAATTTTTTCATTTTCCACAATGTTTTCTTCCCCAAAAGTATAAAAAAAAATCCAACATTTCATAAGCTTTAAATTGTCGTCTGCAACTCCTTTCAATTTGGACCAGTCTAAAATTTTGCTGTCTGGTAATGGGTTAATAGATTTTAGACTGCATATATTGTATGTTTTCTGTTCCTTCAGTTTACGTGATTTCTGCTTGTCGCCGAAACGTAGACAGTCCACATATTGTTAATCAACACATGTGCACGCACCTTCAAAATCTTGAGCAAAACTTTATTTCAACTTTAATATTAAATTGATCAGTTTGGTATCTAAGCTTAAAGCAATTTGCTTCAGCAAGCCCTAGTCCACACACACACACATACACACACACAAAATCGTGTTGTCAAAAAGTACGGATCTTGCGTATCTTAACGTCGCACTGCCGGGATTCTTCATGTGTTTTCGAATCTGCTATCAGGATTTTCATTCACAGACATTTCGAAGGCCCAGAAAGGACTATCCCTGCACGTATGAAGTGGTTTTTTGTTAATTCGGTATGGACGTCAATAGTTCAAAAGCGCTTCTTTTCAGAATACCGTGTTTAGAAACGGATGTTTGCATTGCGACACAAACTACGGGAAACAGACTTGATGAATAAGTAATGAATTGAGCAATCGCGACTTTCAATCAGATAATTAATCAACTATCCAAATAATTCGTTTAGAATGTTTTGAACTTGGAACTCCGACACTTTGTTACAAATTACTTCGATATTGAAGCCGTTTAATATCGAAGTGGACCGAGCCGTCAATTCCAGCAGGTGAAATACACGTGCTCCTTTTACACGAAAGCAGTCACAAAAAGTTCGACTTCTATCAAATGGCTTGCTCGATTGTTGAACCTCCTAGGATATTAGGACACCAATCAGCATAAAATTGACGGATCGCAATCGTCAAACAAAGAATCATTCGACCAATTTAATTGTTCATTTAGATAAGAAATGAACTTTGAACTCCAAACATTGGCCGAGATTTTTGTGAACATTTTGTTGGTTTGGTGACTTAAACGTCATAGGCTGTAGTTACGACGTTTAGATCACCAAACAACAACCTAATTATTTTTTAGTAACTTACTGGCCATAAATTCTGCAAAATAACGCCATTTAATATAAAAGTGGAACTTTCTGGCGGATTCAGTGGGAGGTGCAAGTGGAGTCAGTTGGCGGGTTTAGTGATCCGCCAGTTTCAGCCCGACCTGTGTAGCGCAAGATATTTCAGGAGCTCTGCTAAATGAGGGTTTATTCCATATAATCAACGACTCACCCTTGACTATAAACATGGATAGGGGATGCACATAGGTAGATGCATTTTACCTCTAAAACCTAAACTTTTGAGACTCATCAGATGCTTGTTGACGCAAAGTTTGAATGTGTTGACATAGGCTGAAAAATAAGTCTAAAACACTAATGAACGAATATTCCGTTTCAATATGATTCAATATTTGAGTCTAAATTTATTTGTTGAAATATAAATCAGCATTGGAAAAGTGATCCCCAGCAGAAATTTGCATTTAATTTTGGAATGGTTTCAGATTCTGTAATAAATGGAAACTTTTTGTCGCTATTTTTAGGCTTTAGGGACTGAAACTAAGTTTAGATCACGCTGTTCGTACGTCTCAACGATACGAGGACGGCGTGTTCCAATTGAAACAATACTCAAATCAGTGTATATTTTCTGGTAAGTACTTTTTTCGACAGCACGGTGGGTATGCAATTCTCAAACAATCCCGCTTTTTACGCCCCTCAGGAAATCAAAGTACTGAAAGTACTGTAAGCTAGCAAAGCATGGTTGAATTTATAAAATCTTTCCCTTGTTTAGAAGAAAACATTGTTGATATTGAAGATTTTGCTTTTTACAAGCAATTTCTTGATTGTCCACAATGTTTTCTCTTTAGATGCTTAAAAGGCGGAAAATTGAGTGGGAATGGGTTATATTGCATGCCTTTGACAGGGTTCTTTACAACTTGAATAGAGTTTGCAATATTCCTGATATACATAAGAACTATTTTTATGGCGTAGGCATTCCATGGATTTGGTGGTTATAGCCTAGCGGCAGTTTGCACTCGTTGAACATTGAGAAGACCTCAAATTTTTGTCTGTTAACTTAAGCAATCAAAGCTGTCGCTTTGCAAGCTAAAAAGAAAAGCTTTGGAAAATGAGGAAATAATTTGCGACAAGCAATTTCTTCATTTTTCATAATGTTTCATACAAAGAAAGTCAAAGATTTTAAATTTGTATTCACTTGGTCAATTCGGATAGTTCATTTTTTTCTGTGGTAATGGATTAAAGGTCAACATTGGAAAACATTGTGGAAAATGAAGAAATTACTTATAACAAAAGACAAACTTTTTAAAATTTCCGGAACTTGAAATTGCCGTATGCAACTTATTTTTTTCTTGTGTGGTGATGGGTTAATTTATTGATTGATTGACTGGGGTTTAACGCAACTTTTAACAGTATTTCAGTCATATCGCGACGGCTGGAGCACCTAGCAATGGATTCCTGGTAATTCTCACACCAGCACTACCTCTACATCCTTTCCTAGCCTCCAGCTGCTATCCAATTAGGTTTACGATTATCCATCGATTGGTGAGAGACAAATGTCGGCAAGGATATAAGCCGCCGGGAAACGAACTCATGACATCCCATAATTGGAGATTGGGAGTCTGATGCGCTACCGATTGCGCTATGACGGCGGTTCGGAAATGGGTTAGAAAAGCACAATCGTAATAACAGCTTCATATGAAGGCAAGATTAATTTGTATATTAGAATGGAGGTTTTTAACACTTTTAACAAAATTTCAGTCATATCGCGGCGGCTGGAGCACCTAACCACGGATTCATAGCCCCCAGCTGCACATCCCACTTAGGTTTACGATTATCCACCCATAATTTGGAGACAAATGTCGGAAAGGATACCCAATGCGACCGAGGATCGAACAAGGGACCATGAATGAGAACCGACACGATAACAAGTACCCTATGACCGCCGCGATAGCAACATTAACCCATTCCCACACAGTGAAATTTAAGACCGGTCCAAATGAAAGAAGCTGCAAACGACAATTTCAAATTGATGGAATTTTAAATGTTTTGGTCTTTTTGGATAGAAAACATTGTGGATAATGAAGAAATTGCTTGATACAAGCAATTTCTTCATTTTCCACAATGTTTTCGAAAGCTTTTTTCTTGAGGGGCGTAAAAAGAATGGCCTGTGTGGGAATGGGTTAAAAGACAATCTTTTCTAAACAGGAATACCCTTTTTTGTTGGAAAAAAAATGGAAACCTAAGCAGCGTGTTTTACATTCACTAGCAAATCAGGACATTTCACAAACATTATCCGGCTACAACACTGGTCCATTTTTGTGGCCTTGTCGTTGACTTGATGATTTATTTCCAAGTTTCTACAATGACAAATCAACTCAGATACTTAACATTGTCTTTTTCGTATTTTTGTCACCAGAATTAACGTACGTTTTTATGATTGATTTCTTCTATGCCCATTCCGTGTATCTGACGTTTAACAAACGTCGTTGGGCGAGCAAAATGTCGTAAATACATCTTTATCCAAGCTGTACTTACGATATTTTGCTCGCCCAACGACTAATTATTCGTTTCGGGTGTGCTTACCCGTGCCTAGGAGTCCTACGCGCTACCACTGCTCTATCACCGCGCCCTAGGCTCTGAAAGAACAACACATTCACTAGTAGGTAATGTGTAACCTTTGTTGTCTTTCTTCGATAAAAGTTATTCCACCTCTTTATTGAGGCGTTTTTCATTGAGTTAAGTGTATTTTACCTTTTTGGGTGCAACTAGAGAATGTGCTCTAACTAAAGCTAAAGTTCATACACTGTTTTGTCTGATACTTTTGACCTGGCAGTGCAGTCCTTGCGTAAATTGACTAGTTTATTTTTCATTTTAGAGGGAATTTTCATCGATGAACGAAGCATAACGTTGGTGCGCGAGCAAAATGTCGTAACTATAGATTTTATTACGAAATTTTTCTCACGCATCGACGATAACAGTTTTTTACACACACACACACACACACACACACACACACACACACACACACACACACACACACACACACACACACACACACACACACACACACACACACACACACACACACACACACACACACACACACACACACACACACACACACACACACACACACACACACACAAATAACAACTACCCAAAACAAAACAACAAATTTTCCCGTTTATTTATCGTCGCTACCGTAGCACTTGCCCATATGAGCATTGCCCCGAGAAGACGATTGTTTGTTATGGGAGATAATGCAGGGATACAGGACGAAACTGCTAAGAGCTCCGTCTGGTTGTATAACGTGCTCGAGGTAAATCAACGTCGCATGCACGGGTCTTCGGTTTAATGTCTCATTCTGAAGACAATTAGTGTGTTAGTTTGGTCAACCAGGGATCAAACCCGTAACCTTGATGTGTCCGTCGATAGATAGATAGTCGAGGAAGCTGTTTTACCTCTTTTTAAGATGACACAGTCCGTAGGTTTCTCGGTCCTGTCAAGTAAATAACAACAACAAAACAAACAAACAACTACACCCCCTCAAAAAACAAAACAAAACAAAACAAACAAACAACAACAAAAAAAAAAAAAAAAAAAAAAAAAACACACACAAAAAAAACACCAAAACAAAACAACAACAACAAAAAACCCCACAACTTCCAAACAAGTATGACACGCGGGGTATAATCTAAATGCACTATTTACAACGATTAAAGAGTTGTCTCTCCTAGATATTACAGAAAATCTGTCAACAGCGATTTTTTGCCACATCTTTGCAATCCAAACAGTGTCATCATTATTTTTTTAAATTTTATCTTTTAGAAAGTCCTTTTTTCTCGGTCGCCCAAAATCTACTTTTATTTTTGACCAGTCGATCGAAAAAGGACATCCCGGTGAAAAATAAATGAAAAAAAAAAAAAAGAAAAAAAATGGAATCCAATAGAAATCAAATAGACGTTGGATTATGAAAGTTTATAGACTAAGGTAAATTGACCGATCGCGAATGTCAATCAAATAACCAGTCGACCAATCAAAGCTTTCATTCAGCCCGGAACTGAGCTTTGAACTCCAACATTGAACGCCATTTTTGTGAGACATTTTTGTTGGTTTGGCGACTTAAGTGTCGTAACTACAGCTTATTCAAGCTGTAGTTACGACGTTCAAGCCACCAACCAACTATTTTTTTTTTGTTTCGTGCTACTAGCCATAAATTTTGCAAAACAAAACAAACAAACAAAACAAATAACCAACCGCCGTTTATAATCGAAGCGAAACTTCCTGTGGGAATCAATGGGAGAGGAATAAGTTAGCGGGGCCAGCAATTGGCCAATAGGTTATTCTAGACACAGAAAATTGTTAAACCAATGTCGTTTCTTTTTGCACTTCCAAGGAGATCCCTTATCGCCTGAACACACTAATCAAACGGTTAAATCATTTAGATTGATTGTCAAATCTATTCACAGAGAGCTTCAATAATCCTCGCTGGGAAAGGAACGAAGCAAACAACGTCTTAGCCGTTGCTCCTATATTCGGACTTCACCTCATATTTGGGTGTATCTTCATACTTCTGTGCCGTTAGAGGATGGACCCAAAGTCTAGTTGCCAGGTGGAAGGGAAGGGACAAGGGCTGTGCGGAATATATTGGGTTATGGTACGGAGCAGTAACGTGCTCATGAAACAATGCCACTTATAAATGATGAGGAGGTTGAAAATTATGGTGTTTATATCAACTTGCTATACTAATTTCTAAATATTTGTGATCCATCACCGAAAATGGAAGAAAATTAGAAATATACTTACGTTTCTCAGATTGCGACAACAGCGCATCCTAGCCGGGGTAAAGGATTTTGATAATTTCTCGAAATTTTATTAACAGAAGCCAGATGTTTGAAAATAACAACCACGGGCGACTAACCACATCATCAATTAAGACACATAAAACATTGAATCTGTCCTCCATAACAAGCATAATTGACGGATCGCTTGCCTCCCCATGACTCCGCTGGCCACGCCCACTGGCTCCGACAAAAAGTTCTTTTTAGATATTTTGCAAAATCTATGGCTGGTAATATGGAACAAAAAGTAAAATTGTCAGTTAGTTTGAATAAGCTGTAGTTACAATGCTTAAGTCACCACACCAACTCGATGGCCGAGTGGTATAGGTGCTTGACTCGTGATCTGAGTCACGGGTTCGAGCCCCACTCTCACCGGGGTTTATTCATTGGCAAGACTCTTAATAGCCAGTCCCAGTCTACCCAATTGTAGAAGTGGGTAGCAGCGGGGTTAAACCACTGCCTCTCTTTCAGGGACGTGAAAACATCTGGTTTGTGTGTTCGAGAGCGACCCTATGAGCTTAAAGCTTTCGTCGCAGTCGAACTGAAATAAATTAGCATAAACTAAACCAACAAAAAACTTCAAATAAACGAAGTTAGAGTTCAAAGTTCACTTCAGGTCTAAATGATTTATTTGATTGATAAATAAGAATCTAAGAGATCGATTTTTGATTGATGAAACGATTTTTGATTGATGGTGGCGTAAGGCTAATTATTTGAAGCAAGTGTATTAACAACAACTACTCATTTAGACGGAAAACATTGAGAAGTGAAGGAAAAGAATATATCTGACTGGTTAGAATTTTTATAATATTCCAACAATTTATTTTTAATAAAAAATATCGGAAACTTCAGCTTTGCTTTTTACATTGATGACCAAACGATATTTCAAGTGCGAAAGAGAATTAGGAATGGAAATCAGGGGCTCTGTTTCTCTAAAAAATCTATACTATTTTGTTCTTGCTTTATTAATCCATTCCTGCACAATGACGACTTTTGAAATCCCAAAAAGAGCCATCTTTGTTAAACATTGTGGAAAACGAAGAAATTGCTTGTTTCAAGGATTTTTTTTATTATCCACAATGTTTTATACCCCAAAAGGCAAAGATTTTAAAGAACATAACATGAACTAAACTGGTCGTCTGCATTATCTTATCTGAAATTATACCATTCTAAAATTTTGTCGTCTGGGAATGGGTTAAAGATGCTTGTAAATGCAGTCTTCGACCCCCTTCTAATGACGGATTGTTGACAACGCCCATTGCTTCCGACAGGAATTTCAATTATGGTATAAAACGTTATTTTGCAAAATAAGTGGTGAGTAATATGTAACAAAAAAAGTAAAATTGTTGGTTGGAAGTGTAAAGACACAGCTACAGCTTAAATAAGCTACAGATATGACATTTAAGTCGCCAAACCAACGTTCGCTTTAATATCAGTCGAGCAGACATGTCAGAGGTTAGTGGGGGTGACCAGCGATCTATCAATTATATTTCCTTACCAAATTCAGTTTATTTGTACAGCAAATCTTGTATTAAGCGACTACTAAAGGGACTATCAAATGCAGGCTTTTGTGTTAATCTAATAAAGGTTCAGCAGGATCTGATTTTACGCTTTTCGGATATCGACACGACGCGGTCTCATTTGCATATGGCCATATTCATAAGAAAGGAACAAAGTTACAAGAGTAACCACAGACTCAATAAATTCTATCACATCAAGGGGCCAGCGCAACACTGCTATAAATGCTAATATGTTCCTTATGATAGTTTTGAACCGATCTTTATATAATCGAATAAAGGCAAGCAAGTAAAACATCTAGGGACATCACGGTGATGTTAGTTATGAGGCCTGAGCGCGTAAACAATTTTCAAACTTTAACCCATTCCCACACAACATCATTATAGACTGGTCCAAATTCAAAAGAGTTGCAGACGACAATTTAAAGCTTATGGAATTTTAGATTTTTCAACTTTCCGGGTAGAAAACATTGTTGAAAATGAAGAAATTGCTTGTCACATGCAATTTCTTCATTTAACACAATGTTTTCTTAATTGTTTTTCTTGAGGTGCGTCCAAAAGTGTCACTGTGTGGGAAGGGGTTAAGTGTCTGATGTTCCCAGCTATGGTGTTGACTATTGTGTTCCACAACGTAGTAAGTACAGTGGGAGGTCAGTCATTTCTAGAAACACCTGACTATTTGAAAATTTATTGGAAATCTCCGATTGCTAACTGAACATTTAAACCTGACTATTTGAAAATTCATTGGAAATCTCCGATTGCTAACTGAACATTGAAACCTGACTATTTGAAAATTCATTGGAAATTTCCGATTGCTAACTGAACATTTAAACCTGACTATTTGAAAATTCATTGGGAATTTTCGATTGCTAACTGAACATACACTATCATTCCTTTACACCTGACTAGTTCAAGATTCATTGCAATTCTCCGATTGCTAAGTGAACATACGATATCATTCCTTTACACCTGACTATTTCAAGATTCATTGCAACTCTCCGATTGCTAACTGAACATACGATATCATTTCTCTGATATATGAAAATTTACTTTAATGACTAAACTCTGAGACATGAAAAACATTCACACCACCTTAAGATGAGTGAGATATACTTGCTAAATTCAAGGAAACACACACACATACAAAAATCCCGTCCACTCTACAAAGAAAACGATTAAATCTCGTGCATAATAATAACTAAAATAATATGAACCCTGCAAAAATATCTACAAAATGATTCAGTTCCAAATGTACAACCTTTTTGTCATTACCTAACATTTAACAAATTGGAAATAACAGCGAGAAACAGATAGTTTTGTCCCTGGATAAAACTGAAATTTTGTCTTTTCTACCAGGATAGGAAATTTACGGAACAGTAAATAGGAATAACTCATTCCCACACAATCCTAGTTTTTTTCGCCTTTCTAGAAAAAAAAGTAAGAAAACTTTATCGGCAATGAAGGAATTGCATGTAATGTCAACAATGTTTATACCCTAAAAGATAAATGTTGTCATCTTCAGATTCTTTTTAATTTGGACCAGTCTGAAATTTTGTGGAAATGGGGAGAAGGTTATAACTAGAAAACTTCTTGGAGCGTGATAGTATTCTAGAACTATGCCAGTGAAATTCAAACAAACCTTGAACTAATTTTTTTCATTTTGAGTCGACACCTTGATTCACGGCGTTTGCCAAAAACTGTATTGATTTGTTTTATAAACAATCGTTTGAATACTTCAAGCTTCGGACAGGTCTAACATTTTTTCTAAACACTAAAGGGTAACGCTACCCCCAGTGCACCTCGCTTGCCTAAGCAAGAAAGCACTGCTATCTCGCGGTAATTTTCGCAAAATTTATGAAGTCGATAACAATCTGAACGGTGTGATTACACCCCGGCAATTTCTCATTATCCACGATATTTTCTAAAACAAAAAAAACAACAAAGCATTTTAAGTTTTCACAAACTTGAAGTCTGCAGCTTCTTTGAAGTTGATCTAGTCCAATATTTTGTCCCCTTGGTTGATATGCATAGGTTCACATTCAAATGAGGAAAGATCCAACGACTAGTGAAAACTCAATTTTGTTGAATTGGTTATTCAATGGAAGTCCGTCGCACCACATTTTGGTTGATGAAAAGGTTTCTATTTTTTTCAAGAATGAGAACTAAAACATGTATAACACATAACAATGACTCGAAAAATCCATTTATGTTTCGATTTTTGCAGATACGTTTGAGCAAGCTTAGTTATTCTAATTTGTTATGTACCGCCAATCAGTTCATAACTATAATCCAACGGCAATAATGTTTCACCCGAAGAAGAGCACTTTGCATCTAAAATCATAAAACGCAGGATAATAAGTAAAGTTTTATAGCCAATATACTGAGAACACATAACCCATTCCCACACAGTTCCTCCTTTTTATGCCCCACAAGAATAAAGCTTTGGAAAACAGTGCGGAAAATGAAGAAATTGCTTGTATCAAGCAATTTCTTCATTATCCGCAATGTTTTCAAAAGACGAAAAATTCAAACAACATGACATTGTCTTCTGCTGCTACTTTCAATTTGGCCCAGTCTAAAATTTGGTCATTATAGCCTGTATCATACTCTATAGACTGGTCTAAACTCAAAATAATAACAGACGAGAATTCCAAGATAAGGCAATTTGAAATCAAATCCTTTAACCAATTCCCAAACAATGACGCTTTTAGACGCCCCCAAGGAAAAAAAGTTTTGGAAAATATTGTGAAAAATGAAGAAATTGCTTGTTACAGACAATTTCTTCATTTTCCACAATGTTTTCCACACAGAAAGTTGAAAAAATCCAAAATTTCATAAACTTAAAATTGTCGTCTGTAACTTCTTTCAATATGAGTCCGTCTAAAATTATGCCGTCTGGTAATGGGTTAACAAGAAATTTATTCTTTCATTTAATTTTGTACTTATAGTATCACAGGCTTGTTAAAATCACCTGTGTATAAACACAGACAGACAAACAAACCGGTTACTAGGTACTTCGTAATTAACAGCCTACTCTTACATAGTAAGTTATGACCAGAAACTTGGCACGTGAAATATAAACTTTTCTCCGTCAAAATATTAATATTTACTCGCCGATTTTTTCAGGCTATGGGAAAAACGTTTACAACTAATTGCTTTAAAGAGTTCAATTAGCCGCCGTCCTACAACCCTGCGGTCCTTTGGGTGGCCAGGAACTCTTGTTAGAACTTGAAGGTCGTAAAAATATGTATATTTAGATGTACTTTTATATGTATTTAAAAAAACCCGGCTCGTTGTCATTGTCGGAATGTTCCATTTTGCTGTTCATACTTTTTAACAATTCATAGAGTTAAAAAAAAAAAAAAAAAAGAAAATTAGAGTCGTAAAGGGTTGAAAACAGTGAGACAAAAAAGATGCATTTTGTGCTAACTATGCCCCTTTTTCGACTTAGATTTTTTACAAAAAAACTTTGACATTTTGTGATATCTCTGGTTCTACTGAAGGCATTCACTTGAAACATGGCACACATGTACACTATCAAAAGAGGAACCAATACTATCAAGGGGGAGGGTAACTCTTGATACATTTTGTGCGAATTGTGCCCCTTTTTCGACTTAGATTTTTAACGAAAACTTTGACATTTTGTGATAACTCTGGTTCTACTGAAGGCATTCACTTGAAACTTGGCACACATGTGTGTAAAATGAAGAAATTGACCTGCCTTAGCAAATTCTTCATTTTCAATAGTGTGTTCTACACAGAAAGTTGAAAAAATCTAAAATGTCATAAACTTTAGATTGATTTCTGCAACTCCTTTCAATTTGGAACAGTCTAAATTTTTAGTCGTGTGGGAAGGGGTTAAGATCTGATTCTTTGCTTTGTGGGAGATATAATTAAGTCACCAAAGTCCTAAGGCAGCCCTAGTATGTGTGTGTGTGTGTGTGTGTGTGTGTGTGTGTGTGTGTGTGTGTGTGTGTGTGCACGCATACTTGCGTGCATGCGTGTCTGTGAGAGTGTATGCGTGTGTGTGTTTACGTCAAACGATACCTCTTATTATCTTTAAGATCACGTGTTTTCTTTATTTTAGAATTAAAAGAATGTATTGTCTGTACGTCCCGTCTATTTAATTCAGTCTATTATTACTGTCGTCTGGTTAAATAGTTAAATACATACTAATCCAGACGAGACTACGCAGAAATGTGACTCACAACAATTGTAGTACAAACACCAATTAAGAACACCAAAGCGTGTTGGTAGGCCGAAGTTCATCTGAGGGTAATGATTACTTACTATTGTAAACTGACCTACTGATTCCCACGGTCTCTCGAGCTGGAACTCAGCCAAACCCATCTGTCGTGTCTGCTTTCTTAAAGTAATACCATACTTAATAATGATAATAAAGAGGTTAATAATGGTATTTCAAAATTCTTTATTCGGTCTAAAACATACACTACTTCATTGTCATTTGTTGCAAAGGGTGGATATGATAACAACAATAAACAAGAATATGCACAGAATACGATGAGATATATCAGTGTACATGAGAAAAGCAGACCGACAATTCAACTCCCTTATATCATAAAACAATCTAATACCAGAACGCATATCAAAAGCGAGACAGATGAACTTAGCAAGTTTGCTGAGTTTGACTGAAGATTTGCCACCAAACAATTTAGTAGGACATCTGCAGTAATATAAAATTATATATTTGAGGCAAATAAGGATGAAAAGGTATTCATCTTAGATAACATTCATTTTGAATTTGAAATGATATTGATAACTGTGAGTACAATATTGACGGATCGTTGGTCGAGGCCACTGACTTCGACAGGGTGTTCGATTAAGACATTAACCCATTACCAGACGGCACAATTTTAGACTGGTCCAAACTGAAAGGAGTTGTAGACGACAATTTAAAGCTTACGAAATTTTGGATTTCTTTTTCTTTTGGGGTAGAAAACATTGTGAATAATGAAGAAATTGCTTGTAACAGGCAATTTCTTCATTTTCCACAATGTTTTTTAAAGCTTTTTTTTCTTAGGGGCGTTTAAAAGCGACACTGAATGGGAATGCGTTAACCCATTACCAGACGACACAATTTTAGACTTGTCCAAATTCAAATAATTTGCAGACGACAATTTCTAATTGATGATTTATTTTAAAAAAAATATTGTATTTAAGGTTAGAAAACAATGTGGATAATGAATAAATTGCTTGTAGCAAGCATTTTCTCCATTTTTTCTCTGGCCAGCTACATGTTTGAAAGATATTTAAAAATGTGGGTTGGAACCTAATTACTCATTTAGACCTGAAGTTAACTTTGAACTCTGACATTTGCCGACAATCATTTGAAGCCACTTTGTTGGATTGGCGACTTAAACGTCGTAACTACAGCTTATTCAAGCTATAGAGTCAGTGGGCGGGATCAACGATCCGTCAATTCCAAAGAGTACCTCGATATCCCATGAGCTATGCTAGTGAGAAATAAAAGAGATCGAATAGTAGTCATTACCTATTATTGAGATCAGGAAGTCGGGACGAACGCAACCAAGGAAAAGTTCTACTGGACCTTTTTGATTTCACGTAATTAACCGCGATCTCTTTACATGTCTTTAATGCGTTCTTAGCCGCCGTCATAGCGCAGTTGGTAGAGCGTCGGACTGTCAATCTAGAGGTCCCGGGTTCGATTCCCGACGGCGGCACTCATCCTATCCGACTATTTGTCTCTCACCAATGGGTTGATAATCGTAGACCTATGTGGGATAGCAGCTGGAGGCTAGGAAAGGATGTAATGGTAGTACTGGTGTGAGAAATACTAGGATTCCATTGTTAGGTGCTCCAGCCGCCGCGATATAACTGAAAGATCGTTGAAAGCGGCGTAAAACCCCATTCAAACAAAACAAAGTTAAGCTTCTTCGTATTAGTATTCAAGTTGTCTCCCCTACACCCAGTTGACATCTTTGAATGGGGAAAAGTCTAAAGTCTGGTAGTAATTTTGTTGTTTAAAGAATAGTTTGTGTGTGAAAAGTACTCGTTTTATACACATTTCTGACAAAAATATATATTATAACAACAACAACAACAACAAAATATCAACCTTACAGAAATGATTGTTTAAAAAATTAAGCCACTCCGATAAGGTATTTGACTGAGGTATATAACGTCTATTAATTCGAACCGGCGGTGATGCATATCCTTTCCGACATTTGTCTGTAACCAATGGGTGGATAATCATAGACCTAAGTGGGATAGCAGCTAGAGGCTAGGAATGGATATAATGGTGGTACTGGAGCGAGATATGCCAGGGATGCATTGTTAGGTGCTCCTGCCACCACAATATGACTAAAAATTGTTAAAAGCGGCGTTAAACCCAATTCAAACAAACAAACTATTAATTCGACCACACACTTAACTATTTTACTAATCTACCGGAGTTCAACATTTCACTTCCAGTCAAAATAATTTACGAGGGACGGTCAGAAAATATCCGAACTTTTGACTCGTTCTCGAAGACCATTCAGCATTTAAAAAATCTTTCTACTCTTTTTCAAAACATTCTCTAAGTATGTCTATACGCACTTTTGCCATCTTCACGGAAGCCTTTGTACTCCCGCTGTGAACCATGACGTGGACCTATGTTTTAGAAACTGTGTAACAGCAGATATCGAAGCCGCCCTGGTCTTATTTACTTTCCAGCAAGCATTTTTTCAGTTCAGGAAATAAATAAAAAACACAGGGGGTGAGGTTTGGGCTATAAGAAAGGTGAGACAACAACTGCCATTTGTAAGAGTTGATAACCATCACTGTAGCTGCGGTGGTATGGGAGAGGGTGTTATCGTGAAGAAGGAGGACATTTTAATGTGCTAACCTGGGACGCGTTTACTCAAGCCTTTCTCTGTTTTTTTTCTTGGCAGTGACAGTTTGACCTTTTGGCACGAAATGAGTGAGTATCATTCCTCGTGAATCCCAAAAGGCAACAAGCATGACTTTGCCAGCCGAAGGAGACAGCTTAAACTTTTTAGGTGGGAAACAAGCTCGTTTCTACTGCTTTGACAGAGCTTGTGTCTCTGTTTCGGAATAATGAACCCACCTCTCATCTCCAGTAATAATGCGGTTCAAAAACTTATCTCCTACACGATTTAAACGACCTAAATGTTCTTTTGCATTGGTTACCCGGTCGCTTTTTAATCGGCGGACAGCTTTCAACCACCCATCTAGCACTTAGCTTGCTCAAGCCCCGGTGTTCGTGTAAAAACTTGTATGCCGATGCCTTACCAATGCTAAACTGCTTGGCTACCTCCTCCAAAGTCACTCGACGATTTTCGTTCATAAAAACTTTAACATTTCTACCATTATTGGGGTCATCGCCACAGCTGGCCACCCAGTCCAAGGCCTGTTTTGCTTTCACGAAACTGAGAAACCCAATTGTAGAATGTTTAACGTGATACAAATTTATCAGAAAATCTTTTTTTAGCCTCTGAAAAATGTGACAGGGCTTTTCACCTTCTGCAGCCAGAAACTTAATTACAGAGCGTTGTTCCTCTAACAAAGAGTCCGTGATAGACGAAAAACCTATCATATACCAGAGTGCAAAGTACTGTGTAAACACAACTATCATTGGAAATAAACTGAACAAGTTATTGGCGAATGAATGTAGTTTTCACCAATGATTAAAGTATGTATATAGCTTCCCTTGGAAAGAGAGGAGCATAAAAAGTCCGGATATTTTCTGAACGTCCCTCGTATTTGATTAGTTAGTGGATTTGTTGATTGAACTGGAAATCCGTCGATTCGATGATATATTTCAAGCTCCAGTCTTTGTTTGAATACACCAATTGTCTAGACCCCTCTTAAAAGTCATTATGATAATGACACAAATCTTTCTAGTAAACGTTGAAGAAATGAGGACTATTTTGTCTAAATCAGTTAGTACTCGCTAATGATATTTGATCTGAACGCAGCTCTGAGTTAATGTGGAATTTATAAGTCAATTTATCATCATGATTATTATCCATTCCAAATTAAACTGGAAGTTAATCAATATATTGAACTTGCATGCATTAATCAAACGACAATTTCTGAAAATAATGCTCTGATTTGAGCTCATTTATGTTGCAAAGTAATCAGCTATTTACGAAAGCAATCCCGGTGCGATCAAATTTGATAACTTAGTTGAATCAAAGCGTTGAAAGTACTGATATTGGACGTCCGTGTTTGCATAGTAAAGTTATATGCTCGTTTTGGTGTACTAAATGGCAATTGTCATATAGATAATCTTATTTAAGCATAACCTCTTGTCTAGTCTGGTTTGTTTAATAGGTACACGTAATACAGGATGTTTCTATTCTAGAGTCCTAAGCACGATAACAAGTTCGGTAAAAATGCCATTGTCACACACGCCATTTGTCTTTCACCGATGGAATAAGATAAGTAATTTACCTGTTAAGTTGGCTGAGCAGCTGCATATGTAATGGCCCAAATTTACTGTTGCAGTTGTACATCTCACTGGTGTGAAAAATGACCGGAAGCCATGGTTGGGTGAACCTACAAACAGCGGTGTTTTTCCTGAAATACTACTTAAAGCCACATTAAACCAAATTCACTTGATCGCAGTGAAGCTAGCTTTCAAGACCAATACATGTTTTTTTCTTTTCCGAGATTATTCTTTTCCGAAGACATTCCACAAATAATTAGAATATCAGCTAAGAAACTTGGGGTCCCGGGTTCGATCCCCGACGGCGGCACTCATCCTTTCCGACTATTTGTCTCTCACCAATGGGTAGATACTCGTAGACCTATGTGGTATAGCAGCTGGAGGCTAGGAAAGGATGTAATGGTAGTACTGGTGTGAGAAATACCAGAATTCCATTGTTAGGTGCTCCAGCGATATAACTGAAAGATTGTTGAAAGCGGCGTAAAACCCAATTCAAACAAACAAATAAAATAAGACACTTGGACAATATAAGATTAGCAATTTTCATTGATAAACATTACCTGTAAGAAACAATTAAGAGATTTTGTATATCTTTTAAAATTTCCGTGATCTAGTTGAAGCTTAACCAATTCCAATTTAATCACCCTTTTTACGCCCATGAAGAATTGCATTTAAGAAAACATTGTGAGAAAAGGAGAAATCACTTGTTTCACAATGTTTTCCACCCTATATCTGGGCCTAGTTTTCAATCTCAAAGCGATTTGAACCTTCGTCTGTAACAAGTGCAAAATTTTGTTTGGTAATGGATTGAAAAGGCTATAATTCAAAATAATGATAAACATTTTTAAATATATGTAACTGTAAAATTTATCACCCCCGCAGTATACAGCTGATATGCTGAGTTATCAAAATAGAAGGCAAATTACTCATTATATAATTGAAAGACTTCGCGTAATTGAAAGCATGACCGCATCTACGCTAAACGGGTACTTGGCAGGTGTTTTCGTATTTAAGAGCAGTCTTTACTCGTTCTACAAATTTTATAGAACCCTCGTATTACACCATTTTTAAAATGTACAGTTGTATTGAAAATTTATAAATCGAACTTACTGGGCACTACTTCTCTTCTAATATAGTAACATCCTACTGGATTTTCCAAACTGGGTAACACTGATGGACGCCTACGGAGTCCACAAAAAACTGGTCTGGGTTAGCGCTTTGTTATCTTGAACGCAAAGCAGAACTTATAAAAAGACTCATCTGCGAACAGATAAAAACAAAGGCGTAATAATAGGCTTTAGAAGCTGATATGCGTAGTTATAAGTCTTGCAGAGTTCTACCTTCAAATGTCAGTTTCTACAAAGAAATAGTTCCCAGATAAGTTCTTTGAATCTTATACATTACATGCAGCAGTGATAACCCACTCGGCAGTACCTAACATCAAGCAACTTGCTGTTGTTTAAACGTTAAAACAGTGTGACCAAAGGAGGATATCAAATTTTCTATTTTAGGGTAAAACCACCCGATATTCCGGAGTGGAGTTGACCCAGCTAATGACTACAGGAAAAATATTATAGGCGGTGTAAAGGTAAAGTGCTAGCATTCAAAGAGAGAGTTTGCTTAGGATTTTCGATAAATCATCTTTTTTCCCTCAAACATAAAAGGTATCATTCATGGAACTGTAGGCAAAGCTTGACATTTCTAAGCTGTCTAGTCACTTTGTTTTTCGACTTTTGACCACAGGAACCGTTCGACACAAGTTCCGGGAGACTTACAGCATCAATGACCTGTCGAGATAAAGTTGAGGAAGTTTTCAGTTAATCCAGTCTATTACATTTACTGCAAGCAGCAAAAATCTTGACTGTGTTACACATCTCCGGATTTGTTTTGTGAGATCACTTTCGGTACAACTGCGACTCTTGTTGTCAAATTACATAGATCCAAACGTCAGGCGGCCTTTTAATTTAAGATGTTATAGAATCTTGTCATGGGGCGATTTGATGACACGACAAAAAATGTTATCATTAACCCTTGTCATGCTGAGCCCGAAAAATTGTGGTTTAAGCAGGAGGTGTAGACTGCACATAGTCTACACCTCCTGGCTGTCCTTATAAAAACAGAGTTGTATATGATATTAATTTTTAAAAGAAGTATTGACAACTGAACAACAAGTACTTCTACTGCTTTCAGCCCTTTGATTATTTTACAACTCTTAAAAGGATTTTATTCAGTATGACAAGGGTTAAAATGTGTCAAACGATTTGGCGTTGTTTCGCGTGCTAAAAGTCGTTACTACAGCTTGAGTATTTTATCCGCCAAACGATATACTATTTCGTATTACAAAACCTTCCTGTAAATGCCAACATCTTTCTCCTTATGTTGTTGTCATTTGTCGCATGATATCAACAATATTTTTTTTATTCTAAAATTTTACAGTCCAAAACAGCAAAATTTTGGACCGGTCCAAACTGATGGAGCTTGTAGACGACAAAACAAAGTTTGTTTAAATTGAAAAATAAGAGCCATAAGAGGTAGCAAATAATGTAATAAGAAACTTTTGACAAGCGATTTCTCCTATTCTCACAATGCAGTCCATAGCTACATTTCTTTAACGTATGAAAATGCGGGATTGCGTGGTAATGTGTTAAACTTTATTCGCCATATATAGGGAATATTACAACAGTGGCTTTTTCTATTTGTTGTTATCGTGTTCGAGAATCGTGTGTAGGTAATTTTTATTGGATGAGACCGAAGGTCGAATCCAATTAAAATACCTACACACGTTTCGAGAACACGATAACAACAAATAGAAAAACACACTGTTGTAATACTCCTTTTATTATATACCTTTAGGACATGGCATTAAGAAAATTCTCTTAAATGATTTAGAAATAACCAACTTTTCGAAAAAACTCGAATGTCAATACACAAAAAAGTATTCCGTGTTCAACGGTACTCGACAAATACGTTTTTTCGGTACACGCCGAATTCGGATTTTTTTCTGTCGATTTGTATAAAATAGCCAGATTTTAATTCATATCATTTATAGGTATATAATAAATAACAAGAAACTACAAACAAAACGTCACAAAAGCATACTATATAGATGATAATAGTTTGTTTCAGTGTAAAATCAGTTGATCTCCCATTGAGTCTACAAGAAAATCTCTGTTTTTCTGAGTTGCGGAAGCCGATAGTAAAATGGTTTGTTGTTCACAAGTTGAAAGATAAATCGATCTAACACGAGAAACCAACGATGATGCTATCTCTTCCCTGTAAAAAGAGACACAGTATGACAATTTCAGGCCAAATCTCCAAATCAACCCATTCCCACTCAATCCCCCCCCTTTTTACGCCCCTAAACGAGAAAGCTTTGGACAACATTGTAGAAAATGAAGAATTGCTTGGATCAAGCAATTTCTTCATTATCCACAATGTTTTCTATCCAAAAAGATGAAAAATGTAAAATTCCATCAACTTGAAATTGTCGTCTGCAGCTCCTTTCAATTTGGACCGGTCTAAAATTCCACTGTGTTGGAATGGGTTAAGGTCTTTTCGAACATGAATTACTTGGCAACCTGATGACGTCATGAATGTATTTTGTCCCTCAGAGGCTTATAAGAACGAAGGCAGTGCTAAATCTATCAAAATAAATATGCTGAGTTTATCATTTTGATAGTTTCACTGGTTTATCGGTGAAAATTCAAATTATAAGAACAGAGCAGACAAAAAAGTATTGAATATGATAGTAATTGATCAGTCGCGGATCCCGCCCACTTGCTTCGTTAGCCCCGTCCATTGACTCCGACAGAAAGTCCCGTTTCAATTTTATACGGCGTAAATTTGCACAATTTATGGTCAGAAGCACGTAACAAAAACGTAGAATAGTTGGTTGGCGACCTGAACGTCGTAACTACACTTTGGATGAGATATAGTTACGACGTTTAAGTAGCATAACCAATAAAAAAGTTAACAAAAATGGCGGCCAATGTTGGAGTTCAAGACTCATTTCTGAAAGATTTCACTGGTCGACTGGCTATTTGATTGACAGCTGCGATTGGTAAATAATCACAACTGGTTAGAGTAATGAAATCAGCTCAAATTTTAAAACTTTCTGAAACAAAATAGAAAAAAAGCATGTTTTAAATGAGTAATGACTGTTGAACAAATAGAGCTTAAATCTTTCAGAGCCAATGGAGTTAATACAGTTCTAAAGCCAACGGCAAGCTTTTTGTTTTCTAATCCATGAGTATCATTCGCTTTAACTCATTGCTATACTTATTCTATAGGTGGGACTTATCAAAACATATAGACAACTTTCAAATCTTGCAGAGATTAGGGCTCGACCTCTTTACCCATAACCACGCAGTCCCTTTTTGGTGCCCCCAAGATGAGGGTTTAGGTAACATTGTGGACAATAAGGACATTTCTTGTAACAAGCTATTTCGACATTGTTTCCAACCAGAAATACAGAGATAATTCAAATTCTCATCTGCAACTTCTTTAATTTTGAACCAGTCTAAATTTTTGTCTTGTAAACCATAAGTCAAACACGATAACCACTTTTATCGAAGCAGAAAGATCATCCTTTTTCACTTGACATGCCTAAATTCATCAGTCGGTAATAAAACATCATAACTACTGCCTGATTCAGCCGCGGATAAGAGGTTTGGTCGGCCAATAACGAAATTAAGCAAATCGCCAGAGGGAGACCAAAACTCGTAGCTACAGCTTCAGTATTTTTTTTTATTCATTCATAAAGTGTTGCGTTAGCAAACGTATCTAATTTTCCAAAGTTAATAATATCATTTTCACGATAAATATCCTTTCTTCATGTTAAATCTAATACATTTTCTAGAAATTAGATTTAACTTGATGTACTCCCTATGCTCTAATTTCAAACGTCAGAATTTATCGGGTTGGGTAGTAAGTCTTCGGGTGATGTCGACTGTTTTTCTGGCGGAAGCCAGTGACGTAATGAATATGTCATGACGTAATGAATATGTCATGATCTGATAGATATGTCAAGGAAACAACGAATAAGGCAATTTTCGACGATATCGACATATAACGTATTTACCCGATGAATTTCGGTTCGATTCGGGTCGTGATTCTTTGATTTTTTTGCGTCTCGTAACGCGAAATATTTTTGCTTATTCTCTTTTTTTTTCTTTTAAAGTTATGAACAGTATTTTCATTACAAAATCTGATTAATCGCATTCTAACAAATGTCTGAAAGCAGTACAATAAGGAATTTGCAAATTGAGAAACTAGAACTTTTCCCTCATAATCTGTGCAAGAGCCGCTTTAAAGATGTATTATCACTGAAATTTCTCCGTAACATACAAAAAGATCCATTCTTTGCCCCTTGTCTATTTGAATAAAGGAGTTAATCGGTAGACCAATCTGTCTGAAAATGTGTTTATCTTGAGATTTCTTTTATCTTGAGAGAGGAATTTTTTTATCCCATAGTCTCAAGTAGCTTGAACTAGTTTTCTGAAAATTTATGGCACTTCGATAATCTTGATAATCTCTTTAAAGCGGCTCTTGCATAGATATGTTGCAATTTTTCTAAATAAGTTCATTTAATGCAATTACCTTCGGATTGCAATACAAACAAAGACTGGCTATGAAATTTTGCTGAAACGTACCATAATCCCGGTTATTTTAGTCGCTTTTGTCTGGAGGCGAACAAGACAAGGGGGTTATTCCCGTCTATTTTTAGACCCGATATTTTCGCGCGGGAATCTGGGCACTTTAGCGAAACGTGATAAGGGACGCACTTCAGCGTGACCACAACCACGTGACTTGTGCAGAAATTTCAAAACAAACATGGCTGAATCAACATCATCGAGCAATGGAGAGGTCAGTTTTACTCATAATATTTGGTTGTTTGTTAATATTTGTCGACGGCGGCCTCTATTGTTTGTGTAATAATATAATAACTTTTTAACTCACTGGTACCTTTAGTAGAAACTTGATCTGGAATAATGCATTTGCGATAAAGGAAAACAAAAATTCCTTTTCCTAGCTTCGTTTTCTAACAAATTCAAATACGGGAACCCATCGACGATCTTTATATCATGGAGTGTTGTTGATTTTTTTTTTATTTTGTCAGAGTCTGTACGTTAAACTTGATTTTCACATATATGCTTGTCTCTCACCATTAGGTGGACAATCGTAATGCTAAGTGGGGTAGCAGCTCGAGGCTAGGAAAGGATGAAGTGGTATTACTGGTGTGAAAAATACCAGGAATCCATTGTTAGGTGCTCCAGCCGCCGCGATATAACTGAAATACTGTTAAAAGTGGTGTTAAATTCAATCAAGCGTTGGAATGTCAATCTAGATGCCCCGGGTTCGATCCCCGACGGCGGCACTCATCCTTTCCGACTATCTGTCTCTCACCAATGGGTTGATAATCGTAGACCTATGTGAGATAGCAGGTGGAGGGTAGGAAAGGATGTAATGGGAGTACTGGTGTGAGAAATACTAAGATTCCATTGTTAGGTGCTCCAGCTGCTGCAATTTAACTGAAAGATTGGTGAAAGCGGCATAAAACCCCATTCAAACAAACAAACATAATTCAATCAATCACATATCTGCGATTTTAATTGTGATATCCTCCGATTTATGTGAGACATATCACAGAGTGCTGTGTTATAGTACTATGGTGGTATTCAATCTGTAGTTACCATGTTTTGGCAAATGATATACAGTATTGAAGATTGCACATGTAAAGATTTTTATTTCTGGACATTCACATCTGCATGTGTCTGATGATTTATATTTTTCATTTATGGGGGGGGGGGGGGGGTCAGCATCACAGGGACATGTTGCATTTGAATTCCTTTATACTAGATACCAATTATAGCCCATTGATGGTATAAAGTAGAAACATCCAAGTGTGACAAGTCCCTATTAGCTACGTTGTTAGCAAATATTATGATTTGTTGAAATTATGGATTCTGTGGCTTACAGGAGGCTAAACCAAGTGAAATGCCAGAGCTTAGACGTTCAAAAAGACAAAGATTGTCCCGTCTGTTTGAAGATATAGATATGGTAAGAAATAGAAATTATAGTTCAAGAAGAATTTGCATTAATTTTGTAGTCTGAATTCATATACCGGAATCTTTTCTATCAGAAATAATAGATTATCCTGGAGGCAAATTTAGTTTTGTTGTGAACTCAGTTGGTCTGTTCCACCCCACATCATTTTATACATGCATATCAGTTTTTGGATTCCTTTTTTCTGTTTTTAGCTTTTTTGTATTCCTTTTTACTGTTTTTAGCTCACCTGAGCACAAAGTGCACTGGGTGAGCTATTGTGACTGGTCATCATCCATCTGTCAATCTGTTAGTCCGTTCACAATTACAAAATAATATTATCCTCCTAAACTAACCATGGAATTTGAAAAAAACTTCAAATAATCCTTAGGTGATGCTCTTTCTTTCAAAATACCAGTACTTTAAAGAATTGAAATCCATGAAGAACTTTGGTTGCTGTGGCAACAGAGTGAAAAACTTTAAAAATCTTCTCTTCCCAAACCATAAGGCCCAGGCCTAGGTTTTTGATTTGGTGTAACACAACATTTATTGACCCATTACCAAAGTACTTCAAAGAATTACCGTATCTTGAAAATACGACCTTTTCTGTGCTATCTCTGATTTTACATAGTAATAAAAAAGGAAATCTTTGAAAATCTGATTCTTTCAAACAATAAGGCCTAGACTTTGATATTTTGTGTAAATCAGTATCTATAGACACTCTACCAAAATATGTAAAAGAGTTACTTTATTCTAATAACTAGACCTTTTCTATGACTATTGTGATTGCTGATTTTCCATATAAATAAAGAAGGAAACTTCTTCTCCCAAGCCATAAGGCATAGAGCTTGAACATTTTGTATGGTTCAATGTCTATTGACCCTTTATCAAAATATAATAAGGAATTACTGTACTCTAAAAATTAGTCTGTTTCTGTGTGATCCCTGCATTTATAAATATGAATTTAAAGAAGGAAATATTTGATAATCTTCTAACAAACCACAAGTCCTAGAGCTTTTATATTTTGTATGTATCAATGTCTATTGACCCTTTTCCAATATACTTCAAAGAACTAAAGTACTCTGAAAATTAGACTATTTCTGTACGATCCCTGATGAGCCATGATACTCTGGGAAGTGATATAGGACCATCATAGTCCTCTTGTTTTTAGCTTTTTGCATGTAACAGACAATGGTTCACTACCCTTTCATTTTTATTAGCGGAATTGAACTTGTAGTAATTTTTATTGAAAGTTTTACATACAACATGCTACATCTATGTTACTGTACAAGGTAAAGCTTCAAGTGTTGTTGACAAATGACAGCTGTTGCTATTTTCATTTGGTGTTGTTATCCAATGACAGCTCTTGCCTATTTCCTTCAGACACATCCATCTTTGAGTGAAGAAGAGAGTACTGGAGGGACAGGATGAGGGAAAGGAAAAGGAAGTAAAAAAGGGAAGCGTGTCTTTACGGCAAGGCAGTTTGAGGAGGGAGAAGAGGACAGGCTTGTGAAGAAAGGAAAGAGAGAGCAGATGTAAGTAGAATGAATGAACATGTATCTATTTCATATTTACAAGAATTTATACTAGTAAAAACTGGTCAAATTTATGTTTTTAGCTCACCTGAGCACAAAGTGCTCATGGTGAGCTTTTGTGATCGTTGAATGTCTGTTGCCCGTCGTGCATGGTGTGGCGTCAACAATTGAAGTGTTTACACTCTAGAGGCCACAGTTTTTACCCAATCTTCATGAAACTTGGTCAGAATAATTGTTAGGTCATGATCAGGGTTTTCATTAGTACCCAAAAGTCAAGAGTCATTGACCCTTGGGTCAAAATTTTCAAGAGTCAAAATTGAAATCCAAAGAGTCAAAATGCATAATTCCCCCCAACCCCCCCCGACCCCCCCATAGAGATTCAGAAAAAAATAATAGTAGGCCTAGATAGAAAATATATTTTAAATTTGTTGTATTTTTTTTTTTTTTGCAATGGTTATATTCGAATTTTTTTCCAATCTGACAGTATTATATTTCAATACAAGATAAATTTAAGGGAAAATTAAATATTAATGCATATCAAATTATTCCTAACTTTCATAAAATACAGTGCCGACTTTATCCGCGAAAACCCATGACATTTCTTGAGCAACATTTTATTTGATTTCATTTCACTTCTTGGTTATATTTTGTGAGGTTTGTGATAAAAGGATTAACAAATAAGTAAATTTCAGTAGCCTTAGAACTCTGAAAAGGGGTTTCAGCATTAATTTCACAGGTTTGAAGTACCTGTCAATTACGATCGCCGATGCATGTCCATCACTCGAGAGTATTAATTACCAATCAAGCTTGGTGTTACCCTTGATAGGGGTGTATATTTTCATAATCAATTAACCATTTTCAAATAATTTGGCACAATTATGATGACCCTTGACGCATGGCTGCTAATTTCAGAGAGTTAAAATGACGCACAGTGATAATTTTTCGAGCGTCAAAATTGCTTCTTTTTCAATTTCTGTGCGTCAAAACCCGAAGTCTCGGGTCAAACGAAAACCCTGATGATGATGAACCCTATTGATTATGGTAGCATTCTTTTTGAAACACAGGAAAAAGGGCCTTAATGACATTTCTTTGTTTACACTCTAGAGGCCACAAATATGGCTCTATCTTCATGAAACTTGGCCGGAATAATAAGTAGTCATACAGATGAACTTTATTGATTATGGAAAGGTTCTATTGGAAGACACAGGAAAAGGGTCCTTAATGACAATTTCTTTGTTTACAGTATAGAGGTCATCATTTTTGCTTAATCGTCATGTAACTTGGTGAGGATACTTGTTGGGGCATAAAGATGAACCTTATAGATTATGGGAAGGTTTTATAGGATAACACAGGAAAATGGGTTATAATGACAATTTCTTTGTTTACAATATAGAAGTCACAGTTTTGCCTCAATCTTCATGAAACTGATTATAGTTATTTGTCTCTAGTTGCATTTTTTAACAGCAGACTGTTCAGGTGAGCGATCTAGAACCATCATGGTCCTCTTATTTTAGGTGCACTAAGAAAAAAATGCATTGTCTAAAACAATGATTTTTTATCAAGAGTAATGCAAAGACGTTTGTTAATGTATTATTTTGCATGGAAAAATTTCAACAACTATTTTATAACAAATTTATAGAATAAGTTGAAACATATCACTGTCAATAATGGCCATACCATTTCTTTGACTCAATCCTGCCTAGTTTAGGTGGTTATGCACTGGGTTGTATAGTTTCTTACAAAGGTCCCTGAACCAAGCGCAACAAATGAAGCATCAGTACATTGACTTCTGTCAAAATAGCTAAAATCATGATCCTCTGGTCCCCAGGGACCGAGCCCTAGGAGGGGGGGGTTATAGACATAAAGTGTCAATTCACAGACTTCTTGCTTATTTCTGAAACTATAACCCATGGATCCAGAGGGAGGAAAAAGTTTTTTCCTTCTATCAACTTGCCCTAAAGCCTTGGAATTTGTAATTTAGACTGTTTTACGTCTTTCATTTTAGGACATGCTGGGTATAATAGTATGCGTTTGAAAATGGGTATTTGGTTCAACTAGTTGTTCTACATGGTGCTTATGGAATATGTTTCATTGAGGGAGATTTTCATTTTCACTGTGGTTAACTTGATGCTGCAAGTGGGTGTATAATCAGTGCGTTTTGACTCACAGATTTCTTGTTTTTTCAGGATATGATTGAAAGAATGACAGATGAAGAAAGAAAAAGAATATTGAAAGAGGTTGCGGTGGGCCAACCAGCCATTATTATTGATGTTGCAGCAATACTCAAGCAGAGAGAGGAGGCAGAGCCACCAATGCAACCTGATGATAACGGACCACCTGCATGGTGTGTGTGCAGAAGATGCCCACACATGACTAGAGACAAGGACAAACTGTGCTGTGGTATGGCTCCACAGTACTGTAATAGTATCAGACCGGTAATTTTACTTCAAATTGCATTTTACTTTGTTGAGGCCATTTTTCGAAAATGAAATTGATAAATTATTCTCTATTGAATTGTTGCAAGACGGATTGCATGGATTTCATGCTTTCAACATGTTTTTGAGGAAGATTGCATACTTATCTATGGCTTTCTGTCATTTCTAACATCAGTATCCACACCATTTATCCGGCAACTAGCTACTAATGTCATTCAGGTGTACTAATTATCATTATTTAGTTTTTGAAAGACAAAGGATGTATGTTCTGAATATGTTAATCAATTGTCCAATTGTTCGAGAGGGTATTCTAACCAAGGATTGAAAGTACAGCGTACTACAGACCGAATAAACTAAGCTAAGCTAATGAAATTTCCTACAAGACTGAATAGACCAGTGATAGATAATTAACCCTTGTCATGCTGAATCCAAATGTTCCTGTTTAGACAGGGGGCATAGACAAACATCTGCCTGCACATGTGTGCAGTCTGATCTTAGTAGACACCAATTGCCTTTCCCTATTAAACCATAATGATTATTGTATGAATTTTCAAAATAGAAAGTAATCCACAAGTAGTGCTTCCGGCGCTTTCAGCCTTTTGATTTTAATTGAACTCTGCAGAGGATGTTATTCAGCATAACAAAGGTTAATAACAGTGACAATACAGGTCAACAGTGGAAGCTTTACTTTTAGAAAAAATAAACTAGAAAATTGTGCTAGCAAAAATTGACCACAAATGAAATGGAATAAACTTGATGTCAGTTAAAACAATATAAGAATTTTTGTTCTCAAGATTTATTCAACAAATTGACAAACATGTACATTTATACACAGTATCATCTTTCTAATATGTTAGAAAAAAAAGTCTACAGAATACCGTACCATTTAGAGAAAATACTTGAAAAACATCTTGACAAATAAGGGCATTTTTGTCAATATAAAAATACATATGATCTATCCATCAAAAAGGACCAATCAGATATTCAAAAAAACAATAGCATTACATTTAGAAATTTGAAAAACAACAAATTCTGTTGTGCTCCGTGCAAGAGCTGCTTAAGTCGCTAAAATAACCAAAAAGCTTTGAATAAATATGGGAGGTTAACAATCACTTTCAGTCTTACTCAATGATTTTATATCACGGTTGACTTAATGTGACAACATTCCATCAATTTTAATGTAAAATCACTCTATGTATCATTTCAGGAAAAGGGATTGGTCGTTACAGATGAGCTGACTCTTTATATACAGCAGACATTTAGGAATGACGTCTTTGCTCAACATGCAGAAACAGTGGAAGACACTAACAGGGCCTTCAGACATGCTTCATATAGGCAGTACATCTTGTGGCTGTACGGAAGGCTACAGAAAGATGACAGGCGCACTGTTCCTGCTTGTTGTGTCCAAGTTATGAGAAATAAATTTCCTAGTCTATCTGGTCGATACACAGGATTCATCCCATCCCGACAGGATGTAGGTTGGCAGAATTCAGCATATTTCTTGCAGAGATGGGATGTTTCAGTGTACTTAATCTTTCTCTGACCTATATGAAAACTACCTTTAGAAAACACTTAGAAAAGATGAAATTGTTTGAAACAAAAAAAAAAAATCTTAGTTTTCTATAATTTCAATCCCAAGTAGCACTCATACCCTTGCCTGATAGGCAGAGGGATGTTGCCATGGCTTTTTGTTTTTCTGTCTATCCATCGAAGATTGTCTGTCCAATTGACCAATCCCTGCTGTCAATCAAATAATCTGTCGACCAATGAAATCATTAATTTTAGACTATAAGTAGGATTTGAACCATGACATTTGTTGCCATTTATGTGAAGCAATTTTAGCTTACAAGAGTCCAAAGTGCCCATGTTGAGCTTTTGTTATCATTTAAATGTTTGTCATCCTTCGTCAATAATTAAGTGTTTACATCCTTGACACCACAGTATTTTCTAAATCTCCATGAAGCTTGCTCAGAATTATTGTAAGGCCCAAAGGATGAACCCTATTGATTATGGGAAGGTTCTATTTGAAAACACAGGAAAAGTGACTTATGACAATATCTTTGTTTACACCTTAACCCATTCCCACACAGTGAAATTTTAGACTGGTCCAAATTGAAAGAAGCTGCAGACGACAATTTCAAGTTGATGGAATTTTAAATTTCTTTGTCTTTCTGGATAGAAAACATTGTAAATAATGAAGAAATTGCTTGTCACAAGCAATTTCTTCATTTTCCACAATGTTTTCCAAAGCTTTTATATTGAGGGGCGTTTAAAAGAGTCATTGTGTGGGAATTGGTTAAAGGCCTCAAATTGGGCTAATTCTGTATCAAACTTTGCCAGAATAATTATTAGGTCACAAGGATGAACCCTATTGATTATGGGAAGGTTCTATTGGAAAATCCTTACAATTTCTTTGTTTACTCTCTAGAGGCCACAATTTTGGCTCAGTCATCATGAAATTTAGCCAAAATTGTCGTTGGGTCATTAGGATAAACCCTATTGATTATGGGAAGGTTCTATTGGAAAACACTGAAAAATGGGCCTAAATGATAATTCCTTTGTTAAAACTCTAGAGGCCACAATTTTGGCTGTCTTCAAGGAAAGTGGCCAAAACAATTTCTATGTCATAAGAATGAACCCTATTGATTATGGGAGGGTTCTATTGGAAAACATGGAAAAGGGACCTGACAAAGACTTTGTTTAGACTCTAGAGGCCACAATTTTTCCCCCGTCTTCATGAAACGTAGCCAGAATTATTGTTAGGTCATTGGGATGAACCCTATTGACTATGTAAAGTTTCTATTTGAAAAAAAAAGAAAAAAACGGGAAAAGGGGGCCTAAATGACAAATTCTTGTTTTACATGAGAGGCCACACATTTGGCTTAATGTTCATGAAACTGGTTACAGTTATTGGGCTCTGGTTGCATTTTTCAAACAGGAGAATGGAAGATGATCCAGATGAGCAATTTAGGATCATCATGGTCCTCTTGTTTTACATAGTACTGGCCATAAATGTTTCAAAATAACTTCTTTTATAAATGGACTTCCTGCCGGAGTCAATGGGCAGGGTCAGCCTTTTGCCAATTATCCTAACATTTATGATTGCATGTAAAATTGTTCATAGTTGATCAGAACTTATGTGCCATTTAACCCTTTCGTGTATAGCAATATTTTAGATATTTCCAAATTCAAAGGATTTACAGATGAAAGTTCAAAGTGGGTTTAAAAAAAAAGTAACCATTCAGTAGAGTAGAAAATATTGTTGAAAAGGAAGAAATTGCTTGTCAAAAGCAAGTTCTTCTTTTTCTACAATAGTTTCTCAATTATAAAATCGCAAGGACGAAAAAAACAGGAAATGAACAGGAAAGGTTTAACTATAAATATGAGTTAGGTTCATGGCAACATTTGTTATTGAAAGTCTTCAGGGCAAGGACTATCAAGTTTGTACAAGAAAAAATAATCTGTCTAGAAATTCCTGTGCTTGGATGGGGGTGCAAAGCCTTATGTAGTGACAACTTTAAAAATCTTTTTCTACCAAACCAGAAGTCCTAAAGTTCTGATATTTGGTATGTGGATAAATCATAACCCCAGTGTCATAATTAGCCCGTTCCCAGACGTCACAAGTTCATCATAGGCTTATATAGTGAAAATTTCAAAAAATGTCTTTTCCCATACAAGAGGGCCTGGGTTTTTGGTGGATTTATATCAAGATTGTATAATCATGGTCCCAGAAACAGAATTAGCCCATTCCCTGTGCAATTTAAATAGTCCTGAGTCACCATTGTATCAATTATAAGTAGCGAATTAAAAAGTTATCAAAGTAATATTTTGGTGTACAATTTTATATTTCATATACATGTACCTGACAATGATAATAATCAATATAACAGATAGATAATAGCACTAGTTATTTGTGAATGACATCAAAAGGATATTCATATATATGACCAGTTGTGCAAATAGGTCCTCACAGGAATTCCATTAAACAAATATTTGAAAATGAGTTCTTGTATGCACTGGTAAAAACAATAATTTGATTGTTGCAAAATAAAAGTAGAAGAATGAACAATAGAGGTGAACCAGAGAAAGGCCAAAACAAAGAACATCTAAAAATTCTTCTTGTTAAAGACCATGAGACCTGTATGTTCAACCTTTTTAATGTAACAATGTTTGTTTACTCTAGTAAAGTTGATGAACTAATACCACACATTAGAGCATTTTTAGGCCCTGCAAAATATTATCATGGAAAACTTTGCGGAAAAGTACAAACGCATATATCTTGTAAAATGCATTTTCTCCTTTTCACACAGTGTTACCTGCATTGTTACTTGTTAGGTCACCAGACCAAAGGTCATGGTGACCTATTGTGATCGTGTTTTGTCTGTCGCCGTGCGTTCACTTTTTACATTTTCGACTTCTTCTGACAAACCCTTGGACGGATTTCAACCAAACTTGGCAGAAAGCATCCTTATGGGAAGGCGTTTCAGATTTGTACACATCATAGAATTATCTCCCATTGGGGCACCACAAGGGGCAAAATAGGGTACATCTTTAAAAATCTTTGTGTCATGAAGCGGATGTCAGATTAGATTCTTATAAGGTATTTAGAGTCTTTAGGGCAAGGACTATCAAGTTTGTAAAAGAAAAAATAATCTGTCCAGAAATGGCTATGCTGGGGGGTGTACATAAGCTTACATAGTGACGACTTTCAAAATCTTTTCCTACCAAACCGAAAGACCTACAGCTCTGATATTTGGTATGTGGCATCATCTAGTGGACTTCTATCGATATTGTATGAATTATAACCCTAGGGTCAAAATTAGCCCGTTCCTGGGCGTCACAAGTTTAGCATAGGCTTATATAGTGAAAATTTCAGGAATCTTGTTCTCCCAAACTCGAGGGCCTAGAGCTTTTATATTTGGTACTTAGCATCATCTTGTGAATTTCTATTAAGATTGTATAAATCATGGCCCCAGAGACAGAATGAGCACATTCCCGGACATCACTAGTTTTACAAAAGGCTTATATAGTGTCTTCTTCTCCCAACCAGGACGACCTAGAACTTTGATATTTGGTATACAGCATCATCTGGTGGACCTCTGTCAAGATTGAACCAATTATTGGCTCAGGATTAAAATAGCCAATTCCCAGATGTCTCAAATTTACCTAGGCTTATATAATGAAATTTTTAAAAATTTTCTTCTCTCAAACAGAATGGCCTAGAACTTTGATATTTGGTATACAGCATCATCTGGTGGACCTCTATCAAGATAGTACAAATTATTGCCTCAGGGTTAAAATAAGCCAATTCCCGGATGTCACAAATTTAACATATGCTATTTAGTGAAAACCTTAAAAATTTTCTTCTCTCAAACAGAATGGCCTAGAGCTTTGATATTTGGTATGTAGCATCATCTTATGGATCTCTACCAATATTGTATGAATTATGGCCCTAGGGTCATAATTAGCCCACTCTCGAACATCACAAATTTCACATATGGCTTATATAGTGAAAATTTAAAACTCTTCTTCTCCCAAACAGGAGGTCTTAGAGCTTTAATATTTTGCTTGTAGCATCACCTGGTGGATCTCCATCAAGATTGTATAAATTATGGCCCTAGGGTTAGAATTTGCCTGTTCCAAGATGTCCCAAGTTTACATAGGCTTGTTTAGTGAAAACTTAAAAATCTGCTTCTCCCAAACTAAAAGGCTTAGAGCTTTGATATTTATTATGTAGCATAATCTGGTGGACTTTTATTTGTTTTTGTGCTCTTTGGACTCGGGTGATCAATAAGGCCCTATGGGCCTCTAGTTTTTAATTTAAGAACAATTTGAAATGTCATCTGTTATTTCTTTCCAATCAGACCAGTCTAAAAGTTTGCCATTTGGTTTTTATGGACGCACTATTTGGACTAGGGCCCCAGGTTCTATCCAAGGTGGCTGCAAATATCCTTTTGGAAATTTGACTCCCACCAAAGGATGGATAAATTTAAACTTATGTGGGATGAGTTATTGGAGGCTTTGAAAGAATGTAGTGGTAGCACTGGTGAGAAATACCAGATATCCATGATTAAATGCTCCAGCCTTTGTGACTGAACTAATGTTAAAAGTGGCATTCAACCCAATCATTCGTATGGACATCTATTTAAAATGATGTTGCTTTGAAGACCTCTACACAAATTGTGAATCTGAGGCCTAAATTTTGCTATGCCCAGGAGCACCAAATTTTAGCAAGATGACCCTAAATTGCTTGACTAACTTTATTTTTGTGCCTATTCATCAGCCCTTATCAATGTATAAACATAATTGGTCATTCTGATGACCAAACAAATATTTTTAACAAGTTAATAGACAAGAGGGCTGTTGGCCCTGGGGCGCTCACCTGAGATAAAGGCTCTTTTTCTTTCAACAGTCTAACTTCATGTTAAGGTTAGGATTATGAAACAAGTGGGCCACAATTACATATAAAGACTATGAACTTGGGGATCCAAAAGTCTAAATTACAAATTCCATGGCTTAAGTGCTGATTTGAAGGAAAAAACTTTTTCCATGGGTTATAATTTCAGAAATAAAAAAGAAGTCTGAACTGATGCTTCATGCCTTATCCCCCCCCCCCCCCCCCCTGGGTCTGCCCCTGGAAACCCGAGGATCATGATTTTAGCTATTTTGTAAGAGATCAATAAACTGATGCTTCGTGCATAATATCAAGGCTCTACGCCTTCTGGGTCAGGAGGAGAAGATTCTTAAAGATTATTTTGAAATTTCACTTTTGTTGCCATGACAACCAGAGTTTTTAACAGATTTCAATTTTTTTAGCTTTTTTTGAAGGGGACCACCTAATGAACATTTCTGTAAAATTTGGTTCAAATTGGCCCTGTGAATTGGGAGGAGATGTCATTTAAAAATCGTTCTTTATTTCTATACCCCCCCCCCCAGGGGCTCCGCCCCTCGGGTCCCGAGGATCATGATTTTAGTTACTTTGAAACAGGTCAATATACTGAAACTTCATGCAAAATATCAAGGCTCTACGCTTTCTGGGTCAGGAGGAGAAGATTTTTAAGATTATTTTAAAATTTCACTTTTGTTGCCATGGCAACCAGAGTTTTTAACAGATTTCAATTCTTTTAGCTTTTTTTGAAGGGGACCACCTAAGGAACATTTCTGCCAAATTTGGTTCAAATTGGCCCAGTGGTTTAGGAGATGTTGTTTAAAGAAATTGTTGACGGACGCCGGACGGACGCCGGACGGACGCCGGACAAAAGGGGATCACAATAGCTCAGTTGAGCACTACGTGCTCAGTTGAGCTAATAAAAAGACCAACAAATTGATCACATAAGCTGTAACACAGAAAATACAAGAGTATCTATTTCAGCAAGTTTGGGAATCGTAGAACAGAAATTATGATCTGAAGAGCAAGAAAATTCTCAATGAGGCCACTTTTTCTCTATATATTAGTCACAGTCACTTTATTCAGATGGAATATTCCTTATGATGACCAAAGCATTTACAGCAAATTTGAGAAAGATTTCTTGAAATTTTTGACTTGTAGAAATTGTTGAAAACAGAATACACACTGTAGAGCAGACAATAAACTATCACAAAAGCTCAACATGAGCATGTTGTGCTCAGGTAAGCTGAAAACTAAAACAAGAGCACCGCCCACAGGTGCCAACGCTCGGCTGCAGGTGCTGGAATATGCAAAAATTCGAATTAGAAATAGGGGCAAAACTCTTCCAAAAACACTTTTAGAATTATCCCCGTTGATAGTCTAGATAGCTCTTAGATGGTCAATACACATGCCAAGTTTCATGAGGATATCTTTAATAACAATAGAGATATTACCAAGGTTAAGTTTGTCTCGCCAATGCCGACCTGAACGACACCAAGGTGATAACAATATCTCTGGTTTTCTTCAAAAACAGCCGAGCTAACAAGGAAGGATAACTTAACAAGGAAGGATAACTTTTATAACCTATTATGAGAAACCATGAGATTGAATGGCTTTATATTTTGCTGTTACATTGCCTGGTGACCTTTTATTAAAAATGCTGGAATAATGTCCTTTGGGTCCCAAATGGACTGTGCCATCGCTCTTTTTTTTTTAGCAAACCATGAGGATCTAGATATTGAATGTTGTTCATCCCTCAATGACCCCAATCCTTTCAGATTCATATGATCCATTTGATTTGAGTTGATTTGAATATTTTGTAGCCCTGTTGTCAATCTAGCAGTCATATGTTCAAATCCCAACAAACGGAGTGCATTTCACTTTAGTTTAACCTTTTTTCTCCTTTTATTCTCGACACTTGTTTTGCCTTCAGTTCTGCTGTTTTCGGTGGGGATATTTGGTATATTGTCTTTGCTATTCTTTTAGGGTCATCAATTTGCATAGGTGTTTTAGCTCTTAATGGTGTTTCCTTCTAGGTGTAGTTGTTTCCAATTTGTAGTAACAAATCAGAAATGTAGAAGTAGCTTTTCACTCCCTAACAGGTATAACTGACCAGTTGTTCGCAGCTTTTGAGTAAACACGTTTTTACCTGCAATGAAAAGAAATATTTGTAAAACATCATATTGCCCTGAGACATAGTTTTTGAACCCAAGTGACCTAACACAGATCTTGACCAAAATATTATTCAGACAGACATTCTGGCAAAAAATTATGACATTTGATGCAAAAAATTTGACCTCTACAGTGCATACAAGGTTTTTAGTTCACCTGAGCATAACATGCTGAAGGTGAGCTATTGGGATCCACAAATGTCTGGTGTCAGCCAATCCACCTGTCCGTCCGTAAAAAAATATCAAAATATCCTAAACCATTACGCATAGAGCTTTGATATTCTGAAAATTAGCCCTTTTCTGTGCAATCCCTGATTTTACTACGGAAATCTTTGAAATCTTCTCCCATATCATTCAGCCTAGAGCTGTGAGATTTGGACTGTATCATCATCTACTGACTTTCTACCAAAAGACTTCAAAGAATTGCCGTATTCTGAAAATAAGCCCTTACGGTTATGGTTCTTATTCAGATAATATCTCCAACATGATATCTATCCAGCTGTCAAGTTTCATGATTCTGGCTTGTATACTTAATGAGTAATGCTCTGGACAGAAATAAAGTTTAAAAACTAGCATAGGCCATTAAATACAAAAATATGAAGTGCAGAGTTATCTTTCTAAAATACCGAGCTTCTCCATGATTTGATCTATCTATCCCTGAAGTTTCACGATTCTAGCTTCAATACTTTATGAGTTTTGCTCCAGACACAGACAGGCCCTTTGATCAACCAACAAGTGCAAAGCAATATACCCCTCTTCTTCCAAGGTGGGCATAATAATTATTAAAGTAAATAATATTAATATTTATTGAAAAAAATCCTTGCTGATACTAAATTATATTTTAAGAACACTTTGTTTATGGCCAATAATGCAAAAAAGAGACAATATGTAAAGTATTGCAGTGATCTGCCAAGGCTGCCTTTTGCACCATTGCCCCAAATATAATCATCAATGTCCTAATTGTTTTTGGGCCATGGGGACAATGTCCTCCTGGTTGTAAAGCACTATAAGCGGGATTGTTATGTGATAAATAGATTTTGTAAAACGTCCCCACTTTCTTTTATACCATTGAGACTTTTCCCCATGCTTCTAAAACCTCAGCAGATTACAGGTATTGATTTGGTTAGATCCATGCCCAGTGAGTAAATACAAGATTAAGAATAAGTCAAATATGTAATCATAGATGCATTTGAAATTTATATTTTAGTAACGAGCGAGTAACGGTGAATTGAAATTAATTTGCTAGTTCTAATCAAAAGCTATTGGTCAAAACTGACACAATGGAAATGTTAAAATCCGCTGGTTGGTACATTGGATCATAAGGATCATAGTCTGGATCATAGAAATCTTCTAGGTCTGTCAATTTCCACCCTAAATTTGGTAAGAGACAATTTTGACTGAACCCATTTCCACACAGTGACTGTTTTGGACACCCTAAAGAAAAACATTTGGGAAAACATTGTGTAAAATGAATAATTTGCTTGTTACAAGCTATTTCTTCAATTTCCACAATGTTTTCTACTAAGTAAGTGTAAAATATCTGAAATTGCAAACACTTTAAATGTCGTCTGCAACTCCTTTAAATTTAGACCAGTCTAAAAATTTTCTGTCTTAGAATGGGTTAACATTGTTTGCCCTTTCCATAACTTTGATGTAACCTTTGTCAAAGAACAATCAAAGTTGACTGGAAAAGATACATAATCGAATAACATATGTAAATAAACAGACCACGGGATAAATATTATTCAAGGTCAAAATATGAACTTCTGAGATATTTAAACTCTAGAGTATGAGCCTCAATTGGGAGCTGTACACTTGCTCTTGTCATGATGTGCTAAAATGGGTAATATTGTAAGAATTAAAATGAAATAACAGGATTCAGGTTTTATATAGCAAAGAAAAAATACAACAAAAAAACAACTTAAACAAGGTGCCAAATTGTCACAAGATACGCCCGTCACACTGCTTCATATTAACTGGGGGTTTGAATAGAACTGAGGTTATTTTGAATTAATATTTTTCGTCAAACAAAGTATGAAAAACAACAAAGGGCAATAACTCAAAATATACACTAGGTAAAGTTATTGTTCTTGTACACTGCACTCCCACTTGGTGAGCTCTATCCATCCATTAAGTTTGATGATTCTAGCTTTTATAATTTTGGAGATATACTCCGGACAAGATTCAAGTATGAAAAACAACAAAGGGCAATAACTCAAAAAATAGGCTAGGTAGAATTATGGTTCTTGTACACTACACTCCCACTTGGTGAGCTCTATACATCCATGAAATTTCATGATTCTAGCTATTATACTTTTAGAGATATACTCCGGACAAGATTCAAGTATGAAAAACAACAAAGGGCAATAACTCAAAAAAGAGGCTAGGTAGAGTTATGGTTCTTGTACACTGCACTCCCCCTTGATAAGATCTATACACCCATGAAATTTCATGATTCTAGCTATTATACTTTTAGAGATATATTTCAGACAAGATTAAAGTATGAAAAACAACAAAGGGCAATAACTCAAAAAATAGGCTAGGTAGAATTATGGTTCTTGTACACTACACTCCCACTTGGTGAGCTTTATACATCCATGAAATTTCATGATTCTAGCTATAATACTTTTAGAGATATACTCCGGACAAGATTCAAGTATGAAAAACAACAAAGGGAAATAACTCAAAAAATAGGCCAGGTAGAGTTATGGTTCTTGTGCACTGCACTCCCTCTTGTTGAGATCTATACACCCATGAAGTTTTATGATCCTAGCTATGACACTTTTAGAGATATATTTCGGACAAGATTCAAGTATGAAAAACAACAAAGGGCAATAACTAAAAAAATAGGCCAGGTAGAGTTATGGTTCTTGTGCACTGCACTCCCCCTTGATGAGATCTATACACCCATAAAGTTTTATGGTCCCAGCTATAATACTTTTAGAGATATACTCCGGACAAGATTCAAGTATGAAAAACAACAATGGGCAATAACTCAAAAAATAGGCCAGGTAGAGCTATGGTTATTGAGCACTGCACTCCGTATTGATGAGAAGAATATAACTGCCAAGTTTAAAGTCAATCGGACTTATGGTGACAGAGTTATGCTCTGGACAAAAAAGTGGACACCGCCCGGACAACCGGACGCCACGGGTGATCCCATAATACGTCCTGTCTTCGACGGGCGTATAAAAATGAAAAGATATAATAAAAAGTTTACATCAAAATCATTCTGAAAATTCAATTAAATGTTCTTCATGGTGATTTTAGAAAGAAGAAATTTACCTGGTTTTATTTGGAATAGGAATTTGGACTGCCTTTATGACCTTATCCTGAATTACAGAAGGGCCAGGTATTCTGAAAAGAAATATAAATATCAAATTGAATAATTTCATTCTTTGGAAAACTAGATGATTTCATTGAGAAAAAAAAAAATACAACCCCACCGCTCTATGTCAGAGGAAAAGCATTTTGTCATAACTTACAGATAAATTTCATTCAATAGTACCACTAGATGGAAGTAATTTGTCTGAGGGCCTAAAGGCAATTATACATTCTAAATATTGAAGATCTTGGCTTTAGTTTAAATGAGATGATTTTCAAATCTTTCCTTCTTTCTTTCTTAGTAAAATCATTGTTACCGCAAGATACGATTTATTTTCTTTACAAAGCAACTTCTTGAGTAGTTCTGTATATGATAATTTACCTTGCAGATGTCAAAGATATCTCCAGTTACTTCCATCTAAAACAAAACAAAACTGGAAGTTCATGATAAAAGAGGTTATCAGTTTTTCTAAAAGAGAAAATTTGCATTAACCCTTGTCATGCTGAACCCGGAATATTCCGGTTTGGACAGGAGGTGTAGACTAAGATCAGACTGCACTTATGTGCAGGCTGATCTTAGTCTATACCTCCTGCTTGTACTTTTCCTGCCAGAGTTGTTTATGAAGTTGATTTCTAAAAAAAAATAATTATTTTTGAACAACAAATTCTATTAGTGCTTTCAGCCCTTTGATTTGACAGCAATTCAGTAAGGTAATTTATACAGCATGACAAGGGTTAAGCCCCCTTTTTCTATGACAGAGCCAAAAATGGGAAAACCCATACAATGTATACAATGTCAGGTGACTATGAGCAATCTATAAAAAATTCATATTAATTCATTTATAAAGTAGACTGAAATATGAAAGAAGATGAAGACAAACTGTGAGACATACATAAGAACAGACAGACGCACAGAGAACATGATACCAGTATACTTCTACCTTTGGTAGTGTATGCAAAGAAAGTGATAAAAGTCAACATCATGAAAAATGGTTTATGGCAAAACTGTTGTCAGTGTTTTGAAACGCAAGTAAACTGGAAGTGTCATGTCAAGCCTTTGATGCACCATCATACTCTGGCACATTTCATTGCAGCTTTCAACAAGAAAACTTACATAAATAAATATTGGATGCAATTTGAAAATACATCATTCTATGTGGTGGAAAATATTGTGGGAAGGGAGAGATTGCTTGTTACAAGCAGTTTCTTCTTTTTTCACAATGTTTTCTCTATTACCAATACACAGCAAACGTTAAATCCTGGTTTTGTACAGGAAAGGGTTAAATGCATAGGTAGCTAGTATAAGAAAACAAGAAATAGACTGTCCAGGGACAACATGTCGTGCCCACTAATTTGTACAGACAATGATGTGCACATAATTTTTCTTAACTGAAATCTTGACCTTGGACGTATCATAAGAATCGTTTGAATCTTTTAGCATGACACTAGCAATTACCAAGTAGAACAACTATTATTTTCAAATCCATCAATAAATGTTGTTGTTATGCTCTGGACAAGGTCGTTTCACCTTCAACAGTGACCTTGACCTTGCATGTATCATATTACATTAGCATTCATCAAGAAGAACAACTGTGCCACATCATTTTCAAATCCATCTATAAATGTACCAATTATGCTGTGGACAAGATCAAACTGTTGTTTCGCCTTGGGCTGTGAACTTGGTTTTTTCACAATAAACATTTCGCTTGACTCTCACACTCATCATAGAACAAATGTGCCAAGTTATTTTCGATTCCATCCTAAATGTAGAAGTTAGGCTGCAGAGAAGGTCAATTTTCTTGTTTGCCATTCAACCGTGAACTTGACCACTGAGGCATCACAACAATTACTTCGCATGACACTCGCAATCATCAAGAAGAACGACTGTGCAAAAAAAATTTCAAATCCATCAATAAATGTAGAAGCTATGCACCGGACAAAAATCTGAATGGACAGAAGCATGCACTAACTCACAGACTAATGCATGTACTAACACCGAAAATAAATTAGACATAGATGTCTTGACAAAGACATTTCATTCTAATATACGATCTCCGTTTTAGCAAGCAAAGCAGCAGCTTTGATAGGTTAAGTTAACAGACAAAATTTTGAGGTCATCTCAAAGTTCAACGAGTGCAAACTTCCACGGGAGGCTTATCCAAATAATGGCAACGCCATAGCACAGTCAGTAGCTTGTCAGACTCCTAATCTTCAATCATGAGAGTCATGGGTTTGATCCACGTTGGCAGCACATATCCTTTCCGACATTTGTCTCTCACCATTGAGTGGATAATCGTATACCTAAGTGGGATAGCAGCTGGAGGCTAGGAAAGGATGTAGTGGTAGTACTGGTGTGAGAAGTACCAGGAATCCATTGTTAGGTGCTCCAGCCACCGCAATATGACTCGAATACTGTCAAAAGCGGCGTTAAATCCCATTCAATCAATCGATGAATAAAAAGTAGTTCTTATGTATTTTAATCTCTGCCTGTAAGTGAATTCAAAAAATTGCAAATGACAATTTCAAATTGTTGTAAATTCTGAAATATTTATCTCTCTAGGTTGAAAACAATGTGTAAAATGCAGAAATTGCTTGTAACAAGCAATTTCTTCATTATCCACATTGTTTTCCACAACTATTCTTTATCATATCGTTTGACAAAGAAGATTTCTGAACAAAACAATGCTTTGCTAGCTTACAAAGCTTTCAGTTCTTTGATTTCAAAAATACTTGACAGAATATTGCATTCAAACAACAATTGAGACAGAATTGGGTAAAAAATAATGTGTGCCATAAAAAATGGATAGATACCTCTTAGAGGGTTATATGTTAGGTTTGTTTTTTTTAGGTCTTTAGATAAGGAGAATATTTTAGGATTGTAGACAAACAGATGACAGACATTAGTCAATCACAATAGCTCAACCTAAGTGCTTTACACCCAGCTGAGCTAAAAAATGGAAGACAAATACTCTATATCCATCTGGACTGCTGATTCATCATTGTCCTCAGTCACAGGTGACTAATCAGGTTCCTTCAAAGTGGCTGTTTGTTGTGCTGGTGTCAACATTTTGAATATCTGTTTCAAGTTTGGTGTTTGGAGGGTTAGAGAAGCAACTGCATGCCCAGAACGGCTTTTCCATATACCTTTGCAATAATGAATTATACACATTCTCAGAAGGAGAAATTACTATTAGGATTTCAAAACAATAAATGATGTTACTAGTATTGTGTTAAGAACAGTTACATCGATTCTCCGTTGCCAATGTTACTGGAAAGCAAAATTTTAGACTAAAACAAATTAAAATAAGTTGAAGTTGACAATTTGAAGTTCAAAAAAATTGAAAGTTTTGGCTACTAGGGTTGAAATATTTTGAATAATGAAGAAATACCTTGTATCAACCTATTTCTTCCTTTTCCAAAATATTTTCCAGTGTTCATTTTAGGATTTTGAAAAAGTTGTTGGGGATTTCAGTGCACACAATTGAGACATGTTTGGTATTTCATGCCTGTTGTTTATAGAAAAAAAAAAAAAAAAAAACTAAATATGGGGGATATTTGAAAAATTTGGGGATCACCCAATCCCCCTGCCTAGAATTAACACAGGTTTTCTTAGGCATCTTTTATTGACTGGATTGTGTGGGGATGGGCTAAATGTTATGAGAACAGATTTATAATTATCAGTTATAAGTGTATACTAGCTGGGACTTCATGACTTTGTACATCAGTATGCAGTTGCAGAAAACTGTAATCTATATCTACATTTTTTTAATTGAAATAGAAGGAAAGATAAATAGCACTTTCACATTAATGGAATAAATATTCTACAATTGTATTTCAGCATTATGCATGGTCCTCACTTCTTGGGTTCCTGCAGGGCTCAGTGGGTAGGGCTGCAGACTCATAATCCGAGTGAAGACTATGTTTAATGGTTCTATTCCTGTCACATACATGTAGTTATATCATTTCCTTGGGGTTAAATTTCAAAGTCCTAAACTGGTATTGGTGATACTAAAGAAGCACAACAGTAAGAACGTCACTGTGAAATATTGCTAAAGCAGCATCAAATTCAAGAATTTTCAAATATCATGCAACATCAGTTAATCAACAAAAGTAATTTTAATGGTCACTAACAATAAAGTATTAATAAATAAGTAAAAAAAAAGGATAACTTGTCAAACTATTTAACTCATTCCCACAAAACAGCATTTTAGACTGGTCCAATCTGAAAAGAGTTGCATACGACAATTTAAAGTTTATGGATTTTTTTTAATTTTTTTCAACTAAATGGGTAGAAAACAGTGGATAAACTGAAGAAACTGCTTGTCACAATTTCTTCAGTCTACACTTGTTTTCCCAATTGCTTTTCTTTAGGGGCGCCCAAAAGCGTCACTGTCTGGGAATGGGTTAACTGAAAGAATTTCATGCAGGAAAAAAGATCAACAGGAGCCAAGTTGACCATCGCCCCTAAATTTTAGACTGGGTCCCACAATTTTCAGTGCATATGCCCATACCTATAATGTTAAGTATTGCATTTTTGCAATATGGGCACTGCCTGAGTTCAAATTGTTGCTCTGGCACCACATTTTACAGACATGACCTTTATTGGTCTCTTATGTGTGATGAAAAAATAATATGCTCTATCATTTGTATATAATGTCATATCTACACATTTTTTGTGAAGCATCATGTGTTCATTGGGCCTACTCTTCCATAAATCATGCTTTCTTCGTATCCGTATTGTGGTGTAGTATTTCAGACGGAGCTGTAATTCTATGTATTGTCAAAACTCAATTATCATGCATACCTATGTTATCGTGCATGGCCCCTTAGGAGCCCCAGTGAACTTTGGTGACCTTATTTTTTCACAGGCTGTTTAGTTTTTGGGGCCCGTAACTGTTGCTGTGAGAAACACCCATACCATACAGCACACTTTACTTAAACACAAGGAGATGCAAAATTGACCCCCAAATAATACATTTCACAAAATAGGGGACAGGGGATAAATTTAACATGAGTTTTCATAACTCTAAACTAAAACTTACATCAAATAAATATTCTAGATTAATTGTTTAAAAGAAAAGATGGATGACAAAAATTGAAACAATAAATTTGCTTCTTTTTGGTTGTCATAGACACTCTCTATTGTAAGATGTATGATAACTGCAGAAGCAATCTAAAATTTCTAAAGGGTCAACAAGGCAACTTTCAACATAAATTTCATGTAGAAGTTAAGAATAGAACTGGATAAAAACTTTACTAAAAGATAAATTAAATGTATGTAAGATATATAAAAACAATTTTCATCAGATAAAAATTTTTTTTGATTGGTACTAAACCCCAGGTTCCTTACATGCACGATAATTGAGGTGAAGAGTATATTTGCTCAAAATTTCTTGCGTTCTCGTGAGGGCATGTGAAGTTCGAAGAATCAATGGTACGATAAAACAGATCGGAAAATTCGAGACAAACGAATCAATAAATGTTTATGATTTTACTTCTGTATGAATTAATGTGAAAATAAACCGAAGTTAGCTCAAATAAATGGCAGTGGGGTGATGCAAAACTTACTTGTCGATCAAAATTTCCGCGACCGCGCTGTCGTTGGTAGCTCCTATTATCTCTTTCAGCTCCTTCCATCGATCTATCTGGTCGCCAATATTTATCTGTCAAGATCTATATTTATGTTGTCGAAGAGCCTGAGCCCTTTTTCCGAGCTGTCGCTTTTATGTTTATGTCTTCCCATTTTGAAAAGAGTGACGCGTGATTTTCCTTGACCATGACCTCTATGTACGTATGCTGCGCATGCGTTAGTCTTAGGCTCGAAATTTAAAATAGATTTTAGGCGTCTCGCTACGCGTAATTTTTTGGGAAGGGAATTACACAAAAATCAAGATTTTACTTATATTTTTTACGATATTCCTCTGGTGAAACGTCTTTTATCAATCCAATCTAAGCAGTAAACACATCGATTTCCGAATTTTCGAGAATTTTTTTTAATTTTCGCAATTCAAAAATCTGTGCAAGAGCCGCTTTAAACCCATTCCCAAACAACACAATTTTAGACTAGTATAAACAGAAAGAAGTTGCAGACGACAAAACAAAGCGGGATTAAGTTGAAAAGTAAGGGTTATGTGAGGTAGAAAACATTGTGAGAGAAGAAGAAATTGCTTGTAACAAGCAATTTCTTCTTTCTTACAATGTTTTCAAAAGCTATATTTCTTTGACACGTAAAATTGCGGGATTGTGTGGTAATGGGTTTAACATTAACTCTACCACAATGTGTGACGTCATGTACAAATTGCAAGGCTATCAAACAAAAATGTCATTTGTGGATACAGTAAACCAATTTACTGATCGCCGCTGTCAAAAGAAAAATCAAACAAAACCTCCAAAACTATTCAATATTCAAAATTCCTAGATTAGACCGGAATTGAACTTTGACCTGCGACGTTTATGAAAAGCTATCTTATTAGTCTGGCCATAGTTACGGTGTGCTACTTTTTGTTACATGTTACTGAGCATAAATTTTGCACCCTCAATACCCCCTCACAAAATCATACAAACAATAACACCCCCCCCCCAAAAAAAAAGACAACCCCAAACAACAACAACAACAACCCAACCCTCGCCGTTTACTATCGAAGTTGTATTTCAGTATGTTTGGCGAGCGATCCGTCAATTCACAGACCAATTCATGTGGCAATCATCTGGGTCTCTATTGCCCTAGTTATACAAGAATAATTGCATATCTCACACAGGATTGCTATCAAGTGTCCAACATTTAATGATCTTAGAAATAAATTCATTCCTAATTTTTATACCAAAAACCCAAGTATTTTTAAATTCATAAATTTATTGCGCGAATCAGACAAGAAAACCCTTCATTGACTTTCACTATTCCTTAAAGAAACATTTAATGAAAGAAAGAAACTGTTGAGTTCTTATTAATTAATACTATATTATCGAAGATGTTATCAAAAATATTTAATTCTCAGCTATGACAGGGATCCAACGGTTTATGTTTAACACACTTGCCGTCGGACCCAGGTCTTTGCTGGCCCAGAATATTATATGTATACAAATCTACGTTTTGTTTATTATATTTTTCAACAATAGAAAATAGCTCGTCCTCTACCAAAAAACATACCACGTGATGTATGTTTAATATGTTTGTAAATATGTTTTGTATTGACAATGTACTTTGTGCACGTCTTGAATAAATGTTCCGTTCTGTTCTGTTCTGATTAATAAGTCCTTAAGATTACAATTGAATCCACGAGCTTTGGACCTCAAAATATACTTGACAGAGGAGAGAAATTGCATTTCACTTTTCTTGCATTCTTTTTATCTCTTCCTTATCGATCATGTTCAACATTTAGAATATAATCCAACACCTTTTAGATAAAATTCAAGTATTCGACATAAAAATGAAATTGTAATGAAACTGAATCAGGTTTTCGGAAATCCCCTGGTCATTTTCGACATGAACAATATTTAGAAATTACTTAAAACTAAACAAATGTATGTCTGTGATACGATAGCATATATATAAAGCACTTCCCCTTAATAAAAGCATTGCTCTGAGTTCGTGTTCTTTTAGTGTTTTTACCTTTTGAATGAATAATATAAAAGTATCAATGAAATTATGCATGTGTCCTTTCAAATCACTATGTTTTTGGAAAACCTCATCGGAAAAGGAGAGCAGTCTCCCACAAATATATTCTGAATCTAGATTTAAGAATTCTATTGACATTGCATTATCCATGTTACCACAATCAAAGATTCCTTCGAACTCAACATTTCAATAATCCAGAAGTTGTTGTTCGGGGAAAAACAACAAACATATAACATAAATATTGCAAGAAAACTTTTACCTTTCTAAGAATGTTTTTAAAGCTTTTTTTTTTTGAAACACTACAATGTCTATAATAGATAATTGAAAAAAAAAAGAGAGAAAAAGGTGATGACTGGCTTACCGGGCAGAAACCATGCAGATACAATTTTGTAGGATCAAGTATAGGAGTTAACTCCCGATTCCTCTTATGGCAGATATAGCAATCGTAAACTTTTGTTCTGAAAATTACTCTCGAAGAAATATGTCAATGCATCAACTTAGCATCTTCCCCCAAATTGAATCGTTCCCGGTTTATCAGCCATTGAGGGTGAAATTACGCGTAATTCTGTAGTATAATAAATTGTTCCCTTATCGTAATCTTATAATTTACCAGTAAAAAATAGTACTCATTGGGAGGGTAGATTATTTCATTTACACCAAAATGGCGAAAAATTTTCTAACTCTTCTTTCCTATCTGATCTTTTAATCTATTAAAGTGATTTTATTTAACGAAAATGCATAATATTTAATGCACTTATAATAAGCATTAGATTTTTTTTGTTTGAAAAGGTCATATTTTCAGAAAGTCTTTTCCTGACTTATCATCATGTTAATTTATTGAATAGATGATATTCTGTTCTCTGTCGTTTTTTTTCTTTGAAATATCAGACACGATTTCAGCAAATTCTATCCATTATTTAACAATTTTGGTCCATTTTATGCCAAATTTGAAACAGAAATTGGATTATAAAAACTTCACTTTTCTCCAGAAAATACATGGAAACCTCCCTGATTTTTTTCAGCATGGTATCTCAATTATAATCTAAACATGGTATCAGTTTTATAAGGACTGCAAGGCCGCGGTCATAGCGCAATTCGTAGCGCTCTCAATTATGAGGTCCAGGGTTCGATCCCAGCAAATATCCATTTCGTCATTTGTCTCCCACCAAGTCCAAAATTTTGAAAAACAGTAAAAGGTTAACAAACTAACCTCAAACAGCATTTTATCTAAACCCTGCAATAACGTTTATTTTTGAATTGCCAGTAAGTAGAAGAGCAATCACACCTTAAGTTACACATAGCACTATTGACAAATCGCTGGCCCCGGAAATTTACTCATTTGACCATGACAGCTCCACAGGAAGTCAACCTTCGATTTAAACGGCGTAAATTTGTAAAAAACTATGGTCAGTAGCATGTAACAAAAAAGTTGAATCGTTGGTTGGCGACCTTAACGTCGTAACTACAGCTTGAATTAGCTGTAGCTACGACGTTTGGGTCGCTAAACAACAAAAATGTATCACACAATGTCGGAGTTTAAATCTCAATTCCGGGCCAAATGAATAATTCGATAAATTCCTTCATTGACATCCGCGATTTGTCAATTACATTTAGGAGCAATTTGTTCAAGTCATGGGCAGATAATTCCGGAACCAATGGACGCAATAAAAGCCTCATGCTAAAGAAGTCATCAAACAGCATCGTTTGGCGTGTAGAATGCCGTAAATACAGCTTTATTCAAGCGGTATTTACGATATCTTGCAATCCCAATGACGATATATCTACTATGGTTTCAATTAATTCTGAATGTAATTGTCGGAGAATTCGCCCCCCCCCCAAAGAAAAAATCAAGCTATTTGCCAATTGCAATTACACTCTAAATTCAAATTGATTTCATGCAAAAAGGACATCATTGAAATTCATCGTGGCAGGTTTTTGTTTATTACAATGGAAACTGTAGGAGGAACGCAAAAACTGTATTTTAAGCATTAGTTTTGCTAAGTGAAGGAAAGAAATTCCGACAGTAATGTACTTAGCATAATAGGGATTCACTGTAGCAAGTTGCAGTTCAAATGTAGGAGGATATTCTCACTTACAAAAAAAAAAAAAAAAAAAACGGACTGAAGCACGGCCGGTGCCATAACATAATACAACACTTAGTGCGAATAAAAACGACAATGTGTAACCGCGTCTACCTAAAAAGGACAAATCCAATCATGCAGTTTCGAAAAGAGGTACCCCCCGCTTCCAAATTGTCTTCTGGTAGACCGGGATATTAATTTCATTCCAACTCCATGAACGATGTTTAATATAATCCAGATGTAGTTAATGGTAATCTAAGATATAAAAAAGTAACATTGTGTAAACGCAGATCAGTCTGAAAAGTGTCTTATCCCTTTCCTATTTTGCAAAATTTAGACCTGTCCATATTTCAAACCTTTCTGCAGACGAAAATTTAAAGAGGATTTGATTTGAAAAATAGCCAGTCATTAAGGTAGAAAAAATGTAGATAAAGAAGAAATTGCTTGTTACAAGCAATTTCTTCATTTTCTACATTTTTTTCTAAACTACCAAATCACAGGGGTGTAAAACCAAGGGATTGAACAGGAAACGGTTAGAATTTATGGTCGCGACTTCTGACAATTTTGTCTGTTTTAAGTCTTGCGAATCTTTAACTAAGAAGTGAAATTTGAAATAGGGATATCAATGCATCCATAATGGAATTTAATTATTTTGATAATAAGATTTTCAACCATTGATGGACATAACATAAACAGAAATCAAAGTATTGAAAGTACTTTAAGCTAGCAAAGGATCGTTTTGTTTAGTAATCTTTTTTTTGTCAAAGGTTGACATGATAAATAAACGAGGTTAAAGTAAACAAAGAGTTAACACATTACAAATGACAAAATCTTAGACTGGTTCAAAAGAAAAGAAGTTACATACGATAATTTTAAGTTGGTGGTATTTAGAAAATACCATTGTAGGATAGAAAACATTGTGGACAATGAAAAAAATTGTTTGTTATCAGAAATTTCTTCATTGTCCACAATGTTTTCTAAAGCTTTTTTTTCTTGAGATGCTTATAAAGCGGGATTGAGTGGGAATGGGTTAAATATCATTCTTTTGAAAGATTTCTCTGTTATTTGAATAGCGTTTGTAATATTCATGAAATACACAAGAACTACTTTTTGGCGTAGGCTTTCAATAGATTTAGTGGTTAAGCCTCCAGTGATAGTTTGTACTCGTTGAACTTTGAGAAGACCTCAATATTTTGTCTATTACCTTAAGCTATCAAAGCTGACACTTTGCTAGCTAAAAATAACGAATTCCAAGTTTTACATCTATAAGGATTTTGATTTCCTTTGGACTTGGTTTGATACAAGAACAATTTCAAAATTTGACTCAAATATTCGGAAGATTCCCAAAATGATTTTGAAAATACTCCTAGGCTAAATAACTATACATCTAAGAAAAAATGAGACTATTTTTTTGTTGTTTTCAGTAAGGTGTGAACCACAAACTTAATCACACTGCACGCGATGAATACGCGATGTTTAACACGCCAAACAAACACAAACGTTTCACATAAATTTCGGTCAATGTCGGATTTCACTTCCGGCTTAAATGAATGATTTGATTGCCCTTAAGATTTTTCAGCTATGATCTGCCAATAGCAATTGCTGGAAATGTCTCCTACAGACTTTTTTGTATCGTATGAAACAAGTCTATATTTTAGATTTTGGGAATAACACGCCAAACAAACACAAACGTTTCACATAAATTTCGGTCAATGTCGGATTTCACTTCCGGCTTAAATGAATGATTTGATTGCCCTTAAGATTTTTCAGCTATGATCTGCCAATAGCATGCAATTGCTGGAAATGTCTCCTACAGACTTTTTTGTATCGTATGAAACAAGTCTATATTTTAGATTTTGGGAATGGAAATATAACCTTTGCTAAACGACAGACATTAAATTTGTTTTACATATTTTTATGTTTTCTCATTTCATCACAAATCGTAAATGCGGAAAGTAGATACAACAACAACAATTACAAAAATAAAGCCCCAATTGACCAATCGCCGGCCCAGCCCAATGACTTTCTAAGCCCCGCCTATTAACTCCGACACTAAGTTCCGCTTCGATTTTGACGGCGTCATTTTGCAAAATTTATGGCCAGTAACATTTTACAAAAAAGTAAAATGGTTGGTTGGTGACCTAAACGTCGTAACTACAACTTGAACAAGTTGTAGTTACGACGTTTAAGTCGCCAAACCAACAGTGAAGGTTAACAAAAATGGCGGCAATGTTGGAGTTGATAAGCTCAGGGACGGACTGAATGAATTATTTGATTGTTCGGTTTATTCCTTGATTTACAGACGTGATTGTTCAATTAGGTTATAATTTAAAGTAATTGCTAACAGTAAACGTTGACATATCATTCTTAGACTATTCAGTGCAGTTATTGTTTGAGTCGCTTAAAAACATTGTGTTCAGTTTTCTCTTCAATAGGTTTTTAGTACTTTGATATTTTTTAAAAGTAATGGTCTTTTATAATCACATTACAACCTGTTCCAGAGCCGTTATGATTACTTGTTCAGAGATAAAAGAAAGTGTGACGTCACATGCACGTGCTACCAATTAGACAAACCTGGGTTTATTTACTATAACTGAGTGGATTTGTAAACGTAAAATTGACCTGGCGTTCTAAGTACAAAAACATGGCTCATAATAAGAATTAGTCACCGTTGTCTAGATTGTACTGTGAAATTGCTAAAAAGTACAACAGTCCCTAACTTTGTATTTGTCCTCTCCTTGTAATTATTTTCAGACAACAGCCAAAACAATGAAAAACTATTGGCGGGTCGCTGGCCACGCCCACTGACCTCCGACATTGCGGTTGAACTGAAGTAATTAATTAGTGACTAAGAGTATGAAATACAAGGCGAAACGTTAGTTAGGGATGTAAACGTCGCAACTGCAGCTTGGAATTGGTAGTGTTATGGCGATTAATTCGTCAAACCATCAGAAACGCTCACGTAAATACTGGAAATCAAATTCAGCTTTCGATCTAAATAAATGATTTTATCGCCCAATGTATTATAGATTTACAGAAGCGATCCGTCGAAACAAACCTCTGATTGGTTGATTGGTTGATTGGGTTTAACGCCGCTTTTAACAGTATTTCAGTCATATCGCAGAGGCTGGAGCACCTAACAGTGGATTCCTGGTACTTCTCGCACCAGTACTACAATTACATCCTTTCCTAGCCCCCAGCTGCTATCCCACTTAGGTTTACGATTATCCACCCATTGGTGACAGACAAGTGTCGGAAAGAATATGTGCAGCCGCCGCCATGACATCCAAAGATTGAAGATTAGGAGTCTGACCACAAACCTCTGAACATGCGTAAGTCAATCTAGTACCTAGGATCGGGCATATTGACGCACCTAAGAACTAAAGCTTCAGAACATATTGTGAAAATAAAAGAGAAACTGTTTATCAAAACCATTTTTTTCTTTCCTATATAACATTGTTTCCTACGTTTTATTTCCTTTAATTTTCAGTTTAACCCGTTCCTGTTTTTGGACATTTTAGACTAGTCCAAATTGAAAGATGTTGCAGACAACAATGAAAACTGGATGTCAATTGAAATGAAACCATCCTAAGTGGAAGAAAATATTGTGGAAAAAGGAGAAATTGCTTGTTACAAGCAATTTCTTCTTTTTCCACAATGTTTTCTCGAGAATAAAATCACAGGAACGTAAAAGCCCGTGTTTGAACGGGAAAGAGTTAAACCAACTTTGCCTGCAACACTTTGAATTTTTGTTAACATAAATTTTTTTCGATTGATGATAATCACATAAGACATTACTTGAAATACTAAGAAACTTTTTGTCTTGTCTTACCCGGCAGCAGCATGCCTGTAATCTTGGTTGTCATCCTTGTTGGGTCTGAGGTATGAAGTTATGGTGACTTACCGCCAGTGTACGAGATCATTTCATGGGAGTACAATGCTTACAATCTAAATATTTGAACAAGTGAAGTTGGTATTAAATCAAAATAATTATTTCGACGGTGTTTTAACAAACGTCTTAACTACAGCTTAGAATAAGCTGTAATTACGAAATTTTTAAAGGACGTGGACGATTTTTGTTTTAACGGCCCGACGATAGGAATTTTCCGTGTTGGGCTATTTTCTGTTGACCGGATTTTAAAATCAAAATAAGCGCCATATGGATAAATTGTATCAGTTTAAACAAGTTCGATGACAATTGACCAATCACGACTGTCTCGACCAATCAAATAATTCATTCAGCCCGGAATTGAGATTGGAACTCCGATATAGGCCGCTATTTGTGTGAAACATTTTTGTTGGTTTGGCGACTTAAACTTAGTAAAGCTGTAGTTTCGACGTTCAGGCCACCAACCAACCATTCTACCTTTCTTTTTACTGCATGCTACTGGCCATACATTTTGCAAATTAACACCGTTTGAAATCGAAGCGGGACCTCCTGTTGGAGTCAATGTACATGGCCAAAGGAGTAAGTGGGCGGGGCCAGCGATTAGTCAATTGTATAACAAGTCAACAAGAAGCATTTCAAGATTGATGTGGCATACTAGGAAAAAAATAAAGTATTGGAAGGGGCTAAGGTAGAAATATAGGTTGGTGTTCTAATTACGTGTAAAAAATCAGTACAGATAATGTGTCGTTTTCAAACGGAAAAAATAGACTGGTCCAAATTCAAAGAAGTCATAAACGATAATTTCAAGTTGATGTTAATAATCTATATCCTTTTGGATAGAAAACATTGTGCATAACGACGAAATTACTTGCTACAAGCAATTACTGCACTTCACGCGATATTAAAAAAAAAAAAAAAAAAAAAACTGTCGTAAAAAATGGTAATATGTGAGAATGAGTTAATCCTTTATCCCATTTCAATTGTAAGGCACAATTACGAGTATCGGATCACGTATGCAAGAAAATGAAAAGATCGTGTTTAGGTGGTCTTTGATTTTAAACTATATTGTACATAATATTATAGTTACGGTTTACCATCCTAATCATAAGTGAGGTACATTTTATTTTTACGAGTGTTTGGGTTAAGTGTTATTGGAATAGAGCAGTTACTGAAGACCATTATGTTTTTACGAGGCTGATATCCAGGGCAGTTCTGGCAACGTTTCCAGGATGTGTCTATTTCATAACAACTACTGATGTGCGTGGTCACACGCGATGAACTTGGTTTTCAACTCTTATTACTCATTAGTTTTGTCCTTAAAACTGTCAAAAATAATTTATTAGGCTACTGCTATATGTTTCCTTTATTAACCCTTTCCCGTACAATCACTTATTTTCACGATCCATAGGTTTTGTATTGGAGAAAACATTGAAGGAAAAGAAGAAATTGCTTGTAACAAGCAATTTCTTCTTTCCCTACGATGTTTTCTACCCTTTACAGTGGTTATTTTTCAATTTAAATGCACTTTGATTTGTTGTCTGCAGCCTCTTCCAAATTGGAGCAGTCTAAAATTTTTTGTACGGGAAAGGGTTAATGTGTGCTTTAAGTTTTTTTGTAACATTCGTATGAAACGATTGTCATTTTAAATGAAAGTAGGGAAGAAGTTAAACAGTATGCACTATATCTCAAAGAAAACTATAATAATCATACTAACTCTTGTCATGCTAAATAGATTCCCTTTTAGTAGAATTTCAAAGGGTTTAAAGCACTGGGAACATTAGTTCCTTTGGTCAATAATTCCTTGTGAAAATAATTCTAAAGACTTTTTCCGCAGGAAAAAACAACAAGAACAACAACAACAACAACAACAACAAAAAAACAAATACCCTCCCCCGAAAAAACAAAACAAAACAAAAAAAAAAAAAACAGTGATGTAGACCAAGATCAGACTGCACTTATGAGGATGCTGATCTTTGTCTTCATCTCCTGCCATAACAGGAATATTTCGGGTTCAAAATTACAAGGGTTAAAGTATTGTTTATTCTTGACATTATAATTAAATTTGTTTTAATGTGTCTTGTGATTAATGCTAATTTTATGATTTTATAAAAGAAAGTTCCCAATTTCATTTCTTTCCGCAATCCAATATATTTTGTTTGTGTAAAATGAATTTTACAATAGTCTCCTTAAAGCGACTGATTTGTATTCAAATGTTATGGAAAAAAATCTTAATAAAATGGGATTAGAAAGTGCATAAACAATAGTAAAAAGACACCTGTTTCGCAGTATACTATGGCGCAATGAATGGGTCAAAAGTCCATTTTAGGTAGTTCGCGCTAAAATAAACGCTTGCACGCGTGAATTATACATAAGCACTCATAATATAGTCGTGCGCGCATAATTTACTGAGAGTTCAAGGGTATGCGCGTACGCCTGAATTACAAGTGCGCGCACAATATGAAGGTATTTACCTTTTACGCGTGCACGCTCATATTTTGAAAGTGCACGCGTTAGATAACGCGTGCACTTTCAAAATATAAGCGCGCGCGCTTAAATTAAACGGGTTTACATGTATTATTTACGCGCGCACACGTTCTTTGCGCTAAGACGACTCAAAGGGGTCTTTTGACCCAAACGGTACACCATAGTATACAACTCTTTAAGGTCTACACGTGACTAATTCCATACGTCATGATGGCACCACACGATGATACATATATGCGTTTGATAGGCGGCTGTTTTCGAATATTTTTTTTGTTTTTTTTCTTTGATGCAAAAAGGCCTAACCAGTGACTGCCACATTATATTATCCGTGGTCAAGGGAAACATATCAACGTTTTAACCAGACGAAGAAATTTTAAGCTGGTTCTAATTTAGAGAAGTTTCTGGTTAATGAAATTTAAAAAAAAATGTATTTTGATGTAGAAACTGTGTGAATAATGAAGATATTGCTTGTAGCATTTTCTACTACATTTCCAAAAGTTTTTTAGGGGCGTAGTAATTTTCAGTGAAAAGGGAAGTCATTACAACATTTGAATTTTCCGAAGTCATAAAATAAAGTCATTTAGTCATGTTTTCCTGGATTATTTAATTCGTAAGATATTTATGAGCTTCATGTTCCTTGCGATATCTTACAATTCTCCCACAGAAAAAGTTTTCCTTTATCATAAAGATAGAGAATACTCAATGAGTTGTCATATACTGAATATATTAAACGAGCAGAGATATAGTTAACAGGGGGTAACAGCATTCTAAAGTATTATTTTCTGAACGAAACCCTATGTTGTGGGTACTCATTTGAATCGTCTCGTCGAGACGATTCAAATGAGTACCTACAACATAGGGTTAATGACCAGTATTATTGAATTATTTAAATCAAAACTACTAATTACATCACCTATCTGGTGGTCTGTAAACAGACTAAACTGACACTATGTGAAACTTCATAATAGAGAATATTTGTTTCAGTGTAATATCGATTTATCTTTCATTTTCTGAACAATAAAAACTATATTTTCACAAGTGGCGGAAACTTTTGATTTTGTGGATGTATGAATTTCCACTCCGATATGAAAAAGAATGAATCTCTATATACTGAACTAAAATCAAATTACATGAAATCGTTTTAATAATGATACCTTTAATTTACTTTGAGTAATTTGCCTGTAAATGCTTTCAAACTTACTTTGAATGGCGGTCCGCTGGAAAAGTGAAGGTAAATGCACGGAGAGCTGGAAAACTCGCTGTATGGACTGTGTTTATTGACCTCGGCCGAAATATTTCAAACTTGTCAGGAGGATAATCTTAAGTTGCGTGTCACAGATGATAGATATCTGGCCCCGCAGTTCGAATCAGCTATAAACTGATATTAGTTTGTTAACAAATGGTCAGGGACATAAAACATAAGACAAATCTTTGGTTCGCTACATTAAATTAGCAATAATTACTGTGTTTAGTTAGCAAAACGCACAAAATGTTCACATAAATATCGGAGGTCAATATTCTCTTCCTGTCCAAAATATTTATTACATTAGTCAATCGATTTTTGATCCGTCAATTCTTTGAGCCTTATCATGCTGAATTAAACCATCTAGAGACTCAACTTAAAATCAAAGGACTAGATGCACTGAAAGCACTAGAGTTGGTTAATATTTATTGTGATAATTCATCTAGCTAAACAACTCTAGTTCAAAAATTAACATACAGGTGGTGTAGACAAAGACCAGACACATGTGCAAGCTAATCCTTGTCATATCTTCTAACAATACAAGTATATTCCGGGTTCAGCATGACAAGGGTTAACGCACATATTTCACAGATGGTTCGTTTCTCCGCGACGGGTCACAAAATGAGGGTAGTCCCGAGACGTGTGGAGATGATTTATGGAGTTTGCGTCTTCTGATTCTGGATAATGTAAACAGATCCAACATACGGTAAATGAGTAACTGTACTCCACCACTCTACCAGACACAGCGTCGTCTTGGTAAACAAGAACTTTCAAGAGGTACTGGCATGGAGAGTGTCTGGAGAGAAAACGACCCAAACACTCTCGAAGAGATTAAAAAATTAAATCAAAGTACTTAAAGTCCTGTAAGCTAGCAAAGCATTGTTGAATTTAGAAAATATTTCTCTTTTTGGGTAGAAAACACTGTGGACATTGAAGAAATTGCGTGTTACAAGCAATTTCTGCATTGTCCACAATGTTTTCCAAAGCTTTTTCTTGAGATGCTTAAAAAGCGGAACTGAGTGGGAATGGGTTAAATAACATGTTTTTGACAAAGTTCTCTACAATTTGAATAGAGTTTGCAATATTCCTGAAATGCATTAGAACTATTTTTTTTATGGCGTAGGCATTCCATGGATTTGGTGGTTAAGCCTCCAGTGGTAGTTTGCACTTGTTTAACTTTGAGAAGACCTCAAAATTTTATCAGAAGCTAGAAGGTGAGAACATGTACACAGGGGTGTGGAATTTACATGCTTGACTTGTCCGAAAATGATGCGGACAAGCACATTTTTCAAGATAACTTGTCTGGGGACAAGTAAATACCAAGGCAAGTTTTGGAATGTTATAAAATTGTATATTAGAAACTTATCATAATGTTTATATTGAAGGATATACATTATTGTAGTTAATGAAGAAAATGATGGTTTCCGTCATTTTTCTTCAATACACAATGTTTTCTTAAAATTTACCGCTTCACTTTTTTGCGAACAAATTCTGTTTAAATTTGGAAAATAGTATCTTACTTATATTTCAACACCACTGATGTACGTTGTTGTAAATAAATATTTCCTAATGAGACGGTTAATCCATTACCACACAATCCCGCATTTTTACGCGTCAAAGAATTATACATATTGAAATCATTGTGAGAAAAGAAGAAGTTGCTTTTGATGATCAATTAAGAAGAGGCTGAACAAAGAAAAATATTCAAATGCAGACAACCATCTACATTTGTAGCTCTGATAAATTTGAATTTTAGAGTGTTGGAATTTTCACCCATTTTTATAGAGGGTAATTAAGTAGACCATTTCCTCCATTTGGTATGGACACTTTTACCTCACAATATTTCTATTTTTGAAATATCATTTCTTGTTGATTTTGCCCAAGAACTTATTTCTTTTATCAAATATTTGTATCACAAAAATCCATATTATGATTTTGGTGAATGAAAAAGGTTGTAGATGAAATATTTGACATTTGGTCTTCTTACTTGGGATATGACCGTTTTAATAATTATGTTCTGAATTTTTATGCTCCCCGAAGGGGATGTCTGTCCGCCCTTTCTTCCGTCCGTCCATCCATCCGTCCGCCCTGATTTCTCCACCATTCTTGAGAAAAAATAGATAAAAATTCAAATATGAATTCCTAATGATATTGCGCCAGCGCATTCTTCCAGGTTTTCGATAGCTTCAAGGTCAAGGTCAAAGGTTAAAATTGACCCTGTCCACAGCATAGCTCCTTCAATTGTAGATGCGTTTCAAATAACGTCCAGAAATTGTTGTCTATGATATGTACATATACTATTTGGAAAAATAGTCAGATGGATCCAAGGTCAAGCTCACAGTCCAGAGTCCAACGTTGAAATTAAGTATATCCAGGGTATAGCTCCTTTAATTTTGTATTGATTTCGAAATAACGTTTCATAATTATTCTCTATCATGAGTAGATGTGCAATTTGAAACAAATCTTCAGATAGATGCTTTAAACATTGATGGATTTTAAAATAACTTTGTACCATGAGTAGATTCACCATTTCAAGAAATAATTTAGATAGTTCCAATGTCAGGTCACAGCTAAAGGTCGATCGTGACTATTTTGCATGTCCAGATCATAGCTCTTTCAAAGATAGAAGGATTTCAATATGACTTAGCACAATATTTCTCCGCCATAAGAAGATGTGCCACAAGAGGGAAAAACAAACAAACAAACAAGAAAACATAACAAACAAACACAAAAAAACCCCAAACAAACAAACAAACAAACAAAAAAAACAAAACAAAACAAAAAAAACCCCCAGAAAGCTAAAAGGTCACATCCCAAGGTCGAAAGTTAAAATTAAGCATGTCAAGAGCAAAGCTCCTTCAAGGATAGACGGCTTTCAATATAATTTGTCACAATCGTTCCAAGTCACGAGAAGATGTGCCATTTGGGAAAAACGGATTAAGGTCACAGCTCAAGATCAGATTTCGAAAATAACAATGTCAGGAGCATAGCTTCTAAAAATATGAATTGATTTCAAAATAACTTAACACAATTGTTCTCTGTCATGAGTAGATGTGCCGTTTGAAATAAATCTTCATAAAACTTTAAGATCAAAGTCACAGCTTAAGGTTGAAGGTGAAAAATTAGAATTTCTAGGGCATAGAACCTTCAATTATGGGTTGATTTCGAAATAACTTTACACATTTGTTCTCTATCATGGATACGCCAGATGTGTCATTTAAATATTATTCATATAGTTTCAAGGTCAAGGTCACAACTAAAGGTCGAAATTTAGAATAAGGCATGACCAGAGCATAACTCCTTCAATTATAGATTATTTTCAATAACCTCTATTTTTCTTTAATTTCCAATAATTTACTTTATTTGGGAACTCAATGACCTTTATACAGGCTGCTTGCCTAACACATGTGGCCTCCATGAGAGGTTTGAGTTTATAGCGTAAGTGGTTAATCGCATGACTATAAATCTTAAGTCTCTGTTTCGAAACTTATTTTTTTTTCACTATTCTTTTTATTACTTTTGAAATAATTTTAGCTATTTATACCAACATTACACCGACCAGTATAAAAAAGTGCAGGGCTCATATTTTTAATAAATATAACTTATATATCTATGTTCATTAATTGACAGAGGATAAGAAAGAAATGAAACGATCAGATTATATGATATAAAAGAAAAGGTGAGTAAAGGATTAACCAATCGTGGCTGTCAATCAAATAACCAATCGACCAATCAAATCATTCATCCAATAAACTTGGAACAATTGATCTCTGTTATGAGTAAACGTGCAATTTGAAACGACAACAACAACAAAAACAAAAACAACAACACAAACCACACACACACACACACACACACACAAATCCCACCACCAACACAACTCAAGATAGCCCTAAGGTCAAGGTCACAACTGAAGGTCAAACATTAAAATTAAGCATGTCTGGAGCATAGCTCCTAAAACTATGGATTGATTTCGGAATAACTTTGCACACTTATTCTCTATCGTGAGTAGATGTGCCATTTGATACAAGATAACTGCAAGGTACGGCAAAAATTAGCTTGTTTGGAAAAGGGCGAGCATATACCCGCATCTGCGTCTGTCAGTCCGTCCGAACCCTTTTCCCTCTTTATTTCATACCTTTTGTGAAAGGACTGTATTCGGGGAGCACAACCCGTCTCTGACGGCTCTTGATGCTATTGTTTGGCCTGAGCAGTAATATCCTCAAAAGATTTTAGTATTGATTTGTGAAATAATGGTGAAAGAAATCCTTAAAGTGAGAGTGAAAGTGACGGAAGTTGACAAGAAAAATAGCTAATGATTAATTGACCAATCACGGCTATCAATCAAACAATCAGTCGACCAATGAAATCGTTCATTTATATACTGGAAGTTAACTTTGAATTTCGCCATTGACCGCCGTTTATATGAAGTATTTTTGTTGGTTTTGTGACTTAAAATTGGTAACTATAGCGTATTTAAGCTGTAGTTACACCGTTTATGTCGCAAACCAACCATTCTCATTTTTGTTAAATGCTACCGGGCATTAATTCATAATAAACGCCGTTTAAAATCGAAGTGGTACTTCCTGTTGGAGTAATTGGGCGGGGCAAGCGATTGGTCAATTATCCAGAACGCAGTTGTGTGTTTGGGATTTCATGTCTGAAGTGGAGTAACTTTGTTACAAAGTAACCTTTTGTGGCGAATTGATAAATGGTAGATTGAGAATTGCAGATTCTATTTTCAATACTAAATTAAGTTTGTACTTCATTTATGGATTTTTTGTCTGATAGTGCATTTTGCCATGAAAGAGTTTTCAATCATTTTGATACAAAACATGCATACTTTTGATTTGAATACCAGATAAAATGTCAAATCAAGCGCAAGGATTTTTTTCGTTTCAATAACGATCACAATATCAAATAACGACCTAGACTATCAAGACAGAAATCAGCGCTACAAAATGACAAAGTTATGTTTCTCCAAGGCATTTATGGCAATATTTCCTCCCCAAATTACTTTTAGAGCATAAAAGGAATATAATGTAAAAGAAAACATACGAAATAGAAAATAACGGTCGATTTCAAATTAAAGTTCATCACATGTTTATAACAAGAGACGCATAGTCAAAATATAGCAGCAATCGTTTAGAAGATTTGTCACTTCTATTAGAAACAACCTTTGCTCGTGCACGCCTCGCTTTCCTAAAGGCAGGACAAACAAAGAATGTTCTACTAAATGACTTTGATAATAGATATGGAAACTCAAGTCAAAATTCTATCTAAATCCGAATTGAAATTGTAATCAATTCACCTCTTTTGATTATGGAGGCTACGGCCATAGTTTAGTAGTAGCGCGCAGGACTCCAAATAAAGAGGTCATGGGTTCGATACCCGGTCGTGACTAATATCCTTTCCGACATTTGTCGCCGACCGATGGGTGGATAATCGTAAGTGGGATGAGCAGCTGGAGGCCCACAAGGGTTGTAGTGGTAGATCTGGTGTGAGAAATACCAGAAATCCATGGTTACGTATTCCAACCGCCGTGATATGTCTGAAATACTGTTAAAAGTGGCGTTAAACCCCAATCAATCAATCAATCAATCAACAATGCTTTGATAATGGTCAAGCTAAAACCCTTGACAAGATATGCTGAATTATTTGTCCTACCTTTTAAGATATATGTACTGCGTTTTATCCAACGCGTTTATTCCCTATGTCAGAGGCGATCGCTGTCTTTTGGTGGTTAATTCTGTCTGACTGCTACAGAGGCACGAATTTCAAATTTTGCTGAAATTCTACGTCATTGACATTGATTCGTACACCGACTTTCAAGATATAAAACGCACTATTCCCGTTTCTTATTTACATGATGATATGATTTTAGACAGGCCAAAAATCAAAGAGCAAATGCATCTTTTTTGTCCCTAATTACAAAACAGTGTCAAATAAACTAACAACAGTATTAAACAACAACAAACCCCACACCCCTCCCATAATTTTCATTTAAGAATTCGTATAAAACAGGTCTCCTGGAAAGCACACCGAATATCAAAGAGATGCTGATCTTATGCTAGGATACGAATTTTTGTGAACCTTGGGCGAAGAGAAAACGATAACACCCCACCATTTTCAATTTTCTCGTGTTTGAATTTTGTTTTTGTATCATTTTGCGAACTAGAAATTATTTTAAAGGAAATGTATGTGTCTATTTCTTATAAAGAAGTAATTACTGTATTGGCGAAATGCTTTTCTTATCAAGACAGCAATGCTAGCGAAGGTTTTTTTTAAATGTTTTCTTAAAAAATCTTGTAGCATTCAGTATCATTTTTCTATTTCTTCTCCAAAAAATCCAAAAAGACAACACACTTCAAGAATTACGTTTACAGATATAGGCGCCATATATGTTATTTTCAGAGCGATTTTCATGTTTTTGGTTGAGGCACTTTATTAAGAGGATGTAAACATTAAGTTAATTTAATCATTTTAAAGATAGGTTGAAACATTCGGTTTTTCCATATTTCTTCGAATAGCAAATTTAAGTTAGACAATAGGAATGATATTTACAGATATATAGGTCACTGGGTTTATTCTTCTATACAAAATGCATTTCAAGTTATTAAGAGACCACTTTATTTATGAATCATATTTAAACAAGAAAATCTTTGTATGAAATTAAGTTTTATATCCTTAAATTTCTTCACTACTTGATCTCTTCAGTTTATTGTAATAATATTATATATCGTCTGAAATACCCACTCACTGGAGTAACTCATTAACAGTTTGTTAAATTATCGAACTTAGCTATAGCTAAACCAGACGATTAAATTTTAGATTGGTCTAAATTGGAAGGGGTTGCAGACGACAATTTAAGGCTTAAAACATTTGAAAGTTTTCATTATTCTGGTTAGAAAACATTGTGGATAATGAAGGAATTGCTTGTGACAAGTCATTTCTTCATTTTACCTAATGTTTTCGAATGCTTTTTTTATTACGGGGCGAGAAGAAGTGCCTAAATAAGTTATCCAAATGCACTAGTTATTTAAATGTGAACCACCACCTGAAAATATATTAATCTTAGATTCGTCTATCAATATTCAAGGGTTTGATTGGTTGCATTTTTCATTTAAGAGATGAAGAAGAATTTTTTGTTTTCATGGAGGTATGAACCGAAAAACCTAATCACTCTGTATGAATACGCGAAGCGGATTCATACATTGTGTGATTAGGTTTTTCGGTTCATACCTCCATGAAAACAAAAAATATTCTCTTCATTTCTTATAATTTAATAGAATCGAGCAAAAGAAACAAAACAAAAAACAAAACAAAACAAAACAAAACAAAAAAAAAAAAAAAACAAAAACGAAAGCTTTACAAATTTTGATACTTGTTTGTATTGGACTATTTTGTGCGGAAGCATACAAGATTGCTGCGTGCTCAAAATTTTGTTCATGGAGTTATAAATATTTTTTTCGACCAATCAGAACGCTGGTGTTTGATAGACGAAACTAAAAATTAAATTATACTACAATGGAGAAAATTTTGAGCACGCAACTATGCTTTCGCTCAAAGCAGATCCATCAAATTTATCACAATCGATATAACGGAACGAATTCAATTCTGAATTTAATCAAAAGCTTAATGATGCTTCTCATTTACAAAACGAACCATTACATTATGAAACTTAATTCTAGTAAATGTGGAGGATTAAGGACGCTGTGTGAAGTAATTTAGATGAAAGATAGTTTCATTTTATGGGGTGTTATTTAATTATATTTAAATACTGTATTTTTGTATTGTTCAGAAAAATTGGCGAATCTTTATATCATCATTATGAATGCACTTGTTAATAGCATTAAAAAGTGGTCGACGCTAGGCTACGAAATTTTCGATACATCAGCTTACATAAGCCGGAGTTACACTGTTTTAGATGCAGAATAGCTTGTTGTGATTTCAGAAACTTGATTTCTAGTTAACCGTGTCCAAATCAATAACTTGATTTAAGGACGTTAAAAATATGGCATTAGGAAATAACTATTTGCAACAAGCCTTGTCACTTATTTGACCTGATGATTATTCCTTCCTTCGGTATTTGTTCGTTTCAGTTTACTAATGAATGTCTCCCGTTTTCAATTTTCGTTATCCGGCGATATTTATCGAATTAATATTGAATATTCGATCTGCATGGCGGAACAGATCATTAATAGGAACATTAGTTGATCTATGAGTGCGTAGTTTCTAGGGTGCTTCAGAAAGAAAAGAAACCATCTATGATTACCGCATTAGTTAAAGAATTTTAAACTAAAATATGTTACAGACACGTATATTCCGCACATACAAGTATAAAGTCGTTGTAATACGCTAAGCGTAGAAAAAGGCTATATCCCCAAAACTTTAACATACTTTTTTAGTCGAAAGTAACTAAAAACATAAGATTACCTACTGAGTCAGTTTTAAAAGTGACCACTGAATAAGATAAAATATTGTTATTTGACTTTCAATACTGTTTTCAACATTACAAGTAACACAACAGGTATCTTGAGTAACAAAATTCGAAGATAAAAATTCCTTTTTTTCTTTAATGTTCACTTGTAACCTTGATTTTAGGTGTAACCAAAAACATATAACAGTAATTGATAGGGGAACAACAAATTATTCTAAAAATGATTCATCAATATGGAGGATTTGCCCCAGAACAAGTCACTTTACATGCGACCTTCAGCTGTGACCTTGTGACGCATCTAAACAACATATTTTCACGAAACAAGTAGTTGTTAACGGTAACAAACTGTAAAGTTAATTTAAATTCGTGAATAAATGAAGAAGATTAGCGCCTGAAAAGGTGAATTTGACACTTAATCTTAAGCTTCGATAATGAGTGAATCCTTAAAACTTTTTGAATAAGGTCAGCAATCGCCAAAGGGAAAGTAATTCGAAATCAAGAGAGTAAAATACTAGGTCGGGACACGTTAAATTGTGTCATTATACCATCAGCTTTGACCTTGAATGTATCCAGACAAACTCAGCAAAGGGAATAACTGTATAATTTTATTTTTGAAATCTTCCAAAAGTCTTGAAGACTAGCTTCGAAACCCACTTCTCTTAAAAATATAGCTTTTGGTGTTCACTCAATGAAAGATGAATACACAATTACCCTCTATTTGTCGGAGGCTCATAACTTAAGTAATCAGTAATTGTGTTTTGATATCTTCTGAATTATTTCACGCCAAAGCATTATAGAACCAATTATGTTTGCACTGTGCCAAATCTTGATCGCATTTTCGTTCATCAAAATAAACAAAAATATATAAAGTGGGAACGAATATGCTTCTAGTATGAAGAAACATAGCTCTGATATAAGCGTTGCAGGTTCAATGCCCTATTATTTTTGAATCAAGAAGGTCAAAGGTAAGAATTAAAACTTTGGTTGAAAACCGTTTCCTTGCTCTAGCTTATAAACCATTAGCCTAGGACTTTAAAACTTTATACAAATGTTATCAATAAGCCAAGGAAGTGCCCTGTAATTTTGGGGGATGGGGTGGGGGTGGGGTGGGGTGTTAAGTAGGTCATAGGTCAACTGTGCTACACGAGTGACAAAATCCTGGTGGGGGTGTACGTCCCTTTTGCTACAATTCTACTTTATCTTGTAATTCATTTATTATATATCCATAAATGATATGAATTAAAATCTGGCTATCTAATACAACTCGACAGAAAAAAATCCGTATTCAGCGTGTACTAAAAAACTGTATTCGTCGAGTACCGTTAAACACGGACTACTTTTTGTGCATTGACGTTCGGGTTTTTCTTTCGGAAAGATAACCTCATTTAAGAGAATTTTCTTTATGTCATGTCCTAAAGGTATATAATAAAAGGAATATTACAACAGTGTCTTTTTCTATTTGTTGTTATTGTGTTCTCCAATAAAAATACCTACTTACGTTTCTCGAACACGATAACAACAGATAGAAAAGACACTGTTGTAATTTTCCCTATATAACAGGTTGAGGTTTATACCAAAATTAGAGAAGAACCTCTACAGTTTAAAGCAATACGCGTTCAGAAAACAGAATTGAATTTAACTTCCTCCTCTCTGATATTCTGTCCATCCAATAAGAGCCCTGTAAAAATAAAAATTTTGAACTGAGGGTCGAATATATAAGCATTTAAATATCGAGTCTTTTTGCCAAAAGCCTATCTCTGGATGAAATCTTTTAATAATTCTATACGTTAAAATATCTTTCTAGAGTATTTGTTTAGATTAGATCAAGACCAATTACAATGTACCAGCAAATTTTAGATAGTACGTTAATAGTTTTCACGCACTAATTTCATAAATACTATATAGTGTGAAATTGATTTTGTTGTTGAAGCACCAAAATCCCTGCCATTTTCCATTTGAAAGTGTTGCATCCTTATCCAATAATCCAGTAATCTTATTATTACCTTCCTTCAAAATGACCTACTAAACACAGTCTGTTTTTTCACCATATTTCTCCCCATCTGACCCTGTTCTTGAAGATATACCACGCAACTAAGTACTGGCTTGTTTGATATAATGACGGCGGATTAGAGAGGTTGCTACAAACAATTTTCGATGATCGAATTCTGAAGATACATGTATTGACTTTAATGAACTGCTGACGATACAATTGAGTGTCAACAATTTTGACATTCTTGAAATGAGTGATTTATCTTCATCTTCTGGAAAAATGTTTCAAGTATGGACGATCATTTCGCTTCAGCTATTTAGGATGTTGTATAAGGGATTCAGCAAACGTTCTAGGCATTGATGTTTCAATGTATTTTTTAAAGAAAACATTAAGCTGTGTAATTGTGGTGTTATGGTGATTAGAAAATAATGAAAAGTTGCTATGAACATAAAGACTCAAGCAATTCTATCAATAGTCTCTAACGTTTGACTTTCCATAAACTTGGCTAGAGACCCAATGTCCTGTACAATGATTCCAGTGCTAAATATATTCAAAACCAACGAGCGCTACAAAGTTTCTTACGTTGCCGCACAGGACCACAGGATCGATTAACACCTTTGAACGCGGCAAAATAAACCTGACAGCGCTATGCCTTTAGAAATTTAGTCTTTTATGCAAGTTTTCGCAATATATTGATCTCAAGTGACGATTGAATATGTTTTCCCTGATAATTAAATATAATAATAATAATTTTATTTCTTAACCCCCGTCCTGATCTATGTACCCTCTGACCACATTGACACGACTCTACTTACAAATATACCTCTAGGAACTAGGATGATCTTAACACGTTTAAAATTTGAATGACCCTTACAACCTGGTATAGCAACATTTCTAACAAAATAGATTTGGTATTAAAATCAAATGATACAATTGTAAAGTACAACAGAAGTTCCTTTGTACAGATATGACACAGCCCTCGTCAATCAACATGAAAAATAAAGAACCTTTCTTTAAACTGTCACTTTTGTTCTTCGCCTCGATCGCTGCAGTTTTATTTCTCGAGAACTATTTTTCAGTTTCTGCAATGTGTCTATACGATAATGATACAGCAATAAACTGCGCCTGTCCAAGGGTAATTAGGGTACAGCTTTTGCATGAAAAATATATAAAAATAACATTGGTACCGCTTAGAAACATCCCTCGTTATAAAATAGTTATCGGGCGAGGTGTGTGAATAGTGGAGCAGACCTGAAAAACCAAACACAAAACCAAACAATCAAACATGCGTGGATTGAGGAAATCGTTTATATAACTATAGTGTACAAGTTCACATTGCTTTCTACCGAAAGAGATAAATATCTTACAATTTTCAAAAAATTGAAGTTTTCGTCTGCAACTTCTTTAAGACTCTGACCGGAGTCATTTTGAACAAGATGTGCTCAAGTGAGCTAAAAATAACCTTCAATTAGGAGATGAACTTGCATACAGAATTTACAATATTACTGAAATACACAAAAATACTTTTTATGGCGTAGGCATTTAACGATTAAGTGGATGAACCTCAAGTGTGACAGTTCGCTTAGAGGCGACCTCAACATTACGTCTGTTAACTTAAGCTATCAATTGGAGCTCACTTGACATATAGACATACGTTTGACGACAGAAACGCGTGACACATTTGAATTGAATTTCAAAGATTTATAAACAGTGATTGAAAATGCGCCCGGAAGTGTTTTATGAAAGGTTTTGGGAATATAATGATCTTATCTCAAGTAGGGTTGTTTATGTTGTTTGAATATTTGAAACCTAGAAATCGTCGAGAAAAATGGCATCCTTTAGGTCCATGTCTTCCGATTAAGCATTTGGTCTTTTATCATCCTTAATAGAAGTGTATGTAACACCTTTCGTGTTTATGTGACCGAAATTTCTTTTTGTTGATCATGACCAGCCATAAAGGTCGTTGATTAAGAAGAGAATAGTCTATGCGGCTTGGTTCAAGTGAATCTTCCAATTAAACATTTGGTCTTTTTATCATCCTTAATAAAGTGTATATAACAAATTTCGTTTTTATGTGACCAGATTTTCTTTTTGTTGACCATGATCAGCCATAAAGGTCGTTAATTAAAAAAAGGACAGTCTAAGAGGCTTTCTTCCAGTGCATTACAATATCTCTGAGAGAAGTAAGTACATGTTCATTTTAGAGTTTTAGACTAGAAAAAAAAGACGTCAAAGAAAAAAAATCAAAGTGCCGTACGCACTGTAATTAGTCGTCACTGAGAAATTGGACATTTCGTTGCATTGCATTTTAAAAATTCTCGATTGTTAAATAGACATGGTTAGATCATCCCTGCAAGCTTTTTTTATAAAGCCAAAACAGAAAAATTATGGAAATGTGATAACTTAAGTTTAAGAGCAAATGCTGACAGCAGGTTCATGAAATTTCAAAACCCTCTCTTTTTCTGGGCAGAAATTAACAAGTTCCTATACAGCGCTGATTATAAACAAAGGAAAAACAATTGATACTATTCTTTGGGCGAGTTCTTTAGACAGCTTGAAAGCATAATAATCAAATTTGCTCTCCAGAAGAACTTTCAGTACTTTGATTAAATTATGGCTGGAAAATAATTGAGTGGCAGTATCATCTTTGTTTACACCTCGATATGATTGAAAGAAAGGGTTGGTTAGACGCGTTCATCACTAGCGGAAAATCCTTGAAGCATTCATCTTTAAAGCGTGTGACCGTCCAGTTTTCCTTTACTCCTTTTGATAATTCTTAACTTGTAAAATGAAATGATTTTTTCTGTTTTCCCGTCAGAATATACGTCCAGTTGGGCTAAAGGCAGTTTTGGTAAATTGCAGCGACACAATCTCGAGTTTATGGTTATATAAATTGGTCTACGACCAATCAAAAATTGTAAAACTCTCATGTAAAAAAGGAGTAAACTTCAATACCCAAACTCACAAAAACAAAGGAAGACTCCCCCAAAAAAGGCACACAAATATGCTCTAGAGAAAAAACTTTTACGCTCTAATGCGATTTCCGGACCAAATCCTCATTCTAAAGAAATGCATCAAATTCAGGATTGTTAATCATTAAATGGTTTAAATGTATAACCTTTGGGCAATCAAATTAATAAGGGGCTTTTGTTGTGCGATTAATTTGAGTTGCATGCATTTAATAAAATTTTAGATTATAAGTCCGCGGCTTAAAAAATCATGTGAGAAACTCCTCTCACATTGAAAGCTAAATACTTTAGAAGTTACAAGCAAGAAATCGCACTCTTTCAGACAGGTAAGCAGGCGTACACGAGAACTTTATTTTCTAGGACGGTTCTGTAGTGATTTAACGAAATAACGACGTAATTTCTAAATTAACCAATTGGTTGTTTTGTTTGGCAAGCTGTTTTATTATTTCTTGGTTATCCATTTGCATATTAAATCTTTACCCATTTTACAAGACCCCTGAAGCGATGAATAAAATCAAAGTAGAGTTCCTGTAGGAGTCATTAGGCCTGGCTAGAGGAGTAAGTAGCCGGGGTCAGCGATTGGCCAATTTTGTAAAGTTCAGTCCATAACTGTCTCATAGTAACATAGGCACTAACAACAGTTTTCCTAAACCCATTACCAGACTTTTCAACTGGTAAAAACTGAGAGAACTTGCAGTCGATAGTTTCAAGTTGAATGTTGTTAGAAAACTTTGTCTTTTTGGTAAAAAATATAGAAAGCAGTAAAGAGATTGCTTGTGATAAGCAATATCTTCATTTTCCGGAATATCGTGAATGCTAAAAATAATGCATGATACCACCCGAACCTTTGCTACATGTCTACGAAAAAGCCACTTTCGCTCTTCAGATATGACGATATTACATCATGAAGACTATATCTGGTTCATATCTAAGTATCAAATACCCGTTTTGGTGTATTTTTAGGGAATTTAGGAAAAATCTGTCTTAGGTTTTTAGAAATAACGATACCCCATGTAAACAAATGATAATGATAATAATAATAAAATTTTCTGAAGTACACGTGGTTGTAAAATACATGGAAAATGCAGCAAAAACTGTGTGAATGTATTGGCCGTGATTCTATAGCTTGAAATTATTGACATGTTTTGATCGGCTTTATGCAATAAATAAAATGCCCATGACATACCCTATTCTCGAGGAAAGTTGTTACTTTACGAGTAATCTCGTTAATACCAGGAGAATAAATAGACTATGTATTAAGGCTGTGTATTAAAATAATTGTCAATAGGTACGTGGCCGAATGGTCTTCAACGCTTAACTGTGAAGCAGACTGCTTCGAAAAATAACCGTAAATATTTTGTTTTCTTTACTTTCTATGAGTTAAACCGAATGCATATTTGGAACTCAGAAATCTATGCTCGTGCATTACCAAGGAAAACAAACTAACCAAGTTTTGTAGAAAATCGAGCACATGTACATGCAATTGTTATCTGCATCCGCGAACGCGAGTCTCTCTTGTTAAGCGTTTCGTGCGATTTCCTCGCTTAACCATACACTACAAAGATAGACAATTGTCGGAAACAAATGGACTCTCTAAAAAAAAAAAAAAAAAAAAAAAAAAAAAAAAAATGCAGAGTTTCCGTACCCCCATCACTTTTTAGAAATCAGTGACCCACATCTATTTTTAATGACAGCCGAACCTAATGGGTTGAATAGCATGTTTTTGAATAAAGTTCTTTCAAGTGACCATAAAAATGTCTCGGAAATGAACTCGCAGCCAGAGTTTGCATTATTCCCAAAAAATATAAGAATTACTTTTTATGGCGTAAGCATTCAATGGATTTAGTGGTTAAGTCTCCGGTGGCAGTTTGCACTAATTGAACTCATGACAAATATTATTATTCTTGAGTTTCATTCAAAATAGTGAAATAAGTTGTCCTCTATCTATTGTTCCGGGTCATAGCGCAGTGTTAGCGCGTAGGATTCCAAGTCATGAGTCCCTAGTACGATCCCCGGCCGAGGCTAATACCCTTTCCGACATTTGTCTCCCATCAATGTGTGGATAATCGTAAACCTAAGTTGGATGAGCAACTCGGAAAGGATGTAGTGGTAGTACTGGTGTGAGAAATACCAGGAATGCACGGGTTAGGTGCCCCATCCTCGGCGATATGATTGAAGTACTATTTAAAGTGGCGTTTAATCCAATTCAATCAATCAATCTATTTTTCCAAAATGGCTGATATAGCGCATTACAGCATCATTGATTAACCCATTCCCAAACGACAAAATTTTAGACTGGTCCAAATTGAAAGAAGTTGCAGAGGACAATATAAATTTGATGAAATTTTGGAATTTTTCAATTTTCTGGGTAGAAAACATTGTGGAAAGTGAAGAAATTGCTTGTTATAAGCAATTTCTTCATTTTCCACAATGTTTTCCAAAGCTTGTTTCCCAGGAGGCGTCTAAAATCGTCAATGGGTGGGAATAGGTTAAAATGTTATATACGTTGCTATGGTCTTATACTATCATACCCATTCATTGAATTGCTAGACATATCAATTTTTTAAAGAAGACGTTCCGGTTTTCATGTTCAGTACGTAAGTACACAGTTGCGTGTCGCACGAGAAATGCCAAACTTGTCTGGAGATTTCATTGTATAGATAGATTAGCGGTAAAAATACGGGAAATCCCTGACATTTTTTATAACTTAACTTCTTCTCAAGACTCATTTAAATGGGTACCATAGAGTTAGACCTTGTGGTAACCAACGACCCAGATTCTCTGTTGTTGGAAAACAGTTATCTATAATGTATCATCAAGTGCTTGTAATTTAGCCTATACAATTATTCTTCTTCAAGCCGAAAGGTAGGGCTTCCATACCAGATAGTTGTAAAGATAGCCTAATGACCGTTTGCACAAACAGCGTCATCGTGAACTTCTCTGAGAGTTTTAAATCTTCCAGCGACGTCAATGATTTTCGATGACGGATTCCCCATTTTTTTCAAATTTTGGAGAGAAAAAGAAGGAGAGAGAGAGAGAGAGAGAGAGAGAGCGAGCGAGAGATAGAAAGATAGAGAGATAGAGAGAGAGGGGGGAGAACGGGTGAGAGAGAGAAAGTGTGAGAGAGCGAGAGCGAGAGCGAGAGAGAGAGAGAGAGAGAGAGAGAGAGAGAGAGAGAGAGAGAGAGAGAGAGAGAGAGAGAGAGAGAGAGAGAGAGAGAGAGAGAGAGAGAGAATACAATTAACTTGTCCCAAAAATGACTACAATATCTTAGTGCTCATTGTCAAAGCTTGAATTGACACTTTCTCATGTCATAAAAGTTATACCCGGTCATATTTTATGGAATATTGGCTTTTGGTCGAGAGATTTGTGGAAACTGACAATTTTATCCCTCCTAAACAGAAGTTTCTTTCAATGTTTGCTGCTGTCCTTGCTTGATGAGGACTTTTGTTTTATATCTTTGATGCGATTGCACGATTCCTGGAATCAATCACAAATAAATAAGATAGGGGAATATAACGTACATTATGCACCATTTACACACAAAGTAAAATAAGGTTAACTTTTATTTTATTCTGTTTTGTCTGAATTTCAATTTCGATACAGACGCTATGGAAGAACTGGCCTTTGCTTCAACTTTTATAACATTTTCAATCGCGTAAAAATACTTAATTTGAAATAAGTATCATGTTAAACAATAAGCAGCAGTCAGTATTAAATAATTTGGAATTACTTAACTATTGCTTTAAATAATCAGTTTCCCCTTTAATCACAATATTAAAAAAAAAAAAAAAAAAAAAAAAAAAAAAAAGAAAGGAACAACAATTCCCCTTCCATTTAACAATTTAAAAATAGTTTCAAATGCCGACTACAACGTCTTTAATATTAGACTGTCTTAATTTTTTTTTCGACTGGTACAGGGTTAACATACCTTGTTCACGGGAAGCTAAAAGTACATATTTCGCAATTCCTTGAGCACTTTACAAGGAAAATGCAATTCAAACTCGCCTCAAAGCGTCAGAGGGGAAATGATCTCACGAATCGTGATATTTCAATACTGCACCTAAATGCAAGATCCTGTTTTAGTTTATAATTTCAATTAAGCCATTTGGCATGAGGTAAAAATAACAATTCTAAATCGAACCCAGTTATTCAGAGAGAATAATTGACTTATGTGCTTAGACTGTATAGATATGATACATTCAGATTTGTGAGAAACAAGCTTTCTAATACATAGATATAATAGTGTTTGACATGCATCCTAACTCGTCTTTTCTAGTAAAGATAAAAAACAACAAAACCTCTAGTTTAATGTTCTTCATAAATAGTGAGACAAAGCCTTTTCATTAGGCTTGCACGAGAGATTTCAGGAAATCATTTTCTAGACTCCCCCTACCCCCCCCCCCCCCCAAACAAACAAACAAGGACGTAAGAAATAATAATAATTAAAAAAAAAAAAGAAAAAAAAGAGAGACCTTTATCTACGCATGGACTCTGGAATTTACTTGCGCAGATATAGTCCCACCGTTGGCGATTCTGAATGCTTTGTATTTTGAATATTTGATAGAAAGGATAGGTCAATCGGTAGTGAGCTCCTTCGTGAGGTATAGAAGGAAAACATAACCTACAAATATGTAGAAGAAGGACAGACAACCAGACAGTCATATTGATATACAGAGAGATAGAAAGATAAGTATAATATATATAGACAAATAGATTTAAGCCAGACAGAAAGACAAGAGATAGATAGATAGATAGATAGATAGATAGATAGATAGATAGATAGATAGATAGATAGAAAAAATAGATAGACGTTTTCAGATAGATAAATATAGGTTAGTGTTTTCTTTCCTGTTCTTGGTAGGCTAAACCAGTACTAGATGACTAGATTTTATACTGGTCTAAATTGAAAGATGTTACAGCTGAAAATCTGTCTGAATTAAAGAGAAAACTGTCATAAGGGTAAGAAAATAATGTAAAAAAAGGCGAAAATACATTTTACAAGTTATTTCTAGTTTTGCCACCGCCATGTAATTACGACGGGCATTGAGAGGTACCTCTGTCCTTTCGTGAGTGGGTGCTATTTTTAGGATGGTAGGGTTGTTTCTTCTCCATTTTCACGGGTTTCAAGATAACTTGGCACAGTCATTAATACTAGTTCCATGCGATAAGTTTCTTTAGATATGCCCAAGTTCAAGGTCACAATTGAAGGTCATGTGACAAGCATCTAAGCGGGGAAGGGGCATTTCTAGTTTTACAGTGTTTTCTTTAATGTAATTTCTTGCGAGCGTAAAAGTCGGGATTCAGTGGCAAAGAGTTAATTAGCCTGCTCAAAAATGATTAACTTTCCCCTCAGTTTTAATAACATCTTTTCCCAGTAGAAATCAGAAAGGCGCACAGATATTTGTGAAAACGTCACTTATGTGACTTAATTAGGATTCGCCACAAGATGCTTGAACTGGCTAAATTTCTTTAATCAAAGTACTGAAAGTATTGTATAAGCTAGCAAAGCATTTTTTTGTTAAATAATCTTCTTTGTCAAAGGTCATCATGATAAATAAACGGGGTTAAAAAACCCCGAGATTTAACTTATTACACCATGACAAAATCTTAGAGTGGTTCACACTGAAAGAAGTTGCGACCGACAATTTCAAGTTGGTGGAATTTAGAAAATCCTTATCTATTGACATTGAAGAAATTGCTTGTCACAAGCAATTTCTTCATTGTCCACAATGTTTTCAAAAGCTTTTTCTTGAGATGCTTAAAAGCGGGATTGAGTAGGAACGGCTTCATTTTCATGCTTTTTAAGGGGATATCAGACTCATTTTGAACACGATATAATCAAGTGAACTAAATACCTAGGAGATGAACTTGCAGGCAGAGTTTGCAGTATTCCTAAGATACACGAGAACTACCTTTCATGGCGTAGACATTCAATTAATGTATGTTAATCCTCCAGTGGCTGTTTGCACTCGTTGAACTCTGCGAAGACCTGCTTACTTAAGCTTAGGGTGTTTTACGGTTAATTTACGGTGTTTTGAATAGTTTCCGGAATTCAATAAAAAACATTATATACTATTACTTTTTCACCACAAAGGATAACGACAAATCGGCGATCTACTTGATTCTCGACCGAATCATATACGGTGGCATCAGAGTACATTACAATGTATTTGTATTTCCATTTGTACGTACAAAAGGCGATTACACTGAGCAGTCTGAATATCTACTCAGTGTGTTTAAGAAATTAAGAAAATAATCATATTGTTTTGATTGAGTTATGAACCTAAAAACTTAATTTCACTAATGTATGAATACGCTTCGTGTATTCATACAATAGTTTGATAAGTTTTTAGGTACATACCTCAATGTAAAACAAAGAAATATTCTCCCCATTTCTTATAATTCAATGTCATCAAGCAAAAAAAAAGCAAAAGTTGTACTGATTTTGAGTAAAATTTTATTGACCTACTTTGTGCACAAGCATACAAAGTAGTTGTGTGCTCAAAAACTTGTTCATGAAAGAATAGGGAAAATCTCGAATCTTGATCGACGACACTAAAATTATGATTTAAGATTATTCACTGTGCCAGCCCCATAAGCTCAGTTGGTAGAGCACTCGACTTCAAACCTCGCGATAGCGGGTTCGATCCCCGGGCTGACAAAGCTAAAAGACTAACTGTCTTTTTGGAGGCGTCACTCATTTGGGCATGTGCTGCGGTAAGACGATAAAATAAACGGAAATACATAGGGAAAATTAAAACAGTGACTTTTTCTATTTGTTGTTATCGTGTTCGAGAATCGTGTGTAGGTATTTTTTTATTAGATGAGACCGAAGGTTAGAACATTTTGTTCGGGCATCGACGATATTTATAAGAACAACAACTATCTTTTATTTTCTTCGAAAACTCCTGGTAATAAGTTACTTTAAGGCTGTACTCTATAAATCTTAACAGCAATTTAAAGAAAGATTTATTGTGAAATCGGGGTAAAATAAGGCCTGATGGAATAAAACACTGAAAATTTGATGTCTGATTTAATTTACGGAGACATTTCGGAATCTCGTTTGCGCTGCAAAAGAAATAATTCAATGTCTTTTTGCGAGAGAAGAAATTGTTTAATGGTATGATACTGAATACTGCAATTTGACTTTTATAAGATTTCTCGGATTTTTTGACAATTCTTTGACATTAATAGAAACGTCACATTGTTCTGACTTTTTCAAAACAATCAACAGTGACAGTAATAAATCTATCGAGGGGAGATAACCTAGGACATACTTACCAGAGCACTCAGTCATACTCATTTCTGGTATCGAACCAAGATAGCCCCCGTAAAGCCATTTCAAAACGACAAAATTTGAACTGGTCCAAATTTGAAAGAAGTTGCAGACATTTCAGAGCGGGTGTAATTCGAAAAATAATGACTGTATATTGAAAAAAATACTGTAAAAAAGGAGAAATGGCTTGTCAAAAATGGCTTTTGCTTAAGTATCATTTTACAGTGGTATCAAAATGTGTTATTGAGTGGTAATGGGTTAAGAAATGCCATGTTTCTTGTTGAAAAATGACGCCGAGAAGAAACTTCTAAAAAGACACTTATAATGAAATATTCATCTGCAAATATAAATCAATAATTGTACTTCGAGTTCATTCTGTTACAAACTTCAAAATTGAGACATCTTTTCATCTTTTGAGTGACCGGAAGACTTCCTATCATTTTTTTCCCTAAGAAAAATGGCCTTTTGTAACATTTTTATTTATTTCCGTCTGCAAGCGTTTTTCATTGCAGCCACACAACAGGAGTATTTTTTGTGAAATAAAGTTCTGTCTCCTTTAACCAGTGGACAGAGGCCAAGCTACAAGGCCACAATAAATCCAATCAATATAGTCCAGACGGGTTTATAACATGTTAACTACTTGCCATAAGTGCTATTACAAATCCCAGAAATATTGACATTTTATCCACTTAGGGCTAGTCCGATTCCGTCATTTCTAGTCAGACATAAAACATATCCAGTCTCACAAGCCATATTGTCATTTATGGACAGTCCTTTATTTTCTATACCATTTAATGTACTCGTGGAAATCAGTGGCGGATCCAGATTTTTTTCAAAATGTGTTCAAACTTACCAACGGGGGGGGGGGGGAGAGGGGGGCGGTTTCCTATTATAATAAATCTTGTATTAAGCGACCACTCAAGAGACGACTAATAAGTGGTCGCTTAATTTTCTGCATTAAGATATAAAGGATTAATTCGATAGCGTACATAAATTATTACAGATTTTTTTTAGCAATTGTCTTCACTTCTTAAGAGAAGGCCGCCGCCATAGCGTAGTCGGTAGCGCGTCGGGCTCCTAATCTTCAATCATGGGTGTCATGGGTTCGATTCCCGGCGGCGGCAAATATTCTTTCCGACAAATGTCTCTCACCAATTGGTGGATAATCGTAAATCTAAGTGAGATAGCAGCTGGAGGCTAGGAAAGGATGTAGTGGTAGTACTGGTGTGAGAAATATCAGGAATCCATTGTTAGCTGCTCCAGCCGCCGCGATATGACTGAAATACTGTTAAAACCGGCGTTAAACTCCATTCAATTTATCAATCACTTCTTAAGAGCTTTTTCTTTTGAAGAAGGGATTTCGATTATGATCGCTTAAAGGACGTGGTCGCTTAATTCGGGTGGTTGTTTGACCAATATCGACTGTATTATCATTCTTTTTATGGAATTTCCCTATGAATGTGAACTGCTTAGGCTACGGGGGTGGGTTTCCGAACGAACCTTGAAGTATATCTTTCAAGCTTGAATTACCTTGGTGTGTACTTAATCATGTATTTCAATGATTATTTTCTTTTGTCACTTGGCAGAACTGACGGATCCCTGGCCCGGCTACTTAGCTCCAGCAGGATATTCTACTTAGATATTAAATGGCGTTAATTTTCAACATTAATTATCAGTTAAGTAACAAAATGTTGAATGGTTGGTTAGAGACCGAACGTTGAATTACAGCTTGATCCGGCAAAAAAGCTTCACTTGAATGTCGGCCAATGCTGTAGTTCAAAGTTCAATTCCTGTTTAAATGAATTATTCGATTGGGCGATTGATTGATTGATACCAACCGTCAAAGGAACAAACGTTATGATAGAACAATCGTTCTATGAACTTTTAAATATAACCCATAAAAACTACACACTTTATTCCTACCCCGTTAACGAGGTTTTCAAATTTAATATTGAGGGGGCCCCTTTTCCCATTGAAATTTGAAAGAATTGATACAATAAAATAATTCTCGTGATGGTAAGTCATTTGTGCAAGTTTGAATACAAACGGATCTAATTGTAAATAGGATTTTATTAAAGTAACCCCATTCCAACTCAATCCGTCCTTTTTACGCCCCTCGAGAAAAAAAGCTTTAGAAAATATTGTGGAAGATGAAGAAATTGCTTGTTTCAAGCAATTTTTTCATTATCTACAATGTTTTCTATATCCAAAAAAGACGAAAAAATTCAAAATTCCATCAATTTGAAATTGTTGTCTTCAGCTTCTTTCAATTTGGAACAGTCTAAAATTTTGGCTGTGTTGGAATGGGTTAAATAATCAAAATGCCTATTGTGACTGTCGACCCCACAGACCTCCAACATAGCTGTTCCGATCTACGAGAATGACTGGTCGATCTATTTTTCTTATTGATAATGGTGATCGAACAATTTCGAGATGGATGATCATTATTATAATGACGCAGTAATTCTGTACAAGTTTAAGCCATTCCCAGATAACAAATTTTTAGACTGGTCCAAATTGAACGAAGTTGCAGACAACAATTTCAACTTGATGGAATTTTAATTTTTTTCGCCTTTTTAGGTAGAAAAAATTGTGGATAATGAAGAAATTGCTTGAAGCAATTTTTTCATTTTCAACAATGTTTTTCCAAAGCTCTATAACTGAGGCGCGTGAAAAGGAGGGCTTGAGTGGGAATGGGTTAAAGATAATCAAATTAAAACTATTTACTTTATCTCGTTAACAAAGTATATCGAAATTAATTTCCATAACGCCCCTCTTCATGTTGTTTGGTGGAATTGGCCAAGAGTTGAAAGGAAAAATCCTTTTGAACAATCCTTTTGATGTTACGTAAAATTATTTGATAACTGTTGTAGAGAATCTGCAGTCCCCCAGCAGAGTAGTCGTTCGTTACTTTCTGCATACATCTCTGTATGCGCTAAATGACAAGATTCTTGTCAAGCTAAGGAATGGGAGATATATTAGTTTTCTGTTGAATCGCGAGAAATAAAACATCTAGGGTATAATTAATTTGATTCAAAATACATTATATAAGCATTAGAACTGAATAATTTACCTTTAAACCACCGAACTACTTTTGTTATATAACCGTTTGTATAGCTAGCGGAAAAAAACGCTGATACTCCATAGCCTGTAAATTGAAATCAGTTACCGGTATATGACGATATGACGTCATGTGACGAAATATCGACGTATTTACGGACTATTTACTTTGCCAACTTCAGTTGAGTCGATGTGCAAGTCGACTGTATTGCTTTTTGAAGGATATTGCATTGGTCAATGAACATTCACAAGGTCCCGTTTTCCATGTTGTTCGACGGTATCAATATTTCAAGATCGTTCATTAGAAAAGAAGTAATAAGCAACTCATTGCGTGTGCATTTTCCCCCATTTCTATTGACCTGATGTTTAAATACCATTTAAGAATGAACAGACATTACTAGAATAACTTCATTTTCAAAATTAAAGACCTTTCCAAAAAGCACGCTTATACCGCTGTTCACTAGTTCACGCTGGTTGATAGTTTCCAGAAACAGAAAAAGTTAAATATCTTCCCTCCAAACCTGTATTCCCTCCTTACTGTAGAAAACTATGATGTCGATATGCGTCCCGCACTCCCACATTATGACGCTATTGGGCGCTCCTAAAGAAAAATAAATTGGAAAACATTGTGGAAAATGAAGAAATAGCTTGTCACAAGCTATTTCCTATCCACATTGATTTCCATCCCAAAATACAAAGATTTCTAGAATTCCATCTCTTAAAATCCGTCGTCCGCAACTTCTTGTGTTGAGAAAAGGGTTGAGAAATCCAATTTTGCATTACACACAGAGCGTGTCCAATGAAGCTTACTTATCTTTCTAAGAAAAATATATAACTTTCTGTGGTTCGAAGTAACAAAGATGAACGGTATGTGTCGCGGCTAGAAGAATATTAGTGATGCATTTAAATGAAAGCATGAAGGGTTTCAAATTCTATAACCAGTGTATTGCACATGTTATACCATATCGAAATCTGTGAATAGAATGAACAAAATGTCCACATTTTTGCTCTATAGTATCACACTTGATTTTTAAGTTGGAATGCGGTTTCTACTTATTTAATAAATGATTACGCTTTATTATGTCGTTATTTACAAGTTCAAATCAATGATAAGCTGGGGGCTAGGAAAGGATGTAATGGTAGTACTGGTGTGAGAAATACCAGGATACCATTGTAAGGTGCTCCAGCCGCCGCGATATAACTGAAAGATTGTCGAAAGCGGCATAAACCCCATTCAAACAAACAAACAAACAAACAAACAAAAATCAATAATAACACATCAAGTGTAATCTAGCTTTTAGCTTGGTCCTTTTTACTTAAGATTTTTTACGATTCTAAAGCCATATAACGAATAAGGAAATCGCGCGACTACAGGACGCCGAAGATAATTTGATGCTATCTTCATCATATTATAGGGATTTTAGGAAAAGGACAAAACTACCACGTGCAAACAATAACGTTACAATAACGTTAACGTCTTTTTTTTTCTTTTGAGTTTTACTCACAACGCTTTAAATATTCTTTTTTCCTTAGTCTTAACCGGCATTTCAAATTGATCACCCTGAAACAAGTTGTCGCGCATTTCCGCAAATGTCCACGTATACTCATAAACTTGAAGTGAAAATCTACGTGAGTTTAAAATGATCGTTACAGAATTGATAGAGTTGAGGGTCATATAATCATCGAGGTCATTGATTTCTTACAGTAGAAGTAGACTGGTGAACCTATCCCATCTACGCTGCTCTCCGATATTGTATCGTCAGATTTGGACATGCTCGCCAGTCAACTGTAGAAGCTGTTATTATCTGTTTTCAAGATTCTAAAGGAGTTAATGTATTACAGTTGATCCTAAGGAGAATGTTATGTTTGAAAATTCTAATTTTGCTCTGCGTGACACGAGCTTATAACCAATTCCAAAACGATAAAATTTTAGATCAGTCCAAATTTAAAGAAGTATTAGACGACAATTGTAAGTTGATGAAATCTTTAAAATCCTGGTCTTTTTAGACAGAAAAGATTGTGGATAATGAAGAAATTGCTTGTAACAAGCAATTTCTTCATTTTCCTCAATGTTTTTTAAAGCTTTCATAATGAGGGTCATTTAAAAGCGTCACTGCCTGGGTATGGGTTAAGAAAATGCTAGTTTTTGATTTCTGTATATAGATTTATATTTTTGTGTGTTATTTACGCACATATGTACACGAATTGGAATGCTGGTTAAAGTTTAAAGGAGGGAGGCTTACTCGGAAAGTAATAAATGAATTTGAACCGAATTCCACAGTTATGACCCTTTCAGCGCATTCCAACTTTTCAGTACTTTCAGTCCTTTGATTAACTGTTGTCATGCAGAACCCGGAATATTTCGATTTTGGCAGGAGGTATAGATAGAGATAAGCCTGCACATAAGTGCAGTCTGATCTTGATCTACATTTCCTGCTTGTACTTTTCCTGCCATAGCAGTTATGGAATTGTTTTTCAAAAGAAATATTGATTATTGAACAACAAGTACTATCAGTGCTCTCAGCCCTTTGATTTCAATGCATTTCCGTAAGGGATTTTATACAGTATGACATGGGTAAAATAGAAAAATTAGGCTTATTTATATTATTTTTTCTTATGAAATTAAAAGGTCTTGAAATCCTTGAAGTCGTACATTACACGACAACGATGAAACGCGAAATTAATGTCATTTAAATCAAACTGGAACTTTATGTCGAAGTCAGTGCATGGGCGGAGCCAAATAACCAGCCATATTGTAAAGGTGTGTGTTCGTTCTTTCGCCACCAATTTGGTCCATTCGTCAAAAAACAAATGAAGTTGTGCAAATTTGGTTAAAACACTTCATGGCCGTTACAAAAAAGAAAAAACAACAACTCTCTTTCTACTGTATCGAAATTGAAGTTCTGGCTCCTTGAAAACTACTAGAAGACAACTGTTGCTGATTCAAATTTAAGACTAGAAGTCCCAAGTGAAAAAAAGACCGTGTCTATGCGACAAAGTTTAGATTAATAAAACACAGGCAGCTAGTTTAATAGCACAAAATACACCATTGAGGATTTTTATATTATGCTATTTTTTATCGAGGTTTATTTATTTCTCATACTTCGACAAATGAAAACTAGCTCCGCCCAATGACTCCTCTTGCCACGCCCATTTATTCCGACAATAAGTATCACTTAGATTAGATATTAAACGGCGTTATTTTGCAAACTTTATGGCAGATAAAGTGTAACAAATGAGTAAAATTGTTGATTGGCGACCTAAACGGTTGAATAAGCTGTAGTTACGACGTTTACGTCGCCAAACCAACGAAAATGCTTCACCTAGGTGTCGGCCTAAAAAGTGATTGCAATATGAACACAACTCTACGATGCTGAATGAATTCTTTTAGCTCATTCCACCATCGTCCATCCTTTTTATGCCCCTTAATAATAGAGCTTCGGAAATAATAGCAAAAAAAAAAAAAAAAATTAAATAAAATTCCACCAACTTGTAATTGTCGTCTGCAGCTTATTTTATTTTGGACCAGTCTAAGATTTTGTTGTGCATGAACGGGTTAAAGTTGTCATTTTTTTTCATCGCTTGATTTATTTCGCCATGCATTACAATACAGAAATATTAGAATATTTTATGCCGTTCAACAGGATAGCAGGATATTTAACGGGATTAAAACATCGGAGGAATATCTTTAGTCTAGAGAATGGACGGGTTTGGGGTTGGCTTATAGGCCTTCAGACATAATCGTTGATAAACTCAGTGTTTAACTTTGGAAGGACACCAAAGAACAGTAAAAGTATATATTTTTAACAAAATTGCCTGTGGAGAGGTCGCAAAGTAACTTACCAGAATGCCTGAATATTCCATGTTTGGTAAAATGCAAATCTGTGCAGTAATAGTACACGATAATGGAAGCCTTTTCGTTCAAAAACATACCCTGTTATTACGGTACTTACTTTAAAAGCGGCAAATTTTCTGCGGAATGCCAAGGCTAGAGTGAGCTCGAATTTAATACCAGTTTACAGTTAGACGAAAGTTGGCGAGATTGAATCACTTGAGAAGGATGAACAGGAGATACAATTTCGGGATAGACGAGCGATTAATAGACGAAAAAAAGATCTAGGGAAAGAAACAGTGCGTCCCTCTTTCATTAATTTCTATGGTGCTGCCCTTTGCGATAAAGGGCAAAGTACTTGATTGCGACAACAATCATTTTGTATTTTACGTCTTTGTATCACTAAAATTCCATTAAATCGATGAACGTATTTGTGGATAGGAATTATACAAGCCATTTGGACTTGAATGACTGATTGAGTGGGATTTAACGCCATTTTAACAGTATTTCAGTCATATCGCGGCGACTGAAGCACCTAACAATGGATTCCTGGTATTTCTCACACCAGTACTACCACGAAATCATTTCAAAGCCTCCAGCTGGTTTCCCACATTGGTTTACGATTATCCACCCATTGGTGAGAGACAACTGCCGGAAAGGATATGTGCCGCCGCCGGGAATCGGAGCCGAATTTTTAATTGTGATCGTGTTATTAGACTTTAACGCAACCATAACTACATATTTTTGTCAGGAGATCAAATAATTCCGGAGTTTTGACAAAATACTATGATTTTCACTGGTACTACATGAGTTTCTTTCTCTTTCTACTTCCGAGAGGTTGTTTCAAAGTTGAACAAGCTATTTCCAGAGTTTTGATCGTATAACACGGTTTTGACTTGTATTACATAAGTTATTATTTGTCTGTCCTTCTGAAGTAAAATTCTTCAAAGCCCAGACATATTTGTAACGCCATACCTTGCGACACGAGGAGGCAAATAGGATAATTTATTTTCTCATTTTCCACCAGACTTCTTGAATGCCCATATCTCGAATTTTCTTTTTGTTCATTACAATAACTTCGAGCTTCTGCATATTTGTCAGCTAGATGATCTTAGATGTTCAAAGAGGTCTTAGGCAGATCATTGTTAGTTTTCACATTTGAAGAAAGCAGTGCCATGTAAACTCAATACATAGTTGGTTCATGCTTAAACTTTTATCAAGTGCTAGTTTTTGTCAGAACATGTGCGTTTTAATTATGAATACTTATGGTAAACTTATAATAGTCTTATATCTACCCTAAAATGCTTTAGATTAACAATTTCCCAAGATTTCAATTAATAATAATACTAAGGCTAGAGGTGTTTGTCAAACACTTTGCTCCCGTAACAGCCTTTTTTTACGGAAATGCGACCTTGCCTTACAACCAACTGATGTCAACAATGCAGGGAATCTTTGCCGTAGATATGAGCCATTATTTTCAACGGTGTTTGAAGATGACACATCGCGGACGACATAAGACGGACCCCCGACCCTGCTCAACAACAACAACAACAGCAGCAGCAACAACAACAACAAGCTAAAACACACACACACATCGAGAGCCGTGGCGTACCTTGTTCTTATAAATCATAGTCTAGTAAAAATTCAAGACAATAAAAAACGGTTAATATTGAAATTAACCTATTCCTTTTTTGCAAAGTTTTAGACCTTTCCAAATTTAAAAGCTTTGCATACGAAAAATCCACAGTGGATTTAATTTGCAAAATAACTATCGTGAGTAGGGTAAAAAGAAGAAATTTCTTGTTACAAGCAAATTTCTTCGTTTTCTACAATTTTTTCTCAATTATAAAGTCACAGAGGCCTTAAAAAACAGGAATTGAACATGAAAAGGTGAATCTATTTAGTCCAGTATTTCTTTTTTATACCACCGAGGAGCATTATGTCTAACTTTGTACTTTTACTCCTTTTAGGCTACATTAAATAGGATTTGTAAATCACTGAACGACGTACTTCAGCCGATAGCCATTTGCACATTGGGTCCTATTTCAAAGGAAAAATCAGGAAAATAATTTGTTCCTTTCTTCATAATGGACAATTAGACCATTTAGGACCTCTGATAATTATATTGTCACAGAACATGATGATGATGAATGACGCATGCCTAGTATTTAGAACCTCGTTCACATTATTAGTTTTCATTTTATATCCCTGAATATACTAATAGCGATATTCTAAAAAATGTCGGTTACTACTTTCAGAAACTGTACTTATTTCGCTTTACCTTCGATACCCAGTTTGATTGATAAAATATGCACACACTATGTTTCATGTTTTATAATGATTCTTTTTTTATTTGCAAACTCATAACATGTATTATGCTATAAAACTTTGCAAATACTTGCTGTTCATACAGTGGGCATGACATCCAGCCAAATAGGCGTTACCTTTATCCTTTCTTGTCAAGGAAAGTGTTCTTCCGAAGCTGAACTATAAAGTCTTCCACGGGTATATCATGTCGAGCACGCAAAATACCGAGGCCTTGAGATGTGATCTTGACCTTGGAATTATCTAAAAAAATTGTTTCAAATGACTACTTATGATGAAAATCAAGTGTCCCAAATTGTTTTTAAATCTATCTAAAAATGTAAGAGATCTACACTTGACATTGACTTTAAAGCTTTCTGAAAATGTATTTCAAATGTCAAAAGTTGGGTTTATAGTCTGTTTTAAATATTACCATATTAAACAGACTTAACACTTTAACCCCCTGTCATTGATTTTATAGTCGGATATTTACATACGGCGCACCTGGCAGTCACATCCATTTGTACACCTGGGTGGAGAGGAACTAACCGGAATTAGTTCTTTGCTTCGAAAAATTGCCACTCCAAACTGCGCATCTACTTAAGATAGAGAACTCTTCTGCCATTTCCGTGAAATTCGTTAAAAAATGTCATAGATATTCTCTTTAAAAATCCAGACGGCCCGGCGCAATATCTAACTCACGCCGACTTGTGGTAGTGACAACTATGTCTCGCTAACCGCAATAAAAATGGGCTCTTAGGAATCTGTATAGAAAACTAATTCAAAAGTGGCAACTTGAAAAACGTAATGTTTTTTCCCCGTTTTGTCTTGTTAGAATGTTTTACAACATCGCATTTTAATCGGCTTTCAACTATTTCATCATAACCGGAAGAAGCTCCGGGGATGCGTTGTTTGACGTACTCAAGCTATTTTTAATATCAAAGAGGTATTAGTTCATACTTTAAAGTTATCATCTAACATAATTTAAATGTAAAACATATACACATTGCTGCTGACATTTGACAGTAGCTGAGCGTTCCAGTACAACAAATGTTTGTACAGTGAATCCCGCGTGCACCTAATGTGGGTACAAAATGATTGAAAACAGCTTACAGCGGACAGCTGTTATGTTGATAACATTGAACAAACACCGCAAAACTCGCCAGAAACCATTAATTTCTCATAAAGTTTGAGAGATTTTGTGTATGCTTGTTTGTATACTGGATAGTTTTGATGTTGGTTCTTACGTAAATTAATACATAAAATGTGATCCCGAGGTACCAACTCAGGACTACATAATAGACGAATGGAATCAAAGTTGATAATCGCAGTAAAAGCACATTAGCTATCAGAAAACATAGTTTTAATCTGGTCAAATTTGGAGGCAGAGAGTAAGTGTATCATACGTCGTTGGGCGTGGAAAATTTCGTAAATACAGCTTGAATAAATCTGTATTTACGACATTTTGCTCGCCCAAAGGCGATTCATTGAATATAGACTATAACAAAAGATTTATCGCGGGACTTCGTCGAATATTTGCCTGTTACAGATATAGAGCCTAATATATTCAGCATTTTATTTCTATTTATAACTCGACTAAAATTTCTGTGATTAATTGGTGAAGCTTATGATTTTTTTTTTTTACAAATTATGCAATTTCATGAAACCTATCACATCATTTGAAATCGGAACACTCTATACCTCATTCCGCTAGTGGAATAATATGTCTAGAAATTTTATATTGCCGGAAATGAAGATATTTACGAAAAGGAATGTAGGGAGACTAACTCTTCAAAATGAGGTTCAGGGGTATAGCATCATTATAAAAAAAAAAAAAAAAAAAAAAAAAAAAAAAAAAAAACCAAGTATTGACTGTAAAAATTCTAATTTTTACGGTAACAAAGAGACGTTACTTAAGACAGCATTTTATTTGTATTTTCATTTTACTAGTTAATTTTTGCCCTGATGTACGGCCACAAAAGTCATATTATGAATAAGCTTCGTCGAGCAATTATCAAGCGATTAATGAGGCAAAATATCTATCGCTTCCCATGGATGATTCACTGGTTTAGCAACGACAATCGAACGGGGTTTAGCTCGTCCCCCAACGATTAGCAATTAGCTTTTATTCCTTACCCTAAATTATACAAACTTTTGTAGTTTGATATCTCAGTAAAACTGTCTTGTTGGAGATGCTTTAAACGTAAAAACCGCTTTTAAATCATATATATGTGAGACTTGTACTATATTAATGAAAATCTGTTGTTGTTTTTTTCTTATTATCACTGATAAACATTTTTAGAACTACATATACAGAAAAAAGTCTACGGGGCATTTTTCTAGAAAATAACGAAAAACGTGCTCGTTTGTGTATTCATTTAAGTAAATTTGATTTCAATCGTTTATCGTTTGTCTCGATACGAGCCTCTTCTTTAAATGGACCTTTCGTCTGTTTAAAAATCAATGAACCAATGCCACTGCATCATTTGGCGACAAAAGCCCGTAGCTACAGCTTTATACAAGCTAAATCTACGAGGTTTTGGTCGTTCTTCGGCGATATACTTAATGGATGGAGACAAATCATAGCTTATCTTTGATTTGATATTTTTTCAGCCGAGGTAGTCATAAGACCACATGCGAAGAGAAGAAAGATTTATTGTAACGCCAGTCATAATTACTGATTTTACGTTCAGATAAACATTTTTCCAGTCTGGTCGAGATAATATTTGTGTTGTTTACGCTTTGAAATCGATAGACCGCCTGTTGATGTTGTAACCTAAGGACTCCCAATACTTCGTTATTCGAAGGGTATAGAAGGAAATATTACACTATAGTATTGATCTAATATCTTGTATTGGATCCAAGCTGCGTAAAACCATTTTGATTTTCCACGGGATGAAGCAAGGATCTAATACAGGTTTCGGATTAATGCTAAACCATATAATTAAATTGATTATATACCTATATCTTTTACGATTTCAAAGTAAAGATTCTATACAATGTATGTTTTAAGTCAACATTATTTCAAAATTCAATGTTAGTACCTAAGCTAGTTATTAATGTGATGTCATTTTTCAAAATCCTTTTAGACAATGTCAGAAACGTCTTATCTCTCCGTCAAATCCGTTTAGTCCGTGTACCATGTATGCAGCGTTCCCTCCACTTTCTAAATGGAATTTGCAGACCCATAGAAAGATGTTTCGCCTCTTTACTTAGTGAGTCACTTCATATAGATAATTGACCGATCGCGTCTGTCTATCAAAGAATCAATCGGTCAATCAAAACATTTATTTAAACCGGACGTGAACTTTGAACTCCAGCATTGGCCAATATTATTGTGAATCACTTATGTTTATTTGGCTACTTAAACATCGTAGCTACATCTTATTTAAGTTGCAGTTACGTCGTTTAGCTCGCCAACCATCCATTGCGATACTTATTACTGGCAACATTTTTTACAAAATAACGCCGTTTAATATCGAAATGAAATTTCCTGTCGGAGTCATCAGGCGTGGATAGTGATCCGTCAATTGACCAATCGCGGCTGTCAATCAAGGAATATATCGGCCAATTAAATCATTCACTCAGCCCTGAATTAAGATCTGAACTCCTACATTGGACGCCATTTTTATTAAGCTTTTTTTTTGGTTTGGCGACTTAAACGTCGTAACTACATTTTTTTTCAAGCTGTAGTTACGACGTTTAGGTTGCCAATCAATTATTCTTCCTTTCTGTAACATGTTACTTGCCATAAATTTAACAAAATAATACCGTTAAATCGAAACGGGACTTCCTGTCGGAGTCGATGGGTGTGGCAAAAGGAGTAATCCATCGTGTAGAATTTTTAAATCTGGTTTCATTGCTGTTAACTCGGGTCGGAAAAAACCTTGAACACATTACAGGAGTCGATACAAACACAAAGCCAAATGTCCTAGAGCTCTGTTTTTAGGACGACACTATTTCCTTAACAATCGCTAGCTCCGCCCACTTACTCCTTTGGCCACGCCCACTGACTCCGACAGGAAGTGCCGCTTCGATCTTAAACGGCGTTATTTTGCAAAATTTATAGTCAGTAGCATGTAACAAACAAGAGGATCATTGGCCCTGGGGCGCTCACCTGAGTTAAAGGCTATTTTTCTTTAAACAGACTAGTTGTATGTTTAGGATAGGATAATTATATAAAAACTCTGTACCTGGGGATCCAAAAGTCTTAATGACAAATTCTAAGGCTACAGACTAATTTTATGTTAAGGATAGGATAATAATATAAAAACTCTGTACCTTGGGATCCAAAAGTCTTAGTGACAAATTCTAAGGCTACAGGACTAATCTGAAAGGAGGAGAACATTTTTTCCTATCTCTGGATTTATTGGTTGTAATTTCAGAAATAAGGAAGAAGTCAATGAACTGACGCTTTATGCAAAATGTTCAGGCTCTACGCCTTCTTGGTCAGGAGGAGAAGGTTTTTAAGATTATTTTAACCTTTCTCCTCATGCCATGTCAACCAGAGTTTTAAACAGGTTTCAATTCTTCAAGTCTTTTAGCTATTTTAAAAGGGGACAACCTAGGAAATTTTTCTGCCAAATTTGGTTCAAATCGGCCAATTTATTTTGAAGGAGATATCGTTTAAAGTTTGTTCATTATATCTTTATAAACCTCTACACCCAGGGGCTCCGCCCCTGAGGACCCTAGGGTCATGATTTTAGCTATTTTGAAAGAGGTCAATAAACTGATGTTTCATGCAAAATATCAAGGCTCTACGCCTTTTAAATCAGGAGGAGAAGATTTTTAAAGACCATTTTAAGATTTCATTTTTGTTGCCATGTCAACCACAGTTTTAAACAGAATTAAAGTCTTTAAGCTACGTATAAAGGGGACCACCTATGGGACATTTCTACATTTCCAGTTGTCGAGGAGGCGATGCTGCTCAAATATCTTTTTTTTTTCTATATAAACCCCTACCCCTAGGGCTCTGCCCCCTGGGACCCGAGGGTAATGAATTTAGCTATTTTGAAAGAGGACAATATACTGATGTTTCATGCAAAATATCAAGGCCCTAAGGAACATTACTGCAAAATTTGGTTCCAATTGGCCAAGCGGTTCTGGAGGAGATGTCGTTTAAAATCGTTCTTTATTTCTATATCAACCCTATCCCCTGGAGCTCTGCCCCTGGGAACCCGATGATCATTATTATAACTATTATGAAAATATTCAATATACTTATTATTCAGGCAAAATATCAAGTCTACGCCTTTTGGTCAGGAGGACAAGATTTTTAAAGATTTCACTTTCGTTGCCACGACAACCAGATTTTCAACGGATTTCAATTCTTTTAGTAGGCCACCTAAGGAACATTTCTGCCAAATTTGGTTCAAATTGGCCCAGTGGTTCGGGAGGAGATGTTGTTTAGAGAATTTGATGACGGACGACGGACGACAGACGACGGAGGACAGAAGACGGACGCCGACCGGACGAAGGGTGCTCACAAAAGCTCACTTGAGTACTTTGTGCTCAGATGAGCTAAAAGTAAAATGGGTGTTATGCGGTTTAATAGTCGTAACTATAGCTTATTAAAGCTGTACTTACGACGTTTAAGTAACCAAATAAGAAAAAAGGTTTAATATTCGGATTCTGATTCAGATTCAATGTCACTTGCCACATCAGACAGTGCCCACTTACAGGTTTTATCAAACATCAGAATGAACCTTTCTGGGTCTATGTTTAGGCTATCCAACTATTGTGTTTTTTTTTCTACCTACCTTCAATTTGGCTTCAAGGGAACTTCATAATCACTGATAGGTTGCAATCTCTCACCAATGGGTGGATAATTGTAAACCTACTAGTAAGTAGGATAGCAGCAGGGGGTTAGTAAAGGGTATAGTGGTAGTACTGGTGTGAGAAATACCAGGAATCCATTGTTAGGTACTCCAGCCGCCGCGATATGGCTGAAATACTGTTAAAAGTGGCGTTAAACCCATTCAATCACTCAACCTTCTGTATTGAAATCCTCGTTTTCTAGTACTGGTTGTGGTTGATTAATACATGAAAAAACAAATCGTTTGCGAGACCATAATTTGTCCAACTAATTTTTGAAATGGTCTTTATTTTATGCAACACATGGTTATCGACCGAATAGAAAATTAGTTCAACCGTAACGATTTTTAAGTTGGAATGCGGAGCAAATCGGAAGAACTACCTACAACCAAAAGTCGCTGCTTTCTTTTGTTAAGAGAACCTGTGAACCGTTAATGTAGACCATCGGAAACACCTAGTGACTCTAATTTGTGAAGTAACCTTGTATCTGAGACACCATCGAACGCTTTAATGATATACATATTGTATCAATGTGCAGGCATAATCATAATCAATTTCACTTGTCAAATTTTCTATTAGTCAGCACTTGTAAAATAGAACAAAGATAACTTAAATAAATTATACAGTCCGACAAAAGATAAAGAGTTGTCAAATGGTCCATCATTTTTTTCAGTTTTTAGAAACAACTCTAGCATCGATAGAATTTGGAAATAGAGTTGTCATGTACTTTCTTTCATGAAAATGGGTATCCTATGTGCAGGCTTTTGGGCAACTCTTCTTTTGTAACAGTACGTTTATAATAACTTGCTGTCTTATCATTTTTTGTAGCTCTGAATTTTCTTCTTTTCTAAAAACCGGCAAGAATTTTTTGCAATATTCCGCTTTTCCTTACTTTTACTTTTTGTATCCATTCTATCTATGAAATTGTGAATGAATGCAGTTTTATGCGCTCTCAGAAGCAAGATCATTTGGAGATTTCTCCCAATGTATATGTTTAAATGATTCTTTATTCTCCGTAATTCCATTTGAAGGAGTTCAGACTAGATAGGCTATTCATTCTCTAGTAAACATCACAAATAATGAAACATATATATCCAGTATTGTCACTATTACCCATTCTCTATTATATAAACCTTGACTGAGAAGATGAAATCCAAACAACTTGGGTCTCTCCAATCTCTATAACGGGATTATTAGAAAAGGAGCTAATATAGGAAACAATCCATAACAGTTCTAAGGAATTTGAAAGGTTTATGATTTTCTGTCTTACTTCCTGTCCAGTTTCTTAATTATTCGTGGTTAAATCACCAATGGATACATTTCGATTTTACGTTATTTGCATATCGCTATATATTAAATCAGTAATTTTGTTCGTTATTTAAAATACAGTTTGTTGTTTTATAAACAGCTCAAAAGGTAAATTTTCAACAGATGCAAGGCCCAGTACAGTTCAAACTGATTCAAAAAGTCATTACGGTCTATAACAGTACAATGCTTTCCTTGGCATAAATTGCCAATCTTATACGACTACCGTTAGCTACACTCGCAAACCAGATCTAGTTTTTTCAATTTGTATTCAATCTGAAGGCTTAATGTTTACAGATTATAAACCACATTTAGCTTAAAATTATTGAAATAAAATCAAGACCCTCTGTATTATTTGATAAAGAGTCTGAATAACACAGTAAACGTTTGAATTGGAACTATAACTGGAATAAGGGTGTAAGTCTGATATATTTGAATTAAATGACGAAGTAGAAAATGTTTCTTAACCGTTAAAACTAACGTTCGAACGGTAAACTTATTCACAAATTAAGCTGTATTGCTCCTCAGACGAACTATATAGAAAATTTGATCCTCGGCAGCTAGAGACACGGAAAATTTACTAGCTCTAATGGGTCCAATCCTATCAATAGAGTTACAACCTGACATTTTTTATCTCTTAATCAAGTTGTCATGGTCTGCTTTTCTGTTGTTCGATCGAGAAACGATAATCTTCCCCGTTTGGTTTGCGAATTCTGTTCCCCGTTTTGCTGGCGTCTACGCCTCTCTCCGCTTAACTTAAATGCTGCTTCTTTCTGTCTTCTCGTGAGTTCATGTGTAAAATATTCACTGGACTGTTTTTTTTTTATTTTCTAAACAAAATTTCGTATAAGTCTTTTACTCTCGAAACTATCAATAAAGACTCTTGCGGGCGGTTTATGCCATGGCTAAGTGGTTTGCCTTTAAGAAACACAATGCATATGTTATTGACCAAATTAAGAATATCACTAATAATAGTTCAAACCCTTTCGACATATTCCTTTTGTTATTCCTTCTTTCTGTTACACCAGAATTTACAGAATCTGTGTGATGATTACTTACAGTACCAACTTCCGTGCAATTTTTTTTCAATTTTATATCCAAATGGTTTAGACCGGTTTACATTTTTCATAAATCAAGAAAGGGCAATTCTGCAATGAACGGAACTCAAAAGGTTACAGCCACTTTTGTCGATGTCATTAAAGATAGACTTTGTTAGTTTTGAGCACATTTCAGCAATACCACAAGCCACAAAAATCACATTTGATGAATTTACTGTAGCATCCAACTTCATCTATATGACACTCTGTGCATCACCTGGAAAATGCATTTGTTCTTCACTATTCCATAAAATTCACCTCTAGTGAACTATTTCAAGCCTAATACTCTCTTACATTATTGGAACACCATTTTTCTCTACTTACTTAGTTACAGTATCTACACGTGATGCATACTTTACTAATTGCATTGATATTTTCTTCCAATTTATATCTTGATCAACCTTAAACAAGAAGTATTCCATTACGTCAGTATGCTAAAATATATCATCCTCTGAACGCAGATTCTTTCTATAAGTGTCAGACAGCACAACGTTTACGGTACTAAGTTTTATGACATCGCCGTAATTACGGCACTTACGGCAGACACGTAGACCTAAAACTCGGGCTTTCCAGATCGGTAGCAAATTGAATTGAAATTGACATTGTGAAATGACATGTTATCATTTATCATTGTAAAGAAATACTTGTAGGCGGTTTCGTATAAAAATAAGACAAAAACATGGGAAGATATCCTAATCTCCGCTTCGGACGACTTCTCTATCCTCCGTCGGTATTTATTCAAAACTTTTGGACATGTATTTATATACTTTTCTATGTATGTATGAACTGATTTTTCAGACCTCCTTATTTCGATTTACGGTATGCTGATCCAATCAACAATGTTATTCTAAATTGAAAATAATTATATGAATAAAAGAATTGAAACTTGCGGATTTCTCAGAAATGGAAGGAGTAGGAGGGTATATATTATTGCGAAGCATGTGAATCGAAATGAATGTAAAATAGCCTTCGTAATATTGTGAGGGTAAACCGATCACAGATACATGAAGCTTTTAAAGGCATCAAAGTGTGCTTGAGTATTTAAATACCTATAAAATCGGTCACGAGCGTTTAAAGTATCCGTCCACTGATAATTTATACTTTATTGATAGATTAATATGGTATATTACTTGTCCCCTACTTAAAGTAATCAACATAAGAACCTATTTACACTTTAAGAGATGAAGAGAATATTTTTTTTTTGTTTTCATAGAAGTATGACACGAAAAAAATGGATAACTTTTTTCGTTTCATACCTTCGAGAAAACAAACAAACAAAAAAATCTCTCCGTTTTTTATAATTTAATAACACCGAGCAAAAAGGCAAACATTTTACAAGTTTTGATACATATTTATGGGACTATTTTATGCAAAAGCATGGAGATATGAATATATTTGTCAGTCAATCAAACGGTCGTTTTTTTTAATAGACGAAACAAAAAATTAAATTACATAGGCACAATCGGTTTATATCAATCAGCACCTTTCACAAATTTTACGGCCCCTCTCTTAGTAATATTGATATTAAGCATATCTTTATCCCGTTACCAGATGGCTAAATTTTAGACTGGTCCAAATTAAAAAAAGTTGCAGACGACAATTTTAAGTTGATGTAATCTGATTTTTTGTCTTTTGATGTTGAAAAATTTGTGGAGAATAAAAAGGTGTCTTGTACCAAGCAATTTCTTCATGGTCCAAAATGTTTTCAAACGTTTTGTTTTTCTTTGGGACGACAAATAGCCTTATTATCTAGGAATGGGTTAAGGAAACCAAAGCAATGTACCGTTTACCAGCCGAAGAAAGATTTGAAAGATTGGCTAAATTAAAAAGAGAAGTCGCAGACCACTTTTCAAGTGTTAAATATTTTAAAAAAGTGGTTGGCATTTGTAGTAGAATCATAATACAAAATTACATTTAATTTTTAAAAACCTACTTATCCCTGTACCAGATTATTTTCCTGTATAATTTCTACGGTATGTCTTAAAGATAGATAAAAGCTGCATTTACGAGAGTTTGCTCGCCCAACCAAGATCTATATTCAAGCAGAAAACTATGGAAATGAGTTTCCATTAGAGTTTTGCTGCTCACATTAAGGCTGACCGCTAAACGTTGACTTCGTGCCTTTCCCAGTATGTTTGCTGATTGACTTTTAGATTGTGTTATCACTGAAAAATCATTTTTTTTATATTTAGCTGAAGGTTGTTTCAGACTGGTAACTTTTCTACAATTGATTTTTTCGCTCTTTAATCGATTTACTGTGCTGTGTAGTTTTGCAAAGAGCACATGTGTCACCCTTCTTGTTTATTAACCCATTTACAGATAGCAAAATTTTACACTGGTCCAAATTAAATTGAATAGCAGACGACACTTTAAATTTTATGAAATTTTAGATTCGTTCACTTTTCTGGGTAGAAAACATTGTGGAAAATGAAGAAATTGCTTCTTACAAGCAATTCCTTCATTTTACACAATGTTTTCCCAATTGTTTTTCATTCGGGGCGTGTAAAGCGTGATTGTGTGGGAATGGGTTAAACATTTTTTGAATTCTGACTCCTAAAAATGTCATTCAGGGAAGAAAAGAAACAGACAAATTAACACAACTTTCAGTCAGTTTATATGCAAGGGTAAATACAGTTACAGTATATGACGATTTTATATATTTGATTTAATTTTCTGCCATATTATTTTCTTGAAAATTTAAGAAATCGATAGAATTTCTCGATTACGGGACCAATAGATCTTTAAAGAAACTACGAAAGCAATATCAATTCACGTAACCCTCTACAAGTGTGCCGTCACAGATTAACCTTAATAATAATAATAATTAAAAAAATAACAACATTCAATTCGCATAGATTACATGTGTACGTGTTGCTTACGGACATCATTCAATACAGCTTCTTTGTCTCTGTTTACATAGAGGCCTTGATAGAAGTAACAGTCTTCTACTTACATACATGTGTACTAACCATTAATTAGACGACACAATTTTAGACTGATCTATATTGCAAGAAGTTGTAGACGACAATTTAAAGTTCATGATTTTTTTAAAAAAAAATTTCAAGTTTTTTGAAAACATAAAAAGCTTATCGAAAATGAAGAAATTGCTTGTTGCAAGCAATTTCTTCATTTTCCACAATGTTTTCCATATCTTTATTTCAGGGTCGTCAGAAAGCGTCATTACGTGAAAAATTATTTAAGATATACGTACTGTGTATAAACCTTAACCACAAAAAGTACCTTTTATATTCAAGGGTTTAGAGGAGCAATGTATTAAACTGATAGATATTGTTAGACCGGCTATATTCAAAAATATTTTAAGACACAAATATGTATTCCGTAACAAGGGGTACTGAAAGAATCTGTCGTTCGAAATCGACAATGTACGTAAATGTATAGGTACCACAAGTATCCGTCTCGTAGCATATGTGGCGGTTTTGCGATTTATTTGTCTCTTTCTTGATTTAAATATAAACAAGATATGGGACAGTTACAATTTTCAACCATTGATTGATGATATTGATAATTTAAAGAGAGGGTAAAAATAACAACAACAACAACAAAAACCAACAACACACAAACCCAAACAACAACAACAAAAACCACCATCAACAACAAACCCAATTAAAACAAAGAAATAAAATAAAAGGAACATGATGATCCGTTTTGGTTTTGGACTAGAAACCTTCCGACCCAAACACCCGCGTAAACCTTTCAAGTAGTGAAATTAAACAGGAAATTTTTGAACAGCCTTCGAAAAAGTATGAAGTCAGTATTTCGCGGCAAAACTCTGCTGTATGATATAAGATAGCCTTTACCATCAGCTCATCGTGATGTTTATACCTGTAGTACATAATAATGGTGTAATTAATCACTCAATTGCATTTAGCCATTGCAATATGAGTCGAACCTATAGCTGTAAAATTGTTCAACAGAACGCAGAAATCGTACAAAAATATCAGCACACAAATCGCAGAAATATATTAGATAGAGATTCGTGTTTTCATGACTGTAATTCAAGATTCTATTGGAAAGTATTTTATTTGTTAACAGCATTGAGTTCTTGAATTTGATCAATAATTTCCCATTCAACTAACCAGACTAATTCTCTATCCCATATCTACGAGAAATGAACCAAACTATACCCAAGGCATAATCTAGGCATTGTTAACCATTGTAGATTTCTCAACGGAATTGAATTAGATTTCAATAAGAATATGCATAAAATCTTTCAGAAGATGTATTTTAGCCTTTGAAAAAGAGATGTTTAACTCTTCTCGGGAGAAATACATTATCAGAAAAATGGTTCAAATAGACAACGTTTAAATAATGACATAAATAACATAAGTATTTTCGAATGCTCAGAATAATTCGTACTTATCTAGAAATGGATTGTATTATTTTCTTCTTACAGAGGAAGATATGATTCCAGTAGTTTATGAAAATCATCTAAACATCTCAGTCACCAATACGCCTTGTTATGGGTTTAAATCAAGAAACAAAGGATGCATTTTTGTTTTCATTGAAGTATGAACCTAATAGTATGGATACACGAAGGAGATGCTTCATACAAAATACTAAAGCTTTAACCTTTTGGTTTAAGAGTAAAAGGATGTAAGAAAACTCTCCTCTGTTTCAACTTAAAATGGGTAAGCCCTAATGTAGCCGTAAGATATGACACAAAGGTCATTGTGAGTATTAACTTACTAGAGATCCACTATGGTATGCTACAAACCATCACCAAAACTCTAGGTTTTTTTTTGTTTGAGCTACAGCGATGACTTTCTTCTAAAAATACAGTTTTTGGTCAATGTAAAATTGGGTAAAAACATGACCACAATGTCATCATATTAGTAGTGGTCCACTAGGACATGTTACGTATCAAAAGAAACAGTGCCCTAGAAGTTTGGTTTTAAATAAGATTTATAAATATTTTATTTTTTCTTCCTTTTTGGTGTCTCCAACTTTCCAAAGCTATAATTGGAATTAAAATATTTGAACAATCTTAGTAGAAATTCACTTAAGGAAATTCCTTAAGAAAGATTGCCCCAAAAGATAAGGAGTAGAAAATACTTGAAGAAATTTTGTCGAATATAAAACAATGGACAATGGTGATAACAATAACTAACCTAGAACATTCATAAACTCATTCACTCACACACACATATGCAAACACTCAAAGTTAACTTCACCCCTTGTAAATTAATAGGTCAGTTTTTGACAACTTGTTTCAAAGATATAACATATCTGAGAAAACAACGAATTTTGCCATCTTTGAAAAAAATGTAAGTCGCATGGAATTTAAGGAAAAAATCCAATGTCTGTTAAAGTTCACGAGACAAATTTGCGACTAAGAAAGATTTCAGGATTTTGAAAAACGCATTTTGTGAGGGAATCCTTGTCTGGATGTCATGTACGTAATAAATTCTACCCTTTTTTCTATCAATGGAAAAGTTTAAACAATTCATGTAAAAAAAAAAAATAAAAAAAATCTAGCAATGGAAAAGTTTAAAGAATTAATGTAAAAGAAAAAATAATGAAACTTTGACATGAAAGAGCTGTCCTTATACCCACTCTCTGAGCATTCTCTTACCGAAGATTTTCTTTTGTATGTACGATCTGGTATCATGACAATGCTTACGTTGAACTCATCCTTTTCGTAAAGCACCTGAGTATAAAATGTCCATTTACGTATTGTCGCAACCGGAAGTCTGTGTGAGTTATGTCCCCTGAAGACGGATTTGTAGTGCAAGGGTAAACGATTGGTAAAAGTTCCGTCCGGTTCAGGTAACGTGAATAGTACCACACACACAAAAAAACAAAACAAAACAAAACAAAACTTTTATTACACCCGAATGATGATTTAAAGTTCGGTAAGTGTCGGGATTGAACCCATCAATTTGAGGCTTGACGTCACCAGCCGGCTGTATTGGACTTTACTGGAAAAGTTTATTGTCACGCCGAGTTTTATTTTATTAGAACCGCATTGAAGTCATCGAATCGAGAGCACTGAAAGGCTCTAATTGTTGGTCAATATATAATTTAGTAAATAGAATGGTAATCATTACTGACTTAAATAAGCCTTACAGGAGGTGTAGACTTAGACCAGACTGCACAATCTTGATTTCGAATCCCCACACGATAAATATCCGTTCTGATATTTAGAAATGGTCATGTGTAATTTTTTTCTGACCATCAGGTGAAAATTTCACTAGTAAGAGAAGCGTACGTTAGTTGGGTGATTAGCTCAAGGGTTGTACATTTGAGGGAAATGACAGGAGTCATAGATAGGTGCACCAACCGCCGCCTCTGTATAATACTCATGCAGCACATCGTTCTAGCAAGTGTTTGCACATTCAATGCTTTGAAAAACAAATGTACCTAGATAGATTAGATAGGTGAACTCATACTGTACTTTGGGTGCCTCGATTTTAATATTGAATGGTGTAAGATCGGTATTTTTTCCACAAAACTATATAATATAAATTCCGTTTCGATTATAAAATTTACGTTTTCAATGTGACATTCATCAATAACTTACAAGTATCATCTGTTGCCCAATAATTGTCTCCCTGCTTTACTTGCGAATTTTTCTCTTTTTTGTTCATGTAGTGAGTATGAAATAAGTAAATAAATAAAATAATCAGAAGTACAGTTTTACACATGCATTGTTCACAAGCAATTAAAATGTTAACGATAGTAATCATATACATACTCGCTCACTTATTTTATGGAAGAAAGTTCATATTTTTTCACCGCGTAAACTATTTTTTCTCTAGTTTTATGTGAGCATTCACGAAGTGACAGATACTAGTCTTCTATTTTTAAAGAAATCTTCAACTTAGTGATATTAAGAAGATACTAAATAAATCATTTGATTATATACCTATAAATGATATGAATTAACATCTGGCTATCTAATACAACTCGTCGGCGTGTACCAAAAAACCGTATTCGTCGAGTACCGTTGAACACGGACTACTTTTTTTGTATATTGACGTTCGCATTTTTTCCCCGGAAAGTTGGTTATTTCTTAATCATTTAAGAGAATTTTGTTAATGTCATGTCTTAAGATTATATAATAAAAGGAATATTACAACAGTCTGTTTTTCTATTTATTGTTCTCGTGTTCTCGAAACGTGTGAAGGTTTTTTTTTATTCTACCTTCAGTCTAAACCAATAAAAAATACCTACAGACGATTCTCGAACATGATAACAACAACAACAACAACAACCAAAAGACACTGTTGTAATATTCCCTATTGATTGGCTAGACAATTTCACACGATAACAGCAATAATTACGGCCTGTCTAATCGAGGCGGAATTAAAGTTAATAAAACTTTAAAATTCGAAAATCGGATGTCATTTTTTTAATTTAATACGATAATCTACCCAGGAATCCACCTTGAGCCTAACTAGACAGGTTAAATTAAAACGCTCAACATGAATGTCGGTCAATATCGAGATTCAAATATCACTTCCGGTCTAGATTTTTGATTGGTCGATTGATTATTTGATTGACCGCCGCGATTATTTCAAGTATAAATGGAGTCTAACGTAGATCCTATAGCATTGACTTTAAACCTCAAGATCACGGGTTCGAGCCCTGGGCTGACCATATCTACCAACAAACTAATTGTCTTTTCGGATGAGACGTTAAACCGAGGCCCCGTGGGACGGTGCTATCCGCCGAGCACGTTAAAGAACCAGGCGGAGCTCTCAGCAGCTTCGTACTGTATCCTTGCACTATCCCCCGTAACAACTAACCGTCTTCTGGGGGCGTCGCTCATATGGGCATGTGCTACGGTAGCGACGATAAATATACGGGAATACACACACTCCTATAGCATTTCCCGAGTTCCCGAATGAAAACATGACGTAGGATCTTCTAACTAACTTTTACTGTAGACCTGTCCAAATTCAAATGCTTCGCAGACGATAATTCAAAAAGGATTTTATTTGAAAATTATCATCCAGTAGTGTCGAAAATATTGTGGAAAAGAATTAATAGCTAGCTACAAGCAATTACTTCGTTTTGCATATTGTTTTTTTCAAGTATAAAAACACAGGGAAGCAAAAACCAGGAAATAAATAGGAAAGGATTTAATTAGCTTATTAATGAAATGAAATGAAATGAACACATTCCAAAAATATGTAGTAAATATACATGACCCATCAAGTTGACACGACATGATAGGAGACCCGGATGCGAAGGCTGACCGTAGTCGATACTTTTCGAACTTCCCAGGAATTCCATTTTTAGCTTGACAGATTATATATCGCTTAATGTCATTACTGGCAGAAATAATGGCGCTATCATTCTATAATACATGGAATCAGAACATTGCACCATCGATTTGTATATATCTGTCATATTAATCTACAGGTCTTCTCTGCTTTAGTACTACATTTAGCATGAATTAGATACATATAATAGGGATACCTAGAGATGCCGGAAGAACTCGTTGTTTCGCTGTTATCGTATTGTTGTGTGATTTTATATTCGACAGTGAATGCATGTTTATTTGTACAGTCATTCTCACTCGAGGGACCACGTCAACCAAGCGACCACTCCCATTTGGCGACCATAATCGAAGTCCCCATCTAGAAAGCGAAATCTGAACAAGTCGATGGTTCAGCGCGAAACAATGTAACTGCCTATATGTTAATAGGCAGTTTCAACTGTTTCGCGCTGAACCAGCGAAGTGAAAACAGTTTTCTATAAAAAAATCGTAAAAAATCCTATGTTATTTGAATTTATTAGAGACGATTCTAATTAGCTAAACAGCGTAGGATTAAGCGAGAATTCTCTAATGATTTCTTATGCAATCGAATCAATCTTTCATTTCTTTCGCAATAAAGTGTATTAAACGATCATTCTTTTAAGCGACCACTTTTGGTCGTCCCTTTAGTGGTCGCTCTATACAAGATTTACTGTATTTCAATTTTCCCCCGATTTTCAGTTTCCATAGAAGGATAGATGCGGTTATGCCAGAATCAGATAAAAATGCCAATAATGCAACGTAGAGTGTAATTTATTGGAGAAATACTCGCAATGCATTCCGCATACTAGATTTGTTTTCAAATATACACTAAAATTAGTGCACTGAGATGCTTGAAGCGTTCCTTCATACAATTTTTCGACTCGGTATTATTCATGTATGTAGAATTCATAGATCCAGTTGAGCCGTTATGCGCTCTTTCGCTTTCACATTTCAAAAAATAAAACTATAGTCTTATTTCTCAAAGCAAGGTAAATGCATCTCCTTGCTAAGTGAATTGAAAGAAGAGCATTTTCTCCATTGAATACATATTTTCAAACAGAATCAACTTTATTTACCAATCCTAAATTAATCCTAGTACTGAGACATAAAATATGTATGATCCGTCCGAGTTTTGCGACTTTTGGACCGTTAATCGTATTTTATGCAACGCTTAAAGTATCCGGAGTACAAAGTCCAGCTTGCCCTTCTTTAAATATTGTGAAAAGCGTAGATCAAGTCGCGAGTTTGACCGTAGTGACATGGATATTGTAAAAAATGTTCATGAAATATGTTCGATTTAAGCTATTGGCATATTTGCGTGCTCCATTTTTCCGTTAGTTAGTTGTAGCACTATTACGATATACTAGGTTTAGACTGAGCAAAATGTGCTAACAAATGAACATCGGGAAATTTGACAGAGAGTACGGATAACTGCTTAAAAAGAAGAGTTTATCGTCGTTGCCATTCTAAAACGTCGTAACTACAGCTTGATTCAAGCTGTAGTTACGACGTTTTAGAATGACAACGACGTTATGAAGGGTATCAGCGATTATAATTAGTTAATAATTAAATAGCAGTAAAAACAAGTTAAACTTAAGTTAACCGCGATTATAGCCCCCCTACGACAAAGTTTCAATTACAGATAAGGAGAATTTCACTATGTCATATTTGTATATGAGTGTAGTCTCACCAGGGACAATGGACCAATCGCGACCTACGATCAAATGAAAGTCGACCAATGAAATGATTCATTTAGACCAGAAATGGGTCTTGAACTCAAATTTTGGCCGCCATTTTTGTTAACTGTTTTTGTTGGTTTGGCGACTTAAACTTCGTAACTACAGCTTTTTCAAGCTGTAGTTACGACGTTTAACAAGTCCCAAACTGACTATTCTACCTTTTTGTTACACGCTACTTGCCATAAATTTTGCAAAATAACACCGTCTGAAATCGAAGCGGGACTTCCTTTCGGAGTCGATTGGTTATGGGTCAACAATTTGGAAAATAAGTTATGTACATACAAATGACTTCCCTTGAATAAGAAATAATTGTTTTGTTATGGCCATTAGTTTTTTCCCTGATCATTTAAAAGCATTGTAATGAAAATTACAATAAGAGCACACTTGTTTAATTCCAAATTATTGTCTTTGACATCCTTATCGGGAAAGGAGATTCACAAGCAGTCTCTCTTGTTCAACTTTTTGGCAGCCGTCATAGGGTAGTCGGTGGCGCGTCAGACTCCTAATCTTCAATCATGGGATGTCATGGGTTCGATCCCCGGCGGTGGCACATATTTTTTCCGACATTTGTCTCTCAATGGGGGGGGGGATAATCGTAAACCTAAGTGGGATAGCAGCTGGAGGCAACGAAAGTATGTAGCGGTAGTACTGGTGTGAGAAATACCAGGAATCCATTGTTAGGTGCTCCGGCCGCCGCGACATGACTGAAATACTGTTAAAAGCGGCGTTAAACCCCATTCATTCATTCAATCAATCACTGATCAACTTTTTTGAAAAATATCCTGAAGGATATCAAGGTCACAATTGAATTTTATGGGTGATTTAGGTTAAAAGGTCTGTGCTACTCAAATGACCAAGCGCTAGTGTGGGTATAAGTTCACTTAGCGATAATTCGAGTTTAATGAATTTATACACTGCTAAATGAGATTGCAATGCTCTTGATTGTCAAATGCTATTTGCAAACAAGTGTTTTGGCAGACCCATGTCAGTAACAACTAAATAATTCAACGTTTTGTCTCGACCAATGATAGTCCTTGTTAAAAAAAATCATAAACTCAAAAAAATCCTTTACAGTTAAATGAAAAGAGCACACCTAACTTAATGTAGTTTAAGGTAAACATTTTGTTAAAATCACTTTATGGAAAGCATAAAAGAAGAAGAGAAAAAATACAGAAGAATGTCTTTGAGGAAAGCATCTAAGCTTTGCGAGTTGATAGGAGCCCCGTATTTCAAAATAAACATTGGTGGGTCGTATGGGTTTCAATGATTTTGCAACTTTTTGTGGAAATGTAGACATAGGAATAACTTTACCCTTCCTAATTTGTATTGTGCGACCGATTTTCCATCGAAAGATAAATGTCTGTTTAAAAAATATTAGTAGTTTTCTTTAAAATTTGAAAACGTGATACAAAATGCGACTTATGATTTTTTTCAAAGGGAAGGTTAGAGTCTTATTTTCTCTCTTACTTGCGACGAAACCGCCCACAACCCCGTAAGAAAAAACTCTTGCAAATTAATTTATCTTTCAAACACAGTAACTAATTTTCATTGAAAGCCTGGTTAGGATTTCAAAAAGGGGGAAAGATGCCGTGAACGATTAGAGGTTGGTGTCAGTTTATATGGCCTGGTAAGTGATTATCCTTATTTTCAAATATCATGATGTTCCAATGATGTGCTTACTAAAGCAACCGTTAATTGCAATAGACCACGCTCGAAATTTTAACTTTATTCAAATATCTAATGATTATTCGGAATATGTTTTGACTTATCACGATGGCTGGGCGGTAAGGTGCTTGATTAGTAATCTTGATGTCACGGTATCCACACTAACCGTCACGACTGGCCAGGTATAAGCAAGACACTGAGAAGCCAGTCTACCAAGCTAAAAACGAGAAGCAGTGCGTTTTAGCCACTGCCTCACTCACAGGGACGTGAAACATCTCGTAAAATATTTGAGAGTGCCTATATAAGCTGAAAGCCTTCGGCATAATAGAAATAGTACAAATTAGTCTAAAATGATTTATTTTGTTAACTGTTCACATATTATAGCATTTAGGTGAAACTCGCATTGTTATATCAAAACCACCGGTTCTCTTACCTCATTTGAGTTATACTTTTATTTTCAAATGACACGGAAGTTTAACCTACCATTAACGCAAAGAATAGCACAATTCAAATTCAATGGAAATAATCCCTAAAAATCTGAGAGGCGGTCGCAAATATCAAGCAGAACTGAATTTTTTATTAACCTATGAGACAGAGAAGTGCTATTGGATTATCATTTTTGGTCCTAAGATAATTTACCAAAACACATTTCTATGAGTATGATATGTCAAGGATAACAACTGTATTATTCTCATATGCTACTATCAGAAGACGCAATTGCTAGACAGGTCAAAATTCAAATAAGTTGTACAAAAATGTTTAAGTCGATGAAATATATGTCTCTCGGGGGTATTAAACACTGTAGATAACTAAGGAATTGCTCTCAACAAGCTACCAATAACTCAACCCGTACTTAAGGTGAGCTTTTCGTGGTCCATCTATGTGCAGCGTCCGTTGACATCGTGTGTGCTCTCTAGAGGCAACTTTTTTCCCTAAAACTTCTTTATAAGTTGACTGATCGTTTGTCCCCGTGAAATATCAGACAAGTTTGATAATGGGATCTAAAGCTAGGTCACTAGATCAAATTTTAGAAGAATTGCTTGCACTGCAGAGGCCAAATCGTTTGCTAAATTGTCTTGATAGTTAGTCGAATTTTTTGTATCGACTACATTTTGCTCGGATATCTTACAACTTTGTGAGAGCGTTATTACTCCATGATACTACAGACAAAATGTATGATATTTGAGCACTTGAAGTAAATAACTTTCTTTGTCATTAGCAGTTAATGACATAGATAACGCCATAATTCATTCATTCATTTAGACTGGAAGTTAATTTTGAACTCCGACGTTGTAGGCATTCCTGTAGGATCCCATGAGAGCAAAGCTAGTGTCGTCCCCTGTGAGTCCGAAAACAACTCCACTTGATTTCTTTTACTCTGTTCTGATTGCATCGGATCTATATGATTCCAAGCTATGAATCGTTAAGTCAATAAGATGTACATTGAAAACGATAAATTCTGTCGCGGTAGCAGCTACGAACGCCATCATTGTTTGTCTTGACGCAGTATCACTTACGAGCTGATCTTTTTTTAGAACTAACGCTATATTAGCAGAAAAGGGCATTGGCATTAGCAGATTTGATTCGAGTCTGATGTACGGTCGAATACCATTAGCAAAGACAGACAGTGTCTCTTGATTTGGCAGGACACAAAAATGGAATATATCGACTATCGATGTATCTTATAGCACGACCATCAGCCGTTGATTGCAGGCTTGCGTGTTTTTAAGTAGATTTGAGTTGCGTATATTGTGACAAAGAGTCGATGAAAAGATATATCTTTCTTTTGTACAGAAATATTTCGCATTAATATCTACGATAAACTGAATGACAAACATGTTCTGAAGGTTTGGTAGCAGATCCTTGAAATGTGTAAATGTAAACATTTCAAATCGGTAATAAAATCAAACAAGAATACATACAAAAATGAACAGCCAAAAACAAACAGCAAAACATGACAAAAGCAAACACTGTAACTAGACAATGACATAAAAACAACAACAGAATGATAACATAGCTTGAAATACTAAAGGAATGATTATTAAGACGAATATGATATGAAATAATATGATTTAAAATGATAATGATGATCATAATAGTTGAAAAATTGAAACTTCTGTATTCTGATTCGATTAAAACATTTAGCGAAATCACTACAAGAAAAATGTGTAGAACGATCCTCTAACCTTAAATAGACCAAGTTATATGCATTTGATCAAGAACAGACAAGACCAGATCGAGATTTTGGTCAAATATACAAACAAGCGATGAGATACCCGCCCCGACTGTTTTGTTATTTTTAAGCAAACAATACGTAATATTTTATTTTTATGAATAATGCAATATTTTTAATTACCGTGACCAATCTTGGAATAGTTGACTCGTTTATATAGCAGTAAGGGTTTCATACTGAATGTCAAAAATACAGGGGGAGTGATTCCAGACAGTTTTCCCAATTTTATTTATTGATGAACTGTTTCAGCGGAAAATGCTGATATTGCATGATTATGGGCAAGATTGAATAATATTTACCCTTTCAATATTGGACTTGATCAAAGACGAAAAACCAACATTTGAGCATTAAAGCTATCTTGATACATGTAAAACATGAAGAATAAAACTGGTAATCTACATAGAATGACAATCTTTATTTCAGATTCGGAGATACGATCATTTTTTTTTAATGACTATTTTTTTAAATAGGCCCTTAACATGACGGTTGATTGCACATTATTTTTAAATTTTGCATATCGCAACAGGACAAACATGATGGTCAGCTGAAAGGTGAGTGTGTAATATTTTATCGCATGGGTGTTTATTTACTATTTTTAGCTAGCAAAGCGACAGCTTTGATAGCTTAAGATAACAGACGAAATTTTGAGGTCGTCTCAAAGTTCAACGAGTGCAAACTGCCATTGGAGGCTTAACCACTAAATCCATTAAATGTCTACGCCTTTAAAAGTAGTTCTCGTGTATTTCAGGAATATTACAAACTCTATTCATATTGTATTGAACTCTGTCAAAAGCACGCTATCTAACCCATTCCCAATCAATTCCGCTTTGGGAAAAAGGCTATGGCAAACATTGTGGACAATGAAGAAATTGCTTGTACAAGCAATTTCTTCAATGTCCACAATGTTTTCTACCCAACAAGGAAACGTTTTCTAAATTCAACCATGCTTTGCTAGCTTACAGTACTTTCCGTACTTTGATTTCCTAGAGCTTTGTTGCGGCTTTAAAAATAACTCGATAAACATGTTCTTCATGACGAGTAGATAATCATGATATTTGAAACAACTGTGTAATACATTTAAAATACGGGTCGCCCCATCAAGCTGAAAGGTTCAGTTAGTCCGGCGGTTAATGGGTAGAATACGAAGTGGCTTCACGCATAAATAACCAATCGCTGGCCCCGTTCACTTACTCCTTTGGCCACTGACTCCGACGGGTAGTCCCGCTTCTATTTCAAACGGCGATAATTTGCAAAATTTATGGCCAGTAGCATTTAACAAATGGGTAGAAAGGTTGGTTGGCGACATAAACGTCGTAACTGCAGCTTGAATAATCTGTAGTTACGATTTTTAAGCAGCCAAACAAGAAAAAATGTTTCACACAAATGGCGGCCAATATCGGAGTTTAAATCTCAATTCTGGGCTGAAAGAATGATTTGATTGGTCGATGTATTCCTTGAGTGACAGCCGCGATTGAGATGAGACTTCTTACACGAAATATTTGCGTTGAAAAAGTCCAACATCAAGATAAAAATTGCATAAGCCCAAACTAGTATTGGTCTTTTGCTGTTTTGCTCTCTATTTTCTTCAAGCAAATGCCGAATTTCTCTTTTTCATTGTTACAAAGTTTAGAAAAAAATTGACGACGGACAATTTATTTTTACACGTCTGACCATGTCATGTCTAAATAAAGGTTTCATCTCTCTTATGCGCGATAAGTGTGGATGTTGTGAAAATAATAATACCACCATAATTCGTTTAAATCCAATTTATTTGAAATTTTGTTACGAGTACATGCAATTGGGGTATCGATTGCGATATGAGTTCCAGAAGCGTCCTTCGTAGCCCTAGGTAAAGGTTTATCATAGTTCCTAAAACATCCTTGATGGATACGTTTGGATACAGAAAATCCCGATGGTGCACGAAAGCTGTTATTCATTGGGAAAATACTAGCAGACGACTTTATTGGGATAATTCATTTGATTAGAAAACCTTACTCTGATTTAGACAAATGACGCAGTAACAATTGAACCTACGAGCCGAAAAATCAGGAATATCGATGGGGAATTTCTTTTTGGCAAAAATACAGGATTTTCACCATACAGCAGTATTAGACTCAAATAGAGAGCCTTCAATTACTAAGGACGTTTTACTTTTAGAAAAAAAAGTATATAAAATCTGAATCGAACTATATTGACAATTGGTAAGGAAATTTCGCCCAATCCTCAAAACTTCTTATTAAGTATTGTTATAAATACATTTCTTCTTGATTGTGTCTAATTCTTTTAAGCTCTATCTCTGTCATTCACAACTCATAACAGAATATTTGAAAGAATCTTCTTTTCAAAATCTTATGCCACGTACGCTTCTTCGAGCTTAACCGGATTTAAAAGAAATGTTTGTATATTTATGAAATACGCCACAAGGTTAGCATACAATACGATGTATTCTGGTATGATATTCTAAATAAGATAAGATAAATAGATAAGCAATAAGATAAATTTAAGACATATATACTGAAAAAAGCTTAGTCTAAAAGGTAAAGAAATTCTGATGATCCCAAAAATTTCATAAAAAGCGCAAAATGTAACTTTGTTACAATGCTATTCTGATATTGCTAAGTAAAAATAAAACTAAAGAACAAAAGGCTGACATTCAGCAGTTTGAAAGAACATTCCTGAATAGTGGCATCAGTGGCCTTGTGTGATTGAGCTTTATTTTGATAGAAGAACATACCTTATGACAGTTTTTGACGCCCTTTCTCCACGATATTTTCACGAAGTTGTCCCCTAAGGTCAGCATAATATCTCCCAGTTATTGTGTGACCTATTTCAAAACCATCCAAAACCAGCATACCTTTGCATCTTGGAAAACTTGCCCTCGCCTTCCCAGGGAATTTCGTTGAGGTAACGTTGTTTTTCTTACTTTTTTAATTTGCCATGTTTCATATAAGTTAACAGACTGCTATAGAAAAGTTATTTCAATATCATGTGTGTGTGGCGGGTGTTCCTTTTGAGGGATATAACGGGAGTCATGTTTAGGTACATAAGCCTCCGCCTCGATATAACTGAAACACTCCTGCAAATAATCTTTCTAAATTATTGGGCTTTATAAGTCAGTGTATTGAAGGATACCTTGCTTTGAGAATATCCTCCAGTCTAATGACGATGTAGTTCACTTATGAATGTCAGCTGATTATAAAATGCGTCCTCAAATACCATGTCCGTTATTACAAATTCACCTGTCTTAAAGCGATTATTGAAGAGATAATGGATGTCATCTTTCCCCAGATTTCTGACTATAATGATGTCGGACATTTGGAATAAGACAATTGAGCTGATTTTGTAATAAATACAGATTGTCCAAAACTGAAAAACAAAGAATCACTAGAAATATGTCACAGACATGCTCCCGCTTAAGTATATGACCTTGAAATTGGGAGTATGATTTAAGTGCTCATCAAGGGAAACAATTTTGCCAAGTTATGAAATCAATCATTTAATGTTGAAGCTATGCTCCGGACAAGCATTGGACATTTACACCCACAACCACTCAGGGCTAACCTTATATGACCGTCGCGGTCATAAGAAGAAGAAAAAATAACTGGCGTTTAATTACGCCAAATAAGTCAACGAAGTACAACCCGACTTGAACGATAATTCATCGTGTGTTGTGTATATATATATATTGTATTTATATTTATATCTTTTTTTAAATATCATTTTCTAAGTAAATTATCTTGATTTCCTCATTTCCATGACATATCAAAAAATTATTTGCTTCAGTAAGTCGTTATTGACTTCACACGAAAACGTCCTTCGTTAAATTCCGATATTTAAAAGTGGGGCAGTAGGAGTAAGCTTTATCAAATAGTATTTATAGTGAAAGAAGTAATTATATGAAGAAAGAACATTTGTCGCAAAAAATGACATTGATTACTACAAAATAAATTGCATAAAGAGCATCTATAGAGGCTTCCCTCAGTACACTAAGAGCTCCTGCAAACAGTCTTGATATCCGTTATTTGGAAAGATTTGAATAAGTTAATCGATTTTAAGAACGTCCCCACAGTGCGTTCATTGTTTTAAATAGAAAACTGCGTTAGTTTGAATTCTATGAATGTCTAGTTGACAAGGTAAGGCAGCAAGTAGTATCCGAGACAGAAGTTTCTCTTAGATATTAGTCGGGAAAGATCTTAGGGGTCATGAGACCTTAAATCAATAATGCCATAAGAACATACACAAACTGATTCCAATCTTATACCCTAATTGGTTAATCTACAGACATAAATCCTGTTTAGTTTCCAGCACTATTTCCATTTCTTCAACTGCATTAATAGCTCGTCAATCTCGTCCATTGGAGAATATCTTCTGCAGAATTTTCCATCTAATTCAGCAACTTTTACCATAAATCAGGCAAATCAATCCGAAAAGAAACACGTCTTAGCTATTTTTCTACAAGTGTTCCTATTATCATACAACATCCGCGAGTCTCTAAACTTATCGAAATTGGTATCCAGATCAATTTCAATACATCGTCCAAAAAGGAATCAAACATAGCCTTTAACCCATTCCAACACAGTAAAATTTTAGACTGGTCAAAATTGAAAAAACCTGCAGACGACAATTTCAAGTTGATGGAATTTTGAGTTTTTTAGTCTTTTTGGATAGAAAACATTGTGGACAATCCACAATGTTTTCCAAAGCTTTTTTCTCGAGGGGCGTAAAAAGGAGGGATTGAGTTGGAATGGGTTAAGAGGATGCTACTGAAAACAACAGATTATTATTTTCGTTTTTAGCCTGAGATTGCGTAAGCAATCTGAGGCTTAAGTTACAATGCTAAAAATTCAAACCCATGCAGAGTTTAATGTGAAAACATAATGTAAAAACATCTACCGCAATCAGTGTGATCTTCTGTCGCATGAAAAGTAGATCGGATCTGACCATAAATTAAAACGCCCGATTAAGGCGAGAAGGACGAAGGCGAGATAAGACTCCTTGAAAGCTGTCGGCTTGATGTACACTACTTTCGTGTGAGTGTTCTGAATTTGGCAACGTGAATGGAAAGAAAGAAAGGAGATATATAATACATTGGAAATTATTAAACATATATAATCATATCATATTGTTTAGAAAAAATAAGGTTTTTGTTTCATATCAAAATAATATTTCTTATTCTAGAGTAACAATGTTAGACGAAGTTGCTGTATGAAGCTGATAAGCGAAGTTGTCGGTTTTACGCACGATTGGAATGTTTTGTTTAACAAATTAATTGGTCATTCATAGAATCATATTCGCACTGTCTGAAAACAGTTTGGTCGTGCTTGGACTTTGTGTCTATATATTTTTACCTCCGAATTATACCCAAAGGATGTAACGTCTACGTACCGCTTTTTAGAGGTGTACATAATCATGTTAACCTAGTAAACGACCGCCCGCCCTCTCTCGCTCTCTTTATCTGTAGATTATAAAGCGCATATTTACGTAACGAAATTGGTCCGTGTGGTAGAATACTCACATCGCACGCAAGAGCCTCCTAGTTCGAACCTGGCTACATGCTCCATTCCCCTCGCTCTCTAGCTCTCTCTCGCTAGCTCCACTGACTGAGAGCCAACGAGCTTTTGTCATGATGTGGTGTCCGTCGTCCGTCCGTCCGTCAACTTTTACTTTAAAAAACTTCTTCTCCGAAAGTGCTGAACATAATTTATCCAAGCTCAACCAAAATTCATAGGAAGGATCCTTGGGTGGCCTTTATCAGATTCCTTCAAAGCATTTTGATCGGTTAAAAATTATGTAACGATATATGCATGTAAATGTATCGTTAAAATACCTCAAAGGGATGAAAATTATTGCGGGCAGGTTGTGTCCCATAGCGCACAAATTGGCAAATCTTCGCATAATCGACAGTAGATTTGGGTAGAAAGTGGCACCTCGATCGATAATCCGACCGTCAAACTTTTTCTGCTCATATTATATATCTCCTGTGTACATATCTCAGGCTTTCGGCGCTTTTAGCGCTTTGATTTTCTGAATCTTTTTGCTTTTTTGTATAGAGTTACCCTTCTCTACTAAACCATAATTTGAGATGATAGATAGTTAGCAACAACTAAATAACACTAAAACGATTTCATTAAATACTTTCAGCTATCTTGAGAATAAAGCGCTCGATGTTACCCTTTAATGGGTAATATCGAGCGCTTTGTTCTCAAGATAGCTGAAAAATATTCAAGTATATTTGTGATTGTATATTTTGAGAAAAGAACAAACCTGAAGAATTTATTCTAATCTGGTCCAGTTTTTAAGATATTTGGATGAAAGAAAGTGTTGACGTCTAAGGATCATAGTTCGTCAATACTTTCTTTCATCCAACTAGCCTTCTAAAGCTGGACCAGATTAGAATAAATTATGCAGGCTTGTTCTTTACTCAAAGTAAACCATCACAAATATGCTTGAAAATCAATTCCCCGTAAACTAAAATGAAGATTAAGTTCATGCCCTCCCACCGATAATACTGGAATACTAAACTCAACCGAGGAGTGTCTTTTTTGCTTATCTTATTGTCAATGGAACCAAAGAGAACAAGAAATATGCAAACTATTTCCTCCTTATCAAGAGTTCCTATAGAGAATAAACATACGCCTCTTTTGCTAAACTCAAGACCTCTAGAGGCTGGTAAATTTATCGATACTTACAAGTTACAGTTATGATGATGTATAAGCAAGCTTTTCCTCAGACGCTTAGTATTAGAAGTTTTTGCAACACAAATTGAATTTGTTCATTATTATGTTTTTATTATTGAATGAGAACTTCAATAATCAATAAAGTGTAACACGAAAATATCATATATGTTGACATTTGCATTACAAAAGGTAATCGCAAATAAGGATTTTGAGGTACTCAGTCAATACGGATTTTTTTCTGTCGAGTTGTATCGGATGCCGAAATAAAGCCTCGGAAAGTTTATAGGTATCTAATAAAAATGATCCCCTTTCATTTCGTCCACGCTTTCTCCATTCCCGAAATTTTCAACCCATTTCGTAGAATACATGACGTCACAAACTTTAATAAGATGCGCCTTAGGGTAATGGATATTTTGGCCATCGAAGCCCTATACGGGTAACGCGAAAAAACAACAACATTATTTTCAAATTTTGTAGGATGATAAGTTCGTCATACGATTTATTCAAAGCTAGAGAAAACGATTTCGACCCTCGCCTGCGGCTTGTGTGACATTTTCTCCTGCCGGGAACAAATCGTCATATACTTAGGCAAGAAACCGTCTAATTAATAAAATAACGTGTAAAAGCCTGTATGTGACATTTTCCCCAATTTCACATGAGCGCCAATGAAAGATCAGATCGGCATGTACACCCGCACTCTCTGACCAGTGTTTGAAATCACCATGACAACTGACTCAGAGTTTCTTTTCACAACCACCAAATAATCTACGTGCACTGTGTTGCTGTCAATGTTCATGCTCATGCTATATATTTATATGGTTCCATGAATGTTTGTTTTCTTTTTCTTAATCAGTAGACTAGAAGAATATCGCCGTAAGTTTAAGAAATTTATAGCAGTATATTACAATGATACAGATAACAGAGTTTTCCTTAAAATAGTTTGGACCAGTGTAATAATTTAAATGTCCTTTTTCAAGGGACAAATCAAAATTTTAGAAAAACTCTAAAAAAACTAAGTTTGATTTTTCGGGTTCGAATGTAACCCTTATTCTCTGTTTCGAATTACACAAGTTAGTTAATTACTTCAAGTACACGACAACGGCCTTCGGATGTGACGGAAAGTTTCATAAGATTGAGTAAACATGATAAGAAATCTCCTATTTTGGAGTCCTTTGTGCAGACATGTCGACGCTAGAAGAACAATATTACTTGTCCGAATTCCATTAGAGAGAGGTTATAGTTCCGTTCTCTTTGTTTGTCCCTCTCTTGGTGATAACAGATTGGAACATGTATGAATAAAAACAAGAATATTTCTGGAAAAAATCGAACCCTTGAAATTTATGAGAACTTTTATGGATGTATCAAGACGATAATAGTCAATTCTTTCTTCATTATCTTCCCTTTAGATTGTGTTTCGTCTTGCCTAGAGTTGCATAAAGGGGACATAATCAAGACTACTTACTACTGAAATGTGTTTAATTATTGAATGAAGTTAGCTCTGCTGTCACAAAGGGTATAATACTCTTCTGGTCCCCTGCAATTTCTCCTTTTCTAACAAAGTTTTCCAAGATCGTATTTCTTCAATGCGTCGGAAAGAGCCATTGTATGCTAATGGGTTAAAAGACGATATCATCTTGTATCACCTGTCCCACATTTGTTTCCTTAAAGTTATATATCATTCACGTCATGTTTTTCTGCTAAACACTGAAATATTCTATCGCTCTTTTGTCTAATACTCGAAACACCCAATACTTCAAATGCTCATATGTTGTAATCCCATTGTACTTATTTCTTCAATCTAATATTTTCAAGCTTACTTTAACTGATGGACGCCGCTTATAATATATCCCACACACCACCAATACCACCACCACCAACAACAACAACAAAAAGCGTTTTACCAATCAGATCATTTATTTACACCAGAAGTGAAATGTTGACATCCGACATTTTTGTAGTTCGACGAATTGCCCATCAACGACTTGCTTTTTGTTTCCGACCACATGATTTGCACAGTAGGTCGTTTGATATTTCAGTCGATTGGTTTAATTGGGAGTAAGTGTACATGGCTAGCTAATCGTCAACTGATTATCAGCAAAGCTCAGACTACAAATAATCTTTGTGGATCTTTTTTCCTATGTCTGTTATAAGCAGAAATACATGAAAGTTCTTTAAATATTTTCTATTAAAGGCATCGTGTCATCACGTTTTAGCTAGATCTTCAAAATGAAAGGTAAACCCACACAACTGTTGGACGGAAAGTAAGCCCTAATCCGTATTAAACAGGATTACAAAATCTTTAGTATACTTCAAAGTTCAACATGCCGTCTGTCCTATTGTTTCACGTCAAGGAGAGGGTCAAGTGAATCCGGTCAAAAGCTTATGTTGGTCCCAGTGCTTTTCTAATCGTAATTCAATCAACAATAATGGTGTAATATATCAAGTGTCCCACTAGCAAAGTGACGCCACGTGTAATTGTACTGGGATTTGCTTGTTTTGAAGTGGTTTCAGAAAGATGTAATGAGGTAAGACCTTTTTATTTTTTGAGATTTTACACCTTACCCTTTCCACAGATTACGACGATCCGATTTTTGGGAAGTACCGTTTCAGCTAAAATGAGTCTTCTTTAATGTTACTTTTATCTTTTTAACTGTTATGATGAACAGTATATATTTCTATAGACACTTGACTAGGCCTTCACCATAACCTTATATGTTCATGTTCACCTAGAATAACTTGTAGGTTATATAGCCAGTTAAATAGATTTAAAATGAAGAACCAGTTTTCTGTATTAATGAAGGTTGATACATTGGTCACATTAATAGAAATATACTTTAGAATATCATAGAAATCATACTTCTTCTCGCCAATGGTGACATTTCTTCAAATGTATCCCTGAAAATGTAGCGGTGTTAAGAAGAAATAAATGTTTAAATTAAGCCGTAGTTTGCAGCTGCTTCGTATTCAAATCGGACAATGCCAATCAACTAGCGAAATCACCGATGTAGTAATATCAGAAAAAATTATGTAATAGCTTTACTTTGTTTTCTTGGAATGAGAAAAATTACAATATTGTAAAATGAATTGAAAATAATACTGAGTTACGTCAACCTGAGGCATAGATTACATCACCAGAGATTTTTCTCGTATAGAAACGAAAACGTCTGTGTCTTAATGATCTGAAATTAGCAATTAAATTATTTCTATTAAAGGCTTTTTTGATATTAAAAAAGAACAAAAACACGAATCATTTTAAAACTCACTTAAAATCTCTAGGTTAACAAAAAAAAAAAAAAAAAAAAAAAAAAACTTTTAGTGATATTGATCTAACAATTATTTACTTAAAAGACATGCCAAATTAAATTGAAATACATAGACACAATCTAAAATCGTTTTAAACTTCTTATTATTCCCCCTCTTTACGAAAATCAAGTGCCAATCATTATTTGTTACTGGGCATTTATAAGACCGCAACTATATCTTACCGTAACATTTTCCCTTTTAGCAAAATCTTTATATAAAACGAAACAGCCAACCAAATGTCACTAAGTTGAACAGAGGGGTTAACTCGCGTGGGTGGCCATGATTTGTCTTTTGAATTGATCAATTGCTGACCCTACCCACTTACTCCTTTTACCTAGCCCAGACTCCAACAGGAAGTCCTGCTTCGATTTTTTACGGCGTTATTTTCCAAAATTTATACGTGAAAAACACTTGTTCGATTATTAGAATACGCCATCCCAAGTTTTTTTTTAGAAATAAACCAAATTTCAAGAAAAGGATAAATTGTTATTAATTCGCGCTTCGCAAGACGTCCTTGATTAATGCCATAGTAGGAGCTTTTGTTTTGCGTATTAAAAACGTGAGGTAGGAAAGTAAGTCGGGTACAAATCATCATCATCGTCATCAAAAACAACAATAACAACATCATCATCATCAATTACAACAACAACAACAACAATACCCTCGGTGACTTCAAAATTAATTTATTTCATCCAGTCTTTCAGTGAAAGTATCAAGTGATAATCTCCTTAATTAAGCAAACAGCATAAAAGAAAAATCCAAGCTCATCTTCTAAGTATCATCATTGCAGACGAACATTTCGGCAAGAGCTACGACAAATAAACCCAATAGAATCTGTTTGAAAGAATGGGGGTTAAAAATCCACGGTAAAATCATTTTCAAATTGTCCAATCGCTGGCCCCGCCCACTTACGTCGTTAGCCACGGCAACCGACTCCAACAGGAAGTCCCGCTTCGATTTTAAACGGCGTTATTTTGCAAAATTTATGGCCAGTGTGATGTAACAAAAGAGTAAAATGGTTTGTTGGTGACCTAAACATCGTAACTAGAGCTTGAATAAGCTGTAGCTACGACGTTTAAGTCGCGAAACCAACAATAAAGGTAAACAAAAATGGCGCCAATGTCGGATTGATAAGCTCAGGTCCGGGCTGAATAGATAATTTGATTGGTCGGTGTATTCCTTGATTGACACCAGATTGGTCAATTGCCTGCTTATCAACTGATCAATCGCGATTGATCGCGATTGTAAATCAAAGAATCAACCGACCAATCAAATAATTCTATCAGATCGGAAGTGAACTTTAACTTACAATATAAGCCGAAATTTATATGAAGCACTTTCATTTGTTTTGCCACTTAAACGGAGAAACTACAGTTTATTCAAAGTGCAGTTACAACGTTCAGGTCTCCAATCAACAATTTTACTTTTTTGTGCCATAGATTTTTCAAAATAGCACCGTTTAATAACTAGGTCGAACTTTACTTTTTCTCTTTTTTCCTATTTATTTTACTCCAGACGACAAAAGTTCAGAGGAGTTTAATTGATAGAAGTTGTATGTGACATTTCAAAGCTTACTTAATTTGAATAATAAGTACCAGATAAGATAGATAACATAGTAGTAAAAGGATAAATTTCTCGTAATAGACATCTTCTCCCTTTCACTCTAACATTTCAACAACTTTTTATTCAGGGCATCAATAAGTGTAATTGTGAGATATTCGCTAAATACCGTTTCCATGAAATATAGTCTTATTGTAAAAATGTTCTATTACTACATGTTCTATCCTACGTTACTATTTTCAAAAACCGAATTCCTTCGTAACATCCTTTTTTTCATATTTGACAAAGGATCTTCCGCCATACGAATTAAATTCATTTAAACTTAAATTTTAGAACAAACGCAATGTCGAAATCACGAAATACACTGAGGCACATTTCTTAGAGTTCGCAGCGGACATGACGACAAAACAGAGTTCAAGCAATGGAGTTGGTTCGATTTTTGGTTCTCCAAGATCTATCGAAAAAATAATCAGTTGACTACAAAAGTAACGTAACTCTCGCTTATTTAAAGTGTAGATATGAGATTTTTGGAGCAGGTGGGCTATATATTCCGCACTGTGTATCTGTGAGAAATAGTAGGTCTATTATACAGTTCTCTTTTCTAAATGGAAGAACATATCGTTGTTGGGCGAGCAAAATGTCGTAACTACAGCTGCATTAAAGCTGTAGTTACGACATTTTGCTAGCCCATTGACGATATACGCCCGTATTATTTAGTTATTGATCGCCCCCGAAGACAATCAACAGAACCCCCCCTGGAAATTTTTGGAGGCAGACATAGAAATCTACTTCATCAACAGTTTTATTGACAAATTTCTGCATTCCAATATAATGTATCTTACATACATGATCTCTCCAGACGGATTCTTATTTGTGACCCGTCACGTAAAAATGGTTAGCCCATTACCAAATAGATGAACGGTTTAAATTCAAAGAGGTTGCAGACCACAATCTATGAACAACTTCAAGTATCTCCGTCGTTTCTTTGGACAGAAAACAGATAATGAAGAAATTGCTTGTTCCGGGCAATTTCTTCCTTTTCCACAATGTTTTTCAAAGCTTTTATCTCGAGGGGCGTAAAAAAAGGGATTATATTTGAAGGCATTAATGCAAACAGCATGTAAGGTGGTTGATTGAACTATTGTCACTCATTGGTGAAGACTAAAAACAAAAGTTGTGCGGTAAAATGACGAAAATTTACAAAAAATGGCGACGATAGCAATAGTTTCTGACCAGCTTGCACATTCCATGTGGTATGACAAGAATAAACATCCGTAACAGTCCCCAGATAGTAACTATTACAAGCGTTTATCTTTTAAAGGAGTCTTGTGAAGCATTAGAATTTTTTCACAATCACAGAATCTAAGGACTACCAAAATGATAAGAGCTATAAAGAGCCGTCTTATTTTCGCATTTCAAACGATCCCGCCTTTACAGTGAAACTTGTTTTAAGCGACCACTCGAGGGACGGCTAAAAAGGGTCGCTTGAGAAAATGGTCGCTTAATACACGTTCCAGACATATATGAAAGATGAAATCGATTGTATTCATAATTAATGCAGAATTCTCACTTTAATAACCCTTTGTTGTTCGAACTGATTAAGACTAATCTAATGAGTTCCTTAAACACAGAACTTAGTAACAATTATTCTTTCTTAACAAATACGTCCAATTTTTAAGAATTATTGTTTTTTGGTAAGGAAAGCTATAATGGTCGCTCAGTGAAAGTGGTCCTTTAATATACGCGATCGCTTACGCAAGACTGACTGTAATTCTTTACTTTCGACTGTTTGAATAGTTAGCTCTATGCAGGAAGTTAATTGTTACTGAAATCTGCGATACCTACAAACAACCTGATAATATTAAGAGCATAACGCCGTCGTCGTTCTAAAACGTCGTAATTACAGCTTGATTCAAGCGATAATTGTTCGTTTCGGTGTAAGATCGCTTATCAATTTCGCGAGCGGTAAAGTTCTCTCTCTAAGTGCTCTATTTTGCACGTGATTTACATAGCAGCCTGATGACGTCATCTCCACTTTGGTGCCGCTGAGATGACGTCCACTAGAGTGAAATCAACGAAAGCAGGAAAGGGCTAATTTACCAAAATAGTGGTTTTTATTATTTTGATAATATCTGTGGTTTTTCTTTGAAATGATCAAGTGATAATTTACCGAGAAATCTCAATAATCCAGCGGAAAACACGGAAGAAATTAGAATTAAGTCTTTTCGTGTTGTCTTGGTGTTCTTTAGTTGACTTTTACAAAATCAGAATGTTAGCTTATAGGCTTACATCAAGAAATTCCGGCCGTCTCTGAAGCTTAGGTGATAGAGCGCTTGGACCACAACCGGGTAGTCGTGGTTTGGAGAAGTGCTGGTGGCGAGACGTGTCCTTAGGCAAGACATTTTGAAGTCACTGTCACACCAAAGCCAGCTGAGAGTACCTTGTCTCGAGTGTGTGAAAATATCTTGAATACGTTTTCAAAAATAAAACCAATGTATGCTAGAGGTGATCTGGAATGTCGTGAATAACGTCATAAAATCGAGAAAAGGGTTTGACGCATCTCAAAATATGTACATATCCTTGTTGGGCGAGCAAAATGTCGTAACTACCGCTTGAATGAAGCTGTAATTACAACATTTTGCCCGCCAAACGGCGAACAGTAGAAAAGTATTTGAAAACATTTTTGATCTTAGTAATCACTAAAAGTCAGGTGCATCGACCTGACGCATGTTGAAAAAATGACGTAAATTGAGAATATGACTTTGATTTAAAAAAAACAACATCATATTGTATTACTCGTAGTTATGCCTAATTAATAGATCTTAATCAACTTTTGAGATGATTTAGATGGATACTCCTGACCATACACTGTTCCTAGTCGCCTAACGAGAAATAATGGAATTAATTGAGATTGAAACACGTTTCATCGAAAGAAATAATCAGGCACAGCAACCCGAAATGGATGCGCGTTGCCATAGTAATTGAAAATTTTGTTTACTGCATATCTTAAATATGTAAACTGTTCCTTTGAAATACATAAACGTTTTTTGTTATGAAAATTCCATAGCATATTCGAGGATGATTAACAGAGATATTCTTTTCGTGAACAAATTTCTTAATCACCCCTCGGATAGAAAGTCTTTTTGTTTAATTTCTTTAATTTACAGTAAATAGAGCCCTAAGTTAAAAAATTAACAGATGGCAAAATTTTAGATTTGTACAAATTCAAAGGAGTTGCAGACGACAATTTGTACTCTATGCATTTTTAGATTTTTCAATTTTCTGGGTAGAAAGCATTGTGGAAAATGAAGAAATTGATTGTGACAAGCAATTACTTCATTTTACACAATGTTTTCAATGTGGTTTTCTTTTAGGGCGTCCAAAAGCGTCACTGAGTTTGAATTGGTTAAAGTAAAAGTTGATGTTTTAAAGAGACAAGGAAGACAGATAACAGGCCATATTTGAATATTCTATTATCAATACTTATGTATTGTTATAGAACTATACTATGAATCGAAACGAATTCCTGAAAAGATCTCATGGTAATCCATAATGTAGTCATTGAAGTTTTGGTATAAAGGCATACCTTTAATGTTCCACTTATATTTCATAGAATTTCGAACGTCTTAAAATACATTGTGCAAATTGACGGATCGTCGTTTAAACACAAACAATTAAACAATTAAACAAACAAACAAACAAACAAACAAACAAACAATTGACAATCAAAACAACAGACACGAATGTCCCGCCTTAAAGTGCTTGTCACATGACCTTTAGATATGGCCTTGAACTTGAGATTACCGAACAGAGCTTTACGCATGACAAAAATATTTATCAAGCGGATCAACTGAGTTAACAATCATTTAACCCATTACAACTCAATCCCTCCATTTTACGCCCCCAAGAAAAAAGCTTTTGAAAACATTGTGGAAAATGAAGAAATTGCTTGTATCAAGCAATTTCTTCATTATCCACAATGTTTTCTACCCAAAATGACGAAAAGATTCGAAATTCTATCAACTTGAAATTGTCGTCTGCAGCTTCTTTCAATTTGGACCAGTCTAAAATTCAACTGTGTTGGAATGGGTTAATGTAGACAAGAATTCGCGCGCGCACACTCACACACTGACAGAGGTAAAAAAGGTAAAAGGGAGATTTTACGATAGACATGTTACAATGTGTAAGTCAAATATTTTATACATATACATAACTATAGTGAAATAAAAGTACTTTTAAAATAAATAAACGAAAAGGGATGATTTATCGACATGACGTTCAAAATATGTATTATCCAACTCCTTCAAACACCTTAGACAATCCCATGACTCAAGGGCTTTTATGTATCTTTTGTTGTATGATACCAACTCAAGGTAAAGATAGAAATCAACATTTTAAAGGTTTAAATCGGAATTTCTTTTTTTTAAAAAGTACGTCACTCGAACAATACGTGTGACTCATTTTTTCAGCGGCATCTTCATAAGACATTTCATAGTGGTAATTCAGCAATGTTTTGGACATTTATATGATCAATCCTCCTGAAGTTATGCACGCCCCTTACTGGATTGATTGTTATACATTTATGCGAATGTTTAAAGGTGGTATAGAGGAAATAAGTCTAGTTGATTCCGGTGCTGTCATATTAACAATTCAACTGAAAGCCTTGAAGCACGCCTTAAGGACTACTAAGTTGGAAAATCGACGAAATCAACACATTCCTAACATAAGCTAGATGGTTGTCCCAGGACAACTGCTGTCGAGCCCGCAAATTTATGACCATCAACTTGACCTTTACCAGCGATTGTAATTTTTGACCTTGAGCCTTGACCTTGAAGCTATCAAAGAAATTCTTTCAAATGCACATCTACTCATGATGGAGAATAATTGTGCCAATTCATTTTGAAATCCATCCATAACTGTTGTAGAAATACTCTTGACAATCGCAATTTTAGTGTTTGACCTTTAACTGTGACCTTGGCATTAGAACTATCCCAATAATTCTTTCAAATGGCACATCTACTCATGATGGAAAATAACTGTGCCAAATCATTTTGAAATCCATCCATAAATGTAGACTAATTGTCTGGACAAAGTCGGACGGACAGACGGACGGACGGACTAACGGGCAAATAGACTAACGCACTAACGCACATAAACCGACTTGTTACAGTGACAACTATGTCTCGCTCACAGCAAGCAGACTCGACAAAAAAAATCTTAAATATGTTTAAATATCAAGCATATGGTACGAATATTTTGCTAAGATTGTAACATCTCCTCATTGTAATGAGACTAATTTCATTGTGATAAGAGCCACACGTTCCGCTTCAACCAATTACCAGACCACAGAAGTTTAGACTGGTCCAAATTGAAAGGAGATGCAGACAACAATTTAAAGTTCACGAAATTTTAGATTTGTTCTACTATCTGGTTTGAAAAAAATGTGTAAAATGAAGAAATTGCTTGTTTCAAGCAACTTCTTCATTTTACTTAATGTTTTTCCCAATGACTTTTTCTTCCGGGTCGCCAATGTCGTTCAATGTGTCGGAATGGGTTAAAATAGTGCACTTTGTCCCGCCGTCATAGCGCAGTCGGTATCGCGTCAGACTCCTTATCTTCAAACATGGGGTGTCATGGGTTCGATCCCCGGCACATATCCTTTCCGACATTTGTCTCTCACCAATGGGTGGATAATAGTAAACCTAAGCGGGATAGCAGTTTGAGGCTGGAAAGAATGTAGTGGTAGAACTGGTGTGAGAAATACCAGGAACGTTTACACATAAAAGTTGATACCGAGTATAGAATCTACATAGTTGAAACAAAATTGACAAAATATCCAACAGTATACTCTACAGTATAAACGGGTCGTTGCATTAAAAAACAAAACAAAACAAAAAAAACAACAAACAAAAACAAAAACAAAAATAAAAAACAAAACGAAACAAACAAACAAACAAAAAAAAAACCAAAACAAAAAAACAAACCCGAATGTCCCTGCAAAAGGGCTTGTCACATGACCTTAAGATGTGATCTTGATCTTGGAAGTATCCAACAGAACTTGAAACATGAGGCAGTTCACATCAAGGGAACAGCTGTGTCAAGTTATTTTAAAATCCATCAAGAAGGATCTTGATTCCGCTTCGACAATGGTATGAAATCCAGAGTAATTTGTGTAACTTGAAAAATTTGTCCAAGCATTAATTTTTTTTATCTAATTATTTCTTACAAAGCAAATTAGTCTTACAAGTAGCTTTATATAAAACAAACCTAGTCCTACTTCATTCTAGTTTATCTTTCATAATGAAGGACAATGCTACCTTTTATGTGATCGAATTGGTGACGTTAGTTGTTGCCCTTGAAATAAGTCTGGAATTATTTTGGTATGAGCTAAGTTACTTATGATTAATGTAGAATACCGTAAATAGGTTGATTTCGTTTCTCAATCGGTAAAAGTGATGATTTTCACACAAATATGATCGATGATTATTTTTCACATGAGCAAAATTTGCAATTAGGAGATATCGATGAGGGGTATCAATGTTTTCTCATGTCACGGATATTAGTTTTTATTATTCAATCTCATATATTTTAATTGTTAGTTTCGTCTATCAGAAACGAGCGATCTGATTGGTCGAAAAATTTAATTCATACCTCCATGAACAAAATTTTGAGTACGCAGCCATTTTGAATGCTTCCGCACAAAATAGTTCAATACAAAAAGGTATCAACATTTGTTAAGTTGTTGCATTTTTCGCTCGATGCTATTAAATTATAAGAAATGAAGATAATATTTTTTGTTTTCATGGAGGTATGAACCTAAAAACCTAATCACACAATGTATGAATCCGCTTCGCGTATTCATACAGTGTGATTAGGTTTTTCGGTTCATACCTCCATGAAAACAAAAAATATTCTCTTCATCTCTTAAATATTATTTGAAAGCAATATTCTGACAACAGAATTTACAAAAATCAGGGATCGATTATCAAAATGAAATATAGTGAAATATATGAGGGTTTTTTCCCGCGGAGCGTTGCAGAACAGTCAAGCGAAACATCAAATGGTTGACTACATGCTTTGAGTTTGAAAAAAAAGTTTGATAACGCACTCTCGCCTCAAAACCCATGTCATTTTGACGTCGCCTGGAGTTATATCAGCTAGTGGAATTTCGATTCTGTAAAGTTGCTTTCGGCGTCGTCGGTGGGGCCAGCGATTGGTCAATTACGGATGAACGGACGTAAACATGGACAAACGGTTGGTGCGAACCTTTACAACATGTCCTATCCGCAATAACCTGGATATAAACAAGTCATTCAGAGAACACAGGAAAATGGATGGACGGACGAACAGACGAACATGTACTTCTATGGTGTCTGGGGATAAAAAAATCAAGTGTATCGAATTTGTTCACACAAACTTTATCGCAAAAAACGAAAATTGTCCGATTTATCCCGATGATCCAGTACGATTTACGGATCGCTGACCCCACCCACTGAACTACAACTTCCACTTTGATATAAAACAGCGATATCTATCGAAATCGTTGGCCAGTTACTTGCGACCAAAAACGTGAATTGGATTTTTGCAAACCTTAACGTCTTGACTACAGCTTATTCAAGCTGTAGTTAGGACGCATGAGTCGCCAAACCAACAAAATTGCTTAACATAAATGTCGTCCAATGTCAGAGTTCAAAGTTCATTTCCACTCTTAATGAATGATTTTATTGGTCGACTGATTCTTTTATTGGCAATTATGATATGTCAATTACCTTGGAGTATCGCTTAAATTCATTCATGTTTGAACCTATTACCAGTTAACAAAATATTAGACTGGTCTAAATTGAATGGAGTTGCAGACGACAATTTAAGGTTGTTGAAATTTCATATTTGTCCAACTTTTTGGGTAGAAAACATTGAGTAGAAAATGAAGAAATAACTTCTTTCTACACAATAATTCCCAATCGTTTTTCTAAAGCGTCATTATGTGGGAATTTGATTGAGAAGGTTGTTAAATAATGAAGAGTACGTCGATTGTCGTTCGCAAACGTATGTTATTTAACCCATTCTTATCTTTTGATACCTAATCTAGCACAAGCGTATAGAAAAGGTATCAATATGCTGTGTTTATAAAATGATAATAAAGATAATAATGACTTTGACAAATGACAGATATCGAAAAAACCCCGCATCAGTTGTCTAAGAACGACAGTCTTGTAACTATTAAAATATGAAGTGAAATTAAACGAAAATCAAGACTTTTTTTTATAAACTTTAATCTCACGCATTGGAGTTATAGATTTACAGTTTAATGAAATTTAGACTTTTCTTCGTTTTGCCAGAATATTTTTCATGCATTGCAATCAGTGTAGGAATGTTTCATTGACTAATAATACAAGCTAGAAAATTAAAAGATGCAGGGTGAAACAGGTTATAAAAAAGATAACTATCCCCAGGTAACGCCTAAAACAATGTTAATTTCACGCAAGTTAGCAATGTTTAACCATATAAATTAATGAAGCGTTTAAATTACTCAAGCCTTCTGCGTCTGTTTACAACGTACTTTCTTACTCCTCGACGTTTTCCCTTTAACCCTTTCCTGTTCAATCCGTGGTTTTTACGTCCCTGCGATTTTATGATTGAGAAAATATTATAGAAAAAGAAGAAATTGCTTATAACAAGCAATTTCTTCTTTTCCCACAATATTTTCTATCCTACTGACTGGTTATTTTTCAAATTAAATCCACTTTCATTTTCGTCTGTAAAACCTTTGAATTTGGACAGGTCTAAATTTTTGCAAAACAGGTAAGGGTTAACCGGGTAAGCGTATAAATGCAAATGATTTTGAAAGAGACATTTCTACAAGGATATCACTAGTATTACAACTACATTTTGTTTGATTGAAAATGTTTTCTATCAAATATTATTTAATAGCATACCATTTGATAAATCGATAATGTTTTCGAAAGGAATGTGCTTGAAGGATTTGAAAATGAAGATTTTGCTGTGTGTATTTCCGTTTTTTTATCGTCGCTACCGTAGCACATACCCATATGAGCGACGCCCCAAGAAGACGGTTAGTTGTTACGGGGGATAGTGCAAGGATACAGGACGAAACTACTGCGAGCCCCGCCTGGTTCTTTAACGTGCTTGATGAATAGCATCGTCACACGGGGCCTCGGTTTAACGTCTCACCGAAAGACAATTAGTTAGTTTATATGGTCAGCCCAGGGCTCGAACCCGTGATCTTGAGGTTTGAAGTCAAGTGCTCTACCAACTTAGCTAATCTGGCTGACAAGATTTTGTTAATCGTAGGATATCTTCCAGTAAGACAAAGGTAAACGAGTAGGGGAAGCTGTGCATCTAATTGAAGGATTGCTGCAATCATTTGAAAATGCTCTGAACACATATTTTACAAAATATTTATTATCTTTATCGAACTGTCACGTGGGAGGTCAGTGGGCGTGGTCATCTGAATTATTGCGGTGTGTGAGAATTACTTCGTTCTTGTGAAAGATGTGTGTGTATTTCCGTTTATTTATCGTCTCTATCGTAGCAGATGCCCATATGATCGACGCCTCGAGAAGACGGTTAGTGCAAGGATACAGGACGAAACTGCTGAGAGTCCCGCCTGGTTCTTTTACGTGCTCGATGGATAGCACCGTCTTACGGAGCTTCGGTTTAACGTCTCATCCGTAAGACAATTAGTTGTGTTAGTTGATATGGTCAGCCCACGTCTCGAACACGTAATCTTGAGGTGCTCTACCAACTGAGCTAATCGGGCTTACAATTGTGCTATTTGATTATTTCCGTTTATTTATCGTCGCTACCGTAGCACATGCCCATATGAGCGACGCCCCCAGAAGACGGTTAGTTGTTACGGGGGATAGTGCAAGGATACGGAACGAAACTGCTGAGTGCTCTGCCTGGTTCTTTAACGTGCTCGATGGAAAGGATCGTCACACGGGGCCTCGGTTTAACGTCTCGTCCGAAAGACAATTTGTTTTGTTAGTTGATATGGTCAGCCCAGGGCTCGAACCCGTGATCTTGAGGTTTGAAGTCAAGTGCTCTACCAACTGAGCTAATCGGGCTGACTAAATTGTGCTAGATTTTTTGCTTGCCTCATATATAATCGATCATGCGCTAGCCACGCCCACTGACCCTTTTTGCCCCGCCCATTGACTCCAACAGGAAGTTTCACTTCGCTTTTAAATAGCGTTGTTCCGTGAATTGATGGCACGTGGTATTCAACAAAAAGCAGAATGGTTGGTTAGAAACCTAAACGTCGTAACTACAGCTTGAATGAGCTGCAGTTGCGATGTTAAAGTCGCCAAAAACCGACAAAAATGCTTCATATTAATGTCGAAGTTCAAATCCCACTTCCAATCAAAATAAATGATTGATTAGTCGTTTTTTCTTTGATTGACAGCCTGCGATTGGTCAGTTATATGAGTGAATTAAAAACATCTTACAGTACTGAGAAAATGGAAAATATATAGTGAAAACGTATGAGATCGATCATGTGGGGGTGTAATGACGTCATATGTAATTAACGTTTAGTTTGATACGAATCCTTATCGTCATGTTTGTTTGAAGCCGGTCTATCTACTCGAATTGATCGATCGCTGCTGTAATTAAAAACACATTTGACCGACAAATCAAATCATTCATTTAGACTGGAAGTTAACTTTTTACTCCGACATTTATGTTAAACATTTTGTTGGTTTGGCGATCCGAACGCCGTTACTACAGCTTGAATAAGTTTATGTCGCTAACCAAACATTTACTTTTTGTTACATGTGCCTTACCATATTTTTTTCAAAATAAGGCTATTTGATATGAACGAGCTACCGGTTTAATCCATTCCCACAAAATGACGCTTTTTGATGACCCCCCAAGAAAAGCAATTGAGAAAAAAATGTGTAAAATGAAGAAATTGCTTGTACCAAGCAATTTCTTCAGTTTACACAATATTTTCTACCCGGAGAGTTAAACAAATCTATGATTTAATGAACTTTGAATTGTCGTCTGCATCTCTTTTGAATTTGGACCAGTGTAAACTTTTGTTGCCTGGTAATGGGTTGAAGAATGCTTTAAATAAATATTTATTACGCACCTCAAGAATACTATGGAAAATGAATGAATTGGGTGTAACAAGTAATTTCTTCTTGTCCACAGTTTTTCCTATCCTTTTGGCAAGGGTATTTCAAATCTCGCCAATTTTAAATAGCTGTCTACAACACCTTTCCGTTTAAACAAGTCTAAAATAAATTATAGATAATATAAAAACGAAAAACCACAAGTAAACTGTTACCTGCATCAATAGGACAACTATAGTATCAGTGTTTGTGTATATGGCATGCACTAAGTTTTTCAGATCCGTCTCCCACCAGAATATGTGCTGAATGTTAATGGTTGTATTTTCTTTTCGTTGCAAAAAATCGTAGTCTCAGACTTCACTAGTAAAGGAAATTTTGTTATATAGTAATAGGTTATACTACAGAACAAACAAATAAACAAAAAAAGGTTAAGTCTATACTCATTAACCCATTCCCACACAACAAAATTTTAGACTGGTCCAAATTGATAGAAGCTGCAGACGACAATTTAAAGTTAGTGGAATTTCGAATTTCTTTGTCTTTTTGAATAGAAAAGATTGTGGATAATGAAGAAATTGCTTGATACAAGCAATTTCTTCATTTTCCACAATGTTTTCCAAAGTATTTTTCTTGAGGGGCGTAAAAAGGAGGGCTTGAGTTGGAATGGATTAAATGATCAGCTATTGAGTATGAGTGTTTGTGTATGCGGTATGCACAAAGTCGTCGTTGGGCATGTAAATTGTCGTAACTACAGCTTGAATAAAGCTGTAGTTACGACAATTTACATGCCCAACGATGATGTGCTGAATGTTAATGGTTGTGTTTTCTCTACATTGCAAAAAACTAGTCTCGGATTTCCATTCCAATCTAGTAAAGAAAATTATCGTAGTTAAATGATTTATAACGGTAATTTCCTTTAATCCGAAATCCAATTCACGTTCGTGATTACTTTTAAAAAAATGAATCCCTTTGGGCAAGTTTGGCAAATTACCTTAAACGGCAAGGGGACTGTCAGACTAAAAAATACAATGAAGTATAAAATAAAAATGTCCCCCGCTATTGTTGGAATGTTATCTCTTATTGACCTCTGCTTTATCAAATCTCTTTTTCATTATTTTCTAATGGATGACGCATATATCCAGGCTAAAATATTGCGATAGTTCAAAATAAACGAGGCTACGTATATTACATTTAAGGACTGTGTGAAATGAAAAGTTATTAGGTCGATGCGCGAGCAAAATATAGTAACTACGGCTTTACTAAAGTAGTAGTTACGCCATTCTATCTTTGCACCGACGATTAGCTTCTTCTAACAGCTTTCATTTCGGACATTTCAGGTATCACTGGGTAAGTCGATAAAAACCTTTATTTCGCCCATTTGTCCAATTCTGAGTTCTGTTGATTTAATTTTGACTGGGTCAGATCTGTTCATTGAAAAATGGTGTGAACTTTAGATCCAGCATGTAATAGTCTAAAATGGTATTGTTTGGGAATGGGTAAACGTATTCCTAGAGTTACGCATGACGAAATGATTAGGAAGAATTTTAATCAAGCACACCGTTTGATATTCACAATATATATACAGCAAGCTAAAATTGCCAAGTGTTTGCACGCATTATATGCAACCTTATCTAACGAACACGATCGACATAGAAACTTGAACTTTAACCCATTTCCACACAAAACAGCATTTCTACGTCCGCCAAGAAAATAGTTCAGGAAAACAAAGTGGAAAATGCAGAAATCCCCTTTACATTTTTTCTTCTAAGAAGAACAGAACAGAACAGAACAAACATTTTAATAGACGTGTACATATAGTCACAATTGCATTACATAACATAGTACATTTCAAGGTCTCCGTCAGAGATATTTCTTTTAGTTCTATAAACTTGAACTTGTCGTCTGCAACTTCTTTGAATTTGGACCAGTCTAAAATGTAGTCATGTGGTGATGGATAAATTGGATGTTCCAAGTGTTATAAATTTAGTGCGATAAAGAAATTGACGCTTTTCCCACCCAAATTCATATACAAGACCGGCGGGAACCCTATAAGTTCACACATCAAACCTCCTATATATTATCTAAGAATTGTGAATGTTAAGGTGTGAAGTGACAAGTCTTAGAATTTTCGAATTGTCCAATATTAAAACTGAAATGTGAAGTAAGAGAGTTTGAAGTTGGAAGTTTCTTGTGAGAAGCCTGAAGTATGAAGTCGAAATTGTCAAGACGAAAATCAGCAGTGTGAAATCTGAAGTGAGAAGTTGGAATCGCTAGGTCGGAAGTGTGAAGTATGAAGTCTGAGGGGTAAAATCGGAAGACGCAAAAGTGAAGTCTGAAGTGCGAAAATGTGAAGTTTGAAATTAGAAGATTGGAAGTAACTTCCAGCTTCCGACATCACACTTTCGACTTCACACATCACACTTCTGATTTCTCACTTGTGATTCCAATTTCACACTTCAAACATCACATTTTCAACTTCAGACCTCCGATTTCGCCATTCAGACTTCCGACTTCACACTTCATCTTCCGACTTCACATTCTACACTTTCGACTTCACACTTCCAAATTCAAAATTTAAAGTTGATATGTATAAAGTTTGAATTGTGAGGTTTGAACTCATGAAGTAACCAACGGTTTTTCGTAAACTTGCGACATGCTGCAAAAATCGTTGAATCGTCAGACTTAAGTAGCTTACGAACGGGCTTTAAAACGCACCGTAGTATCGAAGTAGATCAAAGTGGCCAGGTTTATCCTTATTTCACCGCCACTTTGCAAGATGGTTCATATAATTGACAAATCGCTGGCCCCGCCCACTAACTCCTTCAGTCGCGCCCACTGACCCCAACAGGAAGTCCTGCTGCGATTTTCAACGGCGTTATTTTGCAAAATTCATAGCAAGTAGCATGTAACAAAATAATGATGGGCGACCTAAACGACGTAGCTTGTATAAGCTGTAGTTACGACGTTTAAGTCGCCAAACCAGCAAGAAGGTTAACAATAATGGCGGCCAATGTTGGAGCTCCATGCTCAATTCCGGGCTGAATGAAATATTTGATTGGTCGGTTGATTCTTTGATTGACAGCCGTGATTGGTCAATTTCTCATAGGAGTATGAAAGCAACACTTTCTCCCCAAATTCTAGTGGATAGGGGCATATAAAAATGAAATATCTCTTTTTTGTAGATACTTACCTTTTAAGCCATTACAGGACCGCAAAGTTTTTGACTGGTCTAAATTGAAAGAAGTTGCAGACAATAATTAAAATTTAAACTTTTTACAAGCAATTTCTTCATTTTCCACAATATTTTCTCGATTATTTTTCCCAAGAAGCGTCAAACCAGTCATTGTGTGGGAACGGGTTTTAATTTCATTTGAACACTGAGGAATATTATCCAGTACTACTACAAGGTAAAGTGTGAGAACAAAAAAATAATTTTCATTGAATATGTATTTAAGTATTTGTTTCATTTGTTAGTTTTTTTGTGTCTAGCTTGAAGTTTTCATAGGGACTTTTATAGTGCCAAAATAAAACGTCGACAGAAGAGGATAATAGTACCGGTATAACGCTGTAGTTTCGAAGATCACGGATTAAGGATGTGGATGCAGGGTTTAACCTGCAACGAACTTGACTTTATCCAAGTCTGTTCCACTTTGTTTTTCTTCATCAAATACAGAAAACTGTAGAGCATAGCACACCTTTTTAAATATCTCTTGCAGGAAAACAAACTCAGCAAAATACCATTTTAAAACATTGTTCAGTGTAATAAAGCCTATTCTTTCAAAATAACCGGAAAGAGGGGAAAGAAAATTGTTTTTTACTTTGAAATGTTTAGTCTAACTTCAGTAGAACCTTAAAAGAGAGAACTTGTAGTAAACTTCTTGGCGCATATAGATAGTGCAAAACTAAATGTCTGAGGTTTGTTTATTGTTCTGCTCTAATGGATGATAAATGAATATTGATATGGATTTTGGATTTCTTTTATGGAGCTATGAACGTGGTGGCAGCATTTTATCGAACTGAAACTCGGTCAATTCATTTAACTATTGACATAATATTCAACAAAACGGCAAAGTCAAATCTAAGAATACGACATATACATGTATACGTGTATATTGTCAAGCTGTAGTTACGAGGTTTAAGAACGACAACGACGATATATATTGACGTATTGTTAACTATTGACATAATATTCAATACAATGGCAAAGTCAAATCTTAGAATATGATATACATTTATACGTGTAAAACGTATTGACGAAGTGCTAAAAAGGTTGACTGTTCTGTTCTGATAAAAAATACACGATAGACAATGTCATCACAAAAAACGTTTGTTGAGTTCCATACATATTGAAGGTATCTGTCAATATCAGCCATCTGACCTAAAGATAACCTCCTGTGAATAACGTTGCTTATATACGCTGTTATCTTATTTACCCAGAAATCAGGTCCCACGAGTCACAACCCTTGTGATATTTGATAGCAAACCTAGAACAGTCTTCTTGTCTCAAGGACGCAATGAAGAGCAATGACTCTTGTTTCGAAGATGCGGGGCTGAAACGATAAAGATTAGTGAACGCGGGCCTTTGTTTCACTAAACTCTGAGTTAATGATACCAGGAAATGATGAGAGTGGTTAAAAATAATCCTGACAACCCGATGACTTCGTCATCAACATATCGTCGTTGTCGTTCTAAAACATCGTAACTACAGCTTGATTCAAGCTGTAGTTACGACGTTTTAGAATAACAACGACGATATTTTTACGTCTTTGCTCCACCAAACAGAGACGAATACAAACGATCTTAAGGAATATCCCCAATAATTAAAAGTACTCAATCATTCATATTCTAACAATTAATGATAGTTGGAATGGAATGCAATCTGAAATTATTGACACAACTTTGGAATTTATCCACATTTAAACCCATTACCGCGCGGCAAAATTTTAGACTGGTCCAAATTGAAATGAGTTGCAGATGGCACTTTTAAGCTTACGAAATTGTGGAGTTTGTCTACCTTTGGCCTAAAAACATTGTTGATAAAGTAGAAATTGCTTGTAACAAACAATTTCTTCACTTTCAACAATGTTTTCCCAAGCCTTTTCTAAAAGCGTCATTGATTGGGAATGGGTTAATATGAGATGCATATATTTGAATATATACTTTCTTTTCAAACACGATTTGCTTCGAGAAATTATCATCTGATACTGGAGTTTGTATGATATTTGAACTTCTACATAAAAATCCTCTGAACCCATTCCCTTACAATGACGCCTCTCAAGAAAAATAATTTGGAAAAAATTGTGTGAAATGAAGAAATTGCTTGAACCAAGCAGTTTCTTCACATTTCCACAGTGTTTTCTACCCAGTCAATCTAAAATTTCATAAACTGTAAATTGTCGTCTGAAACTCATTTTAATTTGGACCAGTCTGCCGTCTGGCAATCGGTTAACTACAGGGACCTGTCTCCAACATCAGAAAACAACTCGTTATTATAGAGAAGACAAATCTTTCCGAAAATTTTCCTGGTATGGTTCGTCAATTCGTGGGAGTGTGAACTCGTATTTCGAAGGCAATTACCGCAGACTAATACGATACTAGGGAATGATTTCAAACCTCTAATCAGTTTCTTTTTTTCCTCGAAATGGAATTTCTGTGGGAAAACAGCAATTATCAAACACCATGTTTTGTTGTTATTCTCGCTTGAACAGGTAGTTAAGATTTGATGATTGCTTAACGTTTAAATGACTTTTCTTCTTATCCCAATACCACACAATCTCGCTTTTTTACGACAATCAATTACTATTTCACTGAACGTCCCCTTTCAACATGGTTATTTACTATTTCAATAAACGCCCCTTTCAATATGGTTATTTATATTTCAATAAATGTTCCCTTTCGATATGATCATTTATTAGTTCAATAAACGTCCCCTTTCAACATGGTGAATTAATATTTCTATCAAAGTCCACTTTCAGTATGGCCAATTACAATTTCAGTTAACGTCCCCTTTCAACATGGTTATTTACTATTTCAATAAACGCACCCTTTCAACATGGTTATTTACTATTTCAATAAACGCCCCTTTCAAAATGGTCATTTATTATTTCAATAAACGCCCCCTTTCAAGACGGTCTTTTACTACTTCAATAAACGTCCCTTTCAAGCATAACTCATTTGACTCATTTGCCATTTTACAAATTTTTGCTCAGTTGCTTCCGCCATTTTATCAACTTCGACGTTTGTGGTTTTCAAATTGCTATCTAAATTGCTAGCTGTATTATTGTTTGCTTATGAGGAGGTCATTCCCGCAGGAACTTTGACGTTAAGTTTTGTAACAGTAAATTAATGGAAAATCTCTGTAGTTTTACGGACCCTGTCGAGATATCCATTTGTACACAATAGGTTGCATCCGTAACAGATTCGACTCACAGACCGTTGACATATTACCTTTGGACTTCAGATTACAGATCTGACATAGTGAAGTAAAATATCGTCATTCTTATTCTAAAATGTCGTAACTACAGCTTGAATCAAGCTGAAATTACAACGTTTTAGAATGACAACGATGATATAATACCAATCCGCTTAGAACAGCGATATAGTGAGATGTCTCTGATTTGCGAGCTAGGAGCCTTTGTCTATTTTAGCTCAAGGATTTAACTAAACCGGTATTTTATGAAATTCGAAGACATTCTGTAATTCTATGCATTCAAAATATTTCGCAAATCTTATTCTGCAACTAAGAACCATTTCTAAAGACTTTTTTCATTTGAATACTTATTTCCCTAGTCTAATATCTCCCGTGTAATATCACAAATATTTACCTGGTTTATTTCACTTTTGCGCCCTACATCTCGCATAATATGACCTTCGTGGAATAAAGCATCCAGCTTAGGTCAGTAAAAATGTTAGTTAAACACGAACGTGTAGTGAAATAGAAGGACCATTTCACTCTCGAAGAAAGCTATCCGGAGCGCTATCACGATCAGTGCAATTTAAAATGAGTGTAGGTTCTTTCTATTTTTTAAATGGTTCCGTTTCACGAGAACCATGTCCTGTGTGAATAAGTATTTTAATAGGACGTCAGAATATGTCTTATAAAATTCGAGAACCATGCACCATGTCAACTACGGTGTAAGGGGGGGGGGGGGGTTTCCAAATTTAAATGATTCTTACCATAATCAGCTGTATAAAACGGGAATCTTATGGAAATATATTGTAATCACCTTTGTGTAAGCTAAATCTTTCTGTAAAATTCGTTTTTTCCTGACATCCAATTTTCGATTGATGGAGTAAATCGACTACATGATATACAAATAAGTTGATAGTCAAATTCACAAATTGTATGTAAGAAAGTCTCTACAGAGTAGACAAACGTATAAAACTTGACCACCTGTTAGATTCTGCGCACCTTTACAAATAGAGATAGAATCAATACCTTTGGCTGCCAGTTCATTATAATATCACATGATGTGGGTACTCATTTAAATTTTCCTATCATGAAATATACATTTTGCTCCAAAACCTGGCCTTAAGTGGATAAAACTCGATATTATATAATCCGTCGTCTACCTAAGACGCGGGTCTAACGATAGGAGGGTCACTGTTTCCCGCCCGAAATAATGGGATTATTCTCGATACAAATGATAGCTGTGATAATTAGAATGATAATGAAGAATATTGATGATAAGTCTCCGCGTCCTCTTCAACAGGCCTAAATAAGGGATTTTAGAATAGTAAACTATCTTTCTAATTCACAAAAAATATCCTAAAACTGACAAAGTTACAAATATTTATTTACATTAACCTATTGTCAAACGACACTATTTTAGACTCGTCCAAATTCATAGAAGTTGCAAACGACCATTTTTAGTCGGTGATTTTTTTTAAAATATCCATTTTGGGCAGGAAACGTTGTGGATTATGAAGAAACTGAATGTAAAAGCAACTTCTTAACTTTCAACAGGGTTTTCCAAAGTTTTTTTTCTGCAGGGATAAAGTAATGGTCAGACAATTGTGACGTCATCAACGTATCAATTTTCCAACGTCATGAAATAACGTCATTTAGGCAGGTTTGCCTGGAAAAGGTCATTATATATTTATTTAATTAACATTTAAAAAATCGATTAGTTTTCTGAAAGGATCGCCTTCATTCAGTCATCAGCTGCGAATTTGTAATGGGATAACAACTATAAGGGAAAAAAATCCAACAACAACAATAACAACAACAACGACAGCAACACCGAAATCATACAATATGCTCCTGTATGTATAAAGAACTATGTCAACATAAAGAGCCCGATTTATCAATATTCCGGTGCAAAATTTGCCTGAATTAGTCATATTGACCGATTTCTAATGACTAATAGCATCATTAGAATTTGTATTGTATTTACCATTTACTGTGGAAAGGCGAAGCTCGTGTATATATTTAACCCTTGTCATGCTAATCCCGGAAAATTCCTGCTTTGGAAGGAGGTATATATAAAGATCAGACTGCACAAATATGCAGTCTGATCTTTGTCTACACCACATGCCTGTCCCTTTTAAGAAAGGATTGTTTATATGATATATTTTCAAAAACAATTTCAGTCAACCGTTAGTTCTACAGTTCTATCAGTTCTTTAATTTTAATGAAATTCTTTAGAGGATTTATAATTCAGCATGACAAGGGTTAATGTCTATCTAGTTTCTCGAAGACATTGAATTTCAGAAAGGCAGAATACTAAATGAACGGAATGGGGTAGGAGAGTGACAAAAATACATTTAATGCTGTTTTTCACTTAAAGCAGATGTTCACTTAATTGTCTCTAAATGAAGTTATGCAAGTTCAACCTGTGTTCTGCTTGGCCCATATAACAAAATGTCATTTTTATGTTTTTTAATGTTTAGTGTTCAAAGCTGGATAGATGAGATTAGCGATTTATCTCGCTTAAGATCAAACAATACAAGTATTTACTGTTGTTGTCGTACCAAAAGTAAATCAATATACAAATGAAGCATACACACACAAAATCAATCTACTGTTTGGATATTGCGTTTTATACTCCTTTACTGTTTTCAGTTTCTTTAGGTATATTTAACCCGAAAACGGTCCGAATTGGCAGGCGCGAAAATCATCGGCATTGGTAAGACTGTGCAAACTACGAGAGGAAGAGACTTCGCTTTTAACATATTTCCGAAATTAAATAGCCATTCTATATGTTCTACGTGTTCATACTGATGCTTACTACAGCGAACAGCCATAAAGAATGTCCTCACACATCTGTAAAAACCTTCTTTAAACAGTTCAATATCTGATGGTTAACTTTCACCTCTAATTGTGACGGTATATGGTCACGATATAATTATTCAAAATGAATGAATATCATCTCCTATCAAAACCGTCGATCACTTTTTTTGCGCCCAAATGGAGCATTTAGACCCCACCAACCAACTCGAACCAAAATTTTGCGTTTCTTCATCGCTGAACATGATTAATATTTAGAACTTATGACCAACCTTTGCAAGTTGTTTAGGAAATACTTCACATTTTAAAAAATAAGAACCCACCTTGTCCTGTAAATAGAATTTTATGCAATTCATTGACACAATTTAAAAGCACAAAATATCGTAATGCGTAAAAACAATAACAACAACAAAATTGTGACGGTTTTACAAAATGTCTAAATAATTTCCGAATTCCAGATCTTGTGAAACTTAACCTTCACGTTTTTCTTAGTGACGGATAGCCGTCATTCCGTAGATGACTATTCCCCCCCCCATTAATATTGCCAGTGATGGTCAATCATTACATGGAAAATAAAATCTTGTGACAAGTAACCATTACACGAATGGTTACGTTTAGACATCAGATACTCAACAGTTAGATGACGTCATAAAAGCGTACGATATGGCAGTATTGCTCGGTCCTAGAATGTCAAGAATTGGTATCTACAGTCCAGTATCTGATGACCAGCTTTAACATCCTATTGTGACGGTAATTTGTCACAATTAAATTATTCCAAATAAATTTATTTCAAACCCTGGCAAAACGTCCGACCATATCAACGGGACGCGTTAGAAAATCCGTTCAGCTGGACTCAAAATCTTGCTTTATTTCATCTCTAGACATGATTTATCAGCTAAAACAACGAGCCACACACCTTTATATGGTGTTTAGAAAATGCTTCAGATATCAAGAAATATATTTCCCTGTATGAAATTCATCGACATAATGCATATGCACTTAATGCCGTGATGCACTTAGCCATCACGTTTATATAGCTTGTCACGGTTTTGCAAAGTATCTAAATCTTCCAGAATTCTAATATTTGTGATGAGTATCCGCCACAACTGTTTCTTTTATGCGATGGATTGCCATATTTCTTTCTAAAACTATTTTTAGATTGTTTTCCCCTCAATATTAGTGACCGTTAAGCGTCACAATAAGAATTTAACTTGTGATTAATATCCGTCACGATATATGGTGACGACTAGCTATCAGTTGTATACGTGAAAAAAAAAAAAAAAAAAAGAATCTGAAACTCGATTATATTTGAGACATATTGATCTCAGCCTCGTCAGACTCGCCGAGGCTTGTTTAACCCATGTCATGCTGAATAGAATTAATCTAAATTTGCATTAAAATCATAGGTCTGAAAGCACTGGAAACACAAGTTAAGTTAAAAATCATATTGTTAATTTTAAAATAAACAACCCTTGGTCGAAGGAGACAAACAGGTGGTGTAGAGTAAGATCAGACTGCACTTAGGTGCAGACTGATCTTTGTCAATATCTCCTGTCAAAACAGGAATATTCCGGGTTTAGCATGACAATGGTTAATAACTTTTACTTTTCTATGGTCGGTTAAGATCATCTAATCATGAAGAAAATCTGATGAGAGATCTTATATAGCAAAGCTAGATCCGATCTCTTGTCACTTTTAACCCTCTAAAACACAATTATGTATTTCATACCCCCGAAGAAGAAGGTTTCTGAAAATAGTGTGTAATGAAGAAATTTTTCGTTATCCACAATGTTTCTGTCCAAAGATATCAAGACTTTTTTTAAATTTCATAACCTAAAATTGTCGTCTGCAACTCCTTGAATCTTGACCAGTCTAAAATTTTGTTGTCTGTTAATGGGACAAAGGAATAACCGAATGGTCCCTATCCCTCGAAAGATCACAATCCCGGAAAACCTGGAATTAAGGCACACTGTGGCCCTTTTTATGTAACAGTTAATTGATCAAGCACTAGGAAACCCCATCTAATTCTCCTACATAAGGACTAAATTACCGATTTTCTGTATAGATTTTTGTATTTATTGTCCCTAGAATTATCATATTGACCCACTGTATTGTGACATGAAAGGAACCCGGGTTTTATTGCATCACTAGGTCTTAATTACCCCTTCATGTCGTTTTTATCGATATAATTCTTTACTTAGATACTGAGAAATGCTATATTACCCCCAATTCGTCTATCCATATTCATTCTTCTTCTTGCTTTTTATCATATTTCTTTAATTAGACAGTTTTCTATCAATAGACACTTTTTTTTATAATTAAGGTAGATTTGATTTCGAGTGTCCGAATGACAATACATATACAATTAGGTAAGATTAAAAAAAATCTGCCATTACTCAAAGGTTTGGATCGTGCTGTCTGACATGGATTTGTACTAGAGGGTACCTTTGCGCGTGACGCGAATAATTATGTGCCCCGCGAAAACGAAACAACAAATCGCAAAGACAGGCAAATCAAATTATCATTAAAAAATATCTTGGACATAGTTAGAGTTGATTCGGACTGACATTTTCAAATCGTCACACGAAAAGTGGATATGAGGTCAGATTTGGCACAAAGCAAACTATCTCAAACGCGACAGCATGTGTGACTATCGCCAGTGGGTGATCATTACCTCGTAACTTCAGCTTAAACAATCTGTAGTTACGAGGTTCTGGTTGCCACTTGCTAGACTGTCAATCTAAGCGACCCACAAAAGAATATCGGCAAATAAGAGAAAGTTAAAGATGAACCATCTTCTCGTTCGAAGGGCGTCGAACGTTCTACTTATCTTGATATCCCTTCGCCCTTGAGGATGAAGATGAACATTTTCTGTAGAGCTATGGCACGGAAATTGTCATTTAGGCCCATTTTCCATCCGCTGGAATGACAATAAATTCAAAAGGGTTCTTTTTTATGACTATTCAAACATTTTCGGCAAGTTTAAGAAAGATTGGGCTGAACTTCGGACCTGTAGATTAGTGACACGGAAAATGTCATGAATGCCCGTTTTTCCTATGGCATGGTAGGGAATGTCCTATATCCAAAATCAACCATTCCAACAAATAGGAGAGAAGTTGAGCTTCAGTCATGACCTAAGGGGCAGTAACACAGAAAATGCATTAAAGCCCATTTTCTCATGTTACAGGACGGAATGTCAAAATATTTTGATAGAGACCTCTCTAATGACGATACAGTTGAACTTGTAATGAGCGACTGCTGAAAGGACTACCACAATGTGGTCTTTTAAGAGAATGTTCGTTTAATACACTTATTGTGGCACATATGAGGATGGCTTCGACTGCATAGATAAAGTATTGCATGATTCTCACTTAATCCTATGTTGTGGGAACATATTAGAATCGTCTTAGTGAGACGATTCTAATACGTTCCACCAACATAGGATTAAATATTTTACAATTTTACTAGCAAAAACTTCAAATCTATGAAGATTCTTTGTTTTTGGAAAGGGAATTTTGAAGCTGGTCACTTAATGAAAGTGGTCGCTTAAAAGATGTGGTCGCTTAAGCAAGATTGCCTTTCCTTGTAAGTATTTTCGGAAAGTTTATGAAAGATTGAACCTAAATTATGCTGTTTAGACATGTAACAAGAAAATAGTCAATAAGGTATCTTTCTCTATGATATGAGACGAATGTCGCCATATTCAATGGGTCTCTTTTTTTACGGCCATTAAAGTGTTTTCAGCACATGTGAGAAAGACATAGTCAAAATTGTGACCTGTAGAGCAGTAACAAGGAATTACTCAGTAATGGCCCTTTTCCCATGATATTGAACGGACGGAATAACACCATACTAATTGGGACTCTTCTTTATGACTATATAAGTTAAAAAAAGAGCTAAATTTGTGACCGGAGGACGGACATTCAAATATCACAACAGCTCATCATGAGCACAATATGTTCAGATGAGCTAAAAAACTAATGAATAGAGAATTCATAAATTCTCTGAAGAGCACGAGTCAGACAACGATGAATACTTTTCTCGGTCTGCAGACAGCCCCCATTTTGCGTGCCATATCCACATTACGAAACCATGATTTATTCATTTTTGTATTTTTGGTTTAAATGTTGACTAGTGAAATAAAAGAAGAAGGATATGTGATATCGCCATTTCTACGAAACCGTTTCGCAATTTTGACATTCACAGGGACAAAGACGTGCTACTTTTATTTGGTTCGTAGAGAGGACGGACAAAAGCTACAATGACTATGCAAATTGTAAGGTTAGGAAATGTTATGATATCCACTAAGATTCAAAACCTTAGAGATGTATTGAACTTTGGTCTGCGAGAAAATGTCGTGACTACAGCTTTCTTCAAACTGTAGTTACGACATTTGCACGCCAAACGACGACATTTATAATATGCGTTGTTGGTCCTCCATATGTGGAACAATGACCTCTTTAACCGTTATCAGCTATGGAGAAATTTTGAGATTTTAAAAGAAAAAGAAAGCTCATATTTTTGTAAGATATAGAAAAATATATTTTTAGATACACACTTTCTCCCTTCTTACCCAGTTTCTATAATGATAAACCAGTGTTGTAATTATTACATATGGCAGTGCGTTTTACAATCGAGGGTAAAAGTATTTTCAAATTTGGGATAAAACACAAAAGCTAAAAGTAAAATAATCGTCTGCCCCCGCCAACCGACCTCCAACAGGAAGTTATAGCAAACAAGCAAAAGTTATCATCTAAAAAGAAAAATAAAAAAAATATGGTCAGTAGAACGTAAGAAATGGTTGATTTACAACTTGACGTCGTCATTACAGTTTGAATAAGTTGTGGTTACGACGTTTAAATCGCTAAACCAACAAAAAGACTTGACACAAATATCGGGGTTCAAAATCCGCTTCAGGTTGAAAGGAATGGGTTTATTGGTCAAAGCATTTTGTTTTATTTAGACTCGCGTTCCATCAATTGATATACAACCAGTGCATTTAACTCCATTTTACTCGAGCTATATTCAATAAACGATCTTCGTCTTGTGGAAAAAGTATAAGAGAGGTAAATATATCTCTAAGATGAAACCATCGACAGCTATATCACCAGGTAAGATTTTTTCCAATGAGAATATGTATGGTGCACGGAATGGGTCAAAATTAGGAATTAGAAATATACGCTTATCGAACATATTGCACAGGAGTAAATGTACATATCGATGGTTCAGCGTGAAATAGTTGTATCTGCCTATATACATATAGGCATTTACAACTGTTTTGCGCAGAACCATCGCCATGTGATCCGTCAAGCGAAAAGGCACAATCTGGGAATTTCAAAATACAAATTTTTAAAATTGATCAGCTTTAGAGCAGGTATATCAGAGTTTTTTTTTGTCTAGTTGTTTTTTTAAAAAATAATTTAATTTAAGTTCCGTCTCTCAAGATTCAAGCGTTTTGATTGGCTGATCTTTTTATACCTCAACTAACAAAATTTTTAAGCACGCAAAACAAAGTAGATCTACAAAATTTAAGTAAAAACCAAGTAACATATGAAAACGAAAATGAATTTCAGAATTATTTTATGTTTCATGGATAATGTAGAAAGATCCACCTGGCTCGCCCGTGTCTTAAACAGCAATCTCCGGTAATAATAGGAAATTCAAAGAAACCAAAAAGTCGTCGTGTAATCGTTAACACACAGCCATGTTTTATTTATCAATTCATAGTGAAGAGTTAAAAGGGGTGCCATAATAGCTAATCCCCCCGCTCGAACCCCATTCCCACACGATCTCTCTTCTCTACGACCCCCCCAACCCCAAACACACAAAAAAACTCTAGAAAGCATTGTGGATTATGAAAAGAATACTGTCACTGGCATTTCTTTCATTTTCCACAATTTTGTACCACAAAAACAAAGACCTTTGGATGTCACTGACTAAACATGTCGTCTGCATTTTCCTTCAATTCATACCAGTTCGAAATTTTGGTATTTGGTAATTTGTTTAGGAAATGAAAGCTGGAAAAGTATATTTCGGTTGAAAAAAGTAATTTATTCACTTTTCTGTTTTCTATACTTAGATTATGACATATGATTTTTTAAATATTCTTTTCTCTTAGCAGCTTCTATGAAAGTTCTAGTCTAAAGTCTTAATCCGGAAGAGAAACAGAATAGAATAGGGTTAAAGCATATTCGTTCGCTAGTCAAGTGAGTCCGCGTAATTTCGTAAAGACCCTCGCGTTAAATCAATACCAGTGTGATACCGCGCGTTTATATAGAGCGGTTCCATTTGAGTAGACGCGGTAAATACGTATACTAGTCAGAATGGTAAAGTCAATTTGGGTTCGTCATAATTGTGGGTATTTTAGGCGATCATACTCGCTGTGTTTAAGGATAACTTAACGGGGATTATTTAAACGTTAACCCGGAGATAATTTAATAGTGTACGGATTTTCGTTGTGATATTCAATTAAATAGATCATAGTAGTCAACTCGTCGTTGTGTATTAGATCGGTGTTATATATATAGGAATTTATAAATTATTTAGTTTTACTGTAACATTTTGTGTATTTTTGGAGCTTTGGTTGAGATTATTTAGTGATAAATCTGTGATATTTTACGATGAAGTCGTTTCGATTACGGTTTGCAATTCTGGGTTTATTGGTGTGTATGGTGTCGGGCCAGAACTGTGGTACACAGTATGACGATGCCGCCTCAAACGCCTTCCTTTCCGACGTGGTTGTTGTGGGTAAAGTGTCACAAAAATTGCCCCTCGGGTATCAAAAGTATAACGCCACAATACGCATTCGGGGCAGTCGCAATGTGTTTAAGGGCAAGGACCTTTTAAAAAGGGGGACGGGTCGAAGACGGTCTCAAGATATGATCACAGTCGGGGTGTTCCAAGATATACAAGAGAACGGGGCCCCGGCTCCGGGGGATGGGGACTGTGCATATGCATTGACTAGGGATATAGAGTATATACTTTTCTTGAATTCAACTTCTCAAGCGAGGAAATATTTTGTGGTGACTGCAGTCCCTATTGCGGAACATCTTAAAAGGGAATTTAAAAGGGCGAAGAAAGAAATAAAAAAGATACTATGTAGAAGTGGAAACTGTGGGGGTAAGTAATATCTACCCAATGTTTAGCCCATTCACACACAGTGACGCTTTTAGACGCCCCCAAGAGAAAAAGCTTTGAAAAACATTGTGGAAAATGAAGAAATTGCTTGTTACAAGCAATTTCTTCATTATCTACAATGTTTTCTATCCCAAAAGTTAAAAAAATCCAATATTTCACAATCTTTAAATTGTTGTCTGCAGCTCCTTTTACTCGGGACAGGTCTAAAATTTCGCCGTCTTGTAATGGGTTAGCGCATTTTTGTTAAAAAAAGTTACACCAAGCTTAACCCCTTACTGTATTTCATAATTTTAGACCTGTCCAAATTAATAGGTTTTGAAAAAGATGAATTTAAAGTCGTTTTACTTTTAAAAAAAAACAGTAAGTAGAAAATGTTGTAGAAACAGAAGAAATTGCTTGGAAGAATTTTTTTTCTGTTTTTCCCACAATGTTTACTCAAGTATAAAAATGCAGGCAAGTAAAATCCAGGAATTGAACTGGTAAGTGCTAATTCAAAACAGCTTCGTAAACGAGAATTTAAAATATCGGCGATACAATTGACCAATCTCTGGCCGCACCCACTGAATCCATAGACCCCAACCATCAACTCCGACAGAAAGCTCCGATTCGATTTTTCACGGCGTTATTTTTCACAATTTATTGCCAGTTGCGTGTAACATGATAAAATAAAATGGTGGGTAGGCGATAAAAACGTCGTAACTACAGCTTGAATAAGTTTTAGTTACGACGTTTAAGTCGCCAACCCAACAAAAACGGTTAACAAAAATGACGGTCAATGTTGGAGTTGAAAGCTCAGGCCCGGGCTTAATAAATGATTTGTTTGATCGGTAGATTCCTTGATTGCCATCACAATTGGTTAATTGCGGAGAAAAGCTAAGGCACCGATGCAGATCTGTTTATGAATGACATTCACCAAATTCTAAATAAAGTGTAGAAATGTTCTAGATTTCTGATCAACCCTGTTCATTTTTATAATCGCAAGAGACGGCTTTTACTAATGAAAAAAGGTCTTGAAATCTTTCATTGAAGAGTTTAGAAAGCTATTTTGGGTAAAGCAGTGGTTGAAGAAAAGCTTGTAAATATCGATCCTCAACCCATTCCCATAAAATGACGCTTTTTGACGCCCTCAAGAAAAGATAGTTAGGAAACATTGAGTAAAATGAAGAAATTGTTTGAACCAAGCAATTTCATCATTTTCCACAATGTTATCAAACCAGAAAATTGAAAAAGTTAGAGTTTCATGAACTTTTAGATTATCGTCCGCAACTCCTTTCAAATTGAACCAGTGTAAAACTTTGTCTAAAACTGGGCAATAACATTTTTCAGTTGTTATGGAGGGGATGTTAAACAAAATACTCCCAATTTGTGTACACGATGGCTGAAATTGCTGTCAGTATAAGTTTAGGGGCGAATGTACTGTGATAAAGAATGACCACTAATTAACTTTTCAACAAATATTTTAATATCACTTAATGCGACAGGTCAGTAAAATAAATCATATGTTGAGACGGTGTGTTTACCCTTACCAGACGACAAAAAAATAGACCGGTCTATACTGAACGAATTTACATTTTGATCTAGGAAATTTTTAAACCCTGTGTCTTTTCGGGATAGAAAATATTGTGGTAAAAGAAGAAATTGCTTGTTTTAATATTTTTTTGGTTTGTTTTTTTCCACAATGTTTCTAAAGTATCATGTTAAGGGGACGTAAAATTCAGTGATTGTACGGGAAAGGGATAAGGTTATTTCAGGCTTTTTAAGAGACGGTACTATCGATAATATTAAAACCTGCCAGTCCAAAATAGCTGACCAGTTTTCAAACTATTTCTTAATCAATGGTTCACATAAACCATTCCCTAAAAACAAGATCTGTGAGTTAAGGTGAACATGTTTTATTTTATCGGGAATAAAAAAGAAAGAAAAAGTTTGCTTTGAAAAAAATACTATTAAGAAATTAGTTTCTCCTTTTCCCAGCGTAATTAACATGAGAAATATGTCTTAACCCATTCCAACACAAGCCCCCCTTTTTACGCCCCTCAACGAAAAAGCTTTGGAAAACATTGTGGAAAATGAAGAAATTGCTTGATCCAAGCAATTTCTTCATTATCCACAATGTTTTCTATCCAAAAAGACGAAAAAATTTAAAATTAACTTGAAATTGTCGTCTGCAGCTCCTTTCAATTTGGACCAGTCTAAAATTCCACTGTGTTGGAATGGGTTAAGATTTTTCAAGTTATTCGGAAAAAGCTACAGATTGGTATATACTCAAACAGGTATTGAAATATTTGATAGCGTAAAGAGTCATTTCATGACCCCTTTGGGCCTATCCTAAAATAGGGAATAACTGTCCTTCCCTTTTATGGAATATTATCCTAACAAAATCAGAACGATCATATTAGTGTAAACGGATTATCGTTTAACTATTGAACTTTTTAAATCCAAATTCCACGTTAAAGTCAACAAAAGTTAATGATTTTAGCTGAACAGAAGGTGTTTCTTGGTGTTTTGAAATGTAAAAGTGATGAACCCTTTCCGATACTCACGAACTTTGATGTCTTGAAGATTCCCATATCGTCACTGGGCAACAAAAATATCGTAATAGCCTGAATATTATTTTTACTTGGAAAAGAAGTGTCCTAGAACTATGAAGTATAAAACGCATGTATTTCGTAGGACTTTTCCATGGTTGAAATTAATTCGGTCCTGTATAGAAGGGTTATATTAACAGGGGTCATTTTTCTACATCAACCAGCCACCATTCCTTGACGATACCTTCAATATTTCAGATTTAACCCATTTCTACACAATGCCGACGCTTTTTGACGCACACAAGAAAAAAAATAAAGCTTTGGAAAACATTGTGGAAAATTAAGAATTTTTCCCAGACAAGAAATTTCTTCATTACCAACAAGTTTTTCAACCTAAAGACAGTAACAAGATTTCATCAACTAAAAAGTCGTCTGCTACTTCTTTGAATTTGGATTCGTCTTAAATTTCGTTGTCTGGAAAAGGGTTAATATGACTTGGTTGGTCGGATGACTTCTTTTCGCACGAGGGGTCGCATTTATTATCAAAATAATCATAAACAAAGTACGCCTGCCATGTAATTGAATCATACCTATTTCATAACATGATATTTGTGTTAAATTTTGCATCATGGTTATTATAATCTGATAATTATTGCATGTCACGAATAAAATAATTCAACTAAACTATAAAATGTTTAACTATTAGAAAATCTAATAGACGGATATGAAGGCTTATTAGTATATGAGAAAAGAAATTGAATCAAGATTTTGTTTTCCCTATACGGCTGGTCACACGCTTATCATTTGTTAACAAAGCTACCGGTTAACCTATTCCCACACAATCCCTCTTTTTTACGCCCCCAAGAAAAAAGCTTTGGAAAACATTTTGAAAATGAAGAAATTGCTTGTATCAAGCAATTTCTTCATTATCTACAATGTTTTCTATCCAAAAAGACGAAAAAAAAAAAAAAAAAAAAAAAAAAAATAAAACTCCATTAAATTGAAATTGTCGTCTGCAGTTTCTTTGAGTTTGGACCAGTCTAAAATTTTGTTGTGCGGGAATGGGTTAAGACAGAAAATCAGACTAGTTTTGCTGTTAAGGGATAAATCGTGGTTGCACAAGTTTGTTTGCTCAAATTTATGAATGAACTTGTTCATTGTACTAAATTTCACACCGACTATTTTACACTACATGTCTTTGAAATCTTAACCCGTTTAATTGCTCGCGACTTTTAAAACCCGCAGCTATAAAATTTTATGATCACTATCTCAAGTTAACAACATGTTGACAATGAATTGCAAATTCATACAAAACCAGTGCTCCTGCTAATGCTCGAAATTGAGGAGTCAGTTAACCTTGAAATTCTAGGGGGTCAAAAACTGATTTTGAATGGAGCAAAACTAAAAAAAAAGCTAATCAAGAGGTCTACGTGTCAACTGACCTTTTCAGGTAAAGACATGAAGTGACTTTGTTTATTTGTACATATAAGATACACAATTGAAAAAAATGAGAGATGAAACCCTGTTTTGATCATATGAGAAATTTCTAAGGGTTAAAAAAGGATCCTCAAAACACCTGACGGAAGTGCGAAAGATATCGACCGTGGCCAGACTGCGGGGACTATGCAGGCAGGCTAGGATCCAAGCTTTTCTTCATTGATAGATATCGTCATTGAGCGAGAAAATGTCGTAAATACAGCTTGATCAAAGCTGTATTTACATTTCGCTCGCTCAAAGACGATATTCTGAATGCTTAATGGCTATTTCACAATACAACTCATTTTTCAAAAATAAATATTCCAATTGACCTCTGCTGGATATTTTTTTCCCAAATACTCGTCCCTGATAGTCTCATTTGACAGCTTACAGTTTAATTTTGACATCAAATGCTGTTGGTAGTGGCTACTTGCTTGAATCGTCTCTCAAAGATAGTTGGTGGATCACACCGTCATTTACTGAAAAATCAATTGTCCAATGAAATCCGTATTAGACCAATTAGACCGGAAATTAAAGTTGACCTCAGACATTTACTTTAGGCATTATCGTTAATTTTGTCACTAAAACGCCATAACAAGGGCCTATTCAAGCTGTAAGTACGACGTTTAGGTGGTAAACCCGTGATTTGTCTTCAAGTTAGTGTCGTTTATTACCTCAGTCGATCGGCAAATGTTGGAGGTTAACCTTTTCCCGTAAAACAAAATTTTAGACTGCTCCAATTTGGAAGAGGCTGCAGACAACAAATCAAAGTGTATTTAAATGGAAAGATAACCACTGCAAAGGGTAGAAAACATTGTAGGGAAAGAAGAAATTGCTTGTAACAAAACCTATGGGTCGTGAAAACAAGTGATTGTACAGGAAAGGGTTAATTAATAGGCGTGGTCAGCGATCCGTCAATCAAAGGACTGTAAACCCACAACAATGACAACATCCGATTTTATAGAGATAATGGAATGATGATTTATATTTTGTTTAATTCACCCATTCCAACTCTACAAAATTTTAGACTGGTCCAAATTGAAAGAAGCTGCAGACGATATTTTCAAGTTGGTGGAATTTAAATTTTCTTTGTCTTTTTGGATAGAAAACAATGTGGATAATGAAGAAATTGCTTGATACAAGCAATTTCTTCATTGCCACAATGTTTTCCAAAGCTTTTTTCTTGAGGGGCGTAAAAAGGAGGGCTTGTGTGAGAAAGGGTTAATAGTTTCTGTTACGCTAAACATAAATTCCAGTGAGAAAACTGTATTTAATTTCAATATATTTCAAATTTTTAGGACCAATCGAATAAATTCATAGTAATATAACATGTCTTAAATAGAAAGGGAAAAGGGAAGAGAAGGTGTGCATATCGGTAAAGTAAACGTGTAAACTTTAAGATTAAACCTTTATCCTACATTAAAATACTCTTAAAAAATGATATGAACGTGTGAAAACGAGAACGAACTCGTCTTAATGATTTTCTTTTCCCTACCACCGTCTTTTTATCATCGGGAATTCTGAAATACTGTTAAAAGCGGCGTTAAACCCAATTCATTTCATCAATCAATTAATCACAGGGATTGTTTTTGACTCCCAAACCAGGATATTAACCCTCAAAAATCTAATTACCTCTAGTAATTTCTCCCATACTGACCCCCTTGAGAAAAATTGTTTAGGGTCATACCTGGGATTTATCCCTCAAATTTGAAATGATGTATCTTACATACTATTGAAAATAATACAGATTAATTGCTTACTTCAAATCTTTACAAGAATATGTCAGTTGGCACTTAATCCTTCATAATTATACTCATGATTTGTTCTTTTTGTCGTTTTGGCCCCTTTCAAAATCAGTTTTGACTCTAATTATTTTATAGAACTGGAGTCAATGACGCCTTGATTTCAAATGGTAGCCCGAGCCCTGGTCGTTCAATATGCAGAAATCTCAACAAAAGAGAAAAGTATGATCCTCATTTATCCTATGTAAATTCCGTGTATTGATGAATCTATGCTGATTAATTAGCTTGCTATAAGATCAATATGCATCTCGAACATGGGACTGAAGAGAAGAGCGTTAACACGTGATCCTGTACGAATAAAATGGCCCCCCCTATATCATCGCATATTTTTGTGTTAATGTATTTTAGGCGGAAGCCATTCGTTTGTCATGTCTTGTTCATACTTTAGTAAAAATGTCTTGTTTGCAGAACAGAAGTCGTAAATCATAAAACACTTCATTCTTAGTTTTTGCTAGTACCCTTAACACAACGAACAAAATTTGAATGTCCGCTCTGATGGCAAACACTTAATGTTTGAATACGTATTTTGAAACGAAACAGAAGGATAAACTTATTACCCCCCTTTCACAGAAAATATATTACAAAAACTTTTTTTCTGGAAAATCCCTCTCAAAACGAGACAAGGTATTTTCCTCTTCCCGCATATTCTCGCCTATTACTGCCTTTGGTGCTCATGCACGCCTAGCACGTGCTTTTATTAAATACTTTCTGGTGTATTATTTAGCTTTCACCGTGGTTCATCACCGAAAAAAATAGTGGAATGATCAACATGATAAACTCATTGTTTTGGTCGAATTATCATTGCTTTCGTTCATCATGCACCACTGAACGTCATCTCAACGGGATCAAAGTCGCGAGGACGTCACCAAGTTGCCATGGAAACCAAGTGAAAAATAACGCACTTTTGAAGATTTTGTCCGAAATAGAAAATCATAATTTGTCTCTTTTTGCTTTAAAGAACTAGAAGATTCGTTTTTTTTTTCATGGAAAATTTATATATCTTTCACTTCACCAACAACGAAAGCTAGGGATAAATTAACATTACTGTGATGCTGTTGAAAATCGCTGCCAGTCTTGCCCAGTAAGGACCAAAGTTAAATTTCTTCAAAACATTGATACCTGAATAAGTAATAAAATGTCTTGAGAAAGGATAACAAATAGGGAAGACGGATTATTTTGATAAAGGGAAACCATTTTGTATCTAAGGCTAAACTCTTTCTCTTTCACCCCGTACCACCCAACCACGAGTTAAGGTTATCATTTGAACAATGTTTGAACTGATAGCGATAGTTGTAAAACACCCTTTTAATTTCTCAAGATCTTTGAAATGTCTTTATATCGTACAAAGTATTTGTAAACTTTTTGAATGGAAACTCTTCAAAAGATAGCTTAATCAATTACAAAATTGATATCGCTGATAGTGTTTTTCAACTAGATAATCGAATTTTAGTTCATTTTCTACATATCGATGGGTCAGCGCGAAACTGCGTATATGTCTATAGGTATATTAGAACTGTCTCGCACTGACCCATCGATATGGGTCTTTGATTCCGGCATATTATGCTTGAATGGCAAACTTAAGTCTACTACTTTTCTCGGCGATTAATGTCTATTTTCAAAAGATGATTCATACCGAACAAATTCATTGGTTATCATATAGAATACAATAACGATCTGGCGGTTTTTTCTGATATATTTGGTCGGCAAGATCGGTAGGAGCAACATTTGTAATGCCGTGATATTCGTCTAACGCAAGAAGCAAAGAAATCAGACTCTAAAATTGACTACACCTGCAGTGCTACCTGGCCTGTACATGAGTGCAATTTGATGACAAAACCATCAACAACGATATAAAGGATAAAACATGTTCGTTTATAACTCGAAATAGTGAAAGAAGATTAAAACGGTAACGTATTGTGATTAGTTTCTTAAATGTCCTTGAATAAAATACTTCCCATACTTTCATTACATATTGCACAACTCGCGTGTCATGAGATATTTATAATATACAAATTAGCCGATCCTATATACAAACAAATTATTATCATTTTCTCGCAGTTCGACATAAGACATGGTAACGCTAGTCTAAAGTCAATATTTCTCAATTAAACCCTTTGTTGTGAGTACTCACAGGACTCGTCTAAATTATAGAATAATAACAATCGCAATTGTTGGTATCATATGCATTTCAGTAGCTCAATGATATAATAGATTCTATATATATAACAGAATGATGATAATATAAATGATATCCAAGAAAATCTGCTTAAATGGCTCTATTTTACCACGTTAGAAAATCCCAATTCTTTGATGACGTCACAATTGTCTGATTATTGCCATGGAAAAAATGTTGAAAATAAAGAAATTGCCCTTTAAAACCGCAACTTCTTTAAATTCGACCGAAAACGTTGTCGTCTAGTTATGGGGTAAGGGAAATTAGTTTCGATATTGTCAGTTTTTAAGATGTCGACCATTATTCATTTTTTTTAATCAGATATATATTGGCAATTCAACTATTTTCTGCAATCGAAAGCTTGGTATAATTTCAAGAAATGGTTGAGAATTTTCAAGGACCTCTTAATATCATTAATATAAAGTATGTCATCCTAACTTGGATAGAAATCACTTGATATTCAAGTGGCAATTTTGGTAAACTTGTGATGCTTAATTGCTTATATTGTCATATGAATAAACAATTAACGTAAGACCCTTGTAACAAATTTTCTAAAAACTATTATCCGGTATAGAGACTAACCTTTGGCACGTGAGATTTTGTCTACCTATCCTCGTGATCTGCCTTGCCACGAGAACTACTTTGGGCGTCTCTGTCGTGTTACGGCAATAAATTCCATTTGTGCGATACCTGTTTCATCATTGAAGTGCGCTTACAAGACAGCATACAATTCCGCCTTTTTTATGCCAGAAGAAGGAATTGAAAAACATTGTTACAAGCAATTTCTTGATCATCCACAATGATTTTTTCATACCGTAAAAAATCAAAAGTTGTAACATTCTATCAAATTTGAATCGTCGTCTGCAACGGCTTCGAATTTGGACTAGTTCAGACTTTTAGTTCAAACTTATGTCGTCTGGTAATGGTTTAAGTAAAGAACATGGGCATCGTTTAAAAACACGTCCTTCTCAGGGAATGTTCTCAGTCGTATGGTATTCAGACAAATGCTTTATGAAACATTTAAATTGTGCGTAGGACTTCTACTCAAGGGGTCCCGGGTCCGATTCCCGGTCGCAACGAATATCCTGTCCGACATTAGTCTCCCTACAATGGGTGGATCATCGTAAAACTAAGTGGGGTGAGCAGCTCATTCAATCAATTGAAAATGGACCACCATTTAATTCCATGAAACAATTACTTTAAAAAGAGACCGGAACCAGCTCTTTACAAGCGGGCTGTTACATATTAAAGTAACATTCTATTAACATGCGACAAAAATAAAGACCATTCCAATTTCAGTGAAATTGTAGATTTTTATTTATAATTAATGAGCATTTTAAAAAAATAAAAATAAAAAAAAACTCGCTATTTCTCTAATGGAAGAAAACATGGACAATGAAGAAATTGCTGGATAAAGGCAATTTCTTCGAGTTCTACAATGTTAAAAAAAACAACAAAACTTTATTCCTGCGGTCTAAGAAAAGCAGCATTATGTAGAAAAGGAGCTACTTTTGATTCGTAGAAGTCAGACCCATTACCAAACGGCAAAATTGTAGACTGGTCCGAATTGAAAGGATTTGCAGAAGACAATATTTCTTTATTTTCCAAACTGTTTTTCAGAGCTTTTTTCTTTGGGGTATCTAAAAGCATCATTGAATGAGAATGGGTTAAATGATTCATTTATACAGAATCTCTAATACCGGTGGCTTAGTGCAAAAACACCATAAGTGTCTATACAAAGTATAGACACTTTTGGTGTTTTTACACTAAGCAAACGGTACTTTTCTTGTAAGTATTAATAGTGTTTTGTAAATAGCATTTAAAATATTTGTAGAATTATTATTTGTAATAATATTTATTGGGAAAGGATTACCTCGGAACAGTATTGATCCTGGGAGCTTGTAAAGCTATGATTAAGTTAATTTGGTTTAACGTCACTTTCAAAAGAATTTCAGTAATACCGCGATTGGTAGGTGCACCTAACCATGGCTTCCTGTCATTTTTCAACCAGAATTGTACATGTACAAGTCTAACATTAAATTTGAGCCAATAGCTGCTCAGCTAACTTAATAATTAGGCAAATCGCTTACCATTTGTTAATCGGTGAAAGTCAAATGACGCGAGTGGATATGGCAATATTTTTTTTTACCGAAAATGGTGTCGTGTTTGTGACGCTAGGCAAGATGACCAGATTATCGAGATGAAATAGCAAATTTCTACATCAAAATGGACACATCTTTCTATTATGTCCACAGGGACATCCACCATCAGCACTTTTAGCCATTCTCACATAACGACCGTTTTTGAGGTCCCCAAGAAAAAAAGCTTTGGAGAACATTGTAAAAATGAAGAAATTGCTTGTCGCAAGCAAATTCTTCATTATTCACAACGTTTACTACACTAAAAGAAATAAATCATCTACTAAAATTTATTGTCTGCAATATCTTTGAATTTGGACCAGTTCATAATTTCATTTTCGTGAATACTTAGGGGATAGTTTTTATCCGATTCATTTGTCCCCAGACATTTTGATCGACCCCCCCAGATTTACAGCGCCAGAGCATAAAGCGTGATACAGCGAAAAAACAAATTTGTCAACTCATATCTGACATTCGATTATTGAAATTTACTGCCTCGAAGTTACAACCATTATCTTTATATAATTTTGAGTGCGACTTAAGGTTCGGTAAACATTTCTCTAGAAAATGCGCCGGAAAACCTTATCTAATTCATGGAACTCATCGTGTGGTTTTACTTTTTCTTTTTGTTCTCTTGAAATGAATTGTCAATGTTGCTTATCCCATTCCGACACAATGACGCTTTTTGACGCCCCCCCCCCCCCCCAAAAAAAAACAAAACCCCAACACATTTTGTAAAATGAAGAAAATGCTTTTTACAAGCAATTTCTTCCTTATCCACAATGTTTGCTAGATCTACATGATTTTAAAATTCCATCAACTAAAAGTTGTCGCCTGCAACTTTTTTTTTTTTAAAAATTGGACTAGTCTTAAATTTTGTCGTCTGGTAATGGGTAAAAGAAGTTTTAGACAGAATTCATATACATGTATATCATGAGAAAATTTTCAAATTTTTGCCCTGAAAGCGTATTATTTTGTTACCACGATGGATTCAAATCTTCTTTTCTGCTGCTCGACTCGACAACATTTTTGATTTTCCAGTCTAATCGTTAAATTAACGAAGAACAAATTTGCTTCCGGATCCATTACAACAGGATCAATGACTGAACTAATGAGAAGGGTAAAGCGATAGGAATTTGAACTATTTGTCGATAAGACTTCGTCAGTCTTAATTCAAGACAACTCTGCATGCGACATGGTAAATCACGCACATCCAAACTCTTATCTCGAGACATGATTTGTCTCTTTAAATGTTCTGTCACCGTCTTAACTAATTTGGTTTATTTTTATTGATGAACTTTGCCAAATGAAGGAAGACTTGACATCAACTTGAAATTTTTGTCTGTGGCTTCTTTCAACTTGGACTAGTCTAAAAATTTGTTGTGTGGTAATGGGTAAATCGATTGCCAGATGTCTCCACTCTGACGGATCCAATTTCAGATACATGTAGTTTGCCAACAACAATTTATAATTCATGAAATCATAGTTTGTTTTTACAACGACTTTATATTCCATGTAATATTTATTAAAGCTTTTATCCTGCGGATCGTTAAAAAAGGGGGTGGGGAAGTAAGAGTAAGGGTTAAATGCATTGAATGAATTCATTCGAAGGCTACCTATAAGATAGTTTGGAGTAAACCGTTGCAATGAATGAGTTTCTTTCGTGACAACGAACAGTAAATTAAAAAAGCCATATCAAATATTTTTGTTATTTACTGACTGTTAACGTCTGTAACGCAAAAAATTAAATGGGTTAATGGTATTACAAAAACATACATCGACCTGAAATTAATTATCCGAATAAGGATACAAAATAAAGTATTATTTTTCTTTACGTTATCTCGTATTTCATCAGATCAAACACATTAAAATGGTTGTGATAATAATGATCGCTCCCAGAGCGTTTTTTGTGTCGAATTGATTTAACCTTTCATCCCCTGCGCCCTTTATATCTTTAAACATTTTCTGATATATTTTGCACGCAAATTGTATTAACGCATCTCCATAAAAATATTCACAGGTCCAATTTGAAGAGGATGGAGATGGCAATTAAAAAAAGATGTTCATTGAAAATGCAGCTGCGACTGTGTGTAGAAACATAATGAAGGACTTTAACCCATCACACGGCAAAAGTTTAGACTGGTCCAAATTGACAGGAGTTGCAGACGATAAATAAAGCTTATGGAATTTTAGATTTTTTCAACTTTCTGGATAGAAAACATGGTGTAAAATGAAGAAATTGCTTGTTACAAGCAATTTCTTCATTTATCACCATGTTTTCCAAATAGGTTTTCTCGACGTCCAAAAGCGTCACTGTGTGGGAACGGGCTAATCTATTATCGTCAGCCAACTCTTTCAATTTGGGCCGGTGTTAAAATGTTTTGTCTTCTCATCCCATATCGTTTGTGTCCTGAGAAACTTTCCGGTATTTTGATAATATGTCGTTTGAATACAGTGGTTCGGACAACCATTAAATAGACAAGCCTTTTTCATCTAAATTCCACGGACATGTAATATATTTGATAAATTGTTGGATTTGCGAGCAAGGTATTGTAACTGCAGCTTTATTAAAGCTATAGTTACGATATTTAGCATGCGCACCGACGAATATATCTCCTAATGGCTTTTTAACATTGTGAACAATCGTATCATTATTAGTGGATTCCTTTAAAAAACTATTTTCTTTCCTAATGGTTTCATAGCACGCAAACTATTGGGTCTTTTGAAGTCTAATACATCAACTTTGATGTCACGTTTACTTAGTTGAAGTTTAAAGCTAACATCTACATAAACTGCGCTATACTTTAACAGAGCTCGTGCTAGCAGTTAAAATCGAGGAGTCGATGTCTCCTTGACCACGAAATTCTTGGAGATCAAAACTGTTTTTGACAGGGTCCAAACAATGAAAAGGTTTGTTAAGATTTAAATGCCGACTGATTTTTTCTTGTAAAGAAATGACTAAAGCATTTAATTTGTACATTTTTCAATAGAATGTAAGATAACATGACACAGTTGTTCCCCTTGATGAGTATGAGTGTCATGCGGAAAGTTCTTTTGCATACTCACAAGTTCAAGGTCACAACCGAAGGTCATGTGACAATAACTTAAGCGGGGTCATCCGTGTCTGTAACACTTTTCTAGTTCAAGTATCTGTTTAACGGAATACCCGGAAGGTCCTTTTTAGCCAGAAGAGTCACATTTGATTTTATGTCATTCAAAAAAAGAATAGTTTTGTTTTCATCGAGGTATGAACCTAAAATCTTAATCACACTGTATGAATACGCGAGGCGGATTTACATATTTGTGTGACTAAGTTCTTAGGTTCATACCCAAATAAAAACATAATAAAACGAACAAACAACAATAAATTTTCACTCCATTTCTAATGAATTAGTGCCATCAAACTAACCAAAACAACTATCATACTGGTTTTAAATAAAATTTTAGGGATCTACTTTGTGTGCAAGAAAACAAAAAAGTAGCGTGTTTAAAATCTTGTTCGTGGAAGTATGAAAAAAAACCCAAAAAAACCAAAACAAACCCACACCAGTCAATCAAAACGCTTGAATATTGATAGACGAATATAGAATTTAATTGTAGACGCTTAACGAAATAGGTATGCATTCAACTCTATTTTCTGACAGTTAATTTTGAAATCCTTGACAATTAATACCAAAAGTAAGTACTGTACATCATTCATGGAGGACAAAGGTCGACCTAATTTCAAAGACAACAAGGGCTTCATCAGACAAAGTTAATTAATATTTTCAGATTTCCACCAACAATACCTCTAATATTAGTTATAATGGCCCATTTTACTGGGACTTGAGACTAGCTAAATGGCAGTTGGTCTCCAATAATTCGGGATCCCCTAATGATTATGGCGGATTTTTAATTATAGATTTGTGTGAGAAACGAGAACTGTTGACTTTTTTCGAAATATTGAAACGTTAGTTGCGCTTCTGGAGCCAGATTTCCAAGACTCTTACTAAGGATATATTCTGAATAGCTCGTGATATTCTACAATAAATGACGGACCCCGGCTGTCAAACAAAAATTCAAATGACCAATAAATTCAAACATTTCAACCGGAGGTGAACTTTGACTTTCGACATTGTTTTTCATTTATTTGAAAGATTTTGTTGGTTTGCCAACTTATACGTTGCAACAACAGCTTATTCAAGCTGTAGTATAGTTACGACGTTTAGATCGCCAACCAACCATATATTTTTTTAAATGTAATTTATCATATTTTTTCAAAATAACGCCGTTTAATATCTTAGTCGAACTTCCTTTCGGACCTCAGTGAGCGGAAACACCGATCCGTCAATAGTGAGGCGTCAGACGAAAACGGTCCAAAGAGAACTGAGAAAATAAATAATTGAAAACGAGACAGGTTTCCAGCAGAGGGCGGTCAGAGATAGTATTTCAGAGATGAAGAGAATATGTTTTTTGTTTTCATTGAGGTATGTACCGAAAAACTAATCACACTGTATGGATCCGCGAAGCGGATTCATACATTGTGTGATTAGGTTTTTCGGTTCATACCTCCATGAAAACAAAAAAATATTCTCTTCATTTCTTATAATTCAATAGCATCGAGCGAAAAAAAACAAAAGCTTTACAAATTTTGATACCTTTTTGTATGGGACTATTCTGTGCGGAAGCATACAAAATCGCTGCGTGCTCAAAACTTTGTTCATGGAGTTATGAACAATTTTTTTCGACAATTCAGAACGCTCGTTTTCAATAGACGAAACTAAACATTAAATTATTTTGGAAATGAAATACAAGTATATCTAGGCAGAATGACCATTCATATACGTGTATAAGTATATATTTTACAAAAAATTGTCGATTATAACATCAATCAACCTGCCATGTCGAATGCTTTTGGATAGGGAAATGAATCCGTCAATTGACCAATCGCTAACCCCCGCCTTCTTTGGCTACGCCCACTGACTCCAAAGGGAAGTCCAGCTTCGAATTTAATCGGCATTATTTTGCAAAATGTACGGCCAGTCGTATGTAACAAATATTAGAATGGTTGGTTGCGACCTAAACGTCGTAAGTAGAGGTTGAATAAGCTGTAGTTATGACGTTTGAGACGCCAAACCAACAAAAATGTTTCACATTCATGGCGACCAATGTCGGAGTTCAAATCTGTTTTTCGGACTGAATGAATTATTCCATTGGTCGATTGATTCCTTGTTTTTCAGCTGCGATTGGTCAATTGCGTGACACTCTTCAAGTCTTTTGTTCACTCTGATACAACGATGACTCTCTAAAGATATAACTTTTTTTTTTTATCTAAACCACTTGAGAAGCCTACAGCCTTAGGAATAATACTGTTGGTACAAGTTTTTTGCCTCGAAAAATTTATATTACACCTGCATGCACTTATCCACGATTCTCGATAAAGCACATTGGCTAGGAACTCAAGCCCTATCAAATATGGGAAATTGTGGCATGTTTTATTCATATTTCCCTAATATCGAGGCACCGCTTCCATCTAATATGTCCGTCGGGAATATAACCCTGTTAAAATGACCCTCTTCAAACATCGGGCCAGGAATCCTGACACTTCATTTATTTCCGAGTCTTTTCTTGATCAAACAGTCTACCATCGGGGATTCATTCCTTGTAAAAATGTTGGTATTCAAAATATTCTTAACTATTGTGGAATTTTATTCCTTTTTTTATATTCTTTACTGCAACTTGCTCAGCTATTTGCCTAGAAAGGCCAAACTCAACCAACCATTATCTCAAGAAAACAATGAAGGGAAAAATGAGTGTTAGCGGATATTATTTCGTTAACCCATTCCTCTAAAATCCCACCCCTTTTCCCAAGAAAAAAAGCTTTGGAAAACAATTTCAAAAATGAAGAAATTGCTTGTTACAAGCAATTTATTTATTTTTCGCAGTGCTTTCTATCTAGTCTAATCTTGTTATGTGGTAATTGGCTTACAAAAGTTTACTGACCTTTTAAACCCCCTTTCTTTTGGACAAAAACCAAACAATTTATTTTCAGAATCTTGAAAAATGTGGATCATGTTGCACTGATTGGCATCTTTTCTAGTATAAATCACACAAAACGTCCCCAGAATATTCCTAAACCAATCTTATTAAGTGCCGATTATCTGCAGTGGATTTTTCGGTATACGATTTTTGCATGACGACGAGAATATTTAGTCTACGATATCCTCTGGAATAATTGGCCCTGTCCCTAGCCTGTGTTTTCGCTGGAAATCTTAATACTAGGATGAATCTATTGATTTTTATAATTTGTGCATCAATACACACAATTCCCGCCCCCTTCGTCCCGTTTAGGAATTCATATTTCACACCGATAGATTGTTGTAACCTAGAAATTTCAAGTAATTTTGAAAATACAAATTTCAAATTTGCTCTTTTAAACAGAAGGATCTTCACAAATTGAAATTGAATTAAATTCAATCATATAATCATGTAGCATAAGCCAATACCAGAGAGCAAAATTTTAGACTGGTCCGAATTGAAAAGAGTTACAGACGATATTTTAAAGTCTATGAACAGATTTTTAAACCTTTCCAGTTCAAAACACTGTTATTATAGAAGAAATTGCTTGTAACAAGCAATTTCTTCATTTTACACAATGTTTTCCTAATTGTTTTTCTTGAGGTGTGTCCAAAAGCTCGTGTGAAAATGGAATAACCTTCTTTAGAACATGGTGTAGATAAATTCTTCATATCGTCGTTCTTCATATCGTTCTTCATATCAACAAGTGACGTAATCCAATCCCAATGATGACGTCAACGATGTTAAGATGCGTTGTTTTCATGGTTGTTCATTCCGTTAACCGGTTACGACACAATTCCGCTTTTTTTCGGCGCATTGAAGAAACATTGCTAAAAACATTGAGATAGAGAAGAAATCGCATGTAACAGGAATTCTTCTTTCGTGCTTTAAATTGTCGATAGAATTAAATGGTATTCTTTAAATCGGTATACCCTTTCAAAGCCCCTTTAACGTTCACAGGTTGATTATATTGCTAATATGTGGGCAACTAATGACAAACTGGATCACCCTCTCTGAAATGATCGATGTCTTCGCTAAACTATTTGAATCTTTCTTTTATCATTCGTTGAAATGCAAGTTACTTTGATTGATTAGTTGAATTGGGTTTAACATCACTTTTAACAGTATTACAGTCATATCGCGGTAGCTGGAGTACCTAACCTTGGATTTACGATTAAATACCCACTTGTAAGGGCAACATATCGGAAAGGATATTCGCCACGGCACCCGCTACCCCATGACTAGGGAAATGGAAGTAGAAACAATTTTGTGAACTACTCTAGTCATAGGTAAGAGTTGTCGGGTAATGCTACGAGGTATTGATAGATCACCGTCCATTTGCAGGCTGATTTTTATCATCACCAGGAGATGGACATGTTTAAAGTCAGCCGAACGATATTTCAGTGGTATGTTGACTGCTGACAAACTACGCCTGCTAACCCATCCCCACACAATCATGCTTTTAAACGCCCACAAGAAAAATAGTATTTGGAAAACATTGTGGCAAATGATGAAACTTCTTGTTAAAAGCATTTTCTTCATTATCCACCATGTTTTCTACACCAAAGGATAAAGAATTGTAAGATTTCATTGGAATCGTCGTATGCCACTTCTATCAAATTGGAGTAATGTAAAATTTTGTCTTCTGAAATGATTTAGAGCACAGTCGAACGTGGTCATAATTCATTTTTTTTTTTCGAACTGGGCAACCCATTTTGATTACTTTTTATTAGTCTTGTCAATGCACATGCGCACGCATTTAATTTCGCAAGATTCTAGAAAATCTTCGATCTCCCTCGTCATAGAATGAGAATATTTTCTTTTACTGCGAATTGCATTGAAATAAGTGGATAGATGACGTGGGACGGCCCTTAGATCGATCAATCAATGATAATTGTCATATTATTTTATTATGTTTTGACATTGTCTTGTCCCACTTCGATTTTCTGCCTGGCCTTGGACGGTAGTTCGATAATCGTCACGTGCGGGAACTTGTTCATTGATTTTGGTATAGAAGATATCCCATTCGTGATCTTTTTTCATACTCTCACATGGTTTGTTTGAATGGGGCTTTACGCCGCTTTCAACAATCTTTCAGTTATATCGCGGCGGCTGGAACACCTAACAATGGAATCATGGTATTTCTCACACCAGTACTACAATTACATCCTTTCCAGGCCTCCAGCTGCTATCCCACATAGGTCTACGATTATCGACCCATTGGTGAGAGACAAATAGTCGGAAAGGATAAGTGCCGCCGTCGGGGTACTCTCACATGGAAAGATCATGGAAAATTGACTGACTGCTGTCCGTCCCCTGTCTGTTTGTCCGTCATCGCGTATCTGTTTCAAAATTGACCAATCGCGGCAGTCAATTAAATTAACATTCGACCAATTAAATCATTCATTTAGAACAGAAATAAGTTGAGCTCCAAACAACGGCCGCCATTTTTGTTAACCTTCATGTTGGTTTGGCGACTTTAACGTCGTAACTACAGCTTGAATAAGCTGTAGTTACGACGTTTAAGTCGCCAATCAACAATCTTACTTTTTAGTGCATGCTACTGGCCACAAATTTACCAAAATAACGCCGTTAAAAATGAAATGGAGTCGATGGGCGTGACCGACAGAGTAAATGGGCGGGGCCAGCGATTGTTCAATTGTACACAGTTACCTTGTCGGTGACACTGTCAATGTCATCAGTCAATGTCAATGTAAATTATCAAAATTATCGAAATTCATTGTTTTCAACGTTGATGCTATGTTTTGCGTCATATGCATAAAATGTAAATTTATTAATGTATTGGTCATGTTTCCCAACTTTTGAAAGGAAATGGTGGAAAGTAAGATAGAAATCACGATAATCGACCAATTAATCAAACGAGTAAGTTCTTACAATTTTGACAAAGAAGGATTGCGGCGTTCACGCATTTATGTCATAGTATGTCGTTATGGTTGTCTTAGCAGATTAAAGGAGGAAAACTGTACAAATAATTAACCCACTACCAGTTAGATTGGATTGATTTAAATTTGAAGAAGTTGCAGACGCGATTCTGAGTTGACGAAACTCCAAAATTATTTTTGTTTTTTGGAAGAAAACATTGTGGATAATAAGGAAATGTAGAAATATAAAAGTATAGAATTGCAAAAGAAAAGTAAAATTCCAGTTAGGGGATATGTTTTACCCATTCCCACATAATGACTCTTTTTGACGCCCCTTAAGAAAACATTGTTGAAAATGCTTGTCACAAGCAATTTCTTCATTTTACTGCAAAGGTTAAAAATCCAATTTTTTATCAACTAGAATTTGTCGTCAGCAACATCTTTGGATTTGGACGAGTCAAAAAAAGTTTTGTCGTCCTAGGTTAAAAAGCTATTCTTCAAATAAATAATATCAATAAAAGACAGCATTTGGCTCGGTAGAAGGTATCAGTGGTGCTAATGAGAAACTTTTTGAGTCCATCTTACTGGTCACTAGACTGTAACTGAAACAAGATTTAAAGTTGAATAATAACTCATGTAACAAAATTGATAAAAAAAGAGGTTCAATTGATATTTTAAGGGATAGTCATACTCAAACAATATTACCGTCTAAAACATTCTTTGTAATGTACTTTAACCCGCTCCCGGAAAAGTTCATTTGAATATTATCTGTGACGTCAAAATGACTTGATCGTGATAAAAATGCATATACCATAGGCACTTTATGTGGTAATTCAAAACGATTTGTCAATGGATAATGGTGTCAAATTTGGACCATCTCTCGTACGCCTACTGAATGAATTTTACCTATAATGTGGCAATGAGTATTGAGAACTAAATAAAATACTCAAGGAAATACAGTGATGGCACTGATTCAATAATTCTACTAAAAACAGGAAAACTATATTGTGCCTTAGCAAGAGAACAAACGTTGAAAAATGTTTGAAGCATCCACCACATAATAATTTATTTTAGCTTTGTTTACCAATATCCAAGCGTTTTAGTTGAATTTTTTCACGGTATTTTACACAAAATTTTGAACGCAACTATGTAGAACGCTTACGTTCAAAAACGCTTACGTTCAAAATAGATCAATACAATTGGACTCAACGCTATTTAAGTATTTGGGTTTTTGCTTAATGGCATTGTCAATGCACGTGCGCAGGATATTTGTTGTTTTCATTGAGATACGAACCTAAAAACTTAACCATATTAATGTAAGAATTCTTTTCGTGTATTCATACAGTATGGTTAAGTTTTAAGGTTCTTACATGAATGAAAACATAATATTATTGCCTCTCAAGAAAAGCAATTTGGAACATTGTGTAAAATGAAGAATTTGCTTGTATCAAGGAATTTCTTTATTTTCCACAATGTTTTCTACCCAGAAAAGTTAAAAAAACCCTAAAATTTCATAAACCCTAAATTGTCGTCTGCAACTCCTTTCCCAGACTATAATATTTCCGTCTGGTAATTGGTTAAGAGTAAATTGAAAGTATATAATAAATCTGGGCCTAAATTCGCAAAAGAAGTAAATCCTGTTACGATGTTATTTAACAATTTATACTGAATTGAACACGATAAAATCAGTAAAAGTAAAGTTGTTATTAAGGTTTTGTAACCCTTTGGTATATAATGCGTATAACAAATGTTTATATAACTATGTAATCTTTTTTCTGAAGAGTTTGAAAGACTGTTAGACTTTAAGAGAGTACAGTGAATCTTGTATTAAGAGACCACTCATGCTAAGACCAAAAAGTGGCTGCTTAAGGGAATGGTCGTTTAAAACACATTTTTGAGGAATATATGAGCCTATGCGTTACATTTCCAACCATATCGCATGTGCGTGACTCGCACACATTCAGCACCATGGACAGCCATTCGGGGCAATTAGAATATTCGCTATATGTTTTGAGAAGCTTTGGATCAGTATTTATCCACAGAGTGCAGAGTGATGACTCTGATCAGACTGTGCGGATGCACAGACTGATCTGAGTCTTTACTTGGCGCATATGTGTAATGGTTGGAAATATCACGCATTCGCTCATATATAATATTGATTTGGTTGCGTACTGAAATTATTTCGAAATTCTCGCCAAATCCCATGTTGTTTGGTCTGATTAGAATCATCTAACTGAGACGATGCAAATGCGTCACAATAACATTGGATTTAGATGGATTTTTCTAATCAAAAACGACCGCTTCTTTATGAGATCTTTTGATTTTGAAAAGTGTATTTCGAATTTGGTCGTTTAAGGGAAGAGGTCGCTTAATAGAGGTGGAGCATGTATGTGACATCACCAATAATTGCACGAAGCGCAGACATTTAGCATCCCTGACAGTCTACTAGTATTTATAGATTGTCCCATGATATCTGGAGTAACCAGCTGTCTAAAGACCTAACAGTGAAGACTCTTATCAACCAGCACGGATACACTGATCCGTGCTTTGCGCATTTATGTGAAAATAGTTCCTTCACCCACAGAATCATTTTGTGATTTGTACGCAATAATATGCTTCATTTTAAATTTACTCTCACTTATAATCTAATCTGCTTCTTCTTTGAACAACGCCCGACGTAAAGGAGTTGAAATGTTATATATTTCCATGCGTTCATGTACCAGCCCCGAGATCAGGATGGCAAACCCTTTGCATCTATTTCGAAAAGGTAATCTTTGTCAAGATTGTTTTACTTGTAAGAATTCATAGTAGCGTTGAATTTAACAAATTGCTTGTTAAAAGAGATTTAATCATCTTCAACAATGATTTCCCAAATCTTTAAAAGAGACCTATTATAAGACGCTAAAACTTTAAATTGGTCCAAACTGAAAGAAAATGCAGCTAGAGCACAATTTCACGCTTATGAACTTATATATTTTTTTTAACTTTTCGGGTAGAAAACATTGTGGATAATGAAGAAATAGCTTCATTTTCCTCGATGTTTTTCAAAACTTTTTTGGGGGTGTCTAAAAGGGTCGCTGAGTGTGAATGGGTCAAACACGAAAGAAGAAAAAACATTGACTGCAATTGCGACGTTAACTGAACTTTGTCCTCGTAACATAGTAATGTCTTGGTTTTGCACAAATTTTTAGGTTCAAGTTTTCTAGCATGTCCTTGTTTTAATTAGCATTGGCTTGGAAAAAAACGATTGTATTTAATTCTGTTTTCTTTTCTCACATTGGTAAGATTTCACAAGAATGAGGCAAACATACGGCCTGGAATGTAAAATAGCCAATAAGATTAATGTTATGTTTATTTTGACTTTGGTCTAGTTCCTTAAAGGGCAAATCCATAGGGGTAACATAATTCAAATTTTCAAAATTCCATTAATAAACATGTGCATTGATACTCATTGATTTTTCTTGAGATTGTTTCAAAAACACTTTATTGGAGTTTTTATTTTTACCTTTTCATTTTTACGGCATCGCTTATGTCCCTTACCTATTGGATACATATGCTTAACTCCCCTGAATTGTGACGTCATAGTAGAAGTTTATTAAAAATGGACGTAGAGTATGACAGCGATTTGAGCAATATTCCCGAAGAAGAAATGGATGTTTCTGGTACTTTAAGGCCATATGTGTACGAACCAGTTTGAAGGGCAATTGCTACGGAATCGAAGGATAGTGATGATTATATTCTTCGTCTTCTTTTTGACACCGATTTTGACGATAATGTTCCTGAGGTGTCAACATGGTGAGTGATCAATATTTGCGGCGAATATTGCCCTTTATAAACATTAGAATCGTAACAAATTTAATTTACTCCCTTTTTGAACGTTTGAATCTGACTTGAATAACGAATTTAAATGAAGATCCCAATGAAGTGACGTTTGCGAGTGAGACCCCTTTTGAATTATCCCTGGACTATTAACACTGTAACAAAAACTCCTCTGGATTTTCTTCTACCAAAAATTTACGATCAAACATCTCGTTTGTATATTTAAGACGAGAATAAGAAATTATGTGCATGACATTCCCAGTCTTATTGTAGCTATCTACTAGGTGCAAAGTGAAGTCTGATCGGACAGGATTATATGCAAATGTCTAACACTGGCTCAAATGGTTTTGGTTGCTTGAATCAGTACTACATTGTCCAATGTTTGAAAACAGTTCTTGGTATATGGTTTACAATTGTGACCCCATCAGAAAAGTTACAGTAACGTTTGTTTACTCTCTGTAAATATGGACAGTAAATCATTCTCAAATATGAAAATTATAATAAATAATTCAATTTCACAGGTGCCAGTGCAAGATTTGTGTGAATATGCCAACTGTGACAGAATCCAAGTGCTGCAAGACAACAAACAGTATAGATGGGAAGGATGAAGCAGGATTGACACGCATAACAGATCACATTGCATTCCGGGTGAATTGTCTGAACATTCATGTATTGGGAGTTACCTACTATGACCATTCGTTACAGACAGGACAACTTGAGGAAAACCAAAGAATTCACGAGTAAGTAAAATATTGTTTTGTTATAGTGCTAAATTATTTTTCATAAATGACCTACATTGTTTATAACCCTTTCCTGTTTTCTAAAAATTTAGACCCGTCCAATTTCAAAGGACTTGCAGACGAAAATTCAAAGTGGATTCTAGTTGAAAGTAAGCATTCAGTGGGATTTGAAATATTGTGGAAAAAGAAGAAATTGCTTGATATAAGCAATTTCTTCTTTTTCTTCAATGTTTCTTATTCATAAATTTACAGGGATGTAAAATCAGGGATTGAACAGAAAAGGGTTAAGGCTAGGAAACTTGCCCCATTACCACACAATCCAATGTTCTGACATACTGAAGCAATGTAGTTTGCAAAAAAAATAGTGGGAAAAAGAGTAATTGCTTGTAACATGCAATTTGTCCTAATACAAAGTTTACTACCCCATTCAACACTTAAACTCTTAAAATTCAGTGATTTACCAATTGTCAGCTGACAAAGAATTTTTTTTTACGATCAATTCATTCATTTAGACCAAAAGTGAACTTTGGACTGCAATTTTGGACATCTTTTAGGCATTTTTCTTGGTTTGGGGACCTTGACATTGTAACTGCAGCTAATTCAGTCTGTAGTTACAATTTAGATCACCAACCAACCATCTTGGAAACACTGTAGAAAAAGAAGAAAATGCTTGTTACTTGATTCTGTCGTATGTAAGACAAAGCCTGTAAAGATCATCAACTTTATATTGTCATCTGCTACTTTTTGAATTTGGACCATTCCCAACTCTGTTGTCTATCATTAAGTTAAACATCACCAAAAAAATTTTGGTTTAAAAGCTAAGAACTCTTTACATTTTTTTATTCTAGGCTACACAGACACCTGGCCTCTAGTCGATTGCGAAAGGAGCGAGGAAAGTGATTCCTTCACATGTGGTGACTGCTATCAGAGACATGATTCCCTCTGTGGACTATTGAAAGAAAGAAATTCTGGTTGTCAACCTTTCAATTCTTTAAATCCATTATAAACCATTTTATGATACACCTCAAGAAATGGCTTTGATTAAAATTGTTGAAAATTTGGAAATTTCTTGTTGCAACCAATTTCTTCATTTCCCATAATGTTTTCTGCCAAGGAAATGTTTTCTGTCATGTTATAAAAAAATTAAGATTAATTCATACATGACATAAATTATGACCTTTTCCAGTATCATCTTAGCTTATTTCCAAAGTCATAGTAAGTTGCAATAGAATAATAAGGACTTTAACAAGGAGTTATCCAGTCCTTGGAATAAACATAGATCACGGGTGAAAATCAAGGGTGCCATATACATCACTAGTTTGTCTAACATGAAAGGATGGGATATGCATATATTATGTAATCATTTCCTGTATTGTTTAAAACACTAATTAAGACATGACCATGGCCTAAGTTTACCCTTTACCAAGCAATCAGTAGCTTGTCTTTCCGCTAGTGACTATTGTGATCTTTGAAAAAAATTGAACTTAATGATAGCCACTATTTTCTGTTCAATTATCTGTACCTCCTTTTAACTCATTACAACTAAATCCTCAATTTTTACTCACAGTAGGAGAAATTTGTGACAAATATTGGGGGAAAAGGAGAAATTGCTTGTGACTAGCAATAGCAAATTTTCTCAAATTTTTGAAGCCTACTTACGATAATTATTCAATTTTGGCACAAATTAAGTTGTCATCTGCAACCTCTTTCAATAAAAAAAACAAAACTTTTTTTTAATTTGATCTTAAAATTTTTTGCCCAGTAATAACTCATTCATACGCAATCCTGTCCGTCTAAGCCCAACTTTAAAAAAAATTCAAAAAAGATTGTGGAAAATGAAGAAATCGCTTGGTACAAGCAATTTCTTCATTATCCACAATGTTTTCTACAAAGGCAAGCAAACGAAAAATCAGGAGCATAAGTTGATACCTTAAAGGCCTAGTTTAATCCTTCTTTATTTGACCCCCCCCCCAATGAGATATACAATTAACCACCCGCTGAGAATTTAACGACCTTATCTGGTAAGGTAGCTATATACAGTATACAAGGGATTAAATCTGCTGTATTACCATGGATAATTGTGGCATATATTTGCAATTTCTTTGTAGCTAATTTGTCTCTTGAAATAAATTTTGAATTTTATTTGGTTATAATTGTTAATGAATAATGAGTCCACATTTTTAAGACTTTTTCAAAGTGCATGAGATGTAAAAATACAAACTATTAAGCTATTGATATCATAACAGATAACGAATAGCAACAGGATAACTTGGATAGACAACATTGAGAAAAGAGGAGAAATCATTGATTTTTCTGATTTCCCCTTTCGTCTCAATATTTCAACACTTTTTCTCTTTTATCAAATCAAAATTTTTTAGTATGTAAAACTACTATAATATTCAGGAAACACTTCAATATTCTAGGCCAGGAGATATATCACAATGTTTGAAGAAACTGTTTAACCACCTAAATTAAAAAGAAGTGATGCATTTAAATTTCTTTAAATTACATTCAATCCAGTAATCTGCAACTTAGTCACTTTTCATTCATAATTTGACATTGATTTGAAATTTTAAAGGCATAAAAAAATGATAAGATAAAATTTAAAAAAAAATTACTTTGTATTCTATCAAATTCTCATAAGCATAAAGCTAATGTGCAGCTATTGCATGATATTGACAAATTTTGACCATAGTCATTAATGGAATATACAAGATGATTAACCCCCCTGGTGTGATTTACAGATAAGGCAACTAGCTTATCAGTAGGGGTCCAACATACACAACATTCCTTAAACTAGGTCTTTAAGATCTATTGTACTGGAGAAATATTGAAGGATCCTAATGGAATCTCTAGCCTGGAATTGCTGGGGTCCCTTCCAATTTTAACAGCGTTCTTTTGCAAAATTTATGCCAAGTAGCATGTGACAAAAAAGTAAAATGGTTGGTTGATGACCTAAACGTGGTAACTACAGCTTGAAAAGGCTGTAGTTACAATGTTTAAGCCGCCAAATCAAAAATAATAAAAAATAAAGGTAAACAAAAATGGCAACCAATGTCGGAGTTGATAAGCTCAGGTCAGGGCTGAATGAATTATTTGATAGGTCGGTATACTCCTCTATTTAAAGTCTCGTTTGGTCAATATATTGGAAGGACAATATCCGAGATGAACAAAATGGGAACCCTTTCAGTTCTGCTGTCTCACGAAAAATCGGTCCATAATGTGATTCGTTCATTGTTTTTTATAACCCCAACCCCCACAATATATGGCCGAGATATCAATTTGTTCACCAAATTGATCTAACCGCTGTTGCAGCTTCTTCCTCGAAATTGCCCTAGCTGATGGTCGGTATGTCGGTTCTTCTTCCCGTCGGTTCTCCGAGATCAAGATTGTTGTCACGGCGTCAGGTTTCAATCGGAGTCGAAAGTTCTTAAAAACAACGTCATTTGCTAGTTTCGGGCCGATCAAAAACTTGAAATTAAAGTGTCTCGCACAAAGCTTTGCATGACTCGGTGGCTCAAAATTTGTCACTGCTGTCCGCTATAAATTCACAACTTTTTTCTTTTAAAATCAATCGGAGACGTAAAAATGCTGATCCTCTGAGTCCCCGATTCAACATTACAACCGTAAGCGGCACAGATCGTCATTATTCTCCTTTAAAATCGATTTTTTACGTATTATCGCCTGTATTTAGTACAGCAACCATTGGACATGTAAAACAGATTGCTTCTACTATGACGTCACAAATGCAGGGGAGATAAGCGGTTTGGGGAATGTACAGGGGAAGTAAGCGATGCGCTGTTTTGGGGCAGTATTAAATCTTGACATTTCGAATTGGTTTTTGTACATGTGCACGGTCTGCAATCGCGAAAATATTGTTTGTGTGTTAAATTAACACCATATACTTGAAAAATAATGAATGAAAAGACAATATAAAAATTTCTTTGAATTTGACCTTTAATGCAACTGATACAAGCCTGTGATAGCATTAAGAATCACAATTGTTGGCTAAATTCATTTGCAAACAAATGATTACAGGAATCAATTTCTAATGTTATTCTAACAAACCTTTACCAACCAGAGTCATTGCGTGAAATTTCCTAATGTATACCTTTGATTTTCTTGTCGCTGTTAGCCCATTCCCACACAATGACGCTTTTTGACACCCCTCAACAAACAATTGGGAAAACATTGTGCGAAACGAAAAAAATGCTTGTTACAAGCAATTTCTTCATTTCACACAATGTTTTCTACCAAGAAAGTAGTCAAAATCTAAGATCTTATAAATCTTAGATTGTCATCTGCAACTCCTGTCAATTTAGACCAGTCTAAAATTTTGTTAATTGGGTATGGGTTTTGTATACCTTTGTTTTTCTTGTCATAGTTAAATTGGTTTGAGGTCATTGGTAGCAAAGTACATTCGAAATAGATATACATGTTCAGCCTATTTGAAATAAAGGAAATCCGTTGAGTATTCTTAAATGAGAGAGCAAATATGATGTTATAACTTCCAGCGCTTCGAATTTTAACTTGACCCGATCACAGGAACTTATGAGTTGGTTTCTTTTCCTTTTTTTCCTTCTTTTTTTTAAACGAACTTATTACCTATAAGTCAGTACAAGCACTTCAACATGATAATTACTGTAAAACAAACGAGTAAATATAAAAAAATGAGCGCGTGCGTGACATTTCCAACCATTACACATGTGCGCCAAGTAAAGACTCAGATCAGCCTGTGCATCCGCACAGTCTGATCAGAGGCTTCACTCTGTGCTCTGTAGATAGATACTGACCCAAAGCTTCTTTAATCAATCAGCGAATAATCTAATTTCCCCGAACGGCTGTCCGGGCTGCTCAATGTGTGCGAGTCACGCACCTGGGAAATTGTTGGAAATGTCGCGCACAGGCTCAAATGTGAATGGACATACACTATGACAGGAAGAAAGACAAAGATACTTGCGTACAAATTGCCAAGTAATATGTTTTCTTAGTTTTCATACATTAAACGGTTGATTAATTCCAACGCATTTCTGATCTTCCATATAAGGGCAATATTCTACGATGTCGAGTACAATAGTTCGGGGAAACCAATAGTGCCGCTGAAAAGATAGGATTCCAAGATTTAACGCCCTTTATAAGGTAAATTCTTTAATCCGTATCTTTCTGTCATTGTCGCTGTGAAAGATGCTTGCAGCCACAGTTTTCTCCTTTTCCTTTGAATTTCTTTCGTTGTAACACATATGTCAGTTATATTTCATTAGTCAATTAAAATTTCTGTCAGTAGTTACTATAAAATACATATGTATCGGGTCAACTATTTCGTCGTTGGGCGTGCAAAATGTCGTAATTACAGCTTTTGTAACCATCGAGCCAAACATAGCTAAGTAGTATAAATGGTTGCTTAGAAGATATCCTCTATTTTTTCTTAGGCAGATGATTTATGAGAAATTACAGAGGGTTTCGGGGATTCTTTCATGGATTTTTGAGCCCAATTCTATATTAATTTATTAACAAGAGGAAACCGGTGGATAACTAGTAATGTATGACATTTGTAGCTTGCGCGTTAGACAGAAAGATCATTTTTGATAGGTAAAAACCTAAAAGTCATCATTATTTGACGTAGTTATAAGGTGTAGTCATATAAACGCATTTGTCACTAATGTTTGTGTACAAGGAAATGAACTAGAAATGGTTTACTTACATATATCGCTGTCGTTTATATTGAAAGGTACTTTATTGAATCAAAGTAATGAAAGTACTTTAAGCTGGCAAAGCATGAATTTGTTAAGTAATCTTCTTTACAAAACTTTATCTTGATAAATAATTTCATGTTTGTAGAATTCAGAAAACCTTTACCCTGCAGTGTAGAAAACATTGTGGACATTGAAGAAATTGCTTGTTACAAGCAATTTCTTCATTGTCCACAATGTTTTCCGAAGTTTTTTTTCTGATTAGCCTCATTTTGAACACAGTACTCTCAAATCAACCAAAAATCCCCGAGAGATGGACTTATTCCTAAAAAACGAGAGCTACTTTTTATGTCGTAGGTATTCCTTTGATTCAGTGGTTAAGACTCCAGTGGCAGTTTGCACTCGTTGAACCCTGAGAAGACCTCAAAATTTTGTATTTTAACTTAAGCTATCAAGGCAACTGCATCGATACTGTTACCGTATGAAACTTACAGACAGATCATATCATGAGAGCCATTGACGGATTGCTGGCCACGCCTACTAACTCCGACAGGAAGTTCGACTGAGATATCAAACGGTATTAATTGGCTTAATTCATGGCCAGTAACATGTAGCAAAGAGGACAATGGTTGATAGGCGACCTTTACGTCGTAACTACAGCTTATTCAAAGCTGTAGTTACGACGCTTAAGTCTGCAAACCAAGGAAAGTGCTTCACATGAATGCAGACCAATGTCGAAGTTCGAAGTTCACTGAAGTTGCATAACGTCGTAACTACAACTTTTATTTCAAGTTTTAACTATTTCAATCTGTTCATTTGGCATATGTCACATTATATATCGATAAATTCGATTGGAACAAGCGCATTCATAACAAATCTGAGTGTTTGTTATAGTATTATCCCAAAGAAGGTTTATTAAGACGATTTGCAGCTCATGTAGTTACAGCACCTAGAATAATCACACGTTTTAATCCATTCCCACACAGTGACGCTTTTAGACACCCCTCAAGAAAAACCAATTTGGAAAACATTCTGTACAATGAAGAAATTGCTTGTAACAATCAATTTCTTCATTTTCCACAATATTTCTACCCAGAAATATGAAAAAGAATATTTCATAAGCTTTGAATTGTCGTCTGCAACTCCTTTGAATTTGAACAAGTCTAAAATTTTGTCGTCTGGTAATGGGTTAATCATGTACAGCTCTTAGGTTTTTCGAAGCTCCACATTAAAGCGACTTTTGCACAGTTTATGGAAGAAAAAATTTAAATCTCATTTTTCAAATTTATAACTGTAATGCTTTCAGATATATGAAAGTAGGTGATTAAGCTGCTTTTATAAGAATAATAATAAAAAACGACTGTTCATAATTTAAAATAAAGACAGAAAAGAAGAAAAAATAATTCGCGTTACAAGACGCCAGATAAGTTAACGAAGTGCTACCCGAATGGAATCGAAATTCACCGAGTTAGCTTTATCTGTCGATTGCACCGAAAATTGCCTTATTTCCGTGACTTATTAATCATGTAATTGGCTTCCGTGAGCAATTCAGTTGCTATCGACATTAGCCGAAGACTATCGACCTCAACCGATAATTTTCGATGTTTCAAAGAAGGATATAAGGATTATATCGTTTTAAATTAAATTCATAGTGAATTAAGAAGATTGAACACAAAGAAAGAGCTGCCGTCAAAGCGCAGTTGGTAGCGCGTCGGACTGTCAATCTAGAGGTCCCGGGTTCGATTCTCGACGACGGCACTCATCCTTTCCGACTATTTGTCTCCCACCAATAGGTCGATAATCGTAGACCTGTGTGGGATAGCAGCTGGAGGCTAGGAAAGGATGTAATGGCGGTACTGGTTTGAGAAATACCAGGACTCCATTGTTAGGTGCTCCAGCCGCCGCGATATAACTGAAAGATTATTGAAAGCGGCGTTAAGCCCCATTTAAACAAACAAAAACAAAGAAAGAATCTTTATCGTGCAAAGGCCATTAAAAACTTTTGGAAAAGCAGATAATTTTCGTATATCAAATTTTCATGAAAGTCTGTTCAAGATCCGCTTTAAAACTTTCCCGTTCAATTCCTGGTTTTTACGTCCATGTGTTTTATACATAAGAAAAAAATGTGGAAAAAGAGGAAGATGCTTGCACCAAATTATTTCTTCTTTTGCCACAATATTTTCTACTATACATAAGAAAACATTGTGGAAAAAGAAGAAATTGCTTGCACCAAGCAATTTTTCTTTTGTCACAATATTTTCTACTATACAGACTGATTAATTTTGATATAAAATCATATTCATATTTTCATCTGCAAATCCTTTGAATTTGGACAGGTCTAAAATTTTGAAAAACAGGAAAGGGGTTGAATAATCAAACCACGGGAGTAAAAGCCACAAATGATTTATCAAAGAGGATTAAACTGTTCCACTGTTTATTTAAAGAGTGTATGTTTCTCATCAACGGTGCATTTGTTATTTGCAGAGGTAACCAGAGCCAATTATTTTATCGGCAAGGATATCCTTTTCGAGTTAACTTTCATTAGTTTTATTTTGTGTGAAATTGGAAGAGTCGTTGGGGGTTGCGCCCCTTTTCCTGTTTGTTGTCACGTTATCGGCGACCCGCAAAAGGTTTTGACTTTGGCGTCCTGTCCTTACACGAAAATTATATCTATTTACCAGAAAAAAAGCAAATCTAAAAGGCCAGTGCGCCAATTTTAACTATATTCTCACGCCATTCTCTGCGTCATGAAGCAGTTTATGCAGTCTCAATCTGTCAAAAACATCTTTTAAAGCCGATGTCGTCTTTCTCATCCCTGTTTAAACTTCACTACCGGCCTAAACAGATAATTTGATTGATCGATCGATTCTTTGATTGACAGTAAACCTAAGTTGAATAGCAGCTGGAGGCTAGGAAAGGATTTAGTGGTAGTACTTGTGTGAGAAATACCAGGAATCCATTGTTAGGTACTCCAGTCGCCGCGATATAATTGAAATACTTTTAAAAGTGGCGTTAAACCCCATTCAATAAATCAATCTTTGATTGACTCCCGTGATCCGTCAATTGCCATTCTTCCGGAAGGAATTCGTAACATGTGTCACGGTATACCTTTCTGGTGGAGAGGCCCAAATACACTGGAGACAACAAAACAATATCACAAATATTGCCCGCACATCAAAATTTGCAATGAAGTGCCGTGTGACCTAAAATCAATTTTACAGCTATAACTAATGATGTTTTATCGATGTAATAAAAGTAACTCTGTCTCGTAAAAAAGGACTCCTGCTAGATATAAACGGTTCAGGCATTCTAAAGCAGATGTTATTTAAACCTTTCCTGTTCAATCCCTGGTTTTTACGTCCCCGTGATTTTATAATTGAGAAAATATTGTAGAAAAAGAAGAAATTGCTTGTCACAAGCAATTTCTTCTTTTTCACAACAATTATTACTTGACTGAATGATTACTTATTCAAAATGAAGAAACTTTAATTTTCCCCAGCAAAACCTTCAAATGTTGACAGGTCTAAAATATTGGAATTGCAAAACAGGAAATATTTAAGTGCGTCCTTGACATTTTCAACAATTTTGCCTGTTCTTGAAGCTCAGGCAAAGAGCGGTTTGGACAGCCAATCGGTGCATGGGAATATTCGCTAACCTTTTAACCCTTTCCTGCTCAATCCCTGGTTTTTGCGTACAAACCATTTCATACTAGAGAAAAAATTGATTTAAAGAAGAAATTGCTTGTAACAATAGATTTCTTCTCATCCCTCAATATTTTCTACCATGGAGAGTGATACTTTTCAAGTTTCACTTATATTTAATTGTAAGTTGCATTTTCTTTCAAATTAGACTATTCGAATATTTTGAAAAACAGGAAAGGGTTAGAGAAGCTTTGAGTCAATATATAGATATAGAGCACATTAAGACTATGGTCAGACTGTTTGGATGCACGGAGGCTGATCTGAGTATTTACTTAACACCCTTGTGTAATTGGTAAAACTGATACATACAAACATATTTGTCTTTTCTTATTATATTCTTTAATTTTACGAAATTTACCACCTATGCTATTTGGATAGAATGTATTAGGTAGGGCCACGTGAAACCATGCCATATTCGATGGTTGGGTAATAATTTGATTATAGCCCAGTTATACAGAGAGATTTATTATGCTTAAATGTACACTTTAGAGAAGAAAAAACTGTTATTCGGAGAACATTTAACACTAGATGTAGCGGTAGGTTTTGCTTGTAAGTTAGGTGCGATACTCTTTGCTTTAGTTTAACAAAGATTATGCTATCAAGATAAGTTCGAACATTTTTTTTTTGAGTCTTTGTTTTTCGCTCGGTCCCTTGGAAGTGCATGTAACTTGATTTTTTTGGTTTGTAAAAAAAAAAAAAAAAAAAAACCCAAACAAGGAATCAAACCCCCACAAAAACAGCAATCGATTTAATAAAAAAGGGGGAAATTTTGCTTACTGTTTTTTTTATATGTCGAAAATCCAAAAAATCGAACAAGTATATATAGTTGCTACAGATGGCGCAAAACGAGGACAAATTAATCAAGGAACCATACAAACTGGTATCTTACACAATCTAAAAGCATGGCCTGAATATTAGCTACCTGCTATCTCTCATACACTTACATACAAACGCCGCTTGAGAGTGAATAGGTCTGGTAAACTCATCACGAATAAGTACGTTCTTCAAAGCAGTTTTGCGTTCCCCATTAATGCAATTAGACTTGTATTTTGTCTACCATGTGCCAATAAGATATATGTTCTTATAACCAGGTTTCATACCTCACGGGAAACGCCCATCTTCTGTCTTACCCTTAAGTCAGTAGCCTTTTATCTAATCACAACCTTCAACTCCTACACTTTCTAAGAAACGTATCAAGAATAAAAAAGGACCTGATGACTCATCTAATTACAGACCAATATCTGAACGAGATATCGCCGGTGCGCTATAATAAAGCTATAGTTACGACATTCTTTTCGCGCACCGACGATATAAAAGTATACCCGATGGCAACGAATTACAGGGAAATAAAAACGTACTAATTTGAGATTTCAATGAAGCGGGGGCTGCAAGTTGTAATAAGCAAGAATGGGTATCGTAACTAAGCAAATGAAATATTGACAAAAGATCAAGCTATTCAAGAAAACCATGCACTTAAGTTGTTGCATTAGAAAAATTGGACTGATTGTCTTTGTCAATATAAAATTCGATAGATCATTCAAATCATATATTTAGACCGAAAGAAAATTTTAAAATCCAACATTGGTCGACATTTATGTGGAATATTTCTGTTGGTTTGTCGACTTACACGACGTACCAACAACTTATAAAAGCATTTATGTAGCCAACCAAAAATTCTCTTTTTAACGACGTTAAGTATCTAAGCCGAACTTCCTGTAGGAGCTCTGTGGACGGGGCTAGCGATCCGTCAGTTGTATTAAACTGTCAATAAACTAGATAAACCATCTCATTTATTTCTGATGTCAATTGTATGGCCATGTCAATAAATTGGATAAACCATCTCATTTATTTCTGATGTCAATTGTATGACCCTTTCAATAAATTGGATAAACCATCTCATATATTTCTGATGTCGATTGTATGGCCATGTTGATAAACAGGTTAAACCATCTCATCTATTTCTGATGTCAATTGTATGACCCTGTCAATAAATTGGATAAAACATCTCATTTATTTCTGATGTCAATTGTATGGCCATGTAAATAAAATAGATAAACCATCTCATCTATTTCTGTTGTCAATTGTATGGCCATGTCAATAAATTAGCTAAACCATCTCATCTATTTCTGATGTCAATTGTATGGCCATGTCAATAAATAGGATAAACAATCTCATCTATTTCTGATGTCAATTGTATGGCCATGTAAATTAAAAGGATAAACCATCTCATCTATTTCTTATGTCAATTGTATGGCCATGTCAATAAATTAGATAAACCATCTCATTCATTTCTGATGTCAATTGTATGGCCATGTCAATAAATTAGATGAACCATCTCATTTTCTCTGGAGTATATTGTACGGCCCTGTAAACCATCTAATTCATTTATGATTTCATTTGTAAAGCCCTGTCAATAAATTGGATAAACCATCTCATCCATTTCTGATGTCAAGTGTAAGGCCCTGTAAATAAATTGGATAAACCATCTCATTTATTTTTGATGTCAATTGTATGACCCTGTCAATAAATTGGATAAAACATCTCATTTATTTCTGATGTCAATTGTACTATGACCATGTAAATAAAATAGATAAACCATCTCATTTATTTCTGATGTCAATTGTACTATGGCCATGTCAATAAATTGGATAAACCATCTCATCTATTCCTGATGTCAATTGTATGGCCATGCTAAAAAATAGGATAAACCATCTCATCTCTTTCTGATGTCAATTGTATGACTCTGTCAATAAATTTGATAAAACATCTCATCTATTTCTGATGTCAATGTATGGCCATGTCAATAAATTAGATAAACCGTCTCATTCACTTCTGATGTCAATTGTATGGCCATGTCAATAAATTAGATAAACCATCTCACTCATTTCTGATGTCAGCAATGTGACACAGTGCTCAATGTTATATGTATGATATGTAAAAGTAATCTGGAGCGAACAGCGACCATCAGCGAAAGGAAATTTAATTTTCTTTTAACCGAATGGTATTGCTCAAAACAGATTTACTAGAATTTGCGGAAGGGTTGTAACATATTATGAATGTGTTAAAAAGGCAGTAAAGACGTAAAGACTGAAACTAATCTTCTAATACGACTCTTGTCGTGCACATTCCTTTATGGCTTTATTTACATCAATCCATTTCGTAAAAATAACACTCTTTGACGCCCCCGAGAAAAACAATCTGGAAAACATTGTGGAAAATGAAGAAATTGCTTGTCACAAGCAATATCTTCATCTCCCACAATGATTTTTACCCAGAAATTTGAAAGAATCTAAAGTTTCATGTACTTTTTGTCGTCGTGTGCTACTCTTTTCAATTTTGATCGGTCTAAAGTCTTGTCGTCTGGTAAAGGGTATAACGAGCAACTACAGTGTGAATCGACCAACGACGCTACATATGACTGAATGGTATGATATTTCCAAAATGTCTTAACATCAATTATTCTACAAACAATTGTTATAAAGTAGCATTCCTGCTGGAACATTTTCGGTGCGAATGAGTCGAAAGATGATAAATTTGCCATGACTGAGAAATGCTCGGATAAATAAGTAATAACACGACAAGATGGGAAAATATAACAACATGTGTACATAATTTTTAAACGCTTCAAAAGATTTAAACTCATCCCCAAACGAGAAAATTTTAGACTGATCCAAATTTCATAGAGCTTGCAGACAACAATTTTTGATTGTGAAAATGTATTTTGGTATTGAAAATCGTGTGGATATTGGAGAAATTGCTTGTAACAATGCTTTCAACAGCTTTTTTCTGAAGGGGCCTGAAAATGCGGGATTGTGAGGGAATGGGTTTATTGAAACGTGCGATAATTCTTTCATTTTCGAAATCTGATTCATTGGTGCTCACATTGCTTGGAAGCTTTACTTAACAAGTTATATTTATAGTCGTTACATACCATGTCATCGAACCTTAAAGCACATTTCATGCTGCCATTACACCAAAGAAAAAACAAAAAACCTTCCCCTCTCATGGTAACCTAATTACGGAATTAATTAAGGATTCTGTTAATCGAAAGAAATGCACTGACTCGTTATTTCAGGTTTTATTAACGATTTTCTTCATGCTATCGGTTAAATGCTAACTATTTAAAGGATAACCATGTTCCTTTTTTCCTCTCATTTTTTAGTGACATCTTTCAACCCATTACACAATGATAATATTTTTTGACAGGTCCATATTGAAAGAATGTGCAGACGACATTATTATTTGCCAATGAAATTTAAAAATTCTTCGTCCTTTTTGGTAGAAGATATTGTGGATAATGAAGAAATTACTTGTTAAACGTAAAACCAGTTTTTTATTGGGCATCAAAAGGCAGGATTATGTGTGGATAGCTTTAGAAGTATTTTCATATGTCAAGCCACAAGAATAGTAAAGCGGCATATCGACAGGCTAGTGCAACAACGTAGTGAATGTCTAAACAATGTAAAGACACTTGGTCTATACAATGTATAGACACTTGGTCTATACAATGTATAGACACTTGGTGTATACAATGTATAGACACTTGGTGTATACCATGAATAGACATTTGGTGTATACAATGAATAGACATTTGGTGTATACAATGTATAGACATTTGGTGTATACAATGTATAGACATTTGGTGAATACAATGTATAGACATTTGGTGTATACAATGTATAGACACTTGGTGTATACAATGTATAGACACTTGGTGTATACAATGTATAGACACTTGGTGTATACAATGAATAGACATTTGGTGTATACAATGTATAGACACTTGGTGTATACAATGTATAGACACTTGGTGTATACAATGTATAGACATTTGGTGTATACAATGTATAGACTCTTGGTGTATACAATGTATAGACATTTGGTGAATACAATGTATAGACATTTGGTGTATACAATGTATAGACACTTGGTGTATACAATGTATAGACACTTGGTGTATACAATGTATAGACACTTGGTGTATACAATGAATAGACATTTGGTGTATACAATGTATAGACACTTGGTGTATACAATGTATAGACACTTGGTGTATACAATGAATAGACATTTGGTGTATACAATGTATAGACACTTGGTGTATACAATGTATAGACACTTGGTGTATACAATGTATAGACACTTGGTGTATACAATGTATAGACACTTGGTGTATATAATGTATAGACATTTGGTGTATACAATGTATAGACACTTGGTCTATACAATGTATAGAAACTTGCAAAGATTTTGCCGCACTTACTCGTCGATATATCATCTATGTGCTGCGCATGTTTAACGTTGTAGCTTTCCGGCAGGATATCATAACCGTTTTACAATCAATTTTACGATTACTTGAAGAAATAGTTACATTGAGAAATTTACTCGCAAAACAATCGTATACAGCTCTAGCCCATTACTAGACGACAAAATTTTAGACTGGTCCAAATTCGAAGAGTTTGCAGGCGACAGTTTTACTTGATAAAATTTTAAATTGTTTATCTCTTTGATAAATGTCATTGTGAGTAATGAAAGAATTGCTCGTAAGAAGCAATTTCTTGATTTTCACAAGCGGAATTGTTTAGGAACTGGTTAAAAGTTTAGTTTGTCCCTCGAATATTCACTGTTTATTTATCTTGCTATGATATTTTGTATGTTGCGCCATTTTATTACATCTCAGTGTGAATAATTCGTTATTTTTCCAAGCAAAGTTTGTTTTCTATGAGAGTCTATCCTGACAAGAAAACATATCAATAATTTTGGCGGAGAAATAAACACATTTATCATCTTGCTCGGGGAATAGACACACCACCCTCAGTTTGGCTTTGTAAATTTCCATCCACGCTTCATTAAGGTAGACTCCCCTGAAAAACATGGTGCGTCCGTGTTGTATAAAACACCGGTACAAGCATGAGTTTACCAGACATGAACACCAGAAAATGGATGAGCTAAAATAGGTTCATTGTTCGCGTACTATGACTAAGACTAGCAATTATTTTTGTTGAACCCTTTCCTGTTTTTCGAAATTTTATACTTGTCAAATTCGAAAGAGATTACAGACAACAACTAATGTGCGTGCAATTTGAATAGAAACCAACCTATAGGATAGAAGATATAGTGTAAAAAGAAGAAATTGCTTGTTACAAGCATTTCTTCTTTTCACACAATATTTTCTCATTTATAAAACCTATAGACGTGAAAACCAGGGACTGAACAGGAAAGGGTTAACCAATTCCCAAATGACAATTTGTATAAGGTATAAATTGAAAGAAGTTGCAAACAAAAGCACGTCAGTTGGTCTGAATTGAAAAAGAAGGGGCATGTGATTTAGAAAATATGATGAGACTTGAAGCGATTGCTTGTTACCAGCAATTTCTTCCTTTCCATCAAGTATTCTATAGTCGAATTTCATCGACACATTAAAATGTGAAATTGTGTGTTAGTGAGTTTAAACATGGTATGTACACACTTGAGAATTCATACTAGGAATTTCTTTTCTGTAAAAAATCTAAAAATTAATATATGTCAACCGGAAATAGAGATTTCACTGGCCACATCCATCCCCCCCCGCCCCAATATAGCAGTTCGACAGAGATATCGAACGATATTATTTTGGATTAGTTATAGTCAAGAATTAAAATAGAGCCGGAAAATGTGGTTGGCAACCTAAACGTCTTACTTACAGCGGGAAAACGCGAAACCAACAAAAATGCTATATATAAATGTCAGAGGTCAAATTCACTTACTGTCTAAATAAAATAGTCGCAGGACAAATCAGTTCTTTGATTGACAGCGGCGATCCGTCATTGATCATCTTCAGTCACTTTTAACTTAACCTTTCCTGTTCAATTACTGGTTTTTACGTCCCTGTGATTTCATGATTCAGAAAACATTGTAGAAAAAGAATAAATTGCTTGTAACATGCAATTTCTCCTAATTCTATAATATTTTCTTCCCTACTGAATGGTTATCTTTTCAAGTTAGATCCCCTTTAAATTCTCGTCTGCAAAACCTATAAATTTGGACAGGTCTAAAATTTCGCAAAAGAGAAAAATGTTAAGTAGCACCTGTTGAAATATTTTTGACAATGATCCATGGTAGGTACTCCTGCCGCCGCAATACGACTGAAATACATGTACTGCTAAAAGTGGCATTGAACCTCATTCAAACAAATAATATGACTGAAATACTGCCTAAAGTGGCATTGAACCTCATTCAAACAAACAATATGACTGAAATACTGCTAAAAGTGGCATTGAACCTCATTCAAACAAATAATATGACTGAAATACTGCCTAAAGTGGCATTGAACCTCATTCAAACAAACAATATGACTGAATACTGCTAAAAGAGGCATTGAACCTCATTCAAACAAACAATAGGACTAAAATATTGGTAAAAGTGGCATTGAACTCCATTCAAACAAACATATATTCACATAATGTCATTCAGGTTTGGATAATGATTTATCCCGACTAATTATCACCATAACTTTGAATAAAACTCGAATGTTGTTTAGAGCCATTAAAAATAAGTTTAATTAGAGTCAAATTTCTAGGGAGGGGCTTTTTACGGATACACAAAAAATACGCATTAACGTATTAATTCACTGATCCTTGCACAATCCAGACAAAAATGATGGTTTATTGGATTATTTTCGTCTGGTAAATTCGAGATTCTGAACGTGAGGCGACCCTGTCTGTATATGCTCAAACCGTTAGGGCTTTGTTAGAGAAACTGTGGCCTTACAGCCCTTTTCAAATCAGATGAAAGTCAATAGTTATGCAGTGGTGAAAACATTGTGTAAAACGAAGAAATTGCTTGTTTCAAGCTATTTCTTCCCTTATTTTCCACAATGTTTTCTACTCAGATAGTTGAACAAATCTTAAATTTCATTAACTTTAAATAGTAGTCTGCAGCATCTTTCAATTCGGACTTATCTAGGCTTTTATCGTATTGTAATGGGTTAAGCAAGTCGACAGTCATCTTATAGACAAAACTAGACATTTTCATAAAAAAATCTCTGAGAAGAGGAGTGTCCTTCTGGTCTTTTTTAGCTCACCTGAGCACAAAGTGCGAGGTGAGCTATTGTGATCGGTCGTTGTCCGTCGTCCGTCCGTCCGTCTGTCCGTCTGTCCGTCTGTCCGTCTGTCCGTCTGTCCGTCCGTCCACAATTTCTTTAAAAATCTTCTCCTCCTAAACCAGTAGGCCAATCAAGCTGAACTTTTGCAGAGATGTTCCTTGGTTGAAGTTCTACAAAAGTTGTTAAAAGAATTTAATTCCATTAAAAACTTTGGTTGCCGCGGCATGTGAAAATGGGAATCTTAAGTAATTCTGTAAAAATCTTTAAAAATTTTCTCCTCCTAAACCAGTAGGCAAATCAAGCTGAAACTTTGCAGAGATGTTCTTTGGGTGAAGTTCTACAAAAGTTGTTAAAAGAATTAAATTCCGTCAAAAACTTTGGTTGCCGCGGCATGTGAAAATGGGAATCTTGAATAAATCAGTAAAAATCTTTAAAAATCTTCTCCTCCTAAACCAGTTGGCCAATCAAGCTGAAACTTTGCAGCGATGTTCCTTGGGTGAAGTTCTACAAAAGTTGTTAAAAGAATTTAATTCCGTCAAAAACTCTGGTTGCCGCGGCATGTGAAAATGGGAATCTTGTAGTAAATCTGTAAAAATCTTTAAAAATCTTCTCCTCCTAAACCAGTAGGCCAATCAAGCTGAACTTTTGCAGAGATGTTCCTTGGTTGAAGTTCTACAAAAGTTGTTAAAAGAATTTAATTCCATTAAAAACTTTGGTTGCCGCGGCATGTGAAAATGGGAATCTTAAGTAATTCTGTAAAAATCTTTAAAAATTTTCTCCTCCTAAACAAGTAGGCCAATCAAGCTGAAACTTAGCAGGGATGTTCCTCGGGTGAAGTTCTTCAAAAGTTGTTAAAAGAATTTAATTCCGTCAAAAACTCTGGTTGCCGCGGCATGTGAAAATGGGAATCTTTAGTAGATCTGTAAAAATCTTTAAAAATTTTCTCCTCCTCAACCATTGGGCCAATCAATCTAAAACTTTGCAGGGATGTTTTTTAGGTGAAGCTCTTCAAAAGTTGTTAAAAGAATTTAATTCCATGAACTCTTGTAACTGCGGCATATGAAAATGGAAATTTTAGAAAATCTTTGTTGTCTTTTTTTTTAACAGACTACAAGGCCAAAGGCATTTGTATTTTATATAGAGCTCAATCATATTGTTCTCATCCAAGTTTTTTTAAATATTTAAACATGGCCCTTCCCAAGGCATCCAAGGATATGAAAAACGCCCAATAAGAGCATGTTCAAATATTTTCCACTCCTCATGTATAAGTTGTAATGCATTCATATTTTGATTTATAGTACATCCAGATTGTTCTCTACCAAGGTTGCTAAAATTACACCCATTGAAGTTGCAGACAGTAATAAGAGTTTGATTGAAATCTAAATACAAAGAATTTCAGGTAGAAAACACTGTGAGAAATGGATAAATTGCTTGTCACTCCCTTTCTCACTATGTATTTTTCAAACCTGTTTTCCCTGAAGGTGACAAATTCTGGGATAGTTTGGTAATGGATTAAACTATAAAGCCAAAGGCATTCATTATTATTGTAAAGCATTACTGGATTGTTTTGTACAAAGCCCAAAATCTTATATATCTTTTATTAATTTTGCTCAAGTTGTGTCTTTTTTATACTAAAAAGTACTGTAATTTGGAGATGCCTCAGGTGAGCGATTTAGGACCATCATGGTCCTCTTGTTATTTATAAATACGTTAACTTACTTATTACATTAAAAGATTAAAAGTCTATCTATTTCTTACACGAAAGAAATAGCTGTCTCTTTTTTTAAATTTTCACCTAATAAGACAGTTTGGATTTTAGAACCAAGACTTAATCCGAATGAATGGTAAACAGACTGTGTGGAGTGATTGTAATAAGAAAAACTAAACCAAACTGTCTCCTTAGAGCTATTTAGAGAAGTTACTTAAGTTATCTTAGAAACATATCTAGAAAAAGAAACAGGTTACAAGGATATGACATTGATTAGTGTTTGCTAAACACTCAGGATTCAAAGTCGATCAATTATGTTCGTGTACGATTCTTGAAATAAACTTAACTCCGAATGAATCAAACAGTGCCGTTATGCAGCAGATAAGGTATGGTCTCCACTAATAGAATAATCAACAGAATAACCCACTCCAACTCAATCCCTCCTTTTTACGCCCCTCAATAAAACAGTTTTAGAAAACATTGTGGAAAATGAAGAAATTGCTTGTCACAAGCAATTTCTTCATTATCCACAATGTTTTCTATCCCAAAAGATGAAATAAAAAAATCCATCAACTTCAAATTGTCGTCTGCAGCTTCTTTCAATTTGGACCAGTCTAAAATTTTGTCGTGTGGGAATGGGTTAAATACCCAATATGTTAATTGATCTATCTCTGGCCCCACCTACTTACTATGTTGGCCACGCCCACCGACTCCTACAGGAAGTCCCGCTTCGATTTTAAAAGCTTTATTTTTCAAAATTTATTGCCAGGAGCATGCAACAAAAAAGTAGAAAAGTTGGTCGCCAAACCAAGAAAAAAGGTTAACATAAATGTCGGCCAATGTCGGTGTTCAAAACCCATTTCTTCTCTAAATGAATGATTTCAGGGCAGATAACATATTGGAAATGAAGAAATTGCGTGTAACCACATTTAATTTGTTACAGGGGCTTTTGTGGAAATGAGTTAACTGATCAGACCGGAAGTGAACTTTGAACCCCAACACTGGTCAACATTATGTGAAGCATCGGTTTTGGTTTGGCGATTTAAACGTCTTATACGATATCTAAATTTCTAATAAACCCTTTTACTTCTCTGTTTCATATTACTTGCTGTAAAATTTTCAAAATTACGCCTTTTCACATCGATTTGAAACTTCCTGTCAGAGCTCAGTGGGTGGGGCGAGCGATCCATTAACCCATTAACAAACAAGAAAAACTTAGACTGATCTAAATTGAAAGGAGTTGCAGACGACAATTTGAAGTTTATGAAATTTTAGATTTTTTCAACTTTCTGGGTGGAAAACATCGTGGAAAATGAAGAAATTGCTTGTAACAAGCAATTTCTTCATTTTGCACGATGTTTTCTCAGTTGTTTTTCTTGAGGGGCGTCCAAAAGCGTCACCGTGTGGGAATGGGTTAATTAAACCGATAGAAATAAATAGAGTTTTATTCGTCCTTTATTTTAACCTGAGAGAATACACTCTCGCAAACTTGAACATGGGAGCCTAAGGGCAGCTGAAAGTCGGTAATGAGTGAACTATAATAAATAATGAAAAGGGAAGGCGATTTACTGTATGCGGGGGACTATAATTCAAAGCGGACCCGCTAATCACTAGACAGATATGCTGCTTTCGCCTTTTTCTGAGTAGCTGAAAATTAGTTTTACTCACGGAACGCCGGCGTTCCGACTCCGAGAACCTTTTAACCTTTCTTAAGTATATTAGGTCCTATCCGGCTATTATCTAGGGATTCCAATTTACTCTATTTGATGTCAGATTCGTTCATTCCACTTTTTAGGTGCAGGAAAGGGAAAACCGAAAGCATAATAACTTTACAATCATTTCAGTAAAAAAGTTATTACAATTTACCAATTCCGACTTTTAACGCCCCTAAAGACTTGACGGATCGTGAATGTCAATCAAAGAAACAATTTTCCAATCAAATCATTCATTTAGGACGGAATTAAACTTTGAACTCCAGCTTATGTGAATTTCGTTGGTTTCGGCGACTTTTTAAACGTCGTTACTTTAGCTGTTTAGATAGCGAAGGAACCATTTTACTTTTCTGTCGCATGTTACTGGCCATAAAATTTGGCAAAATAACGCTTTATTATAAAAGTGGCACTTCCATGTGGAGTTTATCGGGCTGGGCCAGCAATCCGCCAGTCGCATTTCCCAAAAGTGTAAATATGTAGTATTGATAACCCCCAAGAACATTGTCGATTTATCCTATGTGACACTTATTTTTCAATTCATGCACACTGCATCATATTCCAGTTTAGACTAAACTTTAATTGTCGACTGATAATTTACCAATCGCTGGTCCCGCCCACTGACTTCCTAGAGCCCGCCCAATAACTCCAACAGGACGTCTAGCTTCGATTTTTAACGTTGTTATTTTGCAAAATTTGTGGCAAGTAGAATGTGACAAAAAAGTAAAATGGTTGGTGGGTGACCTAAACGTCATAACTTGAATAAGTTGTAATTACGACGCCAAACCAACCAGAAAGGTTAACAAAAATGGCGGCCAATGTTGGAGATAAAGCTCTGGTCCTGGCCTAATAAATAATTTGATTGGTGGGTTGATTGCTTGATTGACACATGCGGTTGGTCAATTTCTTAAACTACTATATATATATATACATCATTAAGTTAGTTGGGTTATTATGGTTTTGCTAACTTCAAATACTATCACTATATAAGCTTCTGTTACAGATGAGCTTTCAGAGAGTTGATGACTTGAAAGAATTTGAACCCCCAGTCGAAACCGAATGATTTTCGAAAAATCGATATAGATCGATGGCTCGGAATTTTCCATTCTGCGAAATCTGACTACGGTTGATGAATATCCCATTTTCAGATTTCCTGAATGGAGAAAGGTCATTATACAAACTAAACTACACGACCTGAGCTGGATACGACATAGTTTCAAATTGTACAAAAATAAACAACAACATCAGCGACGAAAACAAAGATGTATTAGTGAAATACCATGCCCCTGTAACAGCCCTTTTTCAAATTTGACTTTGACCTTCATGGGTAACCTTTATCTTAAAACCAACTGATGCCTATTAATAAAAGGAACCTATATTCCAAATATGATCCATGTTTCTGCAATTTGTTTTAATATAACAAAACGTTAAATTTTTGCGTTAAGTTTTTGAAATTCACGACCTTTAATAAGTGACCTTGACCTTTTTTTATGACCATAATGTTAACAACAACTAATGCCAAAAATGCAAGGGACCTATATCCCAAAAATTAGCCATGTATCTGCAACCATGTTTGAATAAGAGCAGAATGGTAAGTTAATAACTCGAAGATAACGGACATAAGCAAATGCCCCGATCATGTCAATGTGGGGGCATAAAAAGAAGCATTTTGAGTTCCTTGAAAGTCGTCCTCTTCGTGACGGATTACAAATGTAAAAAAGATCGAAATAGCAAAAACAGACTTTGTAAATTATATTCATTGAGAATTGAAAGTAATTCAATTGGAATATGGTGTTATCTAATTTGTCGACAAATGTCGCGCCCTCACTCAGAGGTTTTTGTGGTTTTATGTGAAAATCAATACAGGATGTAAGCAATTGAAACATTTATCTGGAAATCGAATAAAATTTTGATGGTATTCGTAGTCTTTCACGTGTTTTGCAAGTTGCGCTCATTATTTTTTCATAAATGCAAGAAATCCCTCGTACTTATATAGAAAAGAGAGAAAGTGATTCCAATTTGGCGCTTGATTCTTTCCAATCACACCTTCACTTCAACAGCTTTTGCTTTTAAATGAGGGAAATGCAAAAGCTGAAGAAGTGAAGATATTTTGCTTAGAAGTAAAATTATAACTATTCCCATAAGAGACCACTTTTTGGTCATTCTTTGAGTGGTCGCTAAAAACAAGATTAACTGTTGTCTTCTTTCAAGTAATACATCTGAATTAATACTGCTAATGATAAATGAGTTGTTGTTGTTTTTAGTAAAATCGACTTAATAAAAAGCATGGCAATGAAATTGAACTGTAAGAAAAGAAGTTTTTTTTAAATACCCGTTAATCTTTGGAAAAGAATCATTTCCTCGTTTAGATATTTTGTTACGATGATTTGGTTAATGGTTGTGTTACCGTTCTTTTCTATTAATTAAAAATCAATCGTTAAAAGCTCCATCATTTATCCGATGTTGTCATTATACTCCAGTAATTTAATTAAGTAACGTTTAATCTAGGAATCAAAAACCAATTAAGTACTGTTTTGAGGGATTGGAATTATCTCTGCGCGCTGTATACTCCAAACCCTGTATCTGTTCATGTTGATATCTAAGTCGGGTCTTAACCGGAGTTTTGCCGGAAATATATGTTCTGTTCTGTTACATTCTGTTCGGTTGTTTTTTCTCCATCCGGAGACTTCGGTTTGTTCAAATTATATGTTTATCTTCAATGTTCCGATGATCCACCAACGATCTGTTTTAATCATTATCCGGTTTTATGACTTATTAACCCATTCCCGCACATGCCCTCCTTTTTACCCCCATCAAGAAAACACTTTAGAAAACATTGTGGAAAATGAAGAAATTGCTTGTATCAAGCAATTTCTTTATTATCCACAATGTTTCCTATCCAAAAAGACGACAAGATTTTAATTTTCACCAACTTGAAATTGTCGTCTGCAGCGTCATTCAATTTGAACCAGTCTAAAATTTGTTGTGTGGGAATGGGTTAAAGTATGCGGCTTACTCGAGAAATCTGCTCACACCAACTCGTGGGCAAGGAACATGTACATGTATTTTCGATTCAAATTCGAACAATACACAGTACTATTAAAAGTTTCTATTTATCGTATGAATCGATTGATCGACTGTGTCAATCCAAAACTCGATTAACCAATCGAATCGTTCACTAAGACCGATAGTTAACTTTGAACTCAACAATCATATGAAGCATTTTTGTAGATTTGGCGACTCAAACGTCGTAACAACAGCTTATTTAAACTGTATTTGCGACATTTAGGTCGCAAATCGATAATTTACCTTTTATTATATGTCATTTGACGTATGGTTTTGTTTATAATAATATTAATAGTCTCAGTCGAACTGCAATGTCAGAGGTCAGTTGGATTGACCATCGATCCGTCAATTGACCAATCGTTGACCCCGTTCACCTACTGCATCGGTCACAACCATTGGCTCTAACTTGGTAGTCCCGCTTAGAATTTAAACGACGTTATTTTGCAAAGTTTATGGCTAGTATCATGTAACAAAAAAGTAGAACAGTTGGTTAGCGACTTAAACAGCTGTTGTTACGACTTTAAAGTCGCCAAGCCAAAAAAAAAAAACAAACAAAAAACAAAACGGTGAACGAAAATGGCGGCCAATGTGGGATTTCAAATCTAAATTCCTTGCTGAATGAATGATTTGATTGGTCGATATATTCCTTGATTGACAGCCACGGTTGTTATATTTCAGCTAGCTTTATTATATATATCATATGTCTTTTATGAAACGAAATGCCGAAGTTATGTGAAGCGTTCATAAAAGTCGTCTGCAAGTAAGAAAACGATGAACTGTTATGGCTGGCTCTACTAGTCCCATGTGCGCCTGGACGGATCTGATGAATATATAACTCCCTTACAGACAAATTTGAAACGGCTTTTATAGGAAATTGGTGGACAAACATGTCTGTAGAAAATGATTGAGACCTTTTTATACCAAAGAGAGACATGCTTTCATACCAGAAATTTCGAGGTTTGAATTACACAAAACAAAATATTTACTACCCTGTATATAAACGGGATCAGTGCTGGAATTAAATGACACTTGAAAACGTGTAACATCATATGTATGGGAAAAAAAGAGTACAAGTTCTATAGCATGTATATTTCTAATTTTGAATTATGACATGTCGGATGGGGCCAAAGTCTAATCGCTGAATATATTATGAGATTTAGAAATTAGGGTACTGTTGGTTCGCATAAACTTTTTTGTGTCCAAGAAGTCAAGTTATCCAAAGCATCATGTATACCGAGGGAATGTGTCGATCAAAGAAAAGAACGGCCAATCAAATCATTCATTTAGATCGGAATTGAACGTTGAACTCCGACTCTGGTTAACATTTTTGTAAGGAACTTAAGTTGGTTTTGCGACTAAAACATTTAGGTCGCCAGCCAAGTATTTAACGTGTTTAATGCATGTCTTGGGCCATAGATATTGTAAATTAACGTCGTTAAATATCGAAGTGGAACTTCCTGTCGAAGTAAGTGACTGTGGCCAGCGCCGTTAGAGGGAGGGGCCAGCGATGGGTTGTACGCGCATCAGTTCAGCAATATGTTCGGGTTATTTTTTAGTTTCTCTTCGTTATTTTATTTAAATATAAGCTGATCTTTTTTCGCAAACACATTGCCTAAAATTTCATTCGATTTTCTTGACGGGGAGTGCTGTAAAGCGTTGATATAGACAGACTATATACGACTTTGTCCGAAAAAGAGATAATACAAGATTTTAACCAGATTTCCATTTCCGATCTCCCGTGTAAAGCGATTATCTCTGTGACACTATAAATACGGAGCTATCACCAAAGCGAGGCATTTTCGTGTGGAATTCCTTTCCCGGAAAACTGTTAGCATGTGTCTACCAATATTGATACTGTTATCTTGATTATAGTCGGGCCTTGTCTTTCTCGAGGACCCATAACCTCATCTGTACGGGTTTCAAATTGATTCAGGATAAATTGTTGCATGCTCCTTAACCCATTACTTGACGACAAAGTTTTGGTCCAAATGGAAAAGAGTTGCAGACGACAATTTCAAGTTGATGGAACTTTAAAGATGTTCGTCCATTTGGATAGGATAACGAAGAAATTGCTTGAAACAAGCAATTTCTTTATTATCTACAATAGTTTCCAAAGCTTTTTTTTCTTAGGGGCGTAAAAAGGAGGGATTGTGTGAGAATGGGTTAATAAAGGGTGTGCTATATTGGTAAGCCATCTTATATCTAAAAAACAACCTTCAATCTAAAGTGATTTTTTGTTACAATTCTGATTTTGCCAAAATTCTGGAATAGTGAAGTATAGTAATCATGGTGAGAGATTAAACAAAAGTGATTGGTTTGGATTGTTGCTATCCAGTTTCCGTTCATTGACGGAATTGCTCTGAGGAACTCCTTGAATCGGATAACTCAACGAAACTGGCGTATATAGGACTATTTAATGTTGCTCCCGTCCTGTTGTCACCGTCCATTGTTGATTCTCCAGTAAGTGTAATGTGTGTGTGATTTTTGTGGACAATAAACCTTTTTTCAATCATTGAACATGGATTCCAATGATTGTGTTTACGAAGGAATATCTCGTGAGTTAATTGGGGCAAGTATATCACTTTTATCTTGTCATTGGCTGCTTCGACACTTTATGATTTAACCCATCACCAGACGACAAACTTTCAGACCAGTCCAAATTCAAAGAAGTTGCAGACGACAATTTTTGTTGATGAAAGTTTAAAAATATTTGTCTTTCGGAGTAAAAATCATTTGTGCATAATGAAAAATGCTTGCAAGAAGCAATTTCTTCATTTTCTACAATGTTTTCCAAAGCTTTTTTGACTTCGGTTGTCTTAAATTGTCACTGTGTGGGAATTCGTTAATACTTAAGTATTAGGCTAGCTTTGTATATAGTTGCCACAATCTTTATATCAGAGATGTTCCTATGTTAGTTCTTAACGCTGTACCCCGGGTCAATGATTCGAACACTGGACAGAGTGATCGATGGTATACATTATTGTCTCAAAATGAATAAGAGACCCTAAAGTGATCCGAAAACCATACCTCCCATAAAAATATTGCACTTAGATAGTGACAGTAAATGAGTAGTCTTGGGATATAATATCTATTAACCCTTGTCATGCTGATCCCGGAATATTCTGGTTTTGGCAGGAGGTGTAGACCAAGATCAGCCTGCACATAAGTCCAGAGTTGTTTATGAAATTGATTTCTAAAAGAAATATTGATTATTGAACAACAATTTTTATCAGTACTTTCCGCCCTTTGATTTTACAGCAATACAGTAAGGTATTTTATACAGCATGACCAGGGTTAAATGATTCTCATAAAAACTGAAACAAATCAAAAACGATTTTCTGTATACAATGACGTGTTTAATATCTCGATATTTCATGAACACAGATTTAATATCTATACATAAGCACTTTAGTTTTCAATATCAAGAAAAACAAAATAAATTTCATTTTATATTTCTTGGTAAAGGCAGCCGAAATATTGAAAATTAGAGAGTTTATGTGTAGTGTTTAAACAGTTCCCTTAGGAACATAATTGTGATATAGAATTAAATATATTATTGAAATATCGCATATGCAATTTAGCGAAATTTTCTTGACATATATGTCCATAGATTCTTGATTCGCGGTAACGAAAAGGCTTTATTACAGATTTGAGCTCATTTGCAAAGTTATTACACTAGTGTAATATGACAAGAGTAGTATTAAAAGATATACAACGGCTTAATTTCACTCTCGTGCAATAGTTCCTAACGTAAAATCTTATACCTACCACTATTAACATATTCAAGATGCAATAGCGGAAATCTGGAATTGACTTTAAAAAATGCAAAAGAACAAAGCTCGATTTTTGATAGATTTTCTCGTTCTATATAGCAACAGTTCTTTCTATTATCTGCAATACGCCAGGTCCAAAAGTTCAACCCGAAAATGCGAACAGAATCGACCAGGGTCAAACTGTGTAGGCTGATCAGAATTTAAAGTTTGATCTTTTTGGCGATTTTCTGAAACTAGAATTACCATATAATTATTTCGAAATTCGATCTCTAATTGACCTCTCAAGGATCCGTTCCAATTTCAAGTATCTTTTAACGGCACTCCAGGGAGGTCCTTTTTTGGCTAATAGTTTACACATTTGTGCATGTTGTCTTTCTGAGACATGTAATAATCCATTTGTAATCAATCAATTACCAGACGACAAAATTTAAAACTGTTTCAAATTGACAGAAGTTTCAGATGATAATTTCTAGTGGATGGAATATAAGAAAACTCTCATGTGTTTTGCGGTGGAAACATGGTGGATAATGAAGAGGTTGCTTGTTGAAAGCAATTTCTTCACTTTCCGCAGTGTTTTCCGAACATTTTCTTCTTGAGGAGAGTCCCAAAGCGGAATCGTTTGGGATTTAAACGAATTTTGCAGGTCATTCATAAACGGAAAGTTTTTCAACAGGTCCGTTGTGTTTCATTACTCCTTTCTGTCAGTTGTTGCTTCAAATCCGTAAACATGCAATGAGAAAAATTAGAAGAGAAATATAAAGGATTTTATCAAAAGACCGAGAAGAAAACAGACAGCAAATCGCATGTTGCATACTAAAATCTCGTCTGGTCTTTTTCATCAAATACACAAATCAATAATAATTACGCAGACCCAAATTGATAGATAGATACATGAAACGCTCATCAACCTGTCGATCTGTCGTCTGCTGACAGGAGCGGGTCGTCTAAATCAAAACGAGATTCAAGCAGGCGTCAAGTGATCAATTTCAATTCATCAATTATCGATTTTAATTACCGCACGTGCGTTGTATCTTGTCTACTATCGATCATTAGTCTTATCCCTTCATCACTAATGGAGGAACTTCATACTATTCTTTCAAACTCAGCCCATTCCTGTCCCATCCCTGGTTTTGACGTCATTTCAAACTTAACCCTTTCTTGTTACATACATGGTTTTGACGTCCCCGTGTTTTTTATGCTTGAGAAAATAGTGTGGAAAAAGAAGAAATTGCATGTAACAATTTGTAGCGGTTTCTTTTTTTTGCCACATTCTTTTCTATCATAGAGAATGCTTATAATGCAAATAAAATTGACTTTGAAGTGTTGTCTCTAAAACCTTTGTATTTGGACAAATCTATAATCTTGAGAAACAGGAAAGGATTAATTCAAGGATTTTACAGTATTGTTTCTAGACATAAATGTCGGATCGCTGGTCACGCCTTGTGATATCCGACATGGCAGGTCGACTGAGATATCATTTAAGAGATGAAGATAATATTTTTTTGTTTTCATGGAGGTATGAACCGAAATACCTAATCACATTGTATGAATACGCGAAGCGGATTCATACATTGTGTGATTAGGTTTTTCGATTCATACCTCCATGAAAACAAAAAATTATTCTCTCATTTCTTATAATTTAATAGCATCGAGCGAAAAATGCAACAACTTAACAAATTTTGATACCTTTTTAGTGAACTATTTTGTGCGGAAGCATTCAAAATGGCTGCGTACTCAAAATTTTGTTCATGGAGGTATTAATTAAATTTTTGACCAATCAGATCGCTCGTTTTTGATAGACGAAACTAACAATTAAATTATACGACGTTGGTTTGCAAAATAAAAACGATGTGTGGCAACCATAGCTTGAATCAGCTGCAGTTACGATATATATGTCGCCAATCCATCAAAATGTCTAACATAAATGTCGGAGTTAAAAGTTTACTTCTGGTCTAAGTGAATGAGTCTCTTGGTAAATCGATATTTTATTGATAGCGACCATCCAACATTTGCCATACTTTGGTGATATGACGAAAAGTGGAGACGTGCTATTAACCAGGGTTCGATGATCAACGCTTAATAGATCTTTCTGCGAAACGAGATAACCTCGACACATATCGTTGGTGAACGAACGAAACGCCGTAAAAATAGCTTAAGTTAGATATCTTTACTATGATTTCGTCGAAAATAGATGATACATGTTTAAGATATTTATGTGGTTGATGGTTCAATTCATTATAGAGAAAGCTACCTATGTGCTTCCCTTTTTAGGACGGTCTTTTAACACTTTGCTATTTTCAAAATTAAAACAACAATAATAACAAAAACAACAAATCGTATCTTTTTAGCATCCAGGGAGATGGGTCGTCAGGGTAAAAGATGCCATTTGCGTTATCAAAAGACGTGAACAGAAATGATGTAAAAATCACCTGTAAATTACCAATGTTAGAAGAGTCCCGAGCTTCCAGTCTATAAAACTTTATTGTCTGTGGTTGTCATTGATTATGCCATGAAACAGTATTAGAAAAATCAAAGAATGGCGATTCAACAACAGCCATCTTTTATACAACGAGATCAATCAAATGATATCATAAAAACTATAGTCAATCGTTAACCCTTTACTCGTTTTACCACCACTATAGAACGCTAAACAGAAACCAGGTCCTTAGGAAGCAATTCGAAATTGGGGTGGCTGACATATAAACATTTCCAGGTTGGAATTTTGGTCTAATCATTTGAAGAGGGTTGGGTGGTTATTTTGGCGCTAAATTGCAATACCATTTCTTTTGAAAACATGAGGAAAGTCGATGTGCTGTACTTGTGATTCTCGATTAGGTGATCAATCTCATTGGCATATGATCCCTGCTTCTGTGAATTTCGTAAACCTAAAATTGTCGTCCGCATTTTATTTCTATTTGGACTAGTCCAAAATTTTGTCAAGTGGGAATGGGTTAAACCACATACGTTTGATTTCATAGTTGTCATTTTCTAATATAAATATACATGTTTTTCTAAAGCGCTCGATTTTCCTTCAGACAGGTCGAACTAAATCGAGTCTAAGATAGAAAAGGAATTAAGCCTACCAAGACCTGAGTTTGGTCAAGAACAGCTGATCGTGACGAAAATCTCTTGAAATAGACCCTATACCCAGACCCTCAACTTGTCACTAGACTAGCGCTAATTCTGAAACGCGACATGATAGAAATAGAAAATGTCAAGCCAGACCCGTGCCAATTGAGTCTGTATGTGTACCCATTATATAGCTTATAAAATATTCATTGCTGCAATTTAACGGGTTATAACTTTTATTTTTGTTCGCCATAAACGACCTATCCAAGAGAACAAAGTAAATATAACAAACCTTAATGATGAGAATTAATAAAACTTCAAAGTTAACCCCATCCTGCTGTTTCATGACCAGGGTAAAATGAGCCTTTATTATTGGGTCAAGGTGCACAACGCCACAATTAACCCTTTCCTGGTTTTTGAAATTTAAGACTGGTCCAAATTGAAAGAGGATGCAGACGACAATTAAAATTGGATGCAATTCCAAATAAAACCATCCTATGTGGTAGAAAACATTGTGGGAAAAGGAGAAATTGCTTATTATAAGCAATTTCTCCTTTTCCCACAATGTTTTCTCAAGTATAAAATCACAGTGATGTAAAATCCCGTATTTGAAATTCTACAAATTTTCTTAATTACAAAATCATACGGACGAAAAAACCAAGGATTGAACAGGAAAGGGTTAAGTTGATTAAGGTTTATACCTCTCTGTTTTTTGTTCAGAGTAGAAAACAATTTGGAAATCGAAGAAGTAATTTGTAACAAGCATTTTCTTCGTTTTGCACATTGTTTCAGAATCCTTTTTTCTCGAGGAACTTATAAAAGCGGGACAATGGCGGAATGGGTTAAATGCTAATAGCAAGTCATTCTTACTATGCAGATTGCCTTAAAGGTTAACTGTCAGGCCAAATCGAAAAGGTGAAGTTCTTTTCCCTTCATAAGATCCAATTTGGCAACGTTAACATCTGATCGTCTTATTGATTCTCGGCTTTTCATTCGATCCTAGTCAATTAGACAGATTGTTTGATTGGGGTTTAACAAAACTTTAAACGGCATTTCAGTTATTTCGCGGCGACTGGAACACCTAACCATTGATTTGTATTTCTCACACCGGCTCTACCTTTACATCCTTTTCGAGCCTTCAGCTGCTCATTCCAGTTAGGTTTACGATTATTCACCCACTGATGGGAGTCACATGTCGAAAAATATTCGCCGCGGTCTAGGATCGAACCTAGGACCCCGTGGCTAGGAGTCCTACGCGCTACCGCTACGATATGGCCGCGGCCCTTGTCAATTATGAAGTCAATTCTTGTCACGGAATAATGGCAAGGAATAAACGTTTGAAATATTTGGGGCCTATTTTCAGCGGATAGTTAGATCAGCATTTCCAAATCTTTAGGTTTCATGAAATGCTATGTCGAATAATACTACCATTTCTACTGATTTTCTCTCATGATCAAAAAAAAAAAATATTCAATTTGGCAAAAACTGACAGAATGTACGAGCAACCTTTAATACTGTTAGAAGAGACAAGCACCCACATCAACAATAACCGTCATTTCGACTACAGCAAGAGGCCGTGGTTGTTTAATTATCTAGGGGCAATTTTAGTCATCTTTACTTTCAATTAATGTCACCAAGTTTAACATGTATTAGTCAATATGAGAAAATGGCTCTTTATAAGAATTCAGAACGCTAGTTTGATGTGTCGTTGATTTTTATTTCTTCAGGTCGAAAAAGACATAGACCGGTAAAAATATGTAAGATATTTCAAATCATTTGGAGGAAAGGGTAAATGAATTGAAATATTTGAAATGGAAATCATATTACTATCATAAATATTTTGAAAGATTTAAACGTATTAAAAGATTAATTCGTCTCATAACATAGGTTATTTTATATTATTTATAAATGTATCTCGCTGGGCAATCGGAATGTTCGAAAATGCGGAAATAAGCTGTCGTGTACTGACTGCAAGGACTGCGCATTCTTACAAGGCCAGGCTCTGTTTGATTTTAACCCTTGTCATGCTGTATAAATTACCTTACTGAACTGCTGTCAAATCAAAGGGCTGAAAGCACTGATAAAACTTGTTGTTCAAGAATTAATATTTCTTTAAGAAATCAACTTCATAAACAACTCTGATAGGAAAAGTATAAGCAGGAGGTGTAGAATAAGATCAGCCTGCACATAAGTGCAGTCTGATCTTAGTCTACACCTCCTGCCAAAACCGGAATATTCCGGGTTCTGCATGACAAGGGTTAAATTATTTTGATAATTGACCTATCGCTGGCCTCGTCCACTTACTCCCTTAGCCACGCTCTTTAACTCCGACAGGAAGTCCTGCTTCGTTTGTAAAGGGCGTTATTTTGCAAAATTCATAACCAGTAGCATGTAACAAAATACTGATAGGGTTGGTTGGCGACATATACGTCTTAACTACAGCTTGAATAAGCTGCAGTTACGACGTTTTTAGTCGTCAAATCAATAAAAAGCTAAACAAAATTTGAGACCAATGTTGGAATTCAAAGCTCTATTCCGGGCTGAATAGATTATTTTATTGGTCGGCCGACTCCTTGATTGACAGCTGCGATTGGTCAATTCACGACTCGATTGCGAGCTTCCCCCCCCCCCCCCCACCTGTCTCCGGCAGGGAGTTCGACTTAGATATTAAACAGTATTATTTTGCCAAATTTATAATTTCAGATTTCAAAGTATATTTCCGATCTAGATGAATGATTCGATTGGTCGATCATATTTTTGATTGACAGCTGCGATTTGTTATTTGGCTATCATTTGATCCTCGTTAGTTTAACCCATTCCCACACAATCACTCCTTTTATGCCCCTCAAGAGAAAAGCTTTTGAAAACACTGCGGAAAAAATTGCTTGTATCAAGCAATTTTCTCATTATCCACAATGTTTTCTTTCCAAAAGGTTAATAATTTGAAAATACACCAATTTGAGATTGTCGTTTGCAGCTTCTTTCAATTTGGACCACTGTAAAATTTTGTTAAATGGGAATGGGTAAATAGTATATACAGTAGCGCGTTTTATTACTAGTGCAATAAACGGATACGATTCTGGTTAAAAAAAGGAAATTGTACTTTAATCTTCATGAATTCAAAGAGTGTAGTGTGAATATTATTGAATTTTGAGTATGGGAATGGCAATTCGATAATCTGTTCGAGTAAAAGAGAATGCATTCGCATTTCATCTTTAAAAATGTTATAATTTGAACAACTCCATGCGTGCGCCGGGCAGTTAGGAACCATCTTGCTTCCTCATTCGAGATATTAATGCGCTTATTCTGCATGCAAGAAACGGCGTACACTAAATAGTAATTATGAAGCATGGGTCTTAAGGGATTACAAGACTTAATGTATTTCGCTAGAGTCTTTAACGTAAAACTCTTGTTTATCCCATTCCCACTCAGTGACGCTTTTAGGCGCCCCAAGAAAAAAAAAAACAACTCCAAAAACATTGTGGAAAATGAAGAAATCTCTTGTTACAAGCAATTTCTTCATTTTCCATAATGATGTTTACCCAGAAAGTTGAAAAAATAAAAAAATCCACTAACTTTAAACTGTCGTCTGCAATTGCTATCAATTTGGGCCAGTCTAAATTTTTGTCGTCTGGTAATTGGTTAAAGCACTGTTCATAGGTGACAGTTGATCTTTAGGGTTTAAAAAAAGAAGGAAAAGACAAATCTTCTGAATGTATATCTCACAATATCCTACAAACGTCTTTTATCTTGAAAAATGTCGTAACTACACTTTTATTCAACGAAGCTTTACATCATATACATTATCGAAAATTAACGAAAGAAAAGGTCACCTGGTCTGTTGACAACTCGAGGTCTGTTGAATCCCGTATTTATTTAAAGTTAATTGTTCGAATTGTTTCAAGATGGTCCCATTTCGGGTATCGGGTCGCAAATATAAGAAGAAGATAAGCTATTGAAGCGACTTCCTGTAGAAATTGGTGGATCGCTGGTCCCACCTTCTGACAACAATGGCCACGCCACCTGACTCCTACAGAAAGTTCAACTTAGTTATTAAACTATTAAAGTTGCAAAAATTAATAGCCAGTAACATGAAACAAACAAACAAACAAACAAACAAACAAAAAAATTGGTGGTTGGAGGCCTAAATGCCGTAACTACAGTTTGTATGAGCTGTAGCTACGACGTTTATGTCGCTAAACCAACCAAAGTGCTGTACATAAATGTCGCAAATGTTGCAAATGACGTTTAAGTCGCCGAACCAACTAAAATGCTTCACGAAAAATTAATGTCGGCAAATTACGGAGTTCAAAGTTAACTTCCGGTCAAATCTAAAAATTTGATTGGTCGATTGATTCTTTGATTGACAGCCGCGATAGATCAATACAACCGTCAGTAGAAATTCTAGGATTCTTTAGGGCCTCTACATATTGATCTAGAACTAAATAGTAATGAACTGTATATAATAATTACTTACATAGCGTCGGAATTCTGTAATTAGGTCTCCGGAATGAAATAGAGGAACATTGTGTCGACAGAGAGGGTTCATTTCATTAATCATGAAATGGTCTATAGAAGACAGTACCGTGACCTTTGGGTGATGTATATAATTATTAACTCCTATAGAGAGTTTGATGTATGATACTCTTCCGCTCATTTTTTACATCGTAAATGAAACAGTCATTGTTGTCCTACACGGAGAGTCATGCGTTTTGTGGCAGATCATGCGAATTTACGAACCATCTGGGATTTATCAAAATGAAAATCACTGGTCAGACTCGCACAGTTTACGCATGCTGACATTGGACGATACTTCCTTTTCTGTCTAAGACTCAAAAATATTTTTACAGTTAAATCATTCTTCACACTCTCGCTGTTCACGCCCTCAAGAAAAAAAAAACATCGTTGAAAATGAAGAAATTGCTTTTTACAAGCAATTTCTTTATTATCTACAACTTTTTCTACCAAATAGTCAAAGATTTTTTAATTCAATCCATCTTGATATAGTCGTGTGCAACTTTTTTCAATTTAGACTAGTCTAGAAATACATCGTCTGCAGATTGCTTACTATTTCAATTGCACTGCTCCACGATGAAGTTCTTTTGCTTCAACCTAAGGAAGTATTGTACCGAAACAATCCCATATTTAGAGATGCGCATTGATGTTGGATAATTGTTTTAGACATAGGTAGTTCCAAATTGAAGAAGACAGGATTAGACCTTTTGTACAGTTATTGTTCATATTAAGAGAATGTCGAATGAACTCCTTAAACTCGCCGCGAATATCATATCTAATGCCACTAATAGGTATCCTTTTACCTCAAAAGACATCTATTCTGTGCAGGCTCCAAAAGCTGATGAACCTCACATCAAATTGATTAAATAGTTCCGAGGGCTGATACACTTTGAATATACAAAAAATGGTGTTTGCGTTAGGCTCATTATTTTCTAAAACCAACTATCAAAAGCTGATTTGCTTTCTAGGCTTTCAGTCCTTTGATATTCACTGCAAATGCTTTAATTTTGAAATGAATATGCATTTGTATACATATGTTCTCTGCGATAAAAGACAAAAGATTTTAGAATTACATCGGCTCGAAATTGCGGTCTGCAACGTCTTTGAATTGTGACCAATCTAAACTTCCGTCGTCTGGTAATGAATTATTTTTTATTTTTCGTTGTGATGTCACACCCTCATGTCCATTACTACTATCACACATAGCACGTCGATGATTAGCTAGTAAAGCGTCAGATTTGATAGCTTAATTTAACAGACAAATTTTTGAGGTAGTCTCAAAGTTCAACGAGTGCAAACTGCCACTGGAGGCTTAACTACTAAATCCGTTAAATGCCAACGCCATAAAAAGTAGTTCTTATGTATTTCAGGAATATTGCAAACTCTGCCTGCAAGCTCATCTCCTGAGTATATTTAGCTCACTTGAGCACATCGTGGTCAAAATAGCTGATCTGTGTCTTCAGAGAAGTTTCAGACGACAACTTCAAATTGTTGAAAACTTCTAAAATACTTAACTCTCTAGGTAGAAAACAATGTCGAAAATGAAGAAATTGCTTGCAACGAGCAATTTCTTGATTTTCCACATTGGTTTCCACAACTGTTTTCTTCAGGGGCATTAAAAGGATGGATTGTGTGGGAATGGATTAACTCTATGAAAATTTTAACCTCGTTTCTTTATCATGATAACGTTTGACAACGAGGATTACTGAACAAAACTATGCTTTGCTAGCTTACAGTACAATCAATAATTTGATTTCTACTATAGGGGATCAGGAAAAGTAGTCTGACTTTTACCGGGAAAATATAAAGTTGCAGTATACCACTGCGATTTGAACTGAAACAGATAATTGCATATATTGATTCTCTCTTTATTAATATCTCCTTTCATGCCTTTATAAATGATTTACGACACTTGCTAGCTTATTTTCTTGTTGCTTTGATCAGACTTCTAAAATCGAATTGAACTAGCCTAAATATCCAAGTACGATTTCACTAATCAGACTACCGGCTTGATCTTAGGAGTTACATAATCTGCCCTACTCAACCCTTTACCAGACGACAAAAGTGTTAACAGGTCCAAATTGAAAAGGAAAAAAAAAAAAAAAAAAAAGTCGCAGACCAGTTTTTCAAGTTGATGAGTTTTTTCTCTTAGGGTAGAAAAATTGTAGAACATGAGGAAACTGCTTGTTATAAGCTATTTCATTACTTTTCACAATAGTAAGTTAGCTCTTTCACGAGGGGCGTATAAAAGCAGGATTATTTTTAAAAGGCTTAACATCACTAATAATGCTGAATAATTTAATTTCTAGTTTCGTCTATCAAAAACGAGCGTTCTGATTGGTCGAAAAAAATTATTCATAACTCCACGAACAAAATTTTGAGCACGCAGCGATTTTGTATGTTTCCGCAAAAAATAGTCCCATACGAAAAGGTATCAAAATTTGTAAAGCTTTTGTTTTTTTTTTCGCTTGACGCTATTGAATTCTAAGAAATGAAGAAAATGAACCTTCGCGAATTCATACAGTGTGATTAGGTTTTTCGGTTCATACCTCTATGAAAACAAAAAATATTCTCTTCATCTCTTACATAAAGCTGGTAGTGTTGTCAGATTTCATTAGCTTGAATTTGCCATTTCAAGCTTAACAGCTCGCTAAGATTCACTACTAAAAATAATATTTGACTTGTGCTGGATCCGTATGTTTAGAATCGGCTTTTTAAGGAAAACTGCTGGTATTTATTTTTTATCTGGGTCGATAGAATAATATTGCCAGAATTATTGGTCCCCCGGACAGATATCAAGATAAATTGCATTCAGATTAATTGATTAACGTATAATGTTTATGTTATGTTTTAGCTAAATTGAAATTTTATGCTCTCCACGGGGGCTCTGCTGCACCAAGATACCAATATACGATTACATTAGATAGAAATTATCAAAACTATTTCGTGTTTCGTCCTCGCATAACTTTAGAACAGAAAAGATTTCTTAATCCTTTCCTGTTTGGCAAACTTTTACACCTGTCCCAATTGAAATGATTTGCAGACGAAAATTTCAAGTGGATTTGGTTGAAAATGGCCATTCAGTTTGATAGAAAATATTGTGGAAAAGAAGAAGAAATTGCTTGTTACAAGCAATTTCTTCTTTTTCTACAATGTTTACTCAATTATAAAAATCAAAGGGGCATGAAACCAGGGATTGAACAGGAAAGGATTAAACTGGTCTTCTCTAAACCTTATGTTGAGGGTACACCATTAGAATTACTATATCGTAATGCTTCAAATGAAAACCGATAATATAGGTTTCATTTAGGACATTCAAATAGCCCTAATTCTTATGCATCGAATGAATAGCTAATGCCAAGACAATGTTATCTGTCATTCAAAGAGAGACACCATAAAGGAATTATGACCATGTGAGCAGATTTTGGTCGACTCAGGGTTCGCATTTCCGAATACAATTTTACAGTGAGAGAAACGTCATTTTAGATTTAGAAAACTCTTGCTCTTTGACTCTTTCTCACACAATGACGAAATTTTGACGCACCTCAAGAAAAACAGTTTGGAAAATATTGTGTAAAATGAAGAAATTGCTTTAATTTAGCAATTTCGCCATTTTACACAACGTTTTGTCCTCTGATAATGGGTTAAGTTTAGGCCCTGGCCAGCCTACACGGTCCTTGTTTTCTGACAAGGGTCGATGCTTTTCACTCTTCCAAAGGGTTTCTATTTCGATTGAAGGATCACATACGAAAATGTGTCTGGAGGGCGGACTTTCAAAATGCTTCAAGAGAACCGTTTGATATTGACCTTCCTTCTCTTTCTCTCGTCTTTACAATATGGCGTTCATACGGCAATACTGAAATTGCCTTTGCTCTAGTTTATTGCATAGAGGGAGTCATTAGTAAATTTTGAAAATTGGTAGTAAATACGATTTTGAATTTCTGGATTTATGGTATCCAGATGTTAATGCTATACTGAGTTGCATTCTCGGTGGTTTCGCCAATAGCTTTAACTCATTACTAAACAGCAAAAGTGTGTTAAACTTTATATTTTTTCATCTTTCTTGGTAGAAAACATTGTTTGAAATGAAGATATTGCTTTAGACAAGCAATTTATTCATTTTACAAAATGTTTTCCCAATTATCTTTTTAGGGGGGGGGGGGCGTCGGAAAGCGTCACTGGGAAATGGGTTAATCCGGTAACTTTGGGATGTGTCTCTAGGCAAGATATTCATGCCAATACTGGTATTACCGGGTAGACACGTGCGCGTGCTTAATTTTCTTTGATCAATTCAATCCATTACCACATAATCTCTCTTTTTTACAACCTTCAAGAAAAAAGATATTGAAAAAATAATGGAAACTTCTTCATTGTCCACAATGTTTTCGACCCGAAAAGGAAACGTCTTTATGCAACGTCTTGCAACTCAGACAAGTGTTGCCTTGTGTGGGAAAGGATAAAGAATCGTTGAAAGCAATCATTATAGACACATATAATCCCTTTGGCAAAAAGCATTAACCTTATCATTTTATCTGAAATAGATTTTGGATACCACAGTTGCAACATATTGTTGCAGACATTAAAAAGTTTTGGGTTGAGATTTATTTGCTGTGATTTCCTGATATACCAATTTGTAGTAATTATGCCAGTAGCGGTGGATCTGTTTTCTGTCCTCTTGGAAAAAAATTGATTTGATTTTCTACAGAGCTGTTTAATGCAGAATTTCATTTTTAGTTGTAGGCTTAGACCGGCTAGGCAAAGTACATTGATAACTTAGGCTGACTCGGATCAACGGACTTATTTTTTATCTTAACATACTTTCTCTTGATATATAACCGTTACATTCTTAAACGATTCTGTTTAACAGTGAAAGTAATGTATTTGTAAGTAGTACTACTAGATAATAAAAAGAAGGCTTTCTATCCTGGGTACTTTTTATGTCAATTTCATGGTTACGATCGGTTACCTAACCACAAAGTTGATCCTCTTTGATTAAGTAGTACATTTCATGGGTGGTCGAAATTATACTGTGAAAAAACAAAGTTTTCAAATGTTGGACGTGGCACCCTAAAATGTATATCTTTTCTCGGGAATTATTAGTTAAAATTACAAGTTAAAGTTAACGTTCATCTACGCCGATAGCTTTTGAAATAATGATAAAGAAGTCAGATGAAAAAAGAAAAAAAAAATACAAGGTTGAAGATCCCATTAAGGCTATTTTGATATAGAATAGAGAAGCCATGGAGATATACATTTACAGGCTACCAATAGCTAACAATCTTTTGACTGGTGCGAACCGTATAATGGACAATTCATTGTGAATATTATAAGAAAATAAGTATCATTTAGAAATGGGAGAGGTGCAGGGAAAACAAAAAAGAACAACTACCCCCCCCCAAAAAAAAACAAAAAAACAACAACAAATAAACAACAACAAAAAAAAAACAACCCAATGTCTTTTACAAGCTAGTTTTGTTTTCGCATATTATTATCGAAGCAAGAAAGGAGAATGTATGGGGAAAAAGTAAAGGGAATGATAATCGATCTTAAAATTCAAATTTACATGTGCATAACTGAATAGTTCAAATGCCTAGATAAATCATCCCCGCCTACAAACTATACCGAAAACGTAAAATATGCAAACCTTTTAGGCGTTTATTTACATTCGATATCTTAAATATTGAATTAGAGGGCACGTGACAATTCATTTCCGTTTTGTAGCTTTTTATATTGATTGAAAAAGATAACTTTTTTGTCCTTTTAGGGTTCGAATAGAAATGGAATGCCCCTTTGCTTCAATAAAAAAAAAGTGATTTTTTTATATGGGTGTCCCGAAGCGGACTCGTGTATTAACGGATTAACCCTTTCTTGTACAATCCCAAGTTTTTGCTTCTTGTAACTTTATACTTGAGAAAACATTGTGGGAAAAGAAGAAAATGCTTGTAACAAGCAATTTCTTCTTTTCCCATAATGTTTTCTATCCTGTTGGTTATTTTTTAAATTGCACTCTCTTTTAGATGGCGTCTGCAACTTCTTTCAAATTGGACAGGTCTAAAATTTTGAAAAACAGGAAAGGATTAAACGGAATTTGAAAAGTGTTCACATGAATTATTCAAGTTAAAGTCACAAATGTGCACCATATTTCTTTCATACATTGAATAACCATGCCCCTATATACAATTTCCATTTCCGGGATGCAAATAGCTGAAAACCTCACATGAATAAGCATAAAGAATTATACCGAAATTAACTTTTAAAATTTTGAAAATATTCATTTTTTTAGTAAAAAACATTGTGGATAATAGAGAAATTGCTCGTAACAAGCATTTTTTTCATTATCACAATGTTTGCCAAAGCTCTTTTATATTAGGGCGTTAGAAAGCGCCATTGTGTGGGAACGGGTGAAACAAATATATCTAAAGAAAACATCAGATTAGGCATAATATCACAAGGTTTTTTGTTTCCAAGTAAATGTAGAGTGGGTAGGGTTAGTGGTTTCATCTACCAAAAGCAAATGTTTCGGTTCCGGTTAACGTATTCAGTCCTCGCAATCTGACCTTCGTCGATACCTTTAGTACCTTCGAGACGGTCTGTTTTTGAGACACGAGTGAAAAGCTTCACCAATCTGTTGGGAAATCCGCCCCGATATCTACAAACGAATAATAAATTAGCGCAGAAAAAAAGTTCCTGAAAATGGCTTAATAATATATTAAGGGAACCCTACTGAGATTTATGTGGAGTTTGAATCAATTAAAAAGCACTTGTTCAGCTGATTTTTCCTTGATAGGAGGAATACAACCATCGGTTAAAATATAGACATAAAATTGTTGTATTCAATGGAGTAGATAAAATGAGTTTCGCCAAAATATAACATTAACCCATTATCAAACGACAACATTTCAGACCGTTACAAGTTCAAAGAATTACCAGTTGGTAGATTTGTAATTTAATTAGTATTTTGAGGTACAAACATCGTAGACAATAAAGAAAATGCATGTAACAAGCAAATTTCTTCGTTTTCCACAATGTTTTAATGCTTTCCCACGCAATGTCCTTTTTAGACGCCCTGCAAGAAAAACAATTGGAAAAACATTGTGTAAAATGAAAAAAAAAAAAATGCTCGGTTGTTCAAGTACTTGATAGTTAGAAGTTGAAAAGAAATGCACAATGCATGCAAAATGTATATAGGTATACATGTATATATTGGTATAGTTAGCTATTCTGATAGTGAACATGTATTTCAAGTTTCAAGTGGATGTGTTCAGTGATACCATAGATGAAAAGGAGATTTCTATCCAGTAGCAGACAACCAGAGTTTGCATACAAATAAAGATTATATATATCATTTAAAAACGTCAATATGTGAAAAAACCAGCGGCGCATATATGCAGACTGAGCCTTGTCTGTAACATCTGTTAAAATAGGAATATTTCTGGATCAGCATCACAAGGGTTAAATTATTGTTTAGTAATTGCCCGAAGTATGTATCCTCCTAGACCAAGTTTCAAATTCCTCTTACTCTGTTTCATAGCGGACGAGAAAATTGTATTTTTGGAAACATCTCTCAACATGGTTTAAATTCAATGTAAATATCTCTCATTGATAAAACTCGGGCTTGTAATTCTTTCCAGTGTTAGATAATTGAATTTTCTTGTAAAATTCCTCGAATGATAAATCAGAAATGTGGTGCCTAAATTACTCGACTATCTTCTTACAGAGAATATTCCGAGAAACCGTTTGATTAGCTAGGGCATGTAATCATGATACAGCCTTTATATCGAAGTTTACTTTTTTTGCTTAAAAAAGAGAGAGAAAATATTACTGCGTATTAAGCCATGACCATGAAAATAACCCGATCCGATAGTCAAAATGTCAGTTATGGATAACGAGCACTTCAAATAACTGTAAAGTTTCTATTTAAAAAAATCTGCCGAGAGGATCGATGATGAGAATGATGTTTAGTAAAGAAAATAAGAATCCCGTTAGAATTGAGATATTTAAAACAACCTACTTAGGATGCATGTACAAAATATCGAAAAAGCACAGTAAGCCAGAAGCTTGTCCCGTTTACACCCAGTATGAAGGAAATTTTGAGTTAATCCATTCCTACACAGTGGCGCTTTTAAACGCCCATCAATATAAAAGCTTTGGAAAACATTGTGGACAATGAAGAAATTGCTTGTTACAGGCATTTTCTTCATTATCCACAATGTTTTCTACCACAAAAAGAAACATATTCTAAAAATGTCAACAATTTTAAACTGTCGTCTGCAACCTCTTTCAATTCGGACCAGTGTAAAATTTCACTGTGTGGGAATGGGTTAAATCTTTCGCCAGGGTAAAATATATACAGTTCAACTTGTATTAAGCGACCACTCAAGGGACGGCCAAAATGTGGTCGTTTAAGAGAATGATCGCTCAATACACTTCAATTTTGTGATATATAATTGGGATCACTTCCGATGCATACATAATTCATTGCATGATTCCCACTTAATCCTATGCTGACGGAACCCATTAGAATTGTATCATTAGTACGATTCAAATGAGATCCACCAACAAAGGATTTAGTTTGATAATATAGCAAAAACGTCAAATTATGAAGTTCCTTTATTCTTGGAAAAGGAAATTTGATGCCGGTCGCTTAATGAAAGCTGTCGCTTAATAGAGGTGGCCTCTTAAGAGAGATTGAATGTATCTTATAGTATATATGTATTTGTACAAGCATACCTAAACATGCCTTTTCCTTGTTTAACCCTTTACTGGACAAATCGGGATTTTACGTTGCTGTGATTTTGTACTTGTGAAAATATTGTGGAAAAAGAAGACAACATTTTCTTCCACATATTGATGGTTTCAATTCAAATTGCGTCCAATTTACATTGTCGTCTGCAACCTCTTTCAATTTGGACCAGTCAAAAATTTCAAAAACAGGAAAGAGTTCAAAGAGTAAGGATTTGTTCATGCATATGATTGTATCTGCCGCACGTTGCATGCCACCCTCGACGATCACATATCAGGGGTCGAGACCCACACTGATCTGGCACATGAGCTACAAACTTCGTTATAATTGACCCCTATCATATAAGAGTTCACCTCAGAGAGTCTGGAAGCACATGGCTTTCATCTGATATCATCATATGGGTGCTAAATCATCGTAACAACAGTTTGAATAGGACATAGTTGCGAAGTTTAGGCAGTATAACTACAATACTACGTTTCGTATTTTTAGAATTTCCGTCAGATTAAGAAGACATGTAGCCGTCTCACAATTGACCAATCGCTGATGTCAATCAAATAGTCAATCAACCAATGAAATCATTCATTTAGACTGGCAGTTCAGTTTGAATTCCGACACTGGCCGCTAGTTTGTTGGTTTGGCGACTTAAACGTCATAATTATTGAATATTCAGGCTGTAGTTACGACATTTAGGTCGCCAACCAATCATTGTACTTGATTGTAACATGCTACTGACCATAAATTTTGAAAAAGAAAAAATATACGCCCTTTAAAATTGAAGCAGAACTTCCTGTCGGAGTCAATAGGAGGGACAAAAGGAGTCAGTGGGCGAGGCAAACGATTGGTCAAATCGACCATTTAATTCTTTCGGTGGCCCTTCGTGCAGTCGACTAGGCCTAGCTTTGAACACACACATATATATATTGTTTCATACTGCACTTTAACCCTTTCCTGTTTTTCAAATGTTAGACTGGTCCAAATTGAAAGAGGTTGCAGGCAACAATGAAAATTGGATGCAAATTGAAATGAAACCATCCTATGTGGTAGAAAATATTGTGGAAAAAGAAGAAATTGCTTGTAACAAGCAATTTCTTCTTTTCCCACAATGTTTTCTCAAGTATAAAATCACAGCAACGTAAAATCCCGTGTTTGTACAGGAAAGGGTTAAAGCTGTTGATTTTCAATTTCGCTTCAAAATAGCCGACTCATTGATCGTGACTAAGAGAATAAGAGGCTATATAGCCTGCAGGTTTGTGTACTACCACATCGATATAACGATCCAGTATTCAATTATTCCAATTCATCATGTTAGAGTAGCCGTAACCAAGTGTCTAAGCCACGCTTTTGAGTACTTTATGAGTAACCCTGACCCAAAACAGTACACCTGTGGTGAGTCTCTTTGCGAGATACACAGTTTTCAATTAAGAGATGAAGAGAATTTTTTTTTTTGTTTTAATGGAGGTATGAAACGTTAAAACTTATCACATTGTATAGATACGCCAAGCGGATTCATACATAAGTGTGATTAGTTATTTTTGTTTTACATTTCCATGTAGGAAAAATATTCTCTTCATTTCTTACAATTGAATCACATCTAGCGAGGAAATATTTTACAAATTGTAATACATTTTTATGGAACTATTTCGTTCGGAAGCATACAAAATAGATGCGTGCTAAAGTTTTGTTCATAGAGATATGAATACTTTTATCGGGTAATTAGAACGCTCTTTTTTGATACACGAAAGTATTAGATTATAAAAAGATTGAAAACATCAAGCAACAGGTCTATGAAGCCCAGATATCAAGTTCATAAATACAATGTACCTGACAGATATTCCGATAATAAATTCGCTAGTCATTTTGACTTTCCTTCCATGACTTAACCCATTCCCATATAATGTCGCTTTTTGACGCCCCGCAAGCATTTTTCTCATTTTCCGCAATGTTTTCTACCCAGAATAAAAAAAATATATATAGAAGAAAAGAACTAAAAGAATGTTAAAGTTTTAATTTTCTTCAGCAGCTTCTTTAAATTTGGACTAGTCTAAATGTTTGTAATCTAGTAATGTTTGCCTATTTGTTTGATGAAGGCGTATCGATATGTTTGGCCATTTGGATACGTAAGTACAGGTAAACAGTATTGGAGGTTAACGACCTGTAACTCAAAAATCGGGGAAACTCGTGAATAAACAAATCATGTGACTCACTCACGAAACAATCATTTACAAACATTAACTATCATCACAGGGCAGTCTGCACAATTGACCAATCGCAACCACTTACTCAGTTTTTGACCCGCCCGTTGACTCGTACAGGAAGTTCCCCTTCGATATGTAGCGGTGTTTTTTTTTCAAAATTTATGGTCAGTAGCATGTAACAAAAAGTGGTTGGTTGGCGACTTTTGATAAGCTGTATTAATAACCTTTAAAGTCGCAAAACCAACAAAAACGCTTTACATAAACGGCGGCCAATCTGGCAATATTAAGTCGATTTCGTCTCTGGGTTGATCAACAAAATTTCAAATATTTTCAAACGACTGATTGAAACTTTTAGCCCTGTATTTAAATAGGCGACGATGTAGTTATTAGTTTAATATTTAACAACAACAACAACATTTTTAAAGTCCTACAGTGAACAGGAGGATTAATACATTTGTAGCTATATGGTTTTAACGGCCTAAAAAGACCTGCTTATAATCAATTTGTTAGTGAACTAATCAACATTGCGCATGGCCTTCCAATCTGCTTGTCAATGCAAATCAAATTTGTATGGCTGCTCTTATACAAATTATGTGCGTCTTGTCATTGCAGTGAAAATTTACTTGTTAATAATTTAGAAAGAATACAACCATGGTCTTTTGACCCATTAACCAACACAATTACGCTTTCTGACACCCTGAAGAAATAATATGAACGAAAAAGAAAAGTCTGTCCCTGTAAATAATCGTTCGGACAAGTCTTGTCAAGTTAACACTTAGAAGAGTTGCCCATTTTAAGCCGTTCCCACACCACCACCCCCTTCAAGAAACATTCTTGTGACAAGCAATGTCTTCATTATCCACAATGTTTTCTACCCCTAAAGACAAAGATTTTTAAGAATTCATCACCTCAAAATTGTTGTCTGTCATTTCTTTGAATATTGACCAGTCAAAAATTTTGACGTTTGGTAATGGGGTAACAATCGTTTAAAAGAAGTAAATGTGAAATAAAATTCACTCCGAAATTCTAAAGAATGCTAATGCAAGGAGAACAGAAGACATTACATACAAAGAAACAAATCAGTGGCAGCTCTTTGAACGGATTAAGTGTTGGGATCATTTTTCTGTAAAAAGCTTACGAATGACACAAATCGATATAAGTTTTCCGGGACAGTCTGTTGAATGTTTTCCGAATTCCTCTAGATTGCAATTCACAAAAAAGCATATTTTGTCAGGGAACCAGCCTGAAGGTCGTAGAAATCAATTCTGCCAACAACGTACAATTCCCACACCGTTTAATCTTGTTATCCTAACGGGAAAATGAGCTCTTCAAGAATTCAATCTATTTAAGTGATATGTGTTTTAATTCTTTCCTTATGGAAATATACATATCGATAGCTTAGTGTAGAACATCATAAGAGTCTATATTTTGTATAGACACTTAGGGTGGTTTTGCACCAAGCCACCGATATTAACCCTTGTCATGCTGAACCCGGAATATTACGATTTTGGCAGGAGGTGTAGACTAAGATCAGACTGCACTTATGTGCAGGCTGATCTTAGTCTATACCTCCTGCTAGTACTTTTCCTACCAGAGTTGCTTATGAAGTTGATTTCTAAAAAAAAAAAAAAAAAATATTGAATTTTGAACAACAAGTTCCATCAGTGCTTTCAGCCCTTTGATTTGACAGCAATTCAGTAAGGTAATTTATACAGCATGACAAGGGTTAAGCCGTTTATGGTGGGTTAAATAAATTTATTGATTTGGTGAGATCTTGTCTTGCTAATAAACAATCACAGAATGTTGCTGTGTTCTCTAGAAGACGCGAAGTATCTAAGCACCAAGAAGTCATTTTGGCTGAAATATCAAACGACGAACGTTTGCATGATTCATGGCAAGGAGCAGTTAATTGGTTGTCGATCTAAGCGTCGTAAATACAGCTTGAAATAGCTGTAGATATTGCGTTTTAGTCTCTGCAGAAAAGTTTGACACAAATGTTTGAGCTAAACGTTCACCTCCGGTCTAAATGAATGACTAATTCAAGCTGTCGTTATGAAGAGTAGGAGACCAAACTACCATTTTACTTATTTGCAATATGGCACTAGCCATAAATGTTGCAAAATAACGCCGATTCATGTCTAAATAGAAATTCCTGTCGGAGCGCGGTGGGCGTGGCCAGCGATCCGTCAGCTATTACAAATTTTAATCTTAGACGCCGGTTTTGCAATCAGAACTTGTATTCGGGGTACACATGAACCCAATGCAAGACAATGTAAGATATCAGAGTGGATGTGATAGAGCCAACCGGTGCAAATATCTAGACCTGAAATAAACAACAGTATTTTGTCGGTGCGAGAGCAAATGTCGTAACTACAGCTTTATCGAAGCTGTAGTTACAACATTTTGCTTGCGCACCGACGATTTGATTGATCACGTGGTAAGAATATGTTCGATTTATATCTAACCTTTCAAAACTCAGGTACGTTTCAGGAACATTAAAACAAGTACGGTAAAGTACAATCTGTGATTTCAAAGTTTAATGCGGTTCAAATAGACTAGTCTCAGACTTGCCCGTGTCAATTAAAAAGTCGACGAATTCCGGCCACGCCCACTGACCTCTAGCAGTTCGACTGAAATATATTTAAGAGATGAAGAGAATACGTTTTGCTTTCATGGAGGTATGAACCGAAAAACCTTATCACACTGTATGAATACGCGAAGCGGATTCATACATTGGGTGATTAGGTTTTTCCGGTTCATACCTCCATGAAAACAAAAAAATATTCTCTTCGTTTCTTATAATTTAATAGTATGGAGCGAAAAAAACAAAAGCTTTACAAATTTTGATACCTATTTGTATGGGACTATATTGTGCGGAAGCATACAAAATCATTGCGTGCTCAAAATTTTGTTCATGGAGTTATGAATATTTTTTTCGACCAATCAGAACGCTCGTTTTTGATAGACGAAACTAGAAATTAAATTATAAAGACATTTATTGCAAAGTATAAAGTCAAAAAACATAGAATAAAAATCAAGTCATTGAATAAGCTGTAGGACATCATTTAAGTCGCCCACAATCTCAATTGTTTGAAAAAGAGATCGGAGTACAACGTTACACTTCTGGTTTAAATTGGCGATTTAATTGGTCTTTCGATTCTTTGAATGAAAATGAAAATCTGTCAATCATTTTCTTGCAAGACTTTAAAGATACCCGAGGTGAAGACATACGTGTTGACGTGCTAAGTGGTTTTAAAGAAAGAAAGAAAAATGCGATAGAAAAGGGGAAAAAAAGTCATTTCCCTCATTAGGCCTGAGTTTACTACAAAGTTCCCACAATAGCGTATAGCTTGCTTAAATATAAAATTCAAGGTATTTTATCGTAAATTTGAATAGTCTTCGCGAAGATCGTTGTCCTGATAGTGTCTATAATACAATGGAAGTTAACGAATCGTGAAAGATCACCAGGCGAGCAATTTATCGGGGTGGCAAGCACCGCGGTGAGGGGTTTGAACTTAGCTATTGACCCTACCTTCTTTCGATTCCGGTTGAATTTATCTCAATGAATTCAGAGATATATTCCATGAAGTTATTGTTTTATATTTCCTCACCTCCGTTATTTTCCAATCCATCGTATATATCCTTACACTTATACTTCCAGACATATTAATCGCACAAGAAGACATTATAATCATATAAATTATCATGCGTGTAATTGGTTTTGCAACTATATCGGAAAAGGGTAAACATTTTAGAGGTGACGATCAAATGCATGCTTGGTCGCCTAATGTTAATCGATTATTATTATGTTTATATGTTCTAGTTCACATTAATGTCTGTTTATACCTATATATAGAGGTTTCTTGAGATAAAAAAATAAAAATAAATGAATAAATAAATAAATGAAAAATTGTCGTTTGAAAAAGAGAAAAAGAATGAATTTGCCAGCTATTTGCAATTTGAAATGGGTTAATTCACGGGCCACAAATGAATTGATTTATTAAATTGGGTTTAACGCAACTTTTAACAGTGTATGGATTCCTGGTATTTCGCACAACAGTACTACCACTACATCCCTACCGAGCACCCAGAAGCTCATCCCACTTAGGTTTACGATTATCCATCCTTTTGTCGAAAACAATTGTCGAAAAGGATATTCGCCGCGGCCGGGAATCCAGCCCGGGACCACTTGACTTCATTAATAGATCATTATACTTAATCATTACACTTGAATTTACAACCTATAACAGAAAGCTCCTTGTTTTACTTGCAAGATTAAGACAACAAGGAAAGACTAGCAACAGCATGTTATACATCAATAACACCCTCATTGTTTTGAAAAAGCCTAACCAAAGGCATTCTCACAAATTATCTTTTATTGTATCTATTTGTTTATCGTAGATTCCTGTAGCATATGCTTCATTAATTTTTATGCTGCCAGTGTCTTTAAGAATTCAAACAGGGCCACAGATGGAGGGGGTATTTTGATTTGACATTCAATTATCTAACTACACTTGCGAAAACCCGTATTTTTGTAAGTCACCGGAAAAGTCTCTTTGAGACGATTGATTGATCGCTGTCTGTGCCCACTGACATTTACCAGGAAGATCGACAAAGATATTGTTTGTTCGTTTGAATGGAGTTTTACGCCGCTTTCAACAATCTTTCAGTTATATCGCGGCGGCTGGAGCACCTAACAATGGAGTCCTGGTATTTCTAACTCCAGTACTACCATTACACCCTTTCCTAGCCCCCAGCTGCCATCCCACATAGGTCTACGATTATCGACACATTGGTGAGAGACAAATAGTCGGAAAGGATAAGTGCCGCCTTCGGGATCGAATCAGGGACCTCTAGATTGACAGTCCGACGCGCTACCAACTGCGCTATGACGGCAGCTGATTAATATATTAAACGGCGTTAAAATTCATAGTCAGTTACATGTTATAAAAATGAATTGGTTGGTTAGGTGGTAACAACAGCTTCAATCATAACACCATCTACAACATTAATGTGAAAGTTTAAAGATCGTTCTGATCTGAATCTATATTTTGATTGACAGCCACGGTCCATTAGTTCTAATGAGTTCCCTCAAACATGGTTTCATCGAGAGAACGATTTTAGAATGAGGTTACCCTCTCTTATCTTATACGCTACCAAAATAATCGATGGATCGCTGGTTATTCCCACCCTAAAAGCTGTAGTCGCGACGTTTAAGTCACCAAAATAACAAAAATGCTTCCGATATATGTCGGTCAATGTCGGAATTCAAATGAAAGCTACCACCTCTGTAAAAACAGCCATGCGATAGAGTAAATGAATGTCATTGTATCTAGCAGCCAAGCAACTAAACTGTATGAAAGCTACCTTCATTGTATCTAACAGCAATGCCACTAGATATAAATCAAAGCTACCTTCATTATATCCAGCACACATGCAGCTAGATTAAAGGAAAGCTACCTTCATTGTGTCTAGCAGCCATACACATGGAGTAATTGAAACTTCTCCCATTGTATCTAGTAGCCATCCATATTGAGTAATTAAATGCTACTCTCATTGTGTCTAGCAGCCATGCACATAGAGTAATTGAAAGCTACTCTCATTGTATCTAGCAGCCATGCACATAGAGTAATTGAAAGCTACTCTCATTGTGTCTAGTAGCCATGCACATTGAGTAAATGAAAGCTACTGTCAGTTTGTCTAGCAGTCATGCAACTACAGTAAATGAAAACTACTGTGTTTGTACCACTAGTGTTAATGAACGCAAATGCAGGCGTTTCTAGCAGCCATTGACCTAGAGTAAATAAAAGCTTACGTGATTTTGTCTAGCAGCATGAAACTAGATTAAATGAAAGCTGTCGTCGTTGTATCTAGCAGCATCGGAACTAAGGTAAATGAAAGATACTGTCATGAAATAGAAACACATGGTTGCCGTGCGACGATATGTGATTTCATTTGGTATTCTTAGAGAACTGCTGTCACAATCTTCACGTATAATTCATGTGATGAGATCTAAAATGAAGGGATTATAATGATAACATTTATGTAAGAGGTGCTTTGAGAGCTGTAATTTTCGGTATGTTAATGACACGTTACAGTCGCCAGGTCTAAATAAACAGACAATCTGTCTAGAATCTCGGATCTTGTCTTATACAACCAATTTTATAAAACCCAGTACTTAATCTTGCAAACAAACAGTTGTGATAGAGCGAGCGAGCGAGTGAGAGAGAGAAAGAGAGAGGGAGAGAGAGAGAGCATTTTCATGGATGGCTCCTTCCTTTTGGTCAATCACTAATGCACTTATTTCACCACGATTTTGAACTGCTTCTGTTTTTCATAGATACAATACGTAGTAAAAACATTCAACCACCTGTCAGTTTATGTGTCAAATTACAATAGGTAATAATTAGTTTTGGCGTTGGTCCGATTTTTAACCCACAAAATATGCTTCGCTTAAATCATAGCTATGACTTGGCGAATATGAAATTAGCTGTAAGGATTAAAAAAGTTCGAGTGAGAACGAGATAGGTCGATCGATCAATCGATCAATCGATAGATAGATAGATAGATAGATAGATAGATAGATAGATAGATAGATAGATAGATAGATAGATAGATAGATAGATAGATAGATAGATAGATAGATAGATAGATAGATAGATAGATAGATAGATAGATAGATAGATAGGTAGGTAGATAGAGATGGGGAGAGGGAGGGAAAGAGGGAGAAAGGAGAGAGAAAGAGAAGGACATGTAAAATTAGTGTAACGTTGTATATTAGTCTAGGATGACACCTCAGATTCACTTTATCTTAGATTTGTCAACGGTTCCAGTTATTTTGCCCATGTTATGGGCAACTTTTCCAAGTTATTTGAAAGAGAAGCGCGAATGAAAAAATTAAGCAGGTCTTGTTTTTTTCGAAATAGCGAATGAATGTCGCAAGAGGAAACAGAGAACATATCGCCACGATAATTTTCTCGCGTTTGCGACTGAATAGCGATGACAATCGGTTTTCTAATGGTAATCTGCGTTGTAAATTTAACGAATTGATAAATAGGCTCCAAAGGAAAGCGCTCGCAGCTGCTAAACTCAGCCATGGCCCTAGACCTGAATTATTGGAAACGGTTCCCGACGGACAAAGATTTCTGTTGGTTCTTTTATTTACATTATTTTATTTAAAACGTTTTAAATTAAACCTTCTCGTCTTACTTAATTGAATATTGAAACCAGAGAACCTTTCAACAATTTAGTACGTATTTTGATTTTAACATACATCAAGAAACGCTGTGTATAAAAAAAATCTTATTTACTTCCCTGTGAATTTATGATTGATAAAACATTGTAGGAAAAAGAACGAACTGCTTGTTACAAGCAATTTATTCTTTCACTACAATATTTTCTAACCTACTGAATGGTCATTTTTCAAATTGAATTTTCTTCTGCAAAATCTTAGAATTTGGGCAGGTCAAATTTTTTTCAAAACAGGAAGGGTCGATATTTTTTGTTGACAGAGAATGGGGAATCACATAATAGAGTAATGTCATGGTCTGTCATAACAAAGGTAACTGTTTATAAATATTTGTTTGGGATGCATTCTTAAAGTTCATTCACAAAACCGGGTCTAAGTAGAGTCAAAGAACACCAAACACGGAGTTATCAATAAGTTTTCAATAACCCCTGTCATTAACAATCATCGGCTGTCTGACCCAGTTTCCTAGCCGTTTCCTTTAACCAATTCTCACACAATCCCTCCTTTTTATGCCAATCAAGAAAAAAATCTTTGGAAAACAATTTAGAAAATGAAGAAATTGGTCGATACAAGCAATTTCTTCATTTTCCACAATGTTTTTACCTAGACAGTTGTAAAAACCTAAATTTTCAGAAACTTAAATTTTTTGTCTGCAACTTCTTTCAATTTGGACCAGTCTAAAATTTTGTTGTTTTGGAAAGGGTTAAACTAAAAATTGAAGAACCAGGAAAACTGTAGCAGACGTCTATCTATTAGGTTGGCTATTAAAACGTTAAACTCTAGAGACAATGAAAATAGCGTTATCAGATTCACGTGTTTAAATCCTATACATAGTTTCTCTCTTAATTGACTTATATTATTATTACAAATGTTACTTTCTTAACATTGAATGAAGGGTATAAATTCATTAAATTTTACATTGATGATCAAAACCAGAGAGTGTAAAAGGTGGGCGTAGAGACTTATGAATAGACACTTTTCAATTATGATGATTCAGCGTACGTATACAGTCGAAAATATTTGACAAATTTACTTTTCGGAGTGAGACGAATATAGATCTGAGTAAGTTACCTTCTTGCGGATGATACAGGCTAAAGATAAAATTATGTCCAAGTTCAAAGAATCTTTAGAAGAATCTGGTTAGGCACATGATTTAAAAGACATAGTGTTATTTTGCGACCTAAGCGCCTTATACCAACAAACATGTTTAACCCTTTTACTGTACAAACCCGGGATTTTATGGCACTGTGTTTTTATACTTGAGAAAAAAATGTGGAAAAAGGAGAAATTGCTTGTGAAAACTTCCTCTTTTCCCACAATATTTTCTAATACATAGCATGGTTTCAATTCAAATTGTATCCAATTTTCATTGTTGTCTGCAAACTCTTTCGAATTGGAACAGTCTAAAATTTCAGAAGGGAAAGGGTTAATATGAATTTCAGACGAGTTTCAGAGTTCAAAGTTTCCTTTTGGTCTAAACGAATGATTTAATCGGCCTTCTGTATTTAAAGTTGCGATCCGTCAATTGTGTTACGTAATGCAGTAAAACCGTGTCGGTAAAGCTTCACTTTCAGACATTGTTTAACCCATTCCCACTTGAAAAAATTTTAGACTGGTCCGAATTGAAAGAAGATGCAGGCGACTATTTCAAGTTGATGAAATTTTAAATTTTTTCACCTTTTTGAATAGAAAACATTGTGGATAATGAAGAAATTGCTTGATACAAGCAATTTCTTCATTTTCCACAATGTTTTCTGAAGCTTTTTTCTTGAAGGGCGTAAAAAGGAGGGCTTGAGTGGGAATGGGTTAAGGCCGGACTATACTCATTGCCTATTTAGAAATAATTATAATAATAATGATAATATAAAATACAAAAACCAGGTTTCTGTTAAAAAACGCGGTTCGAACTCGTTAGATCATTTATAAATTGCTTGATTGTTCTTTTCTGTAGTTCGTTCTAATTAGAAACGGATTTTATTGCAGTTAACACTTGTTTAAATGGTCGATATTCCTGATTTAAACACAGAGACATCGTGGCACCATAAATATAGGTTTTTTCTAGATTTGTTGCAATGTGAAAATTGAATTGTTCGTTGATGTTTCTTTATTACCTTTTTAGTTTATACCAATTCATTTCAGTTCGATTGCACCGAAAGCCTTTGGCTTATAGGGTTGCTCTCAAACACTCACAATCCAGATGTTTTCACGTCACTGTACATGTAAGAGAGGCAGTGATTTAAACCCAATTCTACAGCTGGGTAGACTTTGGCTGGCTATCAAGTGTCTTGCCCATGAACACACACCCGGTGACGGTGGGGCTCGAACCTGTGACCTTCAGATCACGAGTCAGGCACCTATACCACTCGGCCTGTTTTTTACCCATTACCAGCCGGCAAAGGTTAAGATTGGTCCAAACTCAAACAAGTTGTCCGATAATAATTTTGGCTGATAAAAATTTAAGACGATTTTTTCTTTTAGTGCAGAAAACATGGCGCATAATGAAGATATTGTTTTTAAGAAGCAATTCCTTCATTTTCCTCAATGTTTTCCAATTTTTTTTAGGGCGTAAAAGAGTTGGAACAATTATCACGACCAAGTAAAAATATTTCAGTCTTCTTATACAAGTAAATATGTTAGGAAGTTTAATATTAATAATCAAGAAAAACTAGAAAAGCAATACTTGCGCAAATCTAGAAGTCTAAATTTCATCGACCAATATATTGGTCGATGAAACTTAGACTTCTAAATTCGCCTGCAGAATTATCACTTCACCTCATTGTCCTTTTGTTTTCAAATACAAACACATGCCTTTTACAAATGTTGTTTTTCGTGAATTATTGTGCTTTTATCATCCAGTATGATTCAAAGAACATTTTTGTTACGAATTTGCCAAGTTGCAACCTTTCTTATCAGAGTACTGCTTTTCTACTGTTGGAAATAGTATGAGACCTAATAACTATTTTTCCATGTTGACTTTTTATTTGATTTTGAATAACAACCTTTTAGAAGGATATAGAGGGGGGTGTATGATTAGTTAACAGGTGATTACCAGATATCAAAAGTAAAATAGTTTCCAGTTTTTTTCAGTGAGCGACGAAAAGGTCGTAACTACAGTAGTATAGTAGAATAATAGTGTCGCCCACTGACGAATTATTATTTAGCAGAAACAGATTTTTTAGAAAACTGTTGCCAGAGTAAAGTAGGAGTATCTATTCTCTAAAGACGAAAAAGTTACACAAAACCAAATTGGCAGACGCCTAAGACAAATAAACTATTGCCACTGTTCAAGGATTTCCCGTGTTTTTTCCGGAAGGAAATTTACATAAATTCGTGTCTAGATCGGGAGACTAATTAGCCTCATTTGAATACAATTTCGAAATCCGCTACAGGCGTTTTGTGAATGGTTTTCTTCGAATCTTGTCGATCCTTTTAATGAACCATTCAATTTGATTCCGAAAGTTTTGCACCCTCCCCCCCAAGCATACTATGATTTCAGATTTGGTCACTTTCTGTAATTTTTTTGCTTGGACAAGTGTCTTTTATTTCTTATCTTTTTTATTTTTATACCGTTAAAATCGAAGCAAGACTTCCTGTTGGAGACAGTGGGCGTGGCCAAAGGATTAAAATGGGCGGGGTCAGCGAGTGGTCAATTATCTAACTCTCGGGTATACAATTGCACAATAGAGTTCCTCTGACTTTTTTTTCATATCTTAAATAGATGAAGATATTTTTAGGAAAGTTTTCGAAAAACTGATGCTCCTTGATCGTAAGTGTCTCAATAAGAGTCGATGTCGTAATGACCAGTTCCCACACGATTTCGTTTTACTTTTGTTGTTTTTTTTTTCACGCCCCTAACAGAAAATATTTGAAAAACGATGTGTTAAATGAAGAAATATCTTGGCGCAAGCGATTTCTTTCTTATCTACAACGTTTTCTACCCAATATATTCTGAAAAATTCGCCAAATTTAATTTGATATCTGCAACATCTTTGAATTCGGAAAAGTCTATTGATTGATCGAATGAAGTTATCGCCACTTTAACAGTATTTCAGTCATATCGCGGCGGCTGAAACACCGAACAATTGATTCCTGCTATTTCTCACACCAGTAATACCATTACATCCTCTCCTAGCCACCAGCTGCTAACCCAGTAAGGTTTACTATATCCACCCATTGGTGAGAGACAAATGTCGGAAAGGATATATGCCGCCACCGGGGATACCTCCCATGGTTGGAGATTGGGAGTCTGTTGCGCTACCGACTGCATTGAAAATAGAGCCCTCTGGTAATGGGTTAAATATAATAACAGCTCTGCAGATAATCCAAAACTGTATAACGTTTAACCCATTCCAACTCAATCCCTCCTTTTTACGTCCCTCAAGAAAAAAAAAAAAAAAAAAAAAACTTTGGAAAACATTGTGGATAATGAAGAAATTGCTTGTATCAAGCAATTTCTTCATTATCCACAATGTTTTCTATCCAAAAAGATGAAAAAATTCAAAATTCCATCAACTTGCAATTCTCGTCTGCAGCTTCTTTCAATTTGGACCAGTCTAAAATTTTGCTGTGTTGGAATGGGTTAAACGTAACCAAACAGACGACTCGATATTATGTAAAACTTGTTGACCTAGGTGTCTATCTCGTTGTAGAAATACAATGAATAAACGAAGAAACGCAATATATCAATTCTGTCTGGACTCTCTCTTCATTTTGCATGGAAGGGAGGGTACGAGTGTTTGTCTTGGATTCTTTCCGTCCATGATCATCGATTATTTAGTTAGTCGTTTTTTTTTTGTTTAGCCTATACATTCTGGAACACCCTGGAACAGACGGTATAAAAGAACCGGTGACTCTCTAGCTGCGCCAAACGACCACAAACGGGCCGTTCGACTTAGATACTAGTATTAAATGCGTTGTTTTGTAAAATTCGTGACCAGTAATATGTCACGAAAGACAAAATGGCTGGCTTGGGACCATGACTACAGCTTATTTAAGAAATTTAAGACGCCAAACTTAAAAATAGTCACATTAATGTCGACCATTGTCCTTCCGATGTGAATGCACTATTTGATTGGTCTATCTGTTTTTTATTTGACTACCGCGATCCTTAAATTAAATATTTGTATCAATTGTCCACAAAGACTATTTTCTTCGGTGTCATCTTAAAAGCTAACGACATGATAGCGGGTGCTGTACAGGGGCAAAGACAATGATAATGTTGATTATTGAGCGTGAGTCAAATTTAATTTCTTGTATTACGTATAGGGTTTATCTAATTTTTAGATATAAAGTCGATGATAAATGAAAAAGTGTGCCTTCTTTCTTTTGGAATTAAGTGTAGTAAACATTATAGCGTAAAAATCACTTACGTCATTCTTGTCCTTGCATCCCCGTAGCAACAATTTGTGTTCCAAAAACTCTGCAGCGGAATTCATTTGTCTCGTCTTGTCTAATAAGCCATTTCATCTCTTGTCTGATCTATCTATTATGATAAATGAAGATATTAACCAGGAATTATCAGGAATGTCTGCAAAAGCATAGGGTCTTTTCTTTTTTACTATCAATTGTTGATCATTTCAGTGTTGAGGTTCTAAAACAATAGACCGATCGCGATTGTCAAAAAGACAGCCAAACAAATATTTTATTTTTGATCTGAAGTGGAATTCGAACTCCGTCATTGGCCACCATTTTCATTAAGCATTTTCTAGTTTGACGACTTAAAACACCGTAGCTACAGCTTTTTCAAGCTGAAGTTACTACGTTTGGGTCGACAACCGACTATTCTATTTTTTAGATGCATACCACTGGCCATAAATTTGGAAAAATAACGCCGTTAAATATCGAAGCGAAAATTCCTTTTGGAGTCAGTGGGCGGGGCCAACGGAGCGGGTCCAAAGATTGGCCAATTCCACCATAAACTTGCTCTTTTATGCTCCTGAAGAAAAATGATTTATGAAAATTGTTGAAAATCAAGAAATTGCTTGATACAAGCATCTGTGTGTGTGTGTATGTGTGTGTTATTGTTTGTTTGATTTTCGTAATCCACAATTTTTTGTAGCCGAATAGACAAACATTGATAATATTTCACGCTAAATATTGACATCTACAACTTCTTTCAATTTGGACCAGTCTAAAAATTTGTAGTACGGTAATTGATAAAAATCCGTTACTCGAGTTTCATTATCCACGACCATTGGACACGTTCAAGGACGATACAGACATTTCAAAGTAGATATTAAATGCAAAGAAATGGACAAAAAGGATTGAAAACATTTTGTGAAGGACAAATAGGATTGAAAACATTTTAAGAAAAAAAGAATTCGCGTGTTTACTAGTAGTTTCTCCTATTGATTCCCATGGTATTATTTTTCAGGGGCGTCAACAAAGAGGCAAGGGCGTCAAAAAAAGAGAAATAAAAAATTAATGCGCTTAACCCTTGTAATGCTGAATAAAAAATGGTCTCCTAAAACGCCTTTAAATCAAACCATAAAGACACTTAAGGACCTTAGATGGGACTTGTGTTTCTTTAAAAATTAATTCTTCAAATAAACTGCGTAAAAAGTCCTCTAAGGGTGTGTAGACTACGATCAGACTGCTCTTATGTGCAGGCTGATCTTTGTCTATACCTCCTACAAAAACAGGAATATTCAATGATCAGCATGACAAGGAATAATATTTATTCACGGAAAAGAAAACCTAAGGTGGATCATTTCTGCTAGAACAAATTCCATTTCTCAATCACACTAGATGGTAAAGACGGATCGTCGTTGTCAATCAAATATCGATTTATCAACCAAAACATTTATTTGAACAGGACGTGAATTTTTAACTCCGACATCTATAGCAAGCATTCTTATTAGTTTTTGGGCGTAACGCTACTTCAATAGATGTGACTGTTATTACGATGTATAGGTCGTCAGCTATAGATGTGCTTTTTGCCTTTTTTTTTCGTTCCTGATCATACATTTGCAAAAACAATCTTTGAAATCTCATGCCGTATCGGAGGCTAGTAGGCGTGGCCAGTAATCCGTCATTTTTGTTTATAAGCTAACAAGTGATTTTCGTTTAGAAGTAACTAATGTTTCATGACTAGTGACGTGCAAGGCTACCAAATAATTATAAGAATCATAATCAAAGGTAAAAACATCTCGAAAAAATTCAGAACTGTCTCGATGGTATCTTATCTCTAACATACATCACAAGAATTATCAGTCTATCTGAAGTAACAAAGTGTAAATATTCCAGGTAATATAGGATTCAATTTTTTTCTTGTTTTCGATTTGTTTTTGCACCGGTTTCTGTCTGTACGTAGATATAAAATCTGTATCAGTTGTTTTGCTTTATTATGATTTTTCACATATCTCACGGGTCTGTTGTCTTAAACTATGCTGAAGTCGAATATTATTTGTAGGAAACGTATAAAAATATATGCATGAGAATACTAATGTATTTAACAAATTCCCACTCAATCCCGCTTTTACGCCCCTCAATTAAAACAACTTAAGAAAACAACGTCGAAAATGAAGATTGCTTGTTTCAAGCAATATTTTCATTTTAAATGATGTTTTCTAATCCCCCCCCCCCAAAAAAAGCCACAAAGATTTATCTTTAGATTTTTACAAACTTAGAATTGTTGTCTGCATTTTTTTCCCATTTTCGACCAATCTATTTTTCTGTGTGGGAATCAAGGAATCGTTATTAAGGTGTTTTAGTGGCTAAATTGTTGTAATTACAGCTTACACCAGGCGCAACTGCGAGTACGATAATTTATCCAAGGACAATAAGCTCAAAAAGTGATCAAATGCACAGTTTTGCAGTCTTCAAAGACAAATACACAATTTGAAAAAGAATATAAGATGCACTCTTACGCACTTGTTTGTCTTTATATAAAAAAAAAGTAATGTGGTTTCCATCAGAACTTCAGAAAATGATATCAGTAAACCGCAGAATCACCCCAGCTGAACCTAGAAAGTGGTAACAAAAACTTTAGAGTCGGGGCATCTAAACGTTTATATCGGGGCTTGCACAATATTTTAAAGATACAAAGAAGATAAAATGTCAACTTAAAGGAAATGATTTTTTTTGTTTTCATTGAGGTATGACCCTGTAAACTCAATTGCAAGTTATGATTAAGTTATTATGTTTCTATTTCAATGGAAAAATGTCGCTTCATATCTTGTCAATTAATTCCAGCAAGGAAAACAAAGAAAATGGTTTATTTGTTTTGAATATTGACCTACTCTGCGCAAGCAAACAAAATTGGTTCTTGCTCAAAATTTTGTTAATTGAAGAATGAAAATAAATAACTAAATGAAAAAATAAATGAAAACAATCAGCCAAAAATAAAATTGAATCTTAAAATACAAAGCTGAAATTAAATGACTCTCTCTTAGACTTATCTATTTTTTCATCGAATGGGAAATAACAAATGAATTTTTAACATATTTGAAACTATCAAATCAATTTTTAGCCAATCACCATACGGTTCAATTTGTTCAAATTATGAAGAAGTGCAGATTACAATTCCGAATCCGCTAGCATTGGAAAAGAAGTGTACAAAAGTTAGAAGTCAGTACAAAAAGCAGAAATTTCTTTCTTTTCCCGAAACATTTTTCGTTTAGCATATTTTTCGGTGTATCAAAATTCGGCGTTGTGGTGAACCGGATTGAAGTATTGCAGTATCGCCCTTAGTTTTTTAATTGACATCTTTAACAGTTCTTTTGCCTTATGTGCTTTCACACTGTAAATATATAGCCTGTATTAAATTCAAAAGTAGATAAAATCTCTTCTATAATAAACAACAACGAACAATAACGTTATTCACGATAATCTGTACAATAATTAAATGATTTTAACTTGATGGTGTTAGACCGCTTATTTCATTTCGTTTAATTGTTTCACATTTATTAAATTTTGGAATGCCAGTGAAATAAATTTTAAATCTCGATATTATATATTTCACCACATTGTTTTGAAAAATATTGGCTGATTTCAACAAGGTAATTTATATATTTGCACTCATTGCTTCTAGTTTTTCTTGACTATTAATTCTAGTAAACCACCAGGAAACCAATGATCGTCTGCTGTTATTTGTATAACTAGCAGACTGCAGCCTGGTAATTTTTTTCTTTAAAAAACTGGGTTTGTTTTGTTTTTATGCGTTCAACATCAACTCGATTCGCAGCGAGAAACTTGAACTAGTACACTATCTGCTTGTAAACTCTTACCTGTCTTGAACAATTTTAGACCCGTCCAAATTCAAAAGTTTTACAAAAGAAAATTGAAATTAAATTTAACTTGTAAGATAACCATTCAATAGGCAAGAAAATATTATTGTAGAAGAAATTTTTACAAGCAATTTTTTTCTACGATGTTTCACGGTTATAAAATTACAGGGACGTAAAAACTAGGGATTGAATATGAAAGTGTTAAGGAATTGCACTTATTTTGCTTAGTCGATGAAAAAAAAAAATACTTAAAAAACTTCACGGGTCTTGTTTGTAAGAGCGATACAAATTCTTTTAGTGTACAAAAATCTGAAGAAAACGAAATTGGAAAAGGAAAGATTGAATTTGGCATTTGTATTTGCACTTAAAGACCCCAAATCGTCGGGGTTCTACCAAACCCTCGCAACTGCAGCTTATTTCAAGCTGCAGTTACGAGGTTTTGCAGAACACCGACGAAATACTTGTGTATGTGTGTGTTTTATTTCTTTTTATACGTTTCGCATTTCTTAAGTAACACTTTTGTTTGTTTATCTTTATTCCGTAAAATGGTAATACACCGGAGCTTAATGTTTACGTAAAAGATTTGCCTAAAGAAAATACTAAGACATTCGACCCGGATCAAACCAGAATTGAGATAGACAAATGTTAACTATTTTTAAAGTACCAGACTGGATCTTGGCATATTTTCCAAATTTTGCAGGTTGAAAAAAAGAGAGGAAAACAACAACAACAACAACAACAACAACAACAAAACCGACACAAAGAACATATTATACCGCAATTCTTTTGAATATTTAATGCATTGCACAATTTTAGACTTCAAATTCAAAGGTTTTGCATGCGGCAATTCAAAGTCGATTTGAAAATTAATCATTCAGTAAGGTAGAAAATATTGTAGAAAAAGAAGAAATTGCTTGGTTCAAGCATTTCTTCTTTTTTCATAATGTTTTCTCATTTATAAAACTATAGGGACGTAAAAACCAGGGAATGAACAGGAAAGAGTTAAACACACTCAAATCTTAATGTCCGCTGACCATTTTGAAGGGATGGATTAAGGTCTTACATGTATTCTTAGAGTTGAGAGATGTCTCTGTAATGCTTTACCGTGGATTATAATGATTCCTCGTTTGATTTTTTGTCATGATAATTTCACCGAAAAAAGTGAGTTTGTCAAAATGAGATCATCATTTACTCCCTGTTTTGATGAATACTATGATTGGTTTAGTAATATTTGACTGACAGCGGCGATCCATCAGTTCATCACTCAGCTTATCCTTTACCAATATTCTCTTCTTAGAAGTAAGATTGATTGACTGAATGGGGTTTATCGCCACTTTTAACAGTATTCCAGTCATATCGCGGCGGCTGGAGCACAAAACAATAGATTCCTGGTATTTCTTACACCAGTACTACCACTACATCCTTTCCTAGCATCCAGCTGCTATCCCACTTAGGTTTACGATTATCCACCCGTTGGCGAGAGACAAATGTCGGAAAGGATATGCGCCGCCGGGGATCGAACCAATGACTCTTATAATTGAAGATTAGGAGTCTGACGCGCTACCGACTGCGCTATGACGGTGGCACACTCTTAGAAGTAAGAAAGAACAACAAATAACTTAAAAATATAAAAAAAGTTTTTCATTCATTCGCTGATTACTATTCCTCGACAATTATAAGCCTAAGTTGTAATGCTATTTTGATTTCCGTCTCATTATTTCTAGCATTGTATATGTTATGACGATGTACCTTGTGTACAAGTCATTTATAAACTTCTGTTCTGTTCTATTCTTATATGATTATGATGACTAGTTCTTGTATACAGAATATTTTTTGGTCGACGTAGTTTTCTCAGTCTGAAGGAGCAGACATCGAAATCATCAAAAATGAAAACCGACGAAAATCTTGGGCAGACGGCCATATATATACGTATGACATAAAATCCATACCACTAAACAGTGAAAAATGAATGTATACTCCTCTAGGAATCAAGCCTCTCTAATAGCTTTACGTTGAAAACCTTCCGTCAACACGTTAACCCACTCCCAAAACTTTAGACCTGTCCAAATTCAAAGAAGTTTCAGACGACAATTTTCATTGGATGAAATCTTTAAAATCTTTGCCTTTTGGGGTAGAAAACATTGTGGATAATGAAGAAATTGCTTGTAACAAGCAATTTCATCATTTTCCACATTGTATTCCAAAGCTTTCTTATTGAGGGGCGTTAAAATGCGTCACTGTGTGGGAACGGGTCTTAGAGAAGAAAGGTCTTATCGGATCGCTGACATAGCACCTTGTCTCCAACAGGAAGTACGAATTGGATGTTAAACTGTTTTACTTTGCAAAATTTATGGTCAGTAACATGTACATATAACAAACAGTAAAACGGTTGGCTGGCGAGCTTAACGTCGTAACTGAAGCTCGAATCAGACGTTTAGGTAACCAAACCAACATATATGTCGACTAGTGGTGAAGTTCAAAAGTAGCAGCTTGTCTTACTGTATTGCCTGATTTGTCATTCGATTTTTGTTGACAGCTGTGATCTGCGATTTGCATTGAAAGATGTAAAACTTATTTGCTATTTGATTTTTGATGTGCAAGTGCAAAATGCAATCTTACAGATATTGTCGGTATTCTCCTTTCTAGTATTTGGATGAAAATGGTGTACAACTGCTTTTACGTTGAAATATGTCAATTATTTGCTTCTAGAATTATACTCGTATATCCTAAGTGTCGATGGTTGAAGGTATAGAACTACGAAATGCATGATACTTCATATTAGCTATATGTTACACCGCTATCGATAGCCTATCTAGACGCCAGGGTCAATGATTTTCACGGAAACCGTTGCCAATTTGGTTGAGTCGTGCTTCGGACTATTAAAGTCACCAGTCTCACTATAACACACACTACAGAAATAGGCATCAAGGGAACCCGAAAAACGCTAGCTAATCAAACCGATTGCCATAGACACATTTCTGAATACTAAATAGCTTTACGATGTCTCATTCTGTCTGCTGCAATGACATAGAGCTAAATCCTTCTTTTATTCTCTATTGGGGAAATGTTATGAATGCTTTTTATCCCGTCTAAGCTCGATAGAACTGCTTTTGAAAACAATAAGTATGCTCGTATAGAACAAAGGAACGTGAATGAGGATTGTTCGGTTTGAAGGCTACAACAACTTTCATGAAGGCTGAAAGGTCAGCTTCAGAAAACAGTTATGCAATCTGAATTTTTCTTTATCCTTGAATTTTAAAACGATTAACCCATTACCAGGCGGAAAAAATTAGTTTGGTCCAATTTCAAAGAAGTTGCAAATGATTATTGAAAGTAGATAGAATATGAAATATTCTGAGTAGAAAACATGGTGAGAAATGGAGAAGGTATAGCAAGCAATTTCTTCTTGGTTCACATTGTTTTTCTATATCCTTTCCTGCACAATCTCTTGGTTTTACGTCCCAGTGATTTTATACTTGAAAAAATATCGTTGGAAAAGATGAAATTGTTTGTAATAGGCGATTTCTTTTTCCCCACAATATATTCTACCCAGTAGGTTGGTTACTGTTAAAATTGCACCCACTTTTGATTGTTGTCTGCAACCTCTTTCAAATTGGACAAGACTGAAATTTTGGAAAAAAAACAGGAAAGGTTTAAACTCTTTTCTTGTAGATCGTAAAAATTAGTAATTGAGTGGAAAGGATTAAAATATTTCATCTGTTATTTTTTGAACGTTTGTATTCCCTTTTTCTAAAATAGCGAGCCGACTCCGACAGAGCATGACATTTTGTGTGAAATAGTAGATATGGTTTTCGTTCATAAGTTTTTATACCTACCTATCAGATGTTAAACTTTTAGAGTGGTCCGAATTGATAGGGGCTACAGACGACAATTTGAAATATGTGAAATTTTAGATTCTTTTTATTAACTTTCTGGGTTGACAATCGTGTGGAAAACGAAGAAATTGCTTTGTTCAAGCAATTTCTTCATTTTACACAATGTTTCCAGACGTTTGTCTTAAGAGGCGTTAAAGGGCGTCATTGCTTAGGAATATGTTCACCTCCACTTGTAAGGATTTAGTAACTGTGCCAAGGGGTGTTTTGTGAAGGTCTCATAAAAGACAACCGTATTTAATTCCTTGCAGTAGTCTGTCACGTTCATGACAATCCGGGTTTATAGCATATATAGAGTTGAGAGAAGTTCCAGACAAAAAAGCACTTTAACCTAGTAAGAGTATTCTGTCTAAAAGGACAGAGAACAATTTGTAAATACAAGTAGGGCGGAGTTGGGCTAGTGTTGACGCGCGAGACTCCAGTGTTAGGGTCCCTGGTTCGACCCCCCGCTTCCCACAGTCGCATCGATTTTAGTTTAAAGACAGTTCCCGTCTCGATATAACCTGAGTTGCTGAGAGTGACGCTAGGCCCCATGCAATCCAATCAAAGTAAAGGATAGACACAATCACCATATTTCTAGGAAATTTTCAGTTGAATACAGCATAATACAAGTTTTTCTAAATTTATTTGTAATCGATGAAACAATATATATTGTGGATTGTGGTGTGAATCGTCTACAAGAGTACTAACAACATATCACATCGACAATAGTTTTACTTTCAGATTTCACACATTTATAAACGGATTTTTTAAGACAAGTTTATGTGAAAAAAGATGCAGGAGTCAAATTTCAGATGATGAAATTCAAATTCTTTCTTTTAGGGGCAGAAAAAATTGTGGACAATGAAGAAACTGCTTGTTGAAAGCAATTTCTTCATTTTCAAAATATTTTCCAAAGCTTGATTTCTTGAAGAGATTAAGGAAGTAGGATTATGAGTGAATTGGTTGAATAAAGATTTCTAGTTTTATCTGCAGCACTGATACCATTGCTAGGTCTAGGACATGTTTGGTTTGAGTACAACTGACCCTCGTTAAATATTAAACGGTTGTAAAACTGAGTGTGAAACCCCAATAAAATTGTGCTTTTTCAGTCGAATTTCATTACCAGTCAATTATCTAGTCTCGGATATAAACAGTCTTTGTCTGGCGCCGTCTTACACCCCCGCAAAATTGGTGATTACTAAAAAAAGTTGAATTCTTGACATTTGCAGAACTTAAACTCTTTCTTGCTTTAACACATTAGAAAAACGGAG